>OX579647.1:17379683-18579683 GCA_951230895.1 Carpatolechia fugitivella
AACATTTGATTTCATATACAGTTTGAACAGGCGAACTTATCGTAGACGAATACATTGTGTGACTTTATCTCCTCTCTTTTAATCGTATGTTTTGTCTTTGTCTGTGTAATTTTTTTATATTTTTCTTGATAGTTACACTAACTGAACGAACCCGGGCCAGGCACAGGTGCATTTTACCAATGGAGAACACCGATAGGTTCTTATTTCACATTAAAATATTCCTTATATTAAAGTTTCATCAATCATGTACATTACATTACTTTTTATTTCACTTCAATACATGCAATATTACCAAAGTTATGACCGCGAGAAGTTCCGAGCGTGTGACGTCATATGCGGGCGGTGTAATAGGTACGTTGCGTGCATAATATGACGTCAATATGACGTCACAGCTACCACTCGCCTCGTGCGGTAGTGTGCATTTTGATCGTTAATAACTCAGTCATTTTTAAAGATATAAAAAAAATAAAAACACCGTATTTTTTGTAATTTTTTATACAATATTTTGGCATTTTCAGCTAAAATCGTTGGTCAGACCCATTATACTACCAAGCTCTGTTAATGATGGACGAAACATTCCATCGTTTTTTTTACTTTAATGCTCAAGGTGCATTACAATTCATTATTTAGTAAGTTTTTGTTTGTGTACACTTGTAATGCACCAATGACTTTCTTTACCGAAATACTTCAATGTTACCGGTCAATGCTGTACTTCCTACTGACAGGTGTCAGCGGACCGTGCGAACATAATACGGGACACGCCATAATGTCACATGTCAGAATATGACGTATGGTGCTTTGGCAACGCGCTGTTTGGCCTGTTTACGGCTATTATGAGATGAAATATTTCATTATTCTATTGTGGCGAGCGGTTGGATGAGCATCCATTGGTGATAACTTTTTGGCGACGTTTGAGTATCTTCAAGTATCAAAAGTGTATAATTTTATTAAGTGTATTAAAAAAATAATTATATTTAAAAATAAATATATATATTTTTTTAATTGTATTTTTTTAGCCTGTAAAATGTCTCATAAATGTTATGATAATGACCGCGAAAGTTTAAAATTATGTGCATAATTTTGTTTTCTAATCTAGACCAACCAAACTGAGATTCAATAACCACTATTATTAAAAAAACAAAAAACCGGACTGCATGAAAAATTTTAAAATTTTGGCGCCAAAAATAGGCCATCTTGGTTTTTTTATAAATTTGATGTACCCAGTGTCACTCTCACCAGTAAGACGAATCTAACGATACCTCTTTAGCTAAAATCCATCAAGCCGTTTAGGCTGTAGAGCGTGCCAAAGAAATATACATACATACATACACTCGAAAAACATAACCCTCCTTCTAAAGCAGTCGGGTAATAAAAAGGATACACAACAGATTCAAGAAGATAAAAAAATACATCTTGTTAAGTATATATAACGCAAAACCTCTCGCGTAGCCCTTCATGAAATAAAACAAAATTTATTCCACAACTTTTTAAATCACAAAAAATGGCTCATATAAATATGTAGTTTACTTGTACGAAAAATCTTAATATTATTTTATATTAAAACCGAAATCTCAATAATATTTTGATTTTTCGTACAAACTACATATTTATATGTTGTTCACTATTGTCGTGTTGTTGTATTGTTAAAAGTGTTTGTATTGCAAACTTAAAACGACACAGCAATGAACATGTATTTTTCACCAGTCGCCGAACTAAGTGCTAGATCTAATATGCACACAATAATAACACAGCTGAGATAATATTTTGTATAAAGCTGCCAATTTATACCTGTTGACGGGTAAATGCGCGTGCGCTGTTTGTTAGTGAGATATTAGAAACATTTACCGGTATCTGCAACACGTGCACTTACATGAGATGTAAATATAGGAACATAATGACACTTTCGTTTTAAACTGGTAACTGCACTAAGTACTTTGTAAAGAAGTAACATCATTAGTTGGATTAGTCGTCACAATCACAACGATATGACGAGTCTTATTCAAATATTTTTTGAGAATGAAAATGCTACATAATCAGGCAACAAGGGACCCTACGGCAGCACATTTCGTTGGCTATTCAGCGAGGAAATACTGCCAGTGTAATGGGAACATTCCAACCGGGTGCGATTCGGTGCGGCCTTTTTGACAATCTTTAATTAGATATTTATTTTGTTATTTTTTTGCATTTTTAAGTTTTTATTTGTATAAATTTTATAAAATAAAATAAATAAATAATAAAACTTAATACTACGAGTATACTTGAAAAAAAAATGCTACATTTCGATTTTCTTACAATCTATTACATTTCACATGTAGTACGAGTAGGTATCTACTAATTACACGTCTGGCCCAAAAAACGAAAAAAAACTACTACTAGATTTGTCTTTTAATTTTCCCGTGGGAATAAGACTTTTTCCCGTATAAAGTATCCTATGTGTTAATCCAGGGTACAAACTATCTCTTTACAAATTTCATCCCAATCCGTTCAGTAGTTTTTGCGTGAAAGAGTAACAAACATCCAAACATACAAACTTTCGCGTTTATAATATTAGTAAGGAATAAAGCGAGTACATACAACGTGCTAGCAGAATAATGCAAAACCTCTCGGGCGGTAGGTCAGCCCGTAAAACTGAATAACTTTTATTCCACAACTTTTTAAATTCGCCAAAAAATCTCTCATACAAATCGACTCGATCAACTGCACTGATCAGTTTGTATGAAAGTTCAAAATTTTAAAAATAAAATAGTTTTAAATTACAAAAATATTTTTGAACGGAGATCGATAAAATCATTACAAATACTGACAAAAGCTGCCACTGTACTTAGTTGTCAATGGATTAGCTTTGTTAACTTCGAAAGTCACTTGTTTAACAAATTCACCGTCGTGTAGCAATTATGAAAGGTTCGTTCTCACTTTCGACGGCGGACGTCCATCTGTTGTCTCGGTCTGCGCCGACGCAATCGGGCGTTCAACTTGAACTAGGTCTGTAGCCGGCCTATGATGAGATCATCAAACAGTCTGGCGAATGCCGTTTTGAAATTATTGTTCATTCATAAGTACGTTACACTCACAAAGCCTTGGCGAAGGCGTGGCGGAGGTGGGATGATTTCTATTGTTAGTTTCTATGAACTGTGCCACATTGAGTGGGAGATTTGGTAAACAATTCGTTAAATCTGAAAATAAGTTCGATTTGTCGAACTGTTGTTGACATCCTGATTTTGTGTTGATTCGTCAAGTATCGAAATAAAATATTTGTCATTCAGTGTAGATAAAATAATTTCCGAAAGAAAAAGCCTTGCTACAAAACCATAAATCACTTAATATTATCATAATGAATTAACGCATTGCGCTAATAAAAAAGACTTCCACTACAAGTTTGGTAGCAGACATAATTATATTTAGTTTTTATGACTTTATATAAAAATCTATAGAACAGTACAAGTTGCCAAAAATTCCCTGCGAAATTTTTGATAACGGTGTGAGCATTTAGATACCCAATCTTCCCCTGGCTACTGAACTATTCCATTAAAGTAGTGGTCGCTTTACTTCCATTGGTGGGCATTTTACGTTACTTGAATATATTGTTTAGGTCATTTAAATTAGAGAATGTAATGTCAGGCGGGTCATCATATTTCTATATATTATTATGTGAAGTGGTCTGTTACCTTAGGTATAGACTTTCTTGACTTTCCTCTAAGGTAAGTGCCTAATTACCTTTAAAAAGTCGTGGCAAATTAACAAATTTATGTACTGTAATGTTATTTAGACTAATTTTCCTTTTCTCCACAGTGTTTGGTTTTGCCATAATCTCCACGCTTGGCAGGCGGGTTGGAGATCGCAGATTAAAAGGCTACTGTATCAGACAGCGCTGCTGCCCGTTCCCTGTTCAATGTGTAGTCCCTAAGTCGCCTCTTACGACACCCACGGGAAGAGTAGGGGTTGGTGACAAATGTATTCTACTCTGCCGTCACCACACGGCGTGTACACTACTCTATGTATAGGTATAATTAATTGTACAATAATGTGTTTATAAGCTTAATTACCTAAATGCCGTACGAACGAAGTCATTTTAGATGATAAAAAAAATTACATTACAGTTTAAGAGTCAAATACAATTTTAGAAAACCTTGATTGCTGACATGATAGAAGGGACGTATCATCAACAGCTCATATACGTCCCCTTCGAGGGGCTCGAATGAATTAGGACGTATACAACGTGTAAATTTAAAAAAGAAAAAAAAACAAGTGGTTCAATCTGTAAAACTATACAACTTAAGTTCTAGAACTTAACCAAGATCTCTATTAATTTTTTAACTTTTTCTACAAGCTGACCAACTCACCGACTCAATTTGACGATAATTAAAAAAAAACACTTGAAAATTTGTGAAACAAATAAGTTGTTCAGTCTCAGAACTACCCTAAAAGTTCTGCGTTATTATTATTACCTGAAAACAATAAAAAAAAGTAACGCCTGAAGGAAAACGAGAGCAAATGGTATTAGTGGAATAATCTATTACTTCTTAATAGCACCAGTTCAGCTCAGCTGGGCCCCGTTTCACGAAGCAACAAGTTACTAGTAACAAGTTACAATTTGATATACATTGCGTAGCCAATTCGCCTAAACTGTAAGCCCTTACGTGTTTTATCTAATCGTCTACGCAATGTACGTCGAATTGTACTTGTAATTTGTGACTTGTAGCTTCGTGAAACGGCCCCCTGGTGGCCCGCTGTCTACCAAGGGAAAGTGACTAAATATTACTAGGCTTACGTTTAACTACATCTACTTTAGACCTAGATCCAAATATCATCAAGAATAGGGGATCGGACTACTTTTTTTATTTTATAAATACAAACTTCTTAGTTTCTGCTATCGAACACTAAAATAGTTTTTGCTCTATCTTTAAAATTGACCGAGTTATAAAGGTTTGAAATTCAAGAGTAGACAGAGAGGCACATACCCACTTGTGACGTCATTTGTTAGTAACGCCATATAATCTCCATACAAAAAATCGTTTTTGAAAGAGAGACATATTAAAAGTTTAAAAAAATACTGTAAATTCGTTTTTCAACCGATTCTGTTTTTCTCTTCGCGAATCGTCTGCTACTAATCTATATTTTAAAAATAATTCATAGAATATGGTAAATTCATAAAATATGGTGAACAGTCCGATCCCCTATTGTTGCAAGATTCTTCTTCATTCATATATATTCTTCATTCGTATAATCTTTATGGGGGAAGTTGTTCAATTAAATATCATAGTGTATTAGTAATTGCACGAACGATATTCCTAATACGCCTATCCTTATCTATGGACTGCAATACTGGACTACTTTTATTTTATTTTATAAATCCAAACTTCTTAGTTTCTGCGATCGAACACTAAAATAATTTTTGCTCTATCTTTAAAATTGACCGAGTTATAAAGGTTTGAAATTCAAAATTAGACAGAGAGGCACATACCCACTTGTGACGTCACTTGTAAGTAACGCCACGTTTTTGAAAGAGACACATATTGAAACTTTAAAAAATCACTGTAAGTTCGTTTTTCAACCGATTCTGTTTTTTTCTTCGCGAATCGTCTGCTACTAATCTATATGTTAAAAATAATTCATGAAATGGTAAATTTAGGAACAGTCCGATCCCCTATTACAATTTCCATATAGACTAAGTACGTAAAACGGCACTGTAATTTCTGGGCCATAATTCTCCTCGATATGAACTCATTATTTGTATTTACGAGGGCTTAGCGAAAGCAATCCCGTTGATATACCTTACACCCAGCATTGCGTAGGGCTGCCTAGACTACGTTTATATTATCCTAGCGCTCTGCCCGCACCTTTGCTTGCGTAATTAAAGTTTTACCTCCGAGGCGGAACTTTTTGTAGCACAACAATGAGACAAATTCGCTTCTAGGCGGAGCGGCGGCGCGGCGGCGGCCACCAGAAATTTAGAATCCATCCGTTTCGTTTCTGTCATTTTCATCAAAATTTCCTCATTCCACCTCAAGTCGTCAGACCGTGTTCATCTTATTAACCGTATTTTATTGATTTTATTTGAAAGTAGGTTTTTAAGTGTTACAATGTTAATTTCTTATACTAATAAACCGTGTGTGCTACTATCTGGACTGAACCATGTTTTCTTCTGCCACGTTACCTCTAAAACTACATCTTCTACCTCATCTTTACCACCTTCAAACTACTATCTATCATCGTGCGGCCAGCAGTCCTGTCGTAGCAGCTGCTGGGCTACAGGACTTTAAGACTTTGCAGGCTAAATCACTTGATTGTCCGAATAGTAAAATGATTCCGCGAGAAAGAAAGTTAAGCCGTTTTGGTCCCGGCTACTATCTAGGTAAAAGTCGTCGTCACACGAGCCATGCCAGGGCCTTCAGAAAACAATAGTGATTCAGCCTCCAGTGTCGTATCTTATTTATAACACTGATACCTGAGTTCGTGAGGTCTGTTGAGCTTAGAACCCAATATCAATCAATCAACGGCCCGTTACAGTCTACTGCTGGACTATGAGCCTCCTCCAGTTAAGTGTTTGGTTTTGCCATAATCTCCCTCCACGCTTGGCAGGCGGGTTGGAGATCGCAGATTAAAAGGTTACTGTATCAGAGAGCGCTGCTGCCCTTTCCCTGTTCAATGTGTAGTCCCTAAGTCGCCTCTTACGACACCCACGGGAAGAGTAGGGGTTGGTGACAAATGTATTCTACTCTGCCGTCACCACACGGCACAATAAACAACCCAATGAATGAAGAAGAATCTTGCATCAATGTTCATCGGTTAGACATTTAAATTATCGTTATGTACCTAGTTATAATTATTTGATGTAATTAGTGTATAAGTCTATTTATATTTCTATTTTTATACGTAAATTATCTAAAGCATTTTCCCGCAGCATTCGTTGCGTTTTTCCTGTACCCGAAAGTTGCCTGGAAGAAATTGCTACCTTAGCAATAAGGCCGCCTATCTGTACGCTATTATTTGAACTGCTTTTTTCTGTATATCTCTTGTGTGCAATAAAGTATATTTTATTCTATTCTAAAACACAAATATCAAGGAACGCAGTCGGCATTCATTATTACTGTCTCGAGATCATTCAGATTCTCCAATAATACTGACATAAACTGTGTGCGGAGAAGTACATACGATGGCCCACCTGACATCATGTCCTGCGTGCCCTGCCACCTGCACGCAGCAAGATTTGATGGACGCCACACAATCCGCCGTCCAACTGGCCACATTCTGGGCTGCAACATTATAAAATTCGACTTGCCATCGACTCGCTAAGAAGAAGGTTCAGAAATATAGGTAGATTGTTGTTGATATTTTCGTCAACCCTGCAGACGAAATAGAACTGTCACCCACGTACACGGTTCCCGTATCTAAAGCGCTCGAAAGCGAAGCGGTAAACGAAAGTGCTGTAGCAACTCCTTTACAGTCGCTTCAATTGGACTGTTAACATTACAATTATTTAAAGCTTATAAAAATAAATAAAGTTTAAAAAACTAAAAAACACGCTTTTAAAGCACATCAAACTAAAAAGTGAAAAATATTTCTTAATATAAGCTGAAAACAATAATGAACGTAAAATACTAGTATTATTGTGAAAAAAGCTTGCTCGACATACAAAAAATATGGCACAAAGCACCCCACGCTATTTTTCACATTAATACTAGTATTTTTCGTTCATTATTGTTTTCAGCTTTCAAATAATTGCATTGTCATGTCACTTTTTTTTTTTTTTTGACATGGACCTAATGCTTGTGTCGCAAAATCGACGTATCAAGCGTAACCGGACTTTTGGGGGAGCGAAAGGCTCTTACCCCTAGTATTAATAGCAACAGCCTAAGGGCGCCCACTTGGGGGCACGGCCTAGGACGTTGCCATGGCGAAAAGCGCGCGGGAGAGGAATGACCCTGACAGGGTCTTCCAGGATTATGCAGAACTTGATTGGGTCTACCGCGTCCCCGCCGGCGGGTGCGGTTGCTACCAGAAGGGCATTCTGTGGAGTGTACTCTATTGGCAATGGCTCTCTCAACAGCAGACTGGATAGGATCGACAGGATCGGACAGATTAAGTGTACGTTTAAAGTGGGTCAAACAAAATCGAGTCCAAAGGAGTCGGTTACAAACAAACATACAGGTGAAACTAATAAAAACGTGTAATACTAAACTAATAAATGTCCCAACCAAGAGACTCGACGAGCTCACCCTAAATTAGAGCAATCAGGCCGTTGTCAACTTTGGGTAAAGCTGATTGTTCGAATATGTACACTTGAAGCTTTTGTTGTTTTGCACGATGTTCTATTAAGTTTCAGAAACAAAATTCAGGTTTTTCGCCCTGTCACATATAAAAATTTGACCTAAAACACGTATCAATCACACTGTTTTAATTTTGCGACAAGACTGTATGGACATTATACAATTAGGACATTATGCGTTTCGGACTTAGGTCATTTTGTGACAAGACCGTTTTTTAGTCACAGATATAATTAATGTATGTTGGAATGCCACAAGATACAAAAATCACACTTATCAGTTCCTAAAACAGCTATGCTTGCAATTTTAAGTTACTGTACTGGACCAAACCCATTTTTAGGGTTCCGTAGTAAAAAAGGAACCCTTATAGTTTCGGTCTGTCCGTCTGTCTGTCTGTCCGCGGCTTAGCTCAGAGACTCTTAGTACCAGAAGGCTGTAATTTAGCATGGACATACATATGAATCATGCCGACAAAGCTGAAGAATAAAATCTTAAAAAAAAAAAAATTTTATGGTTCCTCTGGTACACGTGAAGTGGGGGTTATTTTTTAAATTCACGATTACCTTATGGTGTGAGGTATCGTTGGATAGGGTTTAAAAAAAAAATACTTTGATAAAGTTTAAACTGTCTATGTAGTAAATTTAAGTACGAGAAAAGTAAACAAAATGTGAAATAAGTAGGCTTGACAGGTTAACGAATAAAATACCAACTTTAAAATGTACTCGTGCTAAGTAAGAAATTCAGTACAAGTATCATAGAAAATGACTTGATGGAGACGTCTATGTAGGTAGTAAATTTAAGTAGGTATTAGAACAGTAAAAAGACGAAAGAAGAAGAAGAAAAATCATAACATCATTTACTAAAATAATTTCATTACCTATTTACCTTATTTACCAGTCAGTTTTAAATGTGTAACAATCGCGAGTTGCCAATGGAACATTCGAAACATTCGAATAAAACTATTTTGAATTTCGAATAAAGCGCGCCGCGCCGCGGAGCTTATGGCCCTGCGGGGCTTGCGCGCGGGGAGTCGATGTAGCAAATAGAGCGGCAGCCGCGCGCGCTCATTAGCGCGAGCGACTGGATGCTGTTCGGATGTGCCTCGAAATCCTACCTATTAGATTGCAATTATTAGCACTTTGAATATTCAAATTTTTTGATTATTTTTGTTAGAATTAAGTATACTAACATATGAAAGACTTGAAATTACAATACTATTTCTTTTTCAATTCCAGTTAGATATTCCATAAACTATTATAATTTTATTTAGCAATTTAGTCTAGCCTACTTTTATTTCCAAAAACTTAGTTCTCAGCGGAGCAATTTTCATTCGTAGTAGTACTCACATAATATTGTAGATAAAATTAAATATAGGTACTACCTATATAATAGGTTATAGGTACGTTTCTTTTTAAGTTTCTCTTTAGCTATTCTTTTGTTAGGCAACTACTGAACTCTACACTTTGCGTGGTCCGACACGTGCTTGGCCAGTTATTTTATATATATATATATGGGGACATATACATAAATATATAAATACATACTTATATAGATAAACAACGAGGGAAACACAAGCGCTCATCACACGAATGTTTGTCCTGGGCGGGATTCGAACCCGCGACCCTGTGCTTCGAAGGTAGGCGCACTATACCAACTATGCTACAGAGTCGTTATTCCAAATATCAGTGTTCATCTTTATCCCTTTCACATCAATACTGAATGGACTTAGGTTAGATCATAAGTAGAATCAGATCATTACGTAATGTAATCATTTGTAGATCATCAATAGCTAAGCTAATCTGAACATGTTAATGAAGTCCACTGACTGATCGTTTCCAAATGCTAAATAATCAGTCTTCGTCGTCGTGCCGAACCATCAACTTTCACCATCTATAATAACTAGACGTTATGTTATGATTTATTTTGCTATCAGAATCAAATGATGATTGTATCTGGAGTGCATCGTTATTTGTGTTTCTTACAAATTCCAGACATAAAAAATACAACATTTGGATCAGTAGTTTTTGATTCTAGGTATTGAAAAGTATGAAACTTGGACATTTTTGTGTTTTGGTTTTGACAATCATCTTTTTGCTGTTTTTTCTGTACTGATGTTTTTGGTATCGTATCCTATTTAAATGCGAATATATCTCTATAGCAGCAGCATTTCTTAATTTGTTACCTGTAAACCTATTATTATACTTTTTTTAGACCATTCAATATTTCTGACTGCCGCGGTTAGTAATACTTCCTGTAGGCATATCATTTTTGGGGCATGCTTGCTTACTATGAAACTGTAAGCAACCGTTTTAACATTTATAATTTTAAACATATTGTACGATATTGCATCGTTTTTCTATTTATCAGACCACTGTAGAAAGGAACAGCTTACATTTCACTAGAAGCTTGATAAAGCTGTAGGAACCAAATAGCTATCATGTACGTCACAGACCCCGTGCAGTCGTCTGTCATACGAGGCTGTCTATATAAATAATGTCGACACCAGGGAGAGTCGTTTCGTTGAGAAATAACCCGAGACCGGTGTCCGAGGGCTCCATCCATTTGGCTCCCCCCGGGGGGCTAATGTGGATAGGGAATCTGTTGATGGAGTCGATGGACGGATTTCGTTTAGGTATAGAATAAATAATAGTACTAGCGTAGGTACTGGTGGCGCACGGTCGTCGGTGACGTCAATCAAACTATTGATTTACAATCCCCGACCGAAAATGCACGTCGGGTGTCCGGCTTCGTAGAGCGTCTCGTCGTCTCACTCATACGCAGGCAGCTCTGCAGCAGTACTGCTATCCTACCTTCTTCTGCTATTTTGTTTCTGGCAATTCAGTACTTTTAAGTACTGACAGTCTCTGATACAGTAACCTTTTAGTCTGCGATCTCCAACCCGCCTACCAAACGTGGAGATTATGGCAAAACCCTCCACTTAAGTGGAGGAGGCTACGAATAAGGAAGCTATGGAAATGTAATTGTAAACAAAACCCAAGAAAAATATGGCCCCAAATCTTGAGAGAAACGTCACTATAGACAGGCCAATTGAATGCATTCACGCATCACGTCATATTCCGACAAGCGCGGTGATTGGTTCATGGCATGACGGATAACGGTGATTGGATCGCGTCACTTGTGCGGTGGATATGTATTAAGTGTGATAGAACAAGTCAAATTAAAAATTATCGTACTTTTGCATTACTCATATGAATCAGATTACTTTGTCATTATATAAATTTAAAATTATCAAATACATATTATTAAAATGTGTGATTGTGTGCTTGTTTTTGGGAAGAGGTCATTACTCTGTGTCAAACTTCTCACGTTTTCGTATTGTATTTTGTATCCATTAACATCTTGCCAATCATTTGTTATTTCCGAGTTGTGATTTTACTAACGTTGAATTACAAGTCTGAACTAAGGAGAGACTACATTATTTCGGTGATCCATCTACCATGTGCGATCCTGCTGGCAAAAGAGATAAACAGTGACTCGCGAGGTCTACAGCTCACAGAGCCACTAGTATAGAAGACTTGGCCTTGTGCCTTTTAAAAGAAAATAACAAAGAAAATTGGCAACTTCAGATGTATGGTTTACTTATATTGTCTTTAACTTTGGGTTATAGAGAAAACTTCATCATATTATGTTAATAATAATAATGCCGCACATCAATCATTATTTAAAAATTTACTTAGTGGAGTAACTAACGGAAAATAACAGTTTCTATTCAAGATTATTATGGAGATTACTTAAGTATTTTTATAGGACATAAAGTATTATGACATTATGCCTTCATTAATATAAATCGTAGACATTGGCTGGCTATTGCTTGCATAATCCCATCCATCATTATTTTATGTCAAGTATTTAGAATACTGAAAAAAATGTATTTACTTGTGATTTGTTACCCCAATTTTTTTTTTGCTAGCTTTTTGGGCCTCCTGCACCATTTTACCTCGCCGGAGCGGAGGTCATTTTATTACCTATGTTTGTCTGAATTATATTGTATTTTTGTTTTTTATCGGAAGCGGCAGTCCGTCATACAGTGCGTGACAGACTAACTAGCGCGTGTGTTGTACTTTTTAAGCCCCGCCTTCTGTGTAGCCCTTGGCGTGGGGCCATTTTTTGAATGGAATGCGACTTCTATAGCTTCCTTATTCGTAGAGAGGAAGCTCATATTCCAGCAGTGGACTGTAACGGGCCGTTGATTCGATTTTGTTTTTAAAGTACTGGCAGTCTCATCATTTATTTTAAATTTATTTTCAAATTTCGAATCTATCCGTTTCATTTCTGTCATTTTCATCAAAATTTCCTCATTCCACCTCAAGACATCAGCTGTACCGGCCAGAATGGTTTAAGTTTTTCTTATTGAATTATCTTCAATGTTCACACAAGCCGGTGGCTACAGATTTCTTCTTAAAAATATTTGCACATGCGACTTTTTGCAATAAGATTTTGCAGCACTTGCGACTAGATAAATATTTTTTATTTCTAAAATATTTGCATTAAAACAAGATAGCTAGGTACTGTCAGGTGGACGTAGCTCTTTGAAGATGGGAGGCACTCGCTTCTAGCGCATAAATTCGTAGCTAAATAATGACTCCAATATTAGATTACAATATTTTTGTATAATCTTTTCTTCATTTCAATCCCTAATCCACACCATTCTTTTCTTCAGCCAATCATTCTCTGACTCACTACGTCTAATTAGCTTTTTTACGATATATAGGGCGAATATCGAGTGCCAGCAACAACAAACAAAGGGAAAAGTGCGCGGAGACTGCATGTAACCAATGCAATCTCCACATCCCTCCTCCTACAGGAAAATGATCAGCCGATCACAAAAGATAAACCTAACTAATTACCTAAAAGTGCGTATAATATTTCATTTAACAAACCCTATGATTTGTACAAGAAGCCATAGCTAACAGCTACCTGGTGGAACAACGTTTCACCAAATACGAATAATTAAAACCACGCCAAAAGATTATTCATTCAAGTACAACTCATGGTACACTACATGAACCAAAAGAACAATAAATAAATTTTGAAGAATTAATAGAACAACTAACAGCGACACAAAACGTTCAACATAATATTAACATTGGACCATGCTGCTATAATTGACCAACAAGAACAAACGAAATTATTATTATGTAATATCAGATAAATCAAATTATGACAACAAAATCCCATCAACATAATGAACAAACTTTAAGTGATCACACCTAATCTAAACTTAAATATTTCAACCTAAGCTAAGACAAAAACAAATGAAAAACGCGAATACAAAGTCTAAAAATCGAAGTAGCGGCAGGTCTGGAACAGGAGCTCAGGCCTATTCGTATATGTAGAAAAATAATGATCACCTACACTATGCGTCACTTACGTTAAATATTAACCGAATAACAAGATCTTTTCCGAAGAACTATAAATATTCGATAGCATATCTAAAATGAGTGGCCTATACACTAAGCTCACCCTCCCCTTATAGAAAATAACAACCCCATTAAATAGCTAGATTTTTAAAACCTTCTTTTCTTCATGAAGTTTCTTTTTTTAATATATAAAATGTTTATAAACTACTTATTACGAATCTGCAAATAAGAGCTGGATTAATCCATTCGAGAGAAAAACAAAAATTAATAGAACTTGACTAAACCTAATAAGCATAACATGAAACCAATAAGCGTTCTCGAATCCACCGACTCATAAAATACTAAACCAATACGATCGTGCTAAGAAAAAGCACATCTCATGAGGATGCATATGTCCTATTATGAGATCCGACAAGTAATGCTCAAACCAAACGAATATCTCGAACGATTGTTGATTAAATGAAAATACCATAGCTTAAGTCAAAAGTCCATGACAAACAAAAATAAATAAAATGTAAGAATAAGTTATCAAACTATGCCATATATAGACAAACATTAAGTTACCCATCATACAAAAATAAAAATAAATTTATATATAGAGACAATAATAATTATTTGTTGACAAAGACGCTGACATAACATATCAACTACAAATGACGATAGAAGTTCATGACGAGTTGTGAATAAAGTAAGGCATAGGACAGATCAAGGGAAACAAACGCCAAGTTACTATAAAATAATATTTTTAAACACGCAATCTGAACGGTTTCAGAGAATTATGGTGAAATATTAAATCACGTCTGGAGCTTCCATCTATCTTACGTAGTAAATAATTATTATTAGATAGCCTTCGAATAACACGAAACGGACCTTTATATGGACGCGATAACTTCTGACCAACATTTGTTATTCTTTTAGGATTATATACCAAGACTAAGCTACCTGGATCGAACGTTACGAACCTGACTTTCCTGTCATAATATTCCTTTTGAGTCATTTGCGATTTACGAATATTTCTCAACGCACAAGAGATCATTCTAATATTAGCATTATTGCGAGCAGCAATATCCAAATCATTACGATTAGATACAATATCAACATCAGAACGCAAAATTGGGTCTCTAGCAAAAACAATAGTGTAAGGAATCGTATTTGATGACGCCTGTCTCGATATATTATACGCGTACGTTGACATGGGCAAATACATGCACCAATCTGCTTGACTCTCGTTTGTATACATCGCTAAACTCTGAGATATAGTGCTATTAAAACGTTCCACGAGTCCAATGGTCTGAGGATGCCTAGTTGCAGCAACCGATAACGTGGAATCAAAAAAAGCTATCGTATTTTTAACCATGTGTGATGTGAAAATTGATCCACGATCTACAATGACTTCATTTACCATACCAAATTTACAGAAGATCTCTTGAGTAAGAAAATCACTAACGGCCTGAGCAGTTGCACTTGGGACTGCTCTAGTTATCGCGTATTTCGATAAATATTCTAAACAAACTATGATGTATTTGTTTCCTAAATCCGAGGTCGGAAGAGGTCCTAATATGTCAAGGGCTATTTTATCAAAAAGATGATTGACTTCCATCGGTTGCATCGGAGCAATCAAATACGATCTCTTCCTCTCTTGACATTCTTTACAACTTTCGATATATCTAGAAATTTTCTTTTCAGCATCAAGAATAAAATATCTGTCCCTAAATTTACATAAAGTCTTCGTAAGACCAAAATGCGCTCCATTCCAAGGATCATCATGAATTTCCTTCATAACGTCATTAAATGAAGCTTGAGGAACAACCAAACGATCAACATATCTGTTACCTATCCTACACCTGTGAAAGAGCTTATTGTCTCTAGTAAGAAAACCTTTATAGTTTAGCCGAGATCTAGAAGCAATCCTTGAAACTTGTTCAGTGCAAAAACTATCAACGCTTTGATCAAATTCAAAACGAGAAGCTTCAATCCTGTATAACTCTAAACCATCCTCAACTACATCCTTAGGAGAGGTCTCCTTAACATCAACATCCTCAATTAATGGATTCCTGCTTAGGAAATCAGCAATTTGGTTATCTTTGCCCGAACAATATACTATATCAAAATCATATTGTTGAATCGCTAAAGACCAACGAGCTAAACGCCCATTCATATCCTTTTTAGTACGGAGCCATACCAAAGCTTTGTGATCCGTCACGACGTCAAATTTCATTCCCCATAGTAAATGCTTAAAATAATTAAGAGCCCACACTAGAGCCAAACATTCCTTTTCGGTAATCGTATACCTGGTCTCACAATCAGAGAGCTTACGCGACGCGAAAGCAATCGGAAATATTTTATCATCACCCTGCAATAAACAAGCACCTAATGCTTTATCACTAGCATCGACAAATAATCTTGTAACTATGCCTTCGCTATTCGAAAAATGTCTTAATAAAGGGGGGTTCTGAATAAGAGAAAGAATTTTAGAAAATGCATGTTGCTGTAGTTCTGTCCAAATAAATTTGACACCCTTCTTCATCAACCTTGTTAGAGGCATAGCCAAATCCGCATAATTATCTAAGAATTTTCTATAATATGAAAAGAGTCCTAAAATAGATTTAAGTTCTTTAGTCGATTTTGGCACTTGGATCTTCATAATCTTTTCAAACTGTGATTGATCTGGTCGAATTCCCTGACCCGTTATTTCATAACCAAGAACGGAAACTTTTTCAAAACCAAATTTGCACTTACTAGGTTTAAGTGTCAAATTGCATTCTTTAATTCTATATAAGATTTCATTTAAAGATAAAGAAAATTCTTCAAATGTTTCCCCATAAACCAAAATGTTGTCAATATAAACAATAGCATTCCGATATTTCATGCCCCCTAAAACACTATCCATAACCCGCTGGAAAATCGCACCACTTGTTTTAAGGCCGAACGGCATGACGTTAAATTCATACAATCCCGAAGGGGTAACAAAAGCAGTTTTATGCTTATCAGATTCCTTGATTCTCAACTGCCAATATCCACTATTTAAATCCAGATCCGCAAAATATTTGGCTTTAGCTAGATATAAAATTATGTCATCTATTCTGGGTAAAGGATATGAATCGGTAATTACTTTTTTATTCAATGACCTATAATCAATGCAGAATCGCCACGTGTCATCAGGTTTCTTGACCAAGACAACCGGGGATGCATATGCACTTCGCGACTCACGAATGATTCCATTTTCCAACATCTCACTCACTTGTTCCCTAATTATACTGTGTTGATGGTGTGAAACTCTATAAGGAGCTTTATGAATAGGAGTCTCGTCTGAAGTATTTATTTCAACTTCCATTAATGAACATGCCCCTAAATTCTTCGAATCAAACGCAAACTGCTTTTCATATTTGCCCAGTAATTCTGACAACTTACTTTTCTGATCTGATAATAAAGCATCAGAAATATTAAAATTATTACATTTCGTGTTATTCGTTAGGATCGTATCCTTTTCTAAATCGTCCAAATTTTCATTTATTGATTCTACCGTATTAAGAAAATAGATATAATCACCTTTCGGTAACGGCAATAAATGTTCGGACTCAGTCCCGGACTGAACATAATCAAGTGAAAACGCCGCGATTTTTGTATCATTTCTGAACCATACCTTATTCCTATCCAGTTCAATGAACTGTTTATCAAAGTTGACAATGGCCTTTACTGCATATAAAAAATCCTGCCCTAAAATTATATCAGGTACTAAATCGCACACAACAACAAATGCATGATTATAAACAATGCTATTTATTGTAATGTCCAATATAACAGAACATTCAGCTAATAACCTAATCCCATTCACCGTACGCAAACAAGAGGCGTTATCATTATATGCGTGTGACGGAATGAATTTATCCACTTTTTCAAGAAACGAAGAAGAAATCACAGAAATTGTGGCACCTGAATCAATCAACGCATTATGCACTACACCGTACAAATCAACACAAATAATAGGAGAAACGGGACGACTAAAATGACCGTCTACCAATGTAGTCCCATTCACTGGCGACGCTGAAAGTTTGGGTCATTACCCTGTATATTTCCAACGTTATCACGCGAACCGCTTCTTAAATTATACCGGTTTTGAGTGTATTGGGGTCTTGACGATCTCGCATCATTGCGGGGTCGGTTTGATCCAAAGTTAGTAGTACGTGGAGAAGATGGACTCCTCGGCGGCCAACTAGAAGATCTATTTTGCGGCGTGGAGTATAATTCCTGCGGTGAGGCTTGCGCACTACGCTGCCCAATATTTTCACTGGGATAACCATCACCCATTGAATTCGTATAACTGCTGGGCTCGCCACATCGAGTCGAGGTTATCTTCACTGGCAACGATAATTCAGTGTGTGTGGCCATAAAGAGCATCGAATACTCCATGCAGGTTTGTTTGAGGGTAGCGAAATCTTTGTATAATTGAGTTCCGAAATTACGTTTAAAAAAAGATGACATACCAGTCAAACATTGCTTAATTATTATTTTCTGGTCTGAAATCTTAGCCTTTCCGGCAAGAGATTCCACACGATACACATAGTCCATCAGAGGCTCATTATAATCTTGACGAGACTTATAAAACAACGAAGCATGGTCTATAGGAGACGGGAATTCTAAACAAATCGCTTTTCTAATATCCTCATATTTCGTAGAGGACGATTTTGTCAAATTATAATAGCTGAGAGCCGGCCCACATAGATAAGTAGCCAACACTAACGTTTTTACATCGTCACTCCAACTATTTATAGCGGCGATTATCTCGAATTGCGAGAAGAAGTCCTCCGCGGACGAATTCAGACCGTTATACTTATCAGACATAATTCAACTTTTTTTAACAAAATAATATCAATTGTACATCACCAAGGCATCAATGCAGAGAGACCTTTCCATGGTATCTCATCATCATTCTAATGGCTGCAATCGCTGCATTGGCCATCTCATTCAATATTAATTTCTTTAATCACAGTCTTTTCTTAGACTTTTTTCTGGAAAACTTAATATGGTGCATAAAAAGGATTTAAGATTAAACACGTCTTCCTCTGCGTCCGCGTGCAGTCGAAGCTAAACAAAGGTAACAAAATTAAATTGCTTCATAGCTGCGATCCGTGCTGTGATATTTGCTGTTGATTCTACAAGGCAAATAATCAGGCAAATAATATAGCAAAGAAAAAAAAATACGTAACTGGAGGTACCGATTTCTTCATAAGTCTACACCATGTCAGGTGGACGTAGCTCTTTGAAGATGGGAGGCACTCGCTTCTAGTGCATAAATCCGTAGCCAAATAATGACTCCAATATTAGATTACAATATTTTTTGTATTATCTTTTCTTCATTTCAATCCCTAATCCACACCATTCTTTTCTTCAGCCAATCATTCTCTGACTCACTACGTCTAATTAGCTTTTTTACGATATATAGGGCGAATATCGAGTGCCAGCAACAACAAACAAAGGGAAAAGTGCGCGGAGACTGCATGTAACCAATGCAATCTCCACAGTACTTATGACAGGGTATAGCCCAAGGGCAATAAATATTGAATTGAATTGAATTAGATTGCATGTGCCGGTTATTTACTTAAAAATAAAATTTCTAATACTTTTCTTTATTATTTTCAGGTAAGCAACAGTTTCTTCATTTTATCTTAGAAGATAACTATATGTATTATACGTAAGTAGTGAACTAGTGGTTCTGTGAGCTGTAGACCTCGCGAGTCTTTACATCTCTCATGAGTTGATGTGGCCGTTTATTTTTATTTTTTTCTACAAGCATCCCCGAGACCCCTTGAAATTCATTTATCACAACTTTTTTTAAAAATGTGACCTGTGGAGGAAAACAGCCTCAGCGGTAGACCTTGCAAGCTGGCAATCCAAATAACTACGTAATTTTTTTCAATTTCCAAAATGTGACTCGACAAAATATATCTGTAGTTACCTATACCAGGTGTTACAAAACTACAAATAAAGCCGAAATGGTGTGAATCTGCTCGTAAAACTGAACAACTTTCCCCAAAGAACATAGGTCGAAAAACGATTTAAAAAAATCGCATTCCCATACACAATGTAGATGGTCTCCATATAAAATTTACGGGTTTTTTTTGTAACACCGTGTATATTTATCGAACCTGTTCACAAAATATCAAGAGAATCGGTTGATAAATGCGCCCTGTAGAGGAGAACAGACAGACAGACAGATGGAAATACGAAAGCAATTTTGGCCAAGCTGAAACGGAGACGCTTCGCTCTCGCTCGGTCAAAAAGCCTGGGCCCCGTTTGACGAAGCTACACGTAACTAGTAACAAGTTACAAGTTACAATTTGAAATACATTGCGTAGCCAATTCGCCTAAACTGTAAGCCCTTATCGCTTTATCTCATTGACTACGCAATGTACATCGAATTGTACTTGTAATTTGTAACTTGTGGCTTCGTGAAACGGGGCCCTGATCTAAGAAAGAACAAATGCAAGTTATGTTTGAAAGAGGACCAATATTCTTCTTTATTTTCTATATAAGATAGGCACTGTTTTAACGTTAATTAGTCAATTAACAAGCTCATTGTGTGTGATCGCCTGCAATCAACATAAATGAACTCATTGATTGAAGTATTCTATTCCTTGAACCCTCCAGACATTACTATTTGAAACCAAGCTATAATGCTGAGCTAGCAGTTAGTTCCAGATCAGTGAGCAGGATTAGACAAATCCAGGTCAAACTGTCTACCTAGGTACGCTTTTATTGCTTATTGTTAAATTATAGCCTATTTGGTTCTGTTCTTTTTATAAATATAATCTTTGTTACTGGCTAGATTTATTATAAAACTCGACTAGATAATTCCCAATTATATTCCTCAGGTATAATTCCATACTTCGCTTTCTAATAAAGTTTTTTTTTTTTCATGAGAATTAAGTCTCTTGTTAAATACGAGTGATTTTAGTCACAAATAAACACACGAACTTGGACATTTATTACGTTAGTAAGATGTTTATGTATGTTTTCTTAACACTCAAACTTTAATACTATGGTGTCTGAGCCACTCGTCTTAATAGTGAAATCAGAAGTGGGATTCGACGTTTCAATTTGCAACTACCACTTCACGCTACAACTGCTACAACTGCTACAAGTGCTATGGAGAGGACAGAGAGAGTAAAACATAAGTGTACACAACATTGGACTGCGATGTTCTTGAAAGTAGTAGAATGGCCGCCATAGAAATCTAAATAACCAATATTTACTTAGTTATCATTTGACAAATTAAATAAATAAAAATGTTTTATTGAACCTAATTACAACTGCTTTATAAAAACTAGGTACACAAGAGTTGTAACTAAGGGTTATGGAATGTATCAAGTACCTAGAGACCCTGCTGCTCCTTAAACTAAGATTATCTCTGGAGCAGTGATCGACACGAGATTACAAGATTACATTACGATACAGTTTGGATAGGATTTGGAGAAAAAAAATATTTACACAGCTATGCGTTTCAGATTTTGAGTGCTGCATGACATGGTTCAAGGCTTTGAGTTTTATAAAAATATGGATGGATAAGTGTATGTTTAGAAGTAAAGGGGTGTATGGGGAGTATGTGTGTGTGAATGTGTGGATGTATGTATGTGTATGGGGGTATGTGAATTAGAGGCGTAAATGTGTCGATCATGTCAATCAATACCGAATTGTGCTTTTTGTGATGTCTCTTTGCATAATCGTTTTTAATTAAACACAAAGCATGAATAACAACGTGAACAACGCGAAGGTCAGCTTTGTACTTAGCAGAATTGCGATTGCTCTCGGAAAACTTCACGCCGCACGCGAATCTCGGGATGCAAAAAAAGTATTGTATTTTTTAGGACGGACTTGTAGATATCCCTACATCTCAGTTATTTTGTAGGTAATTGCATATTTGTCTGAAGGTTCTAATTGTATAAATTGACGAACATTTTGATAATAAATCAGATCTGCACGGACCTCACTCGCAACAACAAGTTGTATAATTTCAACCCTCTCCCTGACCAACTAGCCACACACGCTACACCCCAACCTGCCGCTAAAGACTAATCGCTATTTTTACCAGATTAGTAATATAGCGGGCACTGAAAAAGTTTTTTAATCTGAAAGAATGACGTCCTTTGCGGCTGCCCAGTACCACCCAGTACTATTCTAATTTTCCGTATAATATTTTTTTTTTTCAGTCTGGGTAATACCTGCCTACTCCAAAAAGTACGAAAATCACTCGGAGTGATAGCCTTTTTCTCTCTTCCTTCCGTCAAATACAGGCCGCATTGTAGTAATGTTATAGTGGATGCATACGTGAAATAGTCTATTTTCTTATCAAGTAAGGGCTCTACCCTTTTTGGAACTTACTCCCAAGGCATTTGTCAAAGAAAGTCCTAAATTTAGGGTTATGCAATGTGTTCTGGGATAAATACAGTGTGGCTAAGTGGGAGTTCGGCATCGGCAATGACCGTAAAGTAGATGTTTGCTTGGCTACCAGCCAGACCAGGCTGTATTGATCTGCTCACAGGGTTTAGATGTTTACTTCAGGCTTGAGTTTCTTCGGTGGGCTCTTCTCCACAGATTCCGCCATTGTGTTAGTGAACTCACTCAAAAAAAAGGTAATGACGGACCTAAGTGATGTAATAACATCCTATGGAAATATAGTACATTACGATACAAGGATCGTAGGTGGCATATTACAAACGAGGTGACTTTTGTAAGCCGGAGCCGCAGGCGAGGGATGTCACGAGTTTGTTATAAAACCTAAGATCTGTATATTGTACGACGTTTTCAATACACTTGTGAGAAAACTGTTGGTAAATATAATAATTAAATTGAAATGGTTAATAAAGGTACCCCTACAAAAGCTAAACAGGTAAAATTGATCATGTATAGAAGTTGTAAAAACTAACCTTTATAATATCGCGCGCAGTTTGAGTATCCTTACTATTCACATTTATCATTAAATATCAACACTTAATCACTCATAAAATAACATTCAATGTAAAACAATTACATGAAAATTTTACAAACTTGGCGCCAACCACAAAACGATAGTATGTTTCTTTTTTATAAGCAAAATTACGGAGAAAAGGCTCTGGCGGACATTCAGTCTCTACGAATTGATTCTTTGTTAAATCGAGATAATTTTATTTTTATAATTAAAATATTACTGGCTGATAATATTTGTGATACAAATGGTTGAAATAAAAAAATATAAAATACTGTTCTCTTTGTATGAATCGATTTAAATATTTTTAATTGTCAAAATGATCCTGGCTGAATAATAATTTTGAAGACCGTAGGAATTAAAAAAAAAATGTAATAAAATCGCACTAGTGCGGTAAAACGCATTTACCGCACAGTTTACTGCCTTCGTAAGTTCAATTTTCGAGCAAGGTGTATTGAAAAATATTTTTTATTTTGATTTTGATTTTACTTCTCAGTGTGTTTTAGAATTAAAAGTAGAAGTATTATTATTTATTTATTATTTTATTTAGTTTCAAATCTTGTGCGGACTTGGGGTGGAGTCATCTTTCCCATCATCACCCAAAAACATATGAATTTTTGATTAAAAAAAAACTTAATGACGAAAATCTTAATGCAGATATGTTTCTTTAAAAAAATACAGGAAAGTATTCTTCGAGTATTTTTTATCTTCAGTAAGTATTTAGACACATTCTCTCCTGTATAATTTTTAACAATAGGTAGGTATAAAAAAAAACCGCTGCTGTTTTTTTAAACTTTGATTAAACACTTGTATTTTAAGTAAGATTTTACTGAGTCCATGTTTACTTGTACGGATCTTAAGCGATCGATATTTTTGATCAATATCTATCTACGCACTTAAGTGCATGTTTTACGTTCTCAATCGAAACAACATGCGTGTATTTACTAGCAATTCCATACTTTTAACGATTTCTCTATACTTATCTTTGAATGCCTTGTAAATCACCAATAATCACGGTAGGTAGAGATTTCTAATAAGATATTCGTGATTTAATTACGGCTGTGTGTTAAGCATAGTAAAATCAGCTAAATCATTGTCAACATTAAGATAAGGTATTTATTTCAATAAAACTTAGTCTAAAAATACAGTACAACAACATAGAAATAACACACATATCTACCGGATTATTACCACGATTTTGGTTTCAAATAAAAAAAAACAAATCAACAGCCCGTTACAGTACACCGCTGGACTATGAGCCTCCTCCACTTAAGTGGAGGGTTTTGCCATAATCTGCACGCTTGATCGCAGATTAAAAGGTTACTGTATCAGAGAGCGGTGCTGCCCGTTCCCTGTTCAATGTGTAGTCCCTAAGTCGCCTCTTACGACACCCACGGGAAGAGTAGGGGTTGGTGACAAATGTATTCTACTCTGCCGTCACCACCGTTGGTTTAAAATAAGCTTACTGATATTTCGACTATGTTGCTATAATCAAGGTCACGGCAACATAGCCGAAATATCGGTAAGCTCATTAAAAAGCTTATTTTAAACCAAAATCGTGGTAATAACCCGGTAGATATGTGTGTTTATTTTATTTATTTGGGAAAGTAAACAGCTGTATACAGCTGTGTTATTGATATTAACAACCGCGAGAACCTAAAAGTGTTTATAACAACATAGAAGCACAAAAAATACAAATTTAAACAACACATATTTTTACTCTTATCAGCTATAACCGCTTTGTCTATACCTATAAATTATTATCTTACGTACACAAAATTAATGCGATATATAATTTTATCCACCACAATTTTTTCCTGTGGGCATAATTATTTTTATGATAAAAAATTGCCAATGTTTATTTGTCAATCTAACACTAAATTAACACAAAGGCTACTTTTTAACGTGGGTTATTTTTATTCCCATGGTAAAAGATCTCAATCAACAGCCAGGGCGGACAGCTAGTCAATATAAATTCACATGGGAACAGAATGACAAGAACTAGGGTTCAATCAAAGGCCAGCAAATTTATAGTCTGTGTACTTAGGGCGTTACATACATCGAAAATGCTATAATATGTAGGTATATCTTAGGGGGCTGGTGACCTCTCGTCGCCTATAAAAGAAATACAGATAGGGACCAAGCAAAATGGCCGTTCTCTATAATATGCTGTGCTGTATGTCGCCATTTTAGTTGACCGTTATCTACTTCAAACTTGTAGGCGACCAGAGGTCTACATGCAGCTCCTTACGATAATATTATAATATCTTCGATGTATGTGAGCCCTTGCGTTCGTCAGCCCTTAGGGTTTTCTATTAAACTTAGACCCACTTGAGGCGTGAAATTGATAATAATTGGAAATCATGCGCTGAAGTGAACTATCGATTGAACAATGGCTTTATATGTTCCTAGAAAAGAAAGTAACTATTTCTCTTTAGTAGCGTAGAACAAGTGCTTCTGGGGCGTATTCAAGAGTCAAGAGTAGTGACCAGAATACAAGATAAGCTCTACATCTTTATAGTTGTCATCTTTAGATCCATGACATAAGAAAAATTTATGAAAAATTGTTTTATTTCATTCAATTATTATAAGAATTGTAAATGTTCGTTACGTAATTACGTAATATATACGAGTAGGTATAAAAAAATTACAATAAATATCATCGTATTCGGAACTTTTAATTTGCAAAAAGATTGAATGAATAGGCTTCGCCTTAAACCTTTGCCATTGTGATATTCTACCTGCTCATTTTTTTTACATACCCTCTAATTTTCCCGCTTTCTCCTTCCGCTGGTTACGATCTAGTGCCACCTCTTGCCAAAAGTATCTAGATCATCGCGCCTCCTTTTCCCACGATCCACTCAGTGGTGACTCGGGCCCATTGCTCGGAAGCATCCCATCCTATACATACATGCCCTGTCCAATCCCATTTGAGTTTTGCGACTTTTTCAGTCACATCAGCGATGCAGGTTTATAATTAGTAAAGAAAAATTAAAATAATTGAACTAAAAAGGACTTCTAAGAAAAGCCCTTAACGACGAACGAAATTAATTTCACCTCATTCAAAGACTTCCCCTAATAATTACTTATGCGAACATAATCGCGCGAAAGCTGTGGTCGCGATTTCAACTCGTAGGCGGACACAATAATTTATACCCGTATAGGGCTTGTTCTGGTCTGAATGTTCTCTATGGGCGAACAATTTGTCAGTGCGAATCGCTTTTCATCGAACATCGTTTTGACAACGTACTGTAACAGCTCCCAACGTGGGGCTGTTAGTTTATGTGCAAATAGAAAGAACTTGCTGATCTGTAAAATTACATTTATTGTCGAAAGTTCGAAAGTAGATGGGAAAACGCTATAATAATGTAGCTTTTATAAAAAGAACTATACTATTTGATGGTATGCATATTCTAAAACTGGCCGCACACTTCGGCTCCAGGACAAAGACTGTGTCAAAATACGCGGTGGCGACTGTATGAAGTTTATTTGTTCTTTTTCCAATATTTGAAAAAGGAACAAATTCAAATTAAAAGAAATCAGGCAGCCAGCAACAAATTACATGGCCAGTACGCGGAGCGTTTATGGAACGCGAACCATCGCGGTCCGATGTTACAGTACCTATTTTTATCACCATATACCTTGTTGGATTATCAACATCATTATTTTTAGCCAGCTAAAGTACATTTCCACTGAGGGGCTCGAGCTTACCCTGAATAAGGGCAATTCATCAAGCCTTAGTTGACCACGCTGGTCCAGTGAGATTTAGCCGATTTCACACACAGACTTCGAATTCCTTCGCAGGCATGTGCAATTTCGTCCTGAAGTTTTTAATTCAATTCCGATTGACACACACATACATACACACATACACACACATGAACATGTGAATGTGTTACATGTGAATTCAAAATTTAAATAAATGACCCTCTGCATTTTTAGATTGGCCTATTCTTTATTGCCACTTTGATCTTGTCTATTGTTTACTTGTAAAAATATTTTCAATTTACAGTAGGTAAGTACCCCATTTCAGTGATGAAAGGTAGGCTATTATGCATGACCCTATAACACCTCTCACCCATAAGTTTCGACGAGGTCGGTAGAGTTCATAATGCTAACTCGTTATTAAAATAAAAAACTTTATTGAAAAGTTAAGTGAACCGGGCGGTTATCAAGAATAAGTATTTAAGGAATACATAAAAGCTCCCATAGACTTGCTTTACGTAAGACAAGATAGTATTATCCACTATGAGTATGCTTCGATGAAATGATCTCAATTCGAGCAAACAGTTTCGCGCCGGAGCTATAAAGAAACTGAATGTAGTATTTGCCTTCCATTGACTGGATTTCGCTGGACCACCTGGTGGCAATACTGGCAATTGCTTGTGTGTCTCATAAATCCTAATTTGATATCCAAATAAAAACAAGTGGCTGTAAACACGGCAGTTTGCATATAACCTTTTAGAAATTGAAATATATTTTGTTATACATTACTGCTGTTATCGGTCACATGGAAGTTAATAAGTTCGATGGCACGCAACGTAAGCTACAGTGACATACAGTGTTTATTGACTACGATTCTTACAGCCTAAAGGTCTATACAGACGAACTGCATTGAAGCTGTAATGTGAATGTGACTGCATTATTTCTTTTCTCTTTCATTCTTTCGTTATTTTTCAGTCAGCATGTAGTCAGAATTCAGTCCTTCTTTATAAACCCTAAATTAGATCATCAGACTGTTGTATTTTAAGAGAGATAAATGGAAGAATTAAATTTTGCTTGCTTAAAAAATAAGCTTTAAATGAGGATGTAAGTAAGAAATTAATGTCACAAATAATTTTGAGTCGAAATATTAAGGAAACTATAACATAAGAACCCGCCTAGTCTAGTCTTTTTCGACTGCAATATGAAAACAATTTATTTATTTATTTAACCATTTATTGTACACATTAAACAAGAAAATGAAAATAACACACAACAGGCCTACTTATTTCTAAAGAAATATCTTCCAGCAGACCTACGGAAGAGAAAAGGAAGATAACAATAGACGCGGATAAAACGTGCACAACTTAAGAAATTAAATATATTGATAATATAGGAAGAACCAGATAACCTACAGCTACTCTGTAACTTAATCTAGCCAAGCAGCCAAATATCTTGCTTGTCTGTGCTTCTGCCATCGAAAAGTGTTAAAACCTATTATATTTCATTGCACTTTATGCTTTCTCCATCATCCAATCGATGGTTCCGCTCTTTTCCAAGTTGCTCTTCTGAAACTTACCTTTCAAACAGGCGATGTAGATCAAACACACATAGATTATATTTCTTGAAAGATGTGTGTCAGTCCGCTATGCGCAGGATTACATCGTTGCCAAAACAATTGAATAACACAGTTCATTGTGTAATAGCTTGTCGTGAGTGAATGAGCATGGTGGGTGAGTGATTACAGTAATTTGTAACAGTGTTTATAAGTATTTGTCTTTGATAGATTAGTTATTTTGAACGGAGACCACGTCTCGGGAAACATAGTGTGGGACCCCTGCGAGGTGGACTGATGACCTCAGGAAAGTCACTGTTGGTGGCTGGATGAGGAAAGCGGGTGATCGTGCTTGGCGTGCCCTTGGGGAGGCCTACGTCCAGCAGTGGACTACAATAGGCTGATTGATTGAGATTAGTTAGATGTTTAGAGATCTGGGTGTACTACTCAGCATGTTGTACGAAGATAATTTTAGTTTTCATTTTACTCGGTTAGATGATTATTTGAGCGTCGGTGGTCTAGTGCTTGGGCCGCTGCCTCCCGTCCGGGAGACGCGGGTTCGATACTCACCACATACCAATGTGTTTTTGAATTTCGAATTCATATGTACGTTTATTCGACGCTCTTACGGTGAAGGAAAACATCGTGATGAAACCTGCACACTCCTGCGAAGAAATTCAAAGGTTGTGTGTGAAGTCAACCAACCCGCACTGGGCCAGCGTGGTCGACTAAGACCTGATCGCCCTACTCCAGGGTAGGCTCGAGCCCCTGGGTGCGGACGTATATGAGCTGTTGATGAGATGATTAGTTGGTATGAAAGCTCATACAGGATGTTATAGATCTTCACAAAATGATAGGATATGTAAATTCTGCCCATGCTTCTAAACTTAATGGAATTACTTTCCTTGTTTTTGAAAAGTTCTAGATAATTGTTTAGTTCGAATGGAGAGATTTAGCGTTATTGTATTGTATTGACATGTACCAATCTTATTGTAATGTAGGATACATTAAACTGATTTGCATACCAATTGTAATGGTTTTATAGCAAATAATTGATCTTATCTTATTTAGCGAACACGTTGTGTGTAAATAAGCCTTATAAATTAAAAAAGTTCACAATTGAAGCTCGAAAACAATGTTGCGTTTGCTTTTGTAAAAAAAAAAACTAACTTTTTGTTATTACAATTTGTTTAACAGTTTAAATTGTCTTTGATGAATGGACGACTGAGTCCGACTCATACACAAACAAAACATAATTAAAAATTCAATTCTGCATCGTACATTTTCAACTGAGTCACTCACGAATTATTTCAATAAAAGCATGTGCTATGCGCTTATAGAAAGAGACAGCATGAAAACTTGTAAACAAACAACAAGATGGCTGCAGCAGGTGCCAAATGCCAAATTTTATCTTATTCTGATTGTTGTCTTCGTCACATTCACACGTGGGTATGTTTATTTACGTTTTGTCGGTGTCAAAACATAGTTTATCCTTTGTGATTGGTCATGTAAACTTTGATCTACTCGTATCTTATTTTGGGAAACTTACGGATTACATACATCTTGTATGTAAGGAGTTTTATGTCTTAGTATCCGTATTTTTTGGAGCCTGTACCGTCACGCACGGTAGGTATATCACTCGAGAGTTAAACAAATATGTGGAGACATCTTCATAGATAGATTTAGAATTTATCTATAAATGTCGTTACTTTCTCATGATCCGATCGCATAAGTGCCTAATAGTGCCTATGCTGTTTTTGTTTCTATAAATTTTACTCTATCACCCCGAGTTTTACAATCCTTGTCGAAAATTTACATTTATACAGTAAACTAGTACAAGCCCGAAACTGTTGAATTTGTATGCGCACGCGATGTATCCACGAACTTTAGTCGGAACGCATTTACTTGCTGCGCATTGTCTAATTCTCAGTGTAAATAATCTGTGCTACATACATGACAATAGATATTTATCATAATATATGAAGCAAAGTGTGCTTGTTTTAGACTGCCGCCGCCCCGCGCCGCCGGGCATTTCGACACATTTTGTATTTAGTGACTGAACTGACTTGTATTTAGTACTACTAGCTATTAACCACCAGGCGTCGCTTCTGTCAGTGTTACTTTGGATTTTATGGATACGACACGAATATGACTTGGTTTGATTATAACCATTTTAATTGAAATTAGTGACGCAAAAATTATATGCTGTGTTGTATCGTGCAACAGTACGAGTAATACAACTATTTCTAACGAAAAAAAGACATAATTCCACTCGTATGTATTTTTTTAATGCAATTTTTAATGCTCGTAATTTATTCCTTCGAGAAAGTTCGGCGATAGCAACGCCATCTATCGCCAAGTAGAATAACTTCTTGACTGTAGAAGGTTATGGTTCATTCATGCTCATTCATTCATGTATTTTGTATAGTAAGCTGGATGGCCAGATATGGAATCTAAAAAAAGATATTTGTATAAATTATTTATTTTTGTAGCATACAATTAAATAATGCAGATAATATTGATGAACTTACTCAATATTTATAATTGAATACATGACATCAAAATATCACATTTTGGGGAAGGATGTTTCCTTATACTTGGTATCAAGTAAGTGATGATGATAAAGGACTTACGTGAAATCCCGTGCCAAAATTGAACAGATCTTTTTATATAAAATATTCTTTATTGCACACTTAAATTTACAGGATAATTAAGAGATCTTCTTCTTATCAGATCTTTTTATGTCGTATAGTTTCAGAGTTACCCATACTGACCCATCTAAATGGGCCATCCTGTATATCACAATTGCTCATATTATAAGGTAATCCTACATTAAAAACGACTACATAATACAAAAAAGAAGAGAGAGATCAATTTAAAAAAATGGTCCGAATTTTTTGTTATTTTTTTTTCACTTGCCTGGCAACATTATACAGTGTAACGAACTAACGAACAGAACCATCTTGTGTGTAATAGCAAAATTAAGTACAGTTCATTAGTGTATAGCTGCAAAGCTAGTTTTGCTATGGACCGCTAGATGGTTACCAGAACTTCATCTCCCCGCACCCCCTCCCAATGGCGACCCCCGCTATCATATAGAAAACGTCTTAGGGCAGCTCCTCTTTGTATTTGTCTCCGTGTTAACTACAGTCAATATTTTACTTTGCCGTACCGTACTCCAAGAAATAAGTGTTTTCTGCAGTCTCAGCTTGATAACATTCATTCTATTTGCAAAACTACAGGTTAGTAAGGAGTATTTGCTTGAAAAATAGATATACCAGTCGTGATCAGCGTGTAAAAATAAACATCAAACGTAATTGTTTTCATAAAACGATCCTCATGAAGGCCGCAGAATTCCGACAAAATTAAGAGGGGGGAGGGAGGGGGTTTTGGTTCTTTAAGAGGTCAGTAATTAAATAGTTATGGGAACATTGATGTCCTTCATACTCACAGATTTAAAAAACACATTAGCCTACTTGCTAGATAAAACTACTTAAAATCTCATATTCCTACGGGTTTTGTGTGCCAAAACCCATTGTAAGTTTGCCAAGTAGGCGAACCATCTCGTATGACGGTGGTCACACGCAGAAATCTGACAATAAGCAGAAAATATAATTCCGTACCAGTACTAGTATCAACTTGCTGGCACGGGGGAGGCCTTTGTCCAGCAGTGGACGTCTTTCGGCTGAGATGATGATGATGATGACTAGTATTAACAGCTCATACACGTCCCCATCGCCGTGTGGTGACGGCAGAGTAGAATACATTTGTCACCAACCCCTACTCTTCCCGTGGGTGTCGTGAGGCGACTTAGGGACTACACATTGAATAGGGAACGGGCAGCAGCGCTCTCTGATACAGTAACATTTTAATCTGCAATCTCCAACCCGCCTGCAAAGCGTGGAAATTATGGCAAATCCCTCCACTTAAGTGGAGGAGGCTCATAGTCCAGCAGTGGACTGTAACGAGCCGTTGATGTTGTTGTTGACACGTCCCCACCGAGGGGCTCGAGCCCACCTTAGCGGGACCACTAAAATCAGAACAAAAACAAGAAAAAGGGGTAAAATTATGTCTCAAAAGACCGGAAAAAACGATTTCAGTCTTTCTTCATCCAGAATCGCAACTATACTTTGTTATTTCCCAAAACATTCTAATTATTAATAGCCTAGCCTACTTCCACGTTACCCCTTGTCAAATTGAACCCTGTGATTTCTCTTGCTTGTCTTTGTTTTTTGAAATCTGTATACTTATCCGTTGCTACGTGAAGGATGGACAAATCAATAAGTTCATCATCATCATCAATAAGCTCACTTTTGCATTTTTTTATATAAACATAATTTGTGTGTATCTTCTATTGATTTAAATCTCATAACACAGAGACATTAGTTTTAAATGTTACGTCTTAGATCAAATATAGTGGTAGATCCACGTTCTCATACAAAATCTAACGCAAATCGTGGCACCGCATCAACTATACTTTATACATGCTTATACAGATATTATACCGCTTTAGTTACGTGCAAGAGTGAAAGGGACAGACGCGCGCTAGGCAGATGATGATAATTATTACAAAAAATATAATTAAATGCCAAGAAATGCAAAAAATACTTAGAATATCGTAATTTACATACTCACTGAAATACGACGCTCGCATATCTTTTTTTCACTTTTAAATGTATAGTTTTTGCACATTTTCAGTGGACATGTAGGCTTCGTAACGTTACACCATCGGAGCTCTACCACTATATTTGATCTAAATGTTACGTTATAAAATGTGTGTCGGATTTTTTTCCGTTTCAGATATATTATTAAATTTTGTCATTTTAACAAACCATAGAGCCTTTGAAATTGTAATTGCAGATTTGGTTTAACCTAGTAACACTGAAAAATACCTCATTATGCGAACAATCACTAACTATAATTAGTTTGGTTGAAATACCAACTCTCATTAACTGAGTTTTGAGCCGATGACCTTACTATTGTAATCAATTACCGTTTGCATGTGAGGTTGGGTGGGTAGGTGATCGTACGGAGGTAAAACTGCTATTAAAGGAAAATTTTGATTTTGTTGTTTTTTTACTGTTTGTTTGTTTGATTACTTAGTCTACTTGTTCGTGCGATAAGATCTGGAAATACAAAAATATCTCAAAATAACACTGAGTTCGTTGGACTGGTAGGGCGCTCTTGTATGGCTTTTTGAGGCACTCGAAGATGCGTTAAGTTCGAAAACAGTATACGTCTGTCTCGCTTACTCTATATTGAACTTCTTTATCCAATAAGTATTTCATATTTTACAATTCATCGTACGTAGCGTTCCAAAATTTGCTACGAGATTACTACGCTTGCTACGGCGTAGCCCGAGCCGCTTCATAATAATTGAGGTGCGCCGAACAGAGTGCATCTTGCTTGATTAATCGTATTATAGTAGGTTCTATTAAGGAGAAATTGTGAACTGGTAGTCGGATGGTAAACCCTGGTGATGAGGAAGCTTAGAAAAACGCATACGTTAAAATTGACATTATGTAATATCAGTATAGCCAAACAAAACTAACTAACAACTAAGGTCTCATCATCAACAGCTCATATACGTCCCCACCGAGAAACTAGAACCTACCTTGAATTTAGGCGATTAGGCCTTAGTCTACCACGCTGGCCGACTTCACACACAACCTTAGAATTTCTTAGTGTTCAGGTTTCATCACGATGTTTTCCTTCACCGTAAGAGCGTCGAATAAACGTACATATAAATTCGAAATTCGTAAAACACATTGGTACGTGGTGGGAATCGAACCCGCGCGTCTCCCGGAAAGGAGGCAGCGGCGGCGGCCCTAGCCACTAGACCACCGACGCTCTTATCGACTAAGGTCTAATCATCCTAATTCAGGAAAGGCTCCCGCCCCACCCGTTGCTCTCCACGCCAATGAGCTGACAACATAACGAACCATACTTATAGCAAAAAAAATAAAATAGTCGAATGTTACACCAAACCACCAACCACTAAGTCAACAACCACACCACCATATACCATAAAGTACGCAACAGGATCTTCTCTCTCTGCTTGGCCCTACGCTTAGCCCATATTTTCTTACGTCTTATTGGTTGATGCCCCTTTACGTATTTCATACTTTCCAATGTCGTTGCGTTCCAAAGCAAACTAACATAACAAACGTAGCTTAATGGTCTTCACAGAGGGACTGCATCCTGGCAGCGAAATGGCAGTTTGATTTTGATCGTTGTGCAGTTAATGAAACTTCTTGGAAATTGGAATCTCATTCTGAGAGGCGAGGCCCTTGCATTTTAGTTGCAACTTGCATCTTAGTGATGCAGTCCTGATACATTTGGACCAGTGTTTTTTACTTTCCGACTGAATTTGAAAAGCATCATGACTACATAAGGACAGTACAGTCACAAATAACCTATATTTATTTATAGCTTCAATTCATGTGATTGCACTATCGATCAATCTGACTTATGCATGACCCATTTTGCCGATATTCGTTTGAAACTGTCAAAATTAAACGTTTAACTGTCAAATGCACGTCTGAAGAATATCGATCTATTTCTATTTTAAGGTCTGTAAGAATACTAGCTAAAGGTTGGTCAAGTCAAATTCAAAGTCAAAGTCTAAATTATTTCTTTCCATAGGATGTTATTACATCACTTAGATCCGTCATTACATTTTTATGTTTTGTTGTATGTCATTATTTAAATTGGTCGATTGACAATATAATGTTACAAAATATAACAAAAGTGAAATACTGAAAGAACACTTCAATAATATAATAAAAAGCGGAGAGGAGAGGAGATGTGTTTGAATAACCAATCAGATTTCGTTATTGAAGCTAAGCGGAGAGGAGATGTGGAAATAACGAAATCTGATTGGTTATTCAAACACATCTCCTCTCCGCTTTGGTGGAAACCGGGCCTAAGTTTCGACTCGGAAGTATTAACTACCTATATATTCTAACTGCTCTTTTGCAGTTCGAATGCTGTTGGCATGCACTCAATATGTGTGGACCCTTAACACCTTCTAGTTATGTAATAGGAAGTCAGTTTTCCGTGCATAATTATATTTATTCATAGCTATATAACATTACTTTCCTTTTCAATTAACATATCTTCTAAAACAATTCTGGTGGGCTGAATTTTATGCGCCCCACGCACTATTTTATTTTCAGCCTGATAAAGACCCCAGCACTTCAGGGATAAGAGCATGATCACAATGTATGTGTATAAATGCCCTACATTGATGAAGAGAAACAAGAGAATGGTAAATATAATGACTGGTATGTTTCTAGGACCTACCTAATTATTTTTTTGCTCATAGTACATTATCAACATCACTATTCTCATTCTTTTCAATGAAACCGTTCAACTTACAATTTATTTTTTACTTATTTTATTTTCAAGTTTTTAGTTTGATACCTACTCATATGGGGATTGAAACAAATATGAAAACCGCCATTTTGTGCCGGCGGCCATCTTAGATTTGGAATTTTACTGTATTCTACTCGTCAAGCCCTTTCAATTGAATGAATATCCATATTGAGGGGATTGTAATAAAACGGAGTACTCTACGTCACCTAGCACTCGTGTCCGTCAGGCGAAGTAACACGGGCGGGAGGCAGACACAAAGCCGGCACGTGCAGTATTATATATAATATAATATATATAGTCCGGTTCAAATCTTGTTGAGGTTGGAAAGGTTAAGTTTATGCACTGTAAGAACGACTTATTTTTCTAGGCTGTAAACAGTTTACAGACTTTCCAAGCCTAACCTAACCCGGTAACCTGTGTTTTTCCAGAACATTTATTTTACCTGTGTGCATAATTTAAATCCAAAACCGTCCTTTTTTGCGTGATTGAGTCATAAAAAAATCATACATACGAACATTGACATTTTTAACATGTATTAATAGGACTCTTTGTAGAACTCTGCACTTCCTACATCTGTAGTTTGACATTTAGCGCTGAACTATTTCAAAACTGCCGACTATAAATACTCAAAGATCTTAAGAGATAGATAATTATATAACAACACATATCTACCGGGTTATTACCACCATTTTGGTTTAAAATAAGCTTTAAATGAGCGATATTTCGACTATGTTGCAATAGTCATGATCGCGGCAGAACTGAAGTAGTTGCGGGTGGTTAATATCTGTCTATTCTCTTTCTCAGTCTTTTTTCACTATTACCGGAACTTGTTCTGTGTTATTAATATTAACAACCACGAAAACCTAAAAGTGTTTATAGATAATTATAATTCCTCTGATATTCGAATAATAAACATAGAGCTTCCTTCTTCTTTTGAATCTTTTAGATTTGAAACTGCTTGGTACGTTTGTTCAGTTTCAGTCATCGTCAACAGACCATACAAGTCACCACCGGGGGGCTCCAGCATTACATGGAGTAGGGCGAGGGCAGTTTTAGTCTACGTGGGTCAAAACATGAAAATGATCAATTTAATCGAGAAACAATGATTATATTGGTGAACCTAGAAATAGTAAATAGTTCGTCTAAATATTTTGTCATTCATATTTTTAATGTTTGTTTTTTATTGTTACAGGTACGTTATTTTATGACCTTTTCACTGACGTCTAATAAGTAAGTCTAAGGATAATTTTATCTTTTTATATAAGCCGTCTGTGAAGACACATAAACCACACACATAAACATAATGCAGAAAAAATATTTAAATGGTTATAATAAAAAAAACTGTATTTAGTTGGTAATTTATGTTGGAATTTTTATTACTCTACTTCAGACAGAAATAAAATTTTAATCGAAAAAGCCAATTACTAAACTGAATTAAAATCTCAAGTTATTCCAGTCGATTCCCAATAAACAGGTCCCAGAAGCTTTACAGCAAAACATATTTCATTCTGATCCCTTCAAAATAAAAATAAAAACTTCCATTAAGGACACCTACACTTTATTGGAAAAACATAAGCAATATTTAATTCGTAAGCGAGACGGGTTGCCCTACATCTTCAAGAATTGAACACGTTCATAATGTAGGGTAGGGGAGAAATTGAGAACCCCGACGCTTTTGAATCTCTGAATCATTCAAAGATATTGCCACACTTCCCAGAAACCATTATCGTGTCTTCTTGACTTCTTGTTCGTTGAAGGTGTTTTTAACTTAAATGTCCTTCAGTCGATGATTTGTATTAACGAGAAAATTATAGGACAAGTGGAAAATTTACAAGAAAAGGTTGTTAAACGAAGTTAAAGACCACTTGGCGGTTTCCAAAACTTCGTCCGGATTTTGGCAGCTGAGTAAACTGACACTAGCCTGTCAGTATCTAATAATAAATTCTTCTCCAAGGTGCAACGGCCTCTTCACTTGTCCATGAACTTATTTTATTTTATTTATTTAGGGCAACCAACAAGACGCTCGATACGTAGAAATGTAAAACGATAACAAAAGTTTAACATGCTAAGGTGGTGCCTTAATTATAGGTTGTCACCGCATGCAGTGGTGATTAACAGGCACTATATAACTATTAAGTAATACGCAAAATCAACGAATATCCATTTAATGTGAAATAACACACATAGCATAGTGAAGTGAGGGTAGATATTTACGAACTATTGAGCAAATTTGTGCACTTGATGAGGACACCTTTCCTAAAACTGTTTAGTAGTCTAAAGTCCCCAAATACATTCACTGATTCGCTACAATGTGCATTGTACAATTTGGAGAGTCTGGGAACAGATGAGAACTTTATCTATATCTATGCCAAAAGGGTTGATGCCTGAGTTAAGAAAAGTAAATTATTTTTTGTCTGTCAGTCAGGTAATACAAAAATAATAGACAAGTAATTTTTATTTTATCAAATTAACAAAGAATGTAATTTGACCGGAGAGTGGGGGGCTCACTACGTCACAACTAGGTATAAAATTTACTCAAGCGTGACGCCATACGCTATTTCAACTCAATATATTTCCGTATATTTTTGATTACGTAAAAAAAAATATGTGTCCAATACTTTTGATAATCTACCTGATAGACATAGAAAAAATCATCATCAGTCATCATCTCTATTCTCTTGACTGCCTTACGAGCACCTATTTAGACCATTTCAAAATCTTGAGCGAGTGGTATCTGACTATTCAATTTAAAGTAAATGTAGTGTTAGTAAGTACTCTATTCCCGTTCTTTATCCTATTGTAGGTATTCTATATAACAACATTTAAACTATGCTATCATTTTTAAATGAATCACCCATTGAACATAAATTCAAACCATTTTCAAAGTTTACCTTACTCTTTTAAAACAGTGTCCTCGATGCAATATGTATTGACGAGTGACTTGTGACCTCTAGTGACGGTCACTAGCTATTGTTATCGATCACTGTTCTGTTCTAGAAATGTAATTATGCTTGCTAGATTATTTATAATATACTGAAGACTGAAGAAGTCAATCAGGAATTATCTAAGTATGTGACGCATCAAGGACGCATCAGCATTATAATATCAATGTTTTCTAGAAAAAACTTCTCACTTTTCGTTTCGTATATTTTCGTGTTTGCTTTGCGTTTTTTATTTAATTATTTGCTTGTTTATCTTCAGTGTCATTTATACGTAGTTATCAGAAACAACATTGCAAAAATACAAGTAATAGGTACCTGGTTTTGATTGGTTAAAAAAGGCCTCATATGATACTACGGAAAGATTGCTAAACTCCTTTGTAAAATATTTATTAGCTGCCGAGTCACTGCTGTCGCTGTTGTTGTGTGTCTTTATTTTATTTTTTGATAATGAACTTGTATTTTTTATTAAATTTACTGAGGCTAGACCGGAATATGTAATATGACCTAGTTAGGTGTCCACAATACAGGCTTACAGGCCTAAACATGTACCTACTTTATTGTTACATACAGCATATTAATTGTAAGCTTGTCCTACATGTTTTAAATAAAATTTTACTTTACTTTACCTGTTAATTGGCCCAGTTAGATTTCCCTTAGTATTTCCTTCCTTTGGGTTTTGAATTGTGTACTCCATGTATCTAATTTTTGGTGACAAGTACAGGACGTTTCCATGTAAAATATTGTTTCCTTCTGTACCTACGTCAATAGAGTGTTACTTTATTATTCGTACCATTAATTCCATGATACCTACAGTAATATAGTTGTTCAGAGTCACGTTAACGCCTCTGTGTCGCGACAAAATGACGTCATCGTGATCAATATGAATTTCAGTGTGTACATTAAATAATTGAAACTTGAAGACTCTTTTCATATTGTAACTGCGGACGTTTAGATAAAATCATTGGTTTAATTCATGGGTCACTATGAATACTGTAAGAACGTCGAATAAACGTACATATGAATTCGAAATTCGAAAACACATTGGTACGTGGTGGGGATCGAACCCGTATCTCCCAGACGGGAGGAAGCGGCCCTAACCACTAGACCACCGACGCTCTCCTAGACCACCGAGCATCAAAATATGGACTAATTCTTTTAATTTCACTCGTACATAGAATAATTTTAGATCATACATATGGAGTGATAGCACTGACTTTGCAAGAGTTTCCACCTTGCTTTTCAAGGAGAACAGAGGTTATTGTTTTGTATGGTAGCGTAAGCGCTATTTTTTCATATTTAATTGCTAAAATCATATACCCCTTATTTCTCGCAAGCTTGCTTTAACACATTCCTTCATAGAGAGTAAATGTTCAAATTCTGTCTCTCGATCCCAATTTTCTTTGTCCATAAATAATTTCATCATAAAAACAACATTATCACTGCCGTCCTCCGAGAACACATAATTTATTCAGCGCCCGCCTACAGCATTTCACGCGTCAATTGTGTCTTCAGACTTCTGACTTCTTCAGACGTAAGCAAATAGGGTATTTGATTACTTTTTTTATTTTATAAATCCAAACTTGTTAGTACATTCGGTACTAGTATTCGGTACTAGTATTATTCGGAAAACCTTACAGATGATGTTGACATGGACAGGGAGCGCAGGGCACTGTCGGTTAGGTGTAATATGCTGGCCCGCAGGTTTGCACGTTGCTCACGTGAGGTGAAAATCACCCTTTTCAAGGCTTATTGCCAAACTCTATACACGTGCAACCTGTGGAGCAATTACACCAAAAAAGCCTATAGTGCCTTGCGCGTCCAATACAATAACGCCTTTAGGAGTCTGCTGGGGCTGCCCCGACGCTGTAGCGCCTCGGGAATGTTCGTCGCGGGAGGATCTGACGGCTTTGAGGCTGTCTTGCGCAAGCGAGTGGCATCTCTGCTGGCCAGAGTTCGGGGTGGCACTAACACTCTGCTGAGGGTAGTCGCGGACAGGATGGATAGCCCTATCCTTAAACATTGGATGTCCATCCATGTCATGGAAAATGAAAATTTTAAGTTTTACTAACATAGTTATAAGTAGGTATTTTACTAACAATATGGACTTGTAATTAGTTTACTATGTCTGAAATAAATGCTTTCATTTCATTTCATTAGTATTATTACATTTAGTACATTAGGTACTATATTATTTTGTTCTGAAACTTAGTTTACAAATTAAATATTTGCCCGATGACGTCATTATGGGACGTATTTTGTTTCTTTTATATTTTAGCTCTTTTGTTTTTGCTACGACGATGTCATAACTTGAAAATATCTGAAATTATTTTTATGTAAGTACTCTATCTATTATATGAGTACCACACAACGAAAATCCCCTTAAAAATATACAGCATAGAATAAATCAGTAATTTACAGTGGTTATGCTATAATCTAATCTATTATAAGTATCTAATACCTAATAATAAAAATAGTTCAAGTATAGGGCACAATATGCTCATACCTGATTGTAAACATGAGGCAGTTGCGTCAGTTCGTATCAAAACTATAGACGACGCTGTGACGTTTGCAATGTTGATGTCGTAGGAAGATTGATAATTGGAATTTTCGCGAAATAAAAATACTCACGTCACATATTTTTCAACTTAAACAAGTGCTAGGCGAGTTTTTAAAAACTACACACTTAATGGACCCATTGTGCTATAACCAGAAAGGTAAATAAACTTGCACGGCTTCGTAAGATCAATCGTTATGATTATAAAGATGTCGTCTGACGTCAATGTCGTAGGAAGATTTCATAATTCGAATTTTTGCGAAAACCCTAGGGATTTTGCGAAAACACGGAAATTAGACAATGGTGAAAACATTTCTCAATCTTACTGGAAAAAGATAGGGCTTTTTCAAAAACACGAGTCGCTCTAGTAACATTGAATATCTTTAACACTGATTGGCTTGATTTTTGCTCACTGACTAAATCTTATTCTGATTGGTTCCTAGTTTTACCCTGTCGTCAACGTCAACCAATCAGAGGAGATCTCGTTTTGGGCGCTCCGACGGGCCAATCAGCGTTCTTATTTCATAATAGCTAACGTTTCGTTTCGCAATATTATTAGAGCGACTCGTGTTTCTGCAAAAACCCTATCTTTTTCCAGTTGAGAAATGTTTTCACCATTGTCTAATTATCCGTGTTTTAGCAATATCCCTATATTATAGGGAGAAATGAATGTTACGTGGGGAAAAAGGTATTGAATTTGAATGTGGATGGATATGTTGGAAAAGGACGACCAAAGAAAAGATAGATGGATTGTGTAAAAGATGATATGTTCAGGAAGGATGTGAGTGTGGAAATGACGGCTGATAGGGATGAATGGAGGAAGAAAACATACTGCGCCGACCCCAAATGATGGGATAAGGGCAAGCGAATGATGATAGGGATTTCGCGAAAATTCGAATTATGAAACCTTTCTACGACATTGACGTCAGACGACATCTTTGTAATCATAACGATTGATCTTATGAAGCCGTGCAAGTTTATTTAACTTTCTGGTTATAGCACAATGGGTCCAATAAGCGTGTAGTTTTTAAAAACTCGGCTAGCACTTGTTCAAATAGAAAAATATGTGACGTGAGTATGTGTATTATTTAAATATGGATTTTCTCAGATTTTCTAGAAAATTTCGTAATCTTCGTGTGGATTGTAAGGTCGATGATTTCTTACAACATTTTTTTTTACTGGAGAATTGATCTCATCATCGATTTGATTGTAATAATGTCATAGACTACTTATCACTATTACTTATCCGCCAAATAACATGTTTTGCGGTAGAATTTACTTTTAAACCGCGTGGTTGTAGCTCGAAAAGTACCTCTATCGCTGACTATATTAGCGCTAAAATACTTGTAAACGTAATAATTACAGAAAACTATTATTTTTTTTGTGTTCAAAATGATCGATACATAACAGCATAGTTTTTTTTTTATTAACTTCTAGACAGACTTTTGAACATATTTTTCTTAAAATTTTATTAGAGTCTACGGAATGGTGCGTTTTTTCATTAAGATGAGGAACAGCGAAGCGAAGCTATGTAAGGACGCAGATGTTTGTTTTTCTTTAAGCGTTGAGGAGTTGACCAATCATATTATGGTCCTATTCTAATTCTAAATGAACGATGCTCTGGATTCTTTTCGCCTCATCTATCTAATTTTCCACCGAAATAGAGACGACTGTACGAGAATTGTTGTTATTGACTGTTAATCCCTTCTGCAGGCCTAAGATGCGCGCAATTTATAGACAAAACTCTCGGAAGAAAAGAGAAAATTTGTCTTCTCTTTTCAGACTCGGAAGTATTCGAAGAATAGACACTTACATTACACTTAAATTACTTTGCAAGTGTAAGTAATTTACCCAATAACTCCTCACACAACTATTCACAATACACACAACTCTTAATAAAAACAATAAATCAATAAAAGTATGTATTCCCGGTAATTCGCAATGACAATGTTTTTTTTTGTGGCTTGGCTTTAGTGTAGCCACAATTCCGCCAATATCACGTACTAGCGCGCTGCCGCCACCGTAGATTTGTATGATTTTTACTCTCTTTCATCTCGCGCTGCATAGGTACACGAAAATTAAGATGTACAGTCGCTTGCAAAAGTGGAGTCATATCACGTGTTTTTATTGGGTGGGAATCGAACAAGGGGAAAGAAAGGTGTGAGAAAAACACTTACCGCTGGTCTCTTTCGTAAGTGGGCTGCGAAATGGATGGTGCTCAGCAGCTACTGTCCAATCCTTTGTTTCCTAGCTTGTGATCCTCCCTGATGCTAGAAGTGACCGCGGCACAAATATGGATGGCCGCGTGTGTTATGTTATAGCTGGCTTCGAATTGGTTGACCACCCCCCTTATTCACCAGATCTGGCGCCTAGCGATTTTTATCTGTTCCCCAAATTGAAAGAATACTTAAGGGGCTGGTGTGAGCAAATGGCCTTGAGCGTTCCAGTTCCGCACCTCCCTTCATCCCGCACCGTTCCCCGCGCTGACGGATTATACGAGTTCAACGAACCTTTTTAAGTGTCGCCATCTATTCACATCAGAAAGAACTTTTACGTCCAGCACCATCTGTGCCATTCTTAAAACAATTTCTCATTCTTTGCTCGTATCCCAACCCATCACTAAACCAAACTGAAATACTTTTGTATTTTGTAATTTAAATTTGATTATTCTCTTTTTTATTTGCATAGAAGATTGTTTTTGTTGAATAAAATATAACAATTGACAAAACTTTTGATTTAGCTACGTATAATAATTTTATAAACTAACAAACGTGAAACACCTACTTTACATACCTACTTTACCTATTATTCAGTGCGTATTTACACTATAAACAAGTAACAATATCTCAAAAAGTAAGACAACTATAGACTTGGGTGTTCTGAAAAGCCGGATGACGACCGACGACAGTTAACCATAATAATATACTACGTTATGACAGAAATAGTGGTATTTATATTTCTATTTTAATGATATTTATATTATTATTTAATGATGTTTATATTTATATTTAGTTTCTTTGAATAAAACAAAATAACTATGATGGGTAATCAAAAGTATAATTTTCACAATATTGAGAATATTGAACACGTTCTCATTGCTTTCGAGACGTCAATTTTTCTTTCTTTTTTTTGCTGCTTCTTCTATGGAATGTGGGTCCTTTATTGGCATTCCTCGTGGATGACGCGGGTCAACAAGCTCAGGTAATAAACAATCCATGTAAAATTTTAACAACTTCTCTTTCATGTTTTTTTTTCCCAGAACTCGTCATCTTTGTAAATGGTCCCCGTTTATTCCATCGATTCTTTCAATCGAATTTCTGTAAAAAAATATTATTATTAGAAAAAGAAAAAATAACTACCGAACGACAAGGATTGAACTTCTACTCTGAAACCAATAGTCTGGATTGATTACGACGACGCCACGGCGGCTTACATTTACTATGTGAAATAAGGATACTTACCCAAAGCAAAGACAATAATAATATTTTCGATGCCTATCGTGTCGTATTGCTAATAGTTTGCTAATAGATAGGTAGGTCTCACTAAAAATAAATACACACATCTCATGAACGGGAGTGGTTGTTTCACTGCCTTTATCAATGTTGTTCTGCATTTATGTCTTCAATTACATCACACGTCCGTTTTCTGTAAAAATATTTAAAAAATCTGTCATACCTACCTTCTTAAAAAAATAAATAAAAATAAAAATGAAACATCCATAGTAGGTGTAAGGATCGAACCAAGTACCACCAAAACAGAAATCATTACTTGAAATTCTTGCGACTTTCCCAAAACGCCATAGTGTCTTGGACTAGACATGCGAAATAAAGATAGACTAACTATTGTTGATCAATGAATTTATAAGCACTTTTTCAATAAATATTGCAATTAGAATTCGTAAATTATAAAATAATAAATAAATCACACCATTTCTTACCTTTTCACTTCCAACATGTGTAATGCATGATTTTTTTGGCCCTTTTTGTTGTTTTTTTCTTAGCATTGTCTTTGTGGCCCATTTTATATGTTTATTCACAAGTCTTACTTTGTTTTAATATTAAATAAAAACATACAGCACATCACAAAACGAATTACACACGAATATAGGAACAAATCTCCAATCATTTAAAATATTAGTCGTGAATTGCGCGCGAGTCGGTGGAGGATGCGAGCGACACACGTCCGCCTAGCATCACGTTTCGGCCGTCACTGTCAGGCGCTGCGAATTAGTGAAGGAGACAAGATATGAAGTCGCTCGGAATTATTAGCGTAAGTGACAAGTAACAATTTTTTAAAATTTTGAATTAAAAGTGGATCAATATCAAGAAAATGTACCTAAACGGATGAAGTTAATTATGGTTAACATTTAGAGACAAATTTCAGTTGGTTCGTGGCTTTTAATAATCATTTAAAACATTTTTAAAATTTTGTAAGACTGAACTTTATGATATAATTTTATCGAATGAAATTATTTCCATCGTGTTTTCATTTTTACCAACGGACTATAAATATCATTAACATTACTATATACATAGTTCAGCTACAGACATTGCGATTTACGTCAAATATAGCTTAGATAAAACATGGAAAATTCGTGACAAGCCCCTTAAGGGGAAACAGGTACGAAGACGATAACGAGGTGATGGATGCCGTGGAGAGCTTTTTGCAGGACCAAGACAAAACTTTTTTTTTTAAAGGGATTGAAGCCTTGGAAAAGCGCTGGACTGGGTGTGTAGAGAGACTCGGAGACTATGTAGAAAAATAAATTATTAAGTTATCAATAGTCATTATATTCTGTTTCATTCTCACTACTTTTTGATCCCTCCTCGTATATGTAGAACTAGCGGTCCGCCCGCGACTACGCTCGCTTTATGTAAGATTTTCCCGTGGGAATAAGACTTTTCCGTAAAAAGTATCCTATGTGTTAATCTTGGATACAAACTATATCTATTCCAAATTTCATTCTAATCCGTCCAGTAATTAAGGCGTGAAAGCGGAACAAACATCCAAATATATTTTCACATTTATAATATTAGTGTGATGTATAGAGTGCAATTACATAATGCAGACATGATCAGTTTAATCCATTAACCTTCACAAAGTGCATTAGGTGCATTATTCATAGACGGCCGGTGTGCAACGTTTGCTGCGGTTATTGATCCAGTAGTGTACACGGGCTGGTAGTTATTTTTAAGGTCAAAAGTTAAAGTACAACGATTGTTTAATTACAAAGAAAGATACATGCAAATACACACACGCAAACAGCGTATTTAAAGCGAATTGTTATACACTGAGGCTAATTCTCACTGTCACGCTCTAATCCTAAATTAAAGTTCGTCCGTCCTTTTCACTTTATAAAGATTGAAAAGGGACAGGAGATGGCCATGCTAATATTAGAGCTGTCAGAATCAGAAGCCAAACAAACAAACTAAACAAAAACAAACATCAAGAACAAACAAACAAACATCGAATTTGAACTTTATGGCCGTGTCGATTGCACAATTTTAGAGAGCACTTATAACATGCGACCTAAAAATATCTTAATCTGCCAGCTAATGCCCTTATTTAAGGTTATCATTCATTCAAACTAATATTATTTGTTCATCTGAATTCATCACCTCTTTTTCATTGGTCATAAAAACGAAAGGGATAGCTGGAAAGATTAGAGCATGACTTCCCGAATCGGGGCCACTATTTATCCTTTACTTTCTAGTTTTACATTTCATGACATTCTTACAGTTGCTCAATTGTATAACAGTTTGTCTTTTGTTTTCTTCCTCACCGTGTGGAACGACTACCGACCTCAGAAACCCTGGTTTATATACTCTGTGCCCGTAGGTGTCGGTGTTAAGAGCCGCCACCAAAGGCCACTGACACTCGTAGCAACCAGAACCCACATTTTTCGGACAGGTGATTCAGCATGCAAAGTCCTGACTCCTGACCAAACTTGGGGAAGACTCGCAAAGATATTTTACACTGTAGCAGAGCTGCTATCCTACCTTCTCCTGCTATTTTGTTACTGGCAATCCAGTACTCTTTAGTACTGGCAGTTTCATCATCCATTTTCAAAATTCGAATCCATCCGTTTCGGTTTTGTCATTTTCATCAGAATTTCCTCATTCCATCTAAAGTCATCTGACTGTTACCATCTTTTACTATCCGGATCTTTATGCAATACTATTTTGGAGTACCTAATTTGGCCTGGATCCTGTTCTCTGCCACGCTACATTCTTCTACCCGAGATTCGAACTCGGACCCTCCGCAATGAGTATCAAATGCTCAGCCACGGAGGCTGTAACTTTATTCCACCAACCCTAAATTCTCACTACATCAGCTTCGCATTACTCCAAACCACGTCCCAATATCACAGAATATATATAAGTGGGTACTCCAATATACGTTAAATTATTCTGTGGTTACCCCGTGGTTTAACCTATATTGGCTTACCTTACTCCAAAACGAAATGGCGTCGATATACCACCGCCATTGACATGGAAAATAAAATAGTGGGTAGTTTGTTAGGCCATTGTTTATGAGTAGATCAAGGTTAGTTGGTTGGCTATGGTTGCAGTTGCAGTGGTGATGGGTGCTATAAAATTTTAAGAATCGTTGCAACAAAATCTATGAATAGAAGAAGATGCATGATAAGAACACTTGATTTTATGAGGAATACTATGAAGGAAAAAAGTAAAGTTCGATGTTCAAGATGTCAAAACTTTAATAGAGAAAAACGGTTAGGTACTCCGACAAATAAAATCATAGCTCAAAAACTTGGGATCAGGGCACTACAAACGAGTCGATGAATTTCATGAAAATCACTTTATAAAAACAGCAATGTACGCAAACTGTCTGTTAAACAATTTTCCACTAAACGAAACTAGGTATTTTAACAGACAGTATTGTTCCGTCGTGTTAACCAAATCGTTATATAAGTCGTGACGAAATATTCGAATTTGCTGAACCCTTATTTGGTGATGTCACTTGTCATTAAAATGCTAATCATTAAGTCGTCAACTTCTCGTTGGCACCTGCCATTAAAAACAACTGAATGGCTTCTTCGAAGGTCGACCGTATCAACCGCCTCCGCGAACGTTATCGGTCATATTTCTTTCTAATCGTCTGCATCTGCAGATTTCTCGCGCTAACCTGTTTGTGTTACGAGTAAATCCTCAACCTTGCAAGTCGCAACTCTAATTTCATCACCTGAGAGTCCAGCGTCGGAGGTTCCGTTCAGAAGTTTCGCTACAGACAAGCCTCTGGCTGCTGCAGCACTTCGTCTAAGAAAATCGTTTATAATTCAGTACGACGCGTGGCTCTACGCGAATCGGACGCGTCCGTTGTCCAGACTTGCGAATTCGCATTCGAACTTCAAAACTTCGAAATTGTGTCTCTATATGACGTGTAGCTAATAATCCGGCAATTTTTAAGTGTTAGTTCGAAATTTACTGGCTTTAATTATTTTTGTGATTGTTAGGAATGTGTCTGCGTTGTGGGAAGTCCTTTAACGTGTGCTTGCGTATGTAATAGTTTTATCGTGGGCGGGACAGTGCTTTTTTATTGACTTTTTTAATAGTGAAAATTTGCGGCAAGGTCTGACAAAATTATGCACATCAGTTTTACATTGTATCTTTTGAAACCACACAACAAATCCGTTCGTCTGCTTGGTATCTATTTGATCAACTTATCATTTTACATATATTTATTATCTAGTAACTTTTCTACACAACATTTATTATAAATATCTGTGAAAAATATTGGGAGTGTCTTTATGTAATATTATACGGGGTATCCTGACGTGAATCATCTGTTTTAAAGTGATTCATTATGTGAAGTATTAATTAGTCGATTGATTGAACAAGCCATCATAATTAGTTCCAAGAATTTATAGAAAATCAATCAATAAATTTTATCTTTTGATAACCTATAGTTTTTATTGACATATAAATTAACCTTGTAGTTTCTAAGATGTATATTTAATTGCAAATTATAAATTTTACTTATGATATTTCAGGGATACTTGTTTGTTTCAAAATCTTGAACAATATCCCTTTTTATATTTTTCTTTCTTTAATTGAGTTTTCTATATACTTCGTCTATTTTCTTGAAGTACTTCAATTTATTACATCAATTATTTGCGACATTACAATTTTTCTTATTCGACGTAGTGTACACACATTAATTAATTTTAATCATTTGTAATGGTAGGTATCGAGAAAAAAAAAAAGTAATAAAAATAAGTCTAAATTTTTAAGAAAAATTCTTGTGCAGTGTTATTTTATTTTTTAACCTGTGTAAAACATGTAACACTAGTAAGTAACATGTTTTTGCTAATATTTCAATAACTTTTGACACGCGTTGATAATTCTATTTGCGCGTTCTTTTATAGATCTGTTGAACTAGACATTTGTTCTGGTTTCGCAACGTTTGAGTTTTCTATTAAACTGTTTTCATTGTGTCTTGAATTTTCTTTTGCCACGGTACCGTTATGCATATTTTATAGTATTTTATGATTATTATGACAATGTCGTTCGTTATCAACATTGAAGTGTTGCACTACTTTGAATTCCAAAGAAATTCCAAACTTTTATCCTCATAGGGTTTTAGTTGGCTTAGGGTTTTACGAACAGAATTGTAGTTGGCTTACAGTTAGTATACAATAATCCGAAGTCCAACCCGCACTGGGCCAGCGTGGTCGACTAAGGTCTAATCGCCCTAAATCAGGGTAGGCTCGAGCCCCTCGGTGGGGACGTATATAAGCTGTTGACGAAACCGAAGTCTGGCAATATTGTTGGATTGAGATTACGAAGTTACGCTGATGTTAGGATTTCTTGGTGCACCTAGTGACAGGTTGTCAACCTGTCATGTCGTGGCATGTGGCACCATATCCATATTAGTCGCCTTCGACAACAGGAAGCCATTATTGGTTGGTCATTAGAGGACATTACTACGGGAATAAATTTTACGGGCGTAGCCGCAGCCAATGTGCTAAAATTTTAATTATTGTACAAAAAATTTTTTTTTGCAACGTATGTTGTGTAATCAATATTTTTTCATGGATTCGGTGTTACGCACGTGTGTCGATGTTTATAAAACTGCAATGGCATTCGACGCGGGGTAGCTCTCTGAAACATAACAGTTCATTATCTTATGAATTCTTACAATAACAGCTTAGTTAACACAGTTACTCATTCGTCATTTGTGATATAATACGACATAGACAAACATACATCTGGATGACATTGATGAAACTGTTTAATTGCTAGTTTTTGAAATTTATTTTTCTCTCATAGCCCTTCTTTCAAAAATTCGTTCATGATCATCATATATCTCAGTCGAAAGACGTCCACTGCTGGACAAAGTCCTCCCCCAAGGGAAAAATCGTTACATACAATTTATTCCTTTTCTAGAAAATAAAGTCTTATAAAGGCCTTTGTTCATTCTTAAGTGGATATAATGTTCTAAAATCAAAAATTAAATGCCCTCGGATCACTATCTTGACTTCCTTTACATTTGTCGGTTTAAGAAACAGTCTCTGGAAGTCCCTACAGCTACATTATTATACCAACTGCACGTATTTCTGTACTCATTTGTTTTATAATAAATAATATAATAGGTATATTAACAAAACCTGACAATCCATTGTATATTTCCGCTTTCACGACAAGGTTTTCCAAAGGGAAAATGTCGTATTTGAGGAACTAAGACGTAATAAGGAAAAACTAAAAATATTCGCATTGTCTCGGTCATGTCATGTCATGGATGTTGTGACAAACTTGGCTTTTTGGAAAGTACTTGAATGTTTTCAATGTGTTCAGTGAGCTACTACTAAAAATGTTGGAAAATATTCTAGTGGGTCTGCTTTATGAACTTTAAACTACAAAGTTATTCTATTAAAGACTCTGTTCTATTCTACAATTAGTCCGTGCTTAGATCATTATATAAAAAATATCCAGGGCCCCTACCTGTCAATTTCACTCGTGTGTTCTAAGGCTCTATAGATAACATGGTTGTCTATCACTTCTCCGAATTCTTTCATTCTTCCTTCCATCTGCCTCGTCTTCAATTCCTTATAATAACTTACTCAGCACCATCAGGGGCCTGTTTCACAAAGCAACATTTTACTTGTAACAAGTTACAATTTGATATTCATTGCGTAGCCAATTTGCCTAAACTGTAAGCCCTTATCGTTTTACCTCATTGTCTACGCAATGTACATCAAATTGTACTTGTAACCCATTTAGCCATCCTTGCCTAGTAACGTTATGTTACTGTTAACCACACTAGTATAACGGTCGAATTTCTTCGCGACGCGTATGACATCGATATGCTTCAAGGACCTTCGTAATGTCACCGAGTTTGATGAGTAGAAAAGACTATTGCTTTGAGTTTCAAGCTTTGGTAACGTTTGATCTCATTGTTTATGTTTTGCGGACGTCTGCTTTTATATTTTCTTAAAAGGGTAGCAAGTAAAGCTTCATTCTACCGGTCATGGCTTGTAAATTGCATCGGTAATTATTAACAAAATTCTGTTATACTTTTATATATCTACTATTTTTTATGTTGTATATTGTAGGTATCGATAAGTAAACGTTCTTCTATGTATGGTCCCTTTCACTTTCGCTTTAATCCGGCAATAATGTAAACAAAATAATTTTTTGACACTAACTTTCCTATGACAAACAAGACTTTGATGAGTATAAAATTAATATGGCAGTTTTGCAAATTATTGAAAGTTTTGTCGTCTGAGTATTTTTTATTAAAATAACTATCATATAGAAGTTAATAGGGGGCGAAATGATTGGCTCCTAGAATGTATGGTTCCTTGAAATATGAATATGATCAGGATTGATACTCAAATGTAAGTAATTACGGAGTAATCGTGTTTAAATTGGTTTGTTTACATTATTGCCGGATTCTATTGAAAGGGACTTTATCTATAAATATAGTTTCCCGGTAGTGCTGACTTTGGGTGCTGGCAAATATTCTTGAAACAGAACAAAATATAATAATTAGACTGCCAGCAGTGCCAGCACATCGTCTCACTCGATTCGATTGTCACTTCTTTTTCTCCATGACCAGAAGAATCTCTACCTATCCCCTACCCTGGCCTATGTGACCTTATCCTAGACAATCAAAGCAAGTTTAAGACCCACGGTGAATTATCGGCGTAATCGTGTAAACTCTAGAAACTTTTTAAATATGGCTAGATTATTTAACAAAGAATTTGCCGTTTTTCTAATCGTATTATTCAATAATCAAGCAATCTGCTCTACATTTCCACACGCACGGGCTAACGTACGTAACCGTTGCATATTCATTTATCGATCGATCGATAGTATTGTTAGCTTCAGCCATTTCACGTGGTTTATCTTAATCCACAATCTATACAGGGTCTTTAAGCTTAAATCAATAAAAATAAACGTGCTGCGCAAGCTGTTGGATTGTGATTCTGTTCACGTTGACTTCCGATCTTTCTTTGGGAGTGAAATGTTTCAGTGGTGAATATAAATGCGCTCTCTCTATTTGCATGCAAATTGTGGAGTTTCACATTCATTGCAATTTTTTGTATAACTGTTCTTTCTGTCTAGGGATCAAAGTATGGAAATTTTTTAAGACCCCACTTAGATAGAGACAACATCCTTCCAATTGCTATGATCCTAAATCACTTCTTTAATTTTATCCAAGATTATAAATTCAATTAATTTTTATGAACAATATAGTCATTATCTTCATGAATTTCGTCAGTCTTGTGTAATTCTAAAATTAATAGTGGTCAAAGTTTTTCTGACTTGACTTAAAAACCTGCAATGGCAGCTTGAATCAAATGCTCAACATGCCTTTTGGAGCTCTTAAGACACTCTAAACCAAATCCATTAACCCCTTGTATGCGGCTGTCATGACGTATTGACGGCAAAAAATATAAGCCAAAATAATATAATATACCTGTGACCTAGCCAGTTCTGCTGCTCATCATATCATTAGGTTGTAAGGTCGATGACGTGCCCCACAAACCCTGGTGGCAAAACCCTGATCCTGATCTGAACAGAATCAAAACTATTCGTAGAGTAGTGCTTAAAACATAGCAGGACCTTGTCCGCTACGCGTCGTTGCATTAAATCCGCGTGCAGTTGCATGGATGCATGGAATCCGCGCCGCGTGCGCCGGCTGCCGATCTAAGAATAACTTCAACTTTGCGCGTGCTCTATCTTGATCGCTGTCAGACAATACTAACAGGTTTTATAGACACGTTTATGTACGGTTTCAGTACTTAGTGTCGGGTTAGATTTTTTAGATTTTTTATTATTTTAGATTTTTACTTTGTTCAGTTACATTTCTATTAAGCAGTCTCAATATAGCCAGGTTAGATAGGTCTTAGTGGTTTTCATGAATAGGTATCTTCCGTGTTTCAAAAAACACGTTAAGCCGTTGGTTTTGTCTGGCTACCATCAAAGAAGTCAATTCAGTGGCTTATTAGCAAATTGAAATCTCTGATACTAGACACAGACAATAAAAAAAAATGTGGGGACATCTTCACACACGGCCATCCGATCCCAAACTAAGCATGGATTACATAAATAGATAAACAACAACCAGACACAAGGCAAACACAAGTGCTCATCACACGAATGTTTGCCCTGGGCGGGATTCGAACCCGCGACCCTGACAATGACTTTACGATATGCAACAATCCGGTATCATCCACTTCTCCTTCATTGTCTACTTCTTTGTTAATACTTCTTATCAGCTTATTTATTTTAAGTCGTTCTAATATGGGGTAACAGTACAGACACATCTAAAGTATTTGTTGCTCAAAAAAAATGTATCCGAGCCATTGTGGGTGTGGCCTCTGACGTGTCTTGTAGACCTTTATTTAAATCATTAAATGTCTTATGTACCACAACCTTGCATTTATATTATTGAATTATTAGGATTTGTAAAGCAAAATATTAATCTTTTTACAAAAATAAGGGACCAGACTACAAGAAATCTTAGGGATCCTAATGCACTAGTTTATGACATTATTCCAAAAAGTACAAGATTCCGCAAAAATTGCTACGTTATGTGCATAAAATATGGAACAAATTACCATGTCGTCTTCAATCTATAAGTCCAATACGTAGATTTAAAAAAGTTGTAAGATCTTGGCTAATGCAGCACATTTTTTACTCCATAAAAGAATTTATTGACCATAAAATTGAATTATGCCAGAATTGTACTAGTTTGTAAGTAAATGAACATTTGCATGCTTTAAACTTAGGCTAGATATGTGCTTTATTTTTAATCATACTAACATCTTTGTATCTACCATATCTATCGCAAATAAAATATCTTTATCTTTATCTTCAATCCTTGTTAATGGTAGACTAAAGTTCTCACATTGTCTTCCTTCACCGGCGGCGACTAAAAACATAATTAAGCCAATAGGAATTTCGACTGGATGGCTGTTTGCTATCAAGGCTCAGTATCAGATGTTCTTATTTGTAATTAACATTATCTTTTTTGGAATTTTAATTCATAATCTGAAAGGTACACGTGGAAATCTCGATCCACATTTTCGTTATCAGGCAAATTAAACGTATTGTTCAGTTTGTAGAGAAAAGACAATTGCGAAGCATTATCAGTTCTGATTCTGTTAACAATGGTGTCGATTCGGCATACGCCCAACTAAATTAAACTTAAAATTAGTCCTGTCACTTTCTATCATTTTTAATTGAAAAGGGACCGAAGATCATCGGTTTGGTTTTTGTCTTTGACTTCACGACTAACTGTCAATTTTAGTGGCTTTTTATTCGTCACGGTGTTAGGTAGTTAGTCGTGAAGTCATAGACAAAAACAAAACCGATGATCTTCGGTCATTTTTCAATTAAAAATGATAGAAAGTGACAGGACTAATTTTAAGTTTAGTTTAGTTGGGCGTATGCCGAATCGACACCAATGTCAACGATACAATGACTTACTTCCATCAACGTGTTACTCGGTTCAATGATTTGAATGAAAAAACATTGCTCATTAAATCACATGATTCATATGCATTCAAAATATACAAAAATATTTGGCTTTTTGATACAATACTGTTATTATGAGCTATCTTTCTTCATGCGTGTATTTTGTCCTTTTTCGTTTGGTATAAATAGATACACTGGGTCAAATAAACTGATATTTTTGTTAGACCTCAGATTAGTGGCTAGCTATACACCGTGAAATTTACATCGTTTTGTTCCCGCCGTGTAGTGATAGTACCCGTCAAACTGAAGAACTTTTCACGAATAAAAAATTTCCTGCGACAAAAAAATTTTTGGTCTCTCCATACAAAGTGAGACTCCCGACCGATCCATTTTGTATGGAGAGACCAAAAATTTTTTTGTCGCAGGAAATTTTATTTTCGTGAAAAGTTGTTCAGTTTGACGGGTACTATCACTACACGGCGGGAACAAAACGATGTAAGTTTCATGCTGTATAGTATCACGTTAACGTCTTTTAACCATAAGTGGATACCTGTAATTGGCTAATTAGAATTTCTGATATACAATGTTCATTACCTGTAATTAACTGTTGGTTTCCCGAATAAAAATTTATTAAAATTTATTATTATTATATCAGCACAGCATTGCATTGCATTGCATTTACAGTTGTAAATAAAATTTAATTGCAAACATAATGTATGTATGCTAGTTCTTATTATAATTGGTGATTAGTACGACTATTTACTTTAGGATTTATAGATATGTGCCTATTGCATCTAAAACCACATGCTGTAAAGTGTTTTGGCAAAATAGAAATAAGATGGCTACTATTTATTTTGATATCGGTCGACTTATTTCGATTGTTTTTTTTTTACATAAGTTTTTTTTTATTATTATTATTATATAGCGGCTAATAAACTATTTACATATTTAAAACAACACGGACCTGTCACTATATAAAAACTATACTAAAGAGAAAAAGAAATACACGTAAAATTCAATTCATAAAAAGAACGAAGCTTCTAAAATCAAAATGACGCAAGTTGGTCTTGATTTGCGAAACGTCTGTGACTGGAAACCAGGTCAGTGGAAGACCTTGACGGCAGCCTGCAGAGGAGGCTCGTTCCGCTTCGGGATAGTCTAGTCTTTTTGTGTGAACAAGCAGGCCACTTGATTTGGTCGTTTTACAATTGCAAATGTCGACAGGATTCCATTTTTTTTTCTCTGTACAGGTACGGTTCTCGCCACGTAAGATCGCTGTACGAAGTAGAAGGGGGGGGGGGGGCGTCTATAATGCGTACAGTTGCCTAAGTTATATACGAAAGTAATTTACCTGTTGTTTCTTAGATTCAACATCAACAACATCAACGGCCCGTTACAGTCCACTGCTGGACTATGCGCCTCCTCCACTTATTTGGAGGGTTTTGCCATAATCTCCACGCTTGGCAGGCGGGTTGGAGATCGCAGATTAAAAGGTTACTGTATCAGAGAGCGCTGCTGCCCGCGTTCCCTGTTTTGTTTCTCAGATTATTGTTATAAAAATAGGAAACAGAAACTTTATTTTTTATGGTAATGCCTTGGTGTGAGACTGTGCCCATTTTCAAGCATACAATTGCGGTTTATTTTCGCCTTTTTCAGCATTTTTTGTTTACTTTTCTCTTTTTACATGACACTTATTGTAAACATAATGAGGAATTACTATTTTAAGTATTCTCGGTTTATTACAATAGAAATATTTCTAATAGGGGATCGGACTGTTCCTAAATTTACCATATTTTATGAATTATTTTTAAAATATAGATTAGTAGCAGACGATTCGCGAAGAAAAAAACTGAATCGGTTGAAAAACGAATTAACAGTGATTTTTTAAAGTTTCAATATGTCTGTTTCTTTCAAAAACGATTTTGTGTATGGAGATTATATGGCGTTACTAACAAATGACGTCACAAGTGGGTATGTGCCTCTCTGTCTCATCTTGAATTTCAAACCTTTATAACTCAGTCAATTTTAAAGATAGAGCAAAAGTTATTTTAGTGTTCGAAAGCATAAACTAAGAAGTTTGAATTTATAAAATAAAATAAAATAAATCCGATCCCCTATTGCGTTTTTTTTTCGCCTTTTTTGTCAGCATTTTTTGCTTATTTTTCTCTTATTACATGACACGATCTTATTGTAAACATAATGAGGAATTACTATTTTAAGTATTCTCGGTTTATTACAATAGAAATATTTCTAATTGACATCATACTGATTCATTAAAGAAATGTTCCTCGCAATTGTCGTCTCGTTCTACTATATCTTAGCCGTGTGGTGACGGCAGAGTAGAATACATTTGTCACCAACCCCTACTCTTCCCGTGGGTGTCGTAAGAGGCGACTTAGGGACTACACATTGAACAGGGAACGGGCAGCAGCGCTCTCTGATACAGTAATCTTTTAATCTGCGATCTCCAACCCGCCTGCCAAGCGTGGAGATTATGGCAAAACCAAACACTTAGTGGAGGAGGCTCATAGTCCAGCAGTGGACTGTAACTGGCCGTTGATGTCTACTATATCTTTTATTTATTTCGTTTTACTTATTTTAGGTAATTGTAACATTTCAACAAGACTTTTCGATATAGATAAAACATTTTCGTGTTTTTGTTTTACAAATTAATTGATATATCGAATTTCGCAATTGGAATGCAAGATAAAAAAGGTAACCGGGTTTTCTTTCTTATCTTCATAATACCTATATAATATATCGTAATGCAATTAGGTGTTAAACATAACACGGTAAAAAGATTTAAGAAAATAGTTAAAGAATGGCTGCAAAAACATAATTTTTATTCAGTAAAAGAATTTCTGGAGCACCAGAACAAGATATGTGGACATTGTAAAGATTTTTTAGAATAAGTTTTAAAATATTGTTTGCATGCTTTAATATTTAGGCTAGATATGTGACACTTAAACAACTATTTGTAACATCTTTAAACAACCATATCTTTAGCAAATAAAAAGTTTGAGTTGAGTTGAGTTGAAATACATTCAGAGTTATTGAAAGTTACTGGTTATTATTTGTAAATACGATGATTTAGGAAACAGACATTGACTTTTACTTTTTATCAATCAATAATTAAAATACAGAGATAAGCCTGTAATCAATCAGTACGTTGCATCCGTTGCGTTTTTTTTTTTCAAAAAGTGTTTTCAAGACATACCTTCTTTTTATACAAACCTACAGAAAAAATCTGCACAATCAACTCCTTCCATCTGCTGAAATTGAGGTCAAACGCCAAGTAAACCCATTAAACGGAATCCAGGCTGAAATAATTCACGAAAACAGATGTGTATAGTATAGGTATTCCGGTCAATGCTGTGTTAGTTCATACGTCAAAACAAGACATCCTACACGAAGCTCAAATAGATCTTGCTATACAACATGTTACAAAAAATACCAAAAAAAATAATATTCTTCATCACAATTTCCCATCTCTAGTGTGTCAATTGACACCTAAAATATAGACTATCGATTATCAGAACGGAAAAGTATTTGTACACCATTTGTGCCTACTTATTTAAAAGAGATGTACTTAAATCAATTTAATGTTAGAAAACATTTTATTTTTTGCCTTTATCTTGTTTATGTATTTACAAACATAAATATTATTTTGAAATATTTAGTTCATTATTTAATTAATTTATTATTTCATAATTATTTAACAAAGCTTTTTTTATTTATTTGTAGTTTTTTCATTTTGAAATTAATTGTTGTAATGTGAATGTGTTGTTGTTATGGTACAAGTAGTAAGTACGTAAACATTTTTAACCATAGCGGTAAAAATAGACACATTGACCTAAAATTACATATCTGGTCCGAATATTCTTTGACACAGCTGATCACTAGAGATGGGAAAATTTCAATTAAATGCCTTTGATAAAAATATTCTTCTTTTTGATATTTTTTGTAACACGTTGTACTCGTATACAAAGTGTCAGCTAAACCCTTAGGGTGATTGTTAGACCCGTGAAACTAAACTAAACAATTTTTAACACACATATATATACCGGGTTATTACCACGATTTTGGTTTAAAATACACTTTTTAATGAGCTTAAACTTAAATCATGGTAATAACCCGGTAGATATGTGTGTTATTAATATTAATTGCTAACTTAAAAAAAGTCAGTTTCATACTATCGGTGAACTATAACCGTTAACGTTTTAGTTCATAATGGAACATATTACTGTATAAGGCGCTATGTGTACAGGCCCAATAATTTCCTTACTCATTAGATTCTATGTGGTACAGGACGCGACTTTACAAAGGCTAACGCATTTCAGTTCAGTCTCGAACCATACAGCGTTAGGTTTTATTTATCAAAAATCTTAAGCAAAGCCTAAGCGATTTCAATTCATAGTTTGACTCCAATCGCTTGAGCTTTACTAGCCATATTCTTTTAAAAAAGCTAAGTGATTATGGTTCTCGTGTACTTACACCGCCATCTTATAACAATAAAATATTACTTCAAACCTGACAGCTGTGAGTAGTAGTATACCTACATAACAATTTACATGAATTAAATATTAATTAATATTTAATGTAAATATCAGATTTTAGAGTTATTTGGTTGTTAAGAAATAGCGGACTTTTAAAATTTATTGGTACCGTAATAAAATCTAAATGCGAATTTAATGAAAATTGCTATGAATGTTTTTTTTTTATTGAGTGGAAATTCATGTTATGTTATGACCTCCATGATTATGCGATCCATACTTAGAAGTGTGGTTTTGTTTTTTATATGCTTTTGTTTTAGTTAGCCAGTGGTCGTATGCCTCCAACTTATTGATTATTACTTTTTAGTTACCTTCATGCAGATTTTATAAATATTTTGCCATATTGATCTCTTACAGATTGGTCTTTCATATTTTCTTGAATAACTCCTCTGCATGCAAATAATACGTCGTACCACTTGATAAAACAAATTGCGTTAAAGAACCATACTCACTTAGCTGTTTGAAAATAATATTGCTAGCAAAGACTAAGCGATTTGAGTCACAGTACGAACTGAAATCGCTTAGGCTTGCAAGATGTTTAAAATAAAACCTAATTTAATCTTTAAGATAAAACCTAACGCAGTAGGGTTCGAGACTGAACTGAAATTCGTTAGCGTTTGTAAAGTCGCGTACAGGACGCAGCTAAATTATATTACGATTTTCGCTACCTGCTAGATTCCACACTGAAATACAATTCCAGAAATTCACACGCTCTGGCGACTGTGAAACTTGGCGGCAAAAGTTAATGCCTGTTTTATTAGTTTTTTCAGAGTCACCATTTGCTAGCATGTAGGTTTACGGCTCAGCCACGTCGTGTTCACGTTTTATGACGTACTATTAACTATAAACACTACCACGCATGATAGTACATCTAACCTGTTAACGATCTGATCTCTGTTACCATCTTTATTGACTTTAAACTATATATAAAGTAAATATATTGGTATTTTTAATTATTTAAAGCGGAAGCGATCACTTATTTAGGATGGTTTTTGAATAGCGTGTGCCGGAAAGAAAGTTGCGGCCCTAAAGCTTATAGCTGATTAAGGTTATAATATATATGTCGCAGTCATCTGGTTGAATCTCCTATTCAATTGAATGACTAGCGCGTTCATTAAATGACAACATTCAATTAAATGACTAGGCCAAACGTTGATTGAACAAGCGTCACTCAACGTCCAACTAGTTAGCGGATTGTAACATAGCCCTTTGAAAAGAGCGGACGTAAAATCAGTCAGGTGATTCAAATTAAGTTATTTTTTTTCCCACTGCGGCGCTAGTAGTCACCAAAACAAATATGGCGTCAAACAGCTCGGACAGATAGCACTGTGTTGATATTTTTATTGATTTGAATTTCTTGAATTAGTTGGTAGAAATACCTATCTTAAGTATTGCCTATCTTAAGACTTAAAATACAATATAAAATCATAATGTGTGTTATGTCATGGCCTCATTTTTATTATCTAAAGTAAGGTTAACTTTTTAGTTGCGCACTTATGGTCACCCTAATCAAATATTACAAAGTCGTACAGATCCTATTTAACGAGACATTTTATAATTAATTTATTTTTATTTAAAGAAAGGTTAACTTTTAAGTTGCGAACTCATAGTCACCTTAACCAAACATTACAAAGTCGGCTTTAACCCATTCAACGACTTCGCTAAATTACGTTTAGTCAAGACGTTGAACGTTACATTCAACGACTTGACGAGTTGTCCTTTAGTCATTTAATTGAATGTTGTCATTTAATGAACGCGCTAGTCATTCAATTGAATAGGAGATTCAACCAGATGACTGCGACATATACAGCACTAATGGTACGGGGTATGACTAGGGCCGCGCGCCGCGTAGTAATGTACAAATTTCGAATTCATATGTAAGTAAGTACTGTAAGGTTCAGCCTCCTTTGTTGTTACTGGTTATTGGGCGGTTTTCATATTTCATTCTAAAAATTTGTAATTTTTGAATTGCGATTAGTTCGTGTTTTGTTTGCGGGTGTTTAGGGTCGGGTCACATTGATCGACGGCCTTTCGCACTTTGCCGATTGAAAAGAAGCACACTTGTACCTACGCATTATGCCGATCCATCGCTTACGGAGGCGTTCGCATTCGTTCGATCCCTGCCGATACGGTGGACCGCGTTTCGTCGTCAGGGCGCGTTCGCCGCGTGTCGATGCGAAAGGATTTCCATACTGCGCGTGTTTTGTATAGGCAAACCGTCGATCGCCGTCGGTCAGTGTGGCCCGACATTTATGCTTTCGTGCTAGAGGCACACGCTTTTTATGTTTTTTTTTTAATTCCCTGAATAAATTCAATATCTAGCTAGAATCTTTACGCGTATACTTTGTAAGTTGAAGATAGAGCCCTTCTGGCTACGCCACCTGTACTGTAGCGTGTGACCTCTGCGGCCCGCGCGCTGCTTTGCTTATACGGTGTTACTGGCCAGTTTTGCCGATTCTTTATTCAAAACCTATTTTGGAAGAGATTTGACTGAGTCGGGCGCGAGCAGCCTCGCGCTCCGTTTTCTAACACTAGCTTGTAATTTTACAAAGCCCCAATAAAGTTACGAAATTATTCTGTCTTATCATCCTTCGTAGAAAGGGCTCCACCGCGCCACAGTACATATTCATTGCTCTTACAGTAAACCTGCACACTCCTGTGACTAAATTCAAAGGAATTAAATAATCGTTTATTACACTGTGTGTGAATTAAAGATGTGCAAAGTCGACCAACTCGCACAGGGTCAGCCTGATCGACTAAAGTCTTGGTAGGCTAGAGCCCTTCGGTGAGGTCGTATAGCTGTTAAAACATATCACTGATCTAACCGATAACACATATTTTGTTACCCATATGGAATCTGGTTACATAGCTCAATGCAATACAATATTTCCTTAACTTAGATCGTAAATTCTCACTTCACGATATTTTAGCACTCCTATAAAACATCAGGAAATAATTCTGTAGATCGCGTTGCATGTTGACACGTCTAGTTTATAGCGCAAAAAAAACACCGACTGAATAATTATATCAATTCAATTTAAATTGTTCAATTCAGATCCATTCTTCTTTTTAAGTTGTTGAAAGGTCAAAACGTAATTAATTAATATTATTATTATCAAAGAGCGTCGGTGGTCTAATGGCTAGGGCCGCTGCCTCCCATCCAGGAGACGCGGGTTCGATCCCCACCACGTAGCAATGTGATTTCGAATTGATATTACGTTTATTCAACGCTTTTACGGTGAAGAAAAACATCGTGATGAAACCTGCACACTCCTGCGAAGAAATTCAAATGTTGTGTGTGAAGTCGACCAACCCGCACTGGGCCAGCGTGGTCGACTAAGGCCTGATCGCCTTAATTCAGGGTAGGCTCGAGCCCTTCGGTGGGGACTATATGAGCTGCTGATGATTGTTAGCAACAACAAAATAAGCCGACAAAGTGAGTATTCAATAGTACCTAAGACAATCAGTTTTTTATGTATACTTAAGTCCAATGACACGCAACATTTTCTGTACAAAAATCAAACCAAATTGTTCATTAATTACTGGTTAATTTAGAGTATCCTACTAATATTATAAATGCGAAAGTTTGGATGTTTGGATGTTCGTTGCCGAATCACGCTTGAACCACTGGACTGATCAGGATGAAACTTGGCACTCATTTAGGTTAGGCACTGGAATAGGACATAGGCTACTTTTTACCGCGGAAAAGCACTTCATTCCTACGGAAAAACTCATTATACGCGGGTGAAACCGCGGGTGGAAAGCTAGTATTCAATAATCTTTAATACCCCCCTTTCCTTGACTTTATAATAACACCCACCACCTATATACTCTATACATTGAAATCAATTTGTTTATTGTTTAGGCTTCTGTATGACCGCGTTATTCATTTGTTATTAAAACTTATAACGCGCGCATCAATAATAATTGGTGTTGTATCATTTTAATATACCAAAGTCTACCTACACCTACAATGTAGAGTGTAGACCCTAATAGTGTATGTAGATGGACTGTACAGACTGCGTTTGGACTGCATGCTAACTGCATTGAGGTCAAGGTGCAGCTGGAATACAGGCAGTGTGTTACACAATATTTTTTCGGTCGGAACTTGAAAGGAATCTCATGTTTAAAAATGTTGCTTTCTATTTGTTTCCTATGTCCTTATGTACAATAAATGATAAAAAAAGTAACTTTATTGGTTAAAGTAAACATGTTTATGTTAGTCCTGAACAACTACTTTTATATCAATCTCCTTTCGCCGTTGTCGGGTAAGAAAACATAAGCCATATATTTACTCGGGTTTAAAATAAAAACGCAGTGCTTCGAATCAAAACCTGAAATGTGCGACGTCGATTTCTTTCCGTATCGCGCCAGTGAACGGCGGAACGTGACAGACTTGTAATCTTTTAGTAAATATTAATAATGATTGCTGATTTGAAAAGTGTCGCGTTTAAGTCGAACTCGCGTTCCCGTACTTACCATTTTCGTTAGAAGATTTGTTCATTAACGTGAAGATGTTAGATGTACATTTTTGTTTATATAGATTACCTGCAAGTTAGGTCCTATCCTACTATATTCCCTATATTATACCAAACAACGATATTATCCTATAGATTCTGTTATACAAGGTGTAAATAAATTAGCTGACACAATTTTAAAGGATCAACCTACCCATGAAACTGAACAACTTTCCCCAAGAAACATAAGCTGTCGGACGACTAAAAAAAGTTGTCCCTAACATACAAAACCGCGCGGCCAGCGAATCAATTTACTATGGAAGGAAGATGCATATTTTTTTCGTCCGACAGCCTATGTTTCTTGGGGAAAGTTGTTCAGTTTCATGGGTTGGGTTGTACACCTTATATAACTATGACGGGAACACGGACAGAAAGACAGAGATAAATTACATTATTCATCAGACGTACGAACCTATAGAAGGTGACTATTTCAGGCCCCACCGCGAGGACATTGCACGAGCTAAAAAAAAGAAAATCATACTTTGTCTTATCGTTAATCACAAATAGTGTCAAATGTTATGGTTAGCCACTATGTCTTATTTAATCACCAGTATGTGGCGACCTTGTGAAGTTGTGACGTCATGCGATCGCGTGCGCATACCTTTAAGTAAGTACCTACTCAATAGTTTTTTTTTTCGCGTTTGATTTTCCGGTTTTCAATCACAGCAATTATTGGTTTTAAATAGGTACAATCTTATTAAGTACTTTTTAAGAGTAACTACATATTTCGTTTTTGCTTAATTTGATGACTTATTTCATTATGCAGCACAGGCTTTTACGATTTTTACAAAATGTGAACAATATTATTTAAAAAGAAACAATGTGTAAATAATGCGGAGTTACATCAACAGCTCTTTTTTACAGAGGAACGCTCAATATAAAGCGATTTAAATTCGTAAGAGTATGTAGAAGAGCGTTCAAAATACGATTGCAAAAGCGCAAGATATTTCTAATTTATCATTATACAAAAGACGGGAAAACTTTAAGATTAATTTCGTGTTGTACTTCCTATCGGTATACAAGGTAGTTAACACGATGATATCGAAAATCACATTAATAAAATAATTAGTTTAAGCAATTAGACAAGACAACAATAAAATAACCATTATGATAGTTAAAATTAAACTGTTTACAAATTATCTGATAAAAAGAATGTTTTTTTTATTGGTACATCATTCGCTTGCCCTTATCCCATCATTTGGGGTCGGCGCAGTATGTTTTTTTCCTCCATTCATCCCTATCAGCCGTCATTTCAACACTCACATCCTTCCTGAACATATCATCTTTTACACGATCCATCCATCTTTTCTTTGGTCGTTTTTATTGGTACCTAAGCCTTTATTTATAGTTAACCGACAAAGTATAGTAAAATTAAAAATATACCTACGAAGTTACACTAAGCTAGTACCCTACTATTACTCTGTAGCAACGAATTATCTATAGTCTAGAAGAGTAAATACGTTTCAAACTTGACCCCACCAAATGAATACTAAAGAAGCAAAACTATACCATACGACATTCGAATACGCGGTACAATGATGTTTTATATGACTCGGTTTGTAAGAACGTCGAAAGTAAGCTTCAATTACAGCAGCGACATCATCTGCCTGCGTCTGTCGTCGTCGTCGCCATCTGTCAAAATTATTAGGTGCCATGTTTTAGCGGCGAGTTTAGTGGGCTTTCTTAGACGGTTACTAATTCGTTGCTCTGTGGTTACACTACCATACTAGACTGTGTGGCAATGTGCCCCGCCCCGCTCGTAGAATAATAGAACTTAAATTCAATTAATAAGCAATTCAACTTACTACAGCTGCTATCACTAATAAATCGTCAACTGTTTAGACACTATTCAGACAGGAACAACTATCTGTAGCACCAATTACCTATATCAAAGTTGTCGTAAGACAATAGACAGTAAGTTCAGTGGACAGACAGCAGTAGAAGACAGTTACCGAGGTACTACGCTAAAGCTTTGATTCAATAGGAGTTGCATGTGCATGTGCATTGTGCACTGTCGACAAAATATATTGCGCGATATAGCAGCAACGGTGTGGTAGTTGCGTGGTTGTAATTCGTGCCAGTGATGTACTGTCTTTTAAAAATCATTGGTCTTTACCATTTAAGGGCGACTTATGGATGACGACAGGTCGACATGTGGGGTGATCATCAGATCCTTAATTCATCAACAACGGCCCGTTACAGTCCACTGCTGGACTATGAGCCTCCTTGCCATAATCTCCACGCTTGGCAGGCGGGTTGGAGAACGCAGATTAAAAGGTTACTGTATCAGAGGGCGCTGCTGCCCGTTCCCTGTTCAATGTGTAGTCCCTAAGTCGCCTCTTACGACACCCACGGGAAAAGTAGGGGTTGGTGACAAATGTATTCTACTCTGCCGTCACCACACGTCCTTAATTATAATAATAATAATCATACAAAGTTTGTTCATCTAGGTACGCACTTTTCAGAAACGACACGTTCAATGCCTACGCGATTTATAGCAAGCGAGATAATATTGCATAGTTTTCAGGAGTTATTTTTGACCTTCTTTATAAGTGGACGCTCAAACAGGAGAATTGGTTACTTCTGGAAATTCAAAGGTTGGGTGTGAGAGCGTCGGTGGTTTAGTGGTTGGGGCCCCTGCCTCCCGTCCGGGAGACGCGGGTTCGATCCCCACCATTTACCAATGTGTTTTCGAATTTACGAATGTACGTTTATTTGACGCTCTTACGGTGAAGGAAAACATCGTAATGAAACCTGCACGCTCCTGCGAAGAAAATCAAAGGTTGTGTGTGAAGTCGACCAACCCGCACTGGGCCAGCGTGGTCTACTAAGGCCTAATCGCTTTAATTCAGAGTAGGCTCGAGCCCCTCGGTGGGGACGTATATGAGCTGTTGATGATGGGTGTGAAGTCGACTAATTTGCACTGGGCTCGGTCCGACTAAATCCAGAATAAACTGGAGAAGAAAAATGCCAAATGCTGCCTGTCGTCCGCGAAACGCGAGTTCGATCCTAACCACATGTTTACGTTTATTCAACGCTCTAACGGTGGTGGAAACCTGCACACTTCTGCGATAAAAGGTTTCCATTTGTGATGTCGACCAACCCGCACTGGGCCAGCGTGGTCGACTAAGGCCTGATCGCTATAATTTAGGGTCATTAGTGGCCACTTTTAACAGCTGGACACGAAAGAATTTTTGGCCAATCTGAAACGGAGACTTCGCTCATTACGAGTTAAAGTACCTTGAAAGCATCAGACATTTTAATAATGTACTTATGTATGTAGTAAGTAAGTGAATGCTAGGTACAACCCACGGTGCACCTACATTCACTCCAAACGTGGGCGAGAGTTAACGAACCAGAATCACAGTCACACAATAACTCATTGTACATAATACAGTGAAAATATAGATCTTTAGATGATTAGCTGATATCTATACAACATAAGTTATATACATTATCATCATCATATACATCCCCACTGAGGGGCTCGAGCTTACCCTAAATTAGGGCGATCTGGCCTTAGTCGACCACGCTGGCCTAGTGCGGGTTGGTTGACTTCAAACTCAACCTTTGAATTTCTTCGCAGGAGTGTGCAGGTTTCATCACGATGTTTTCCTTCACCGTAAGAGCGTCGAATAAACGTACATATTAATTCGAAGCCGTTAGCAACAAAAACTACTTAGTAGCGATTATTTTAAGACTTAATTACATGCTATATAATTATAAATCGGATCTCTTGCTATATTATTATTTATAACAAAAAATCGGTGCACATACGAGTATGTAGAATAGTCTCATAAGGATAACTTCTTTTTCACTGTAAGGGTTGCCAGGTCTTAAAACCGAAAAACTGGAATGGCCAGCTTTGTCGGATATTTTGGTAAAAAAGCTAGACACCCTTAATCTTTCTTAGCCTTCACATGCTTTTTTTTTAAATAGATCAAGGCATATTTATATCATCAAATATCTTCTTAAATTTTTAAAAGCCGGACACGCCACCTAAAAGCCTGACTGTGTCTGGCTTTATCCGAACGCCTGGCAACCCTAATCACTGCTATAATGTGAAAACTGTAACTATACATCAGCCTTAACAGACTTCTAATAAACATGTACCGAAACTTTCTTGAGCTTTCTAACATCGAATTTACCAAGAACTTGTCCTATCAAATTTACCACTAGAGTAAGTACCTTTGGGAGAATTGAACGCATTTCACAAGTTACTTACATAGCTCGAATACGCCTACGCAATGCAGGTGACAACTAACAGTAACCATTTATATTAGAACTAGTGGCTCTGTGAGCTGTAGACCTAGCGAATTTTTTTTTCGAAATGGCTTTTTTTTTTACGTTTTCAACCCCCATGTCTCCGCCATTATGAAAAATTTCGATAAACTGAATCGTCAATGCCATGTAGTGACGGCAGAGTAGAATACATTTGTCACCAACCCCTACTCTTCCGTGGGTGTCGTAAGATGTGACTTAGGGACTACACATTAAACAGGGAACGGGCAGCAGCGCAACCCGCCTGCCAAGCGTGGAGATTATGGCAAAACCAAACACATAAGTGGAGGAGGCTCATAGTCCAGCAGTGGACTGTAACGGGCCGTTGATGTTGATGAATCGTCAAAAAAAATCTTTATATTTATCGAACCTGCTCAGAAAGTTTCATAAGAATCGGTTGAGAAATGCGACTTATAAGGGGAACAGCCGGACATCCGCCGTCCGGACTCCGGACATACGAAAGCATTTTTGCCCAAACTGTTCGCGCTCGCTCGGTAAAGGAATCATTTGTTAGGTTCTCGTCTCTTGTACTTACTGAAACTCATCAACTAGAAAATGTAAAGGGCGAAGAAAAATGCAATTGAATGTGGTTGACTTCGGCCTGATCAACCTACTTCAGGGTAGACTAGAGTCTGTAGCGACGTACGACTTCACAACTTACTTACTGACTTACCTGGAAGGTTGCCTGGAATTGCAACCTTAGCAATAAAGCCGCCTATCTGTACACTATTATTTGAACTGTTTTTTTTTCTGTATATCTCTTGTGTGCAATAAAGTATATTCTATTCTTACCTACAAGCTGAGAATTCTTACCTACAAGACTGTAAAAGCAGTGGTTCGATTATACGTGTGACCTTTTTGCACTTTAACATTATTACACTAACTCAATCAAGTTTACAAGATTTTAAGATTAAGTCGTGTTTCGGACTTCTGTCCGAACTTTGATCGCAATTTTATTTATTTTGAATTAGAATTAAATTAATAAGAAATCGGTCCACCCACCTTGTGGGTCAATTTGGTTTTGTTTAACATTCGGGTTTCATATCGCAAAGTCAAGCTTTTTGACAGAACTTTCAGAACCCAATTAAGCTAACTCTTTGGCGCTTGAGTGACATTGCAATTGCAACTTCAGGGCGTCTTAGATATGCCCTAAAGTTGCCTTTTTAAAACTTCACTTTACCACCAGAAAGATTTACGCATAGGCATGTAAATCGAGGGTTTTGACCACTGCACCTATACTGGTTATACTCGTTTTCACAACTCGCCCCATATTCGTACTGTTGTGAATTTGATTGATACTGACGGTGACATGTTTTGTTTTTATATAATATAAATTATTGTCATCGGGCTCTCCTGGCCTTCATTATAGATAAGGTTCGTTAGATTAATAGAAACCCGGGAAATCTTGTAGGAAAATAATTTCCTTTTTTTGATCGATTGTGAGAAAGGCAAATTTTACTGTTTTTAGGCTTTTTACCGCGGGAAAATATCCGTGAATTGCTTGAGCAGTCAGCTAGTTTACTATTATAGTAACTGGAACTTGCTTCATCAGAGACACGCATTCATAGCTAAGTTAAAGCTGCTTATAGGTTCACCATCCGTTCAAATTGTTCCAGATAATATATCCGATTTTTACGGAAAAAACATGGGATAAAAGTAATCAAAACTGAACATTTATAATTGGTTTAAATTCGTTGTTTTAAGTTAACGTATTGTTATTACCTTGTTTTGTCACAATGCTTAACAAATGCCTTCTTATTTTTTCCCTCATTCCTTCCAATTCTGTGCAATCTTCAATATTATTTTTAATCTTAGAATCTACCACAGTCAATCAGTCACTTGTTAGCATATGCGAATAACATCCTCAAAAGGTAAATAGAAATCGAAGTACCATGTGTGTAAGTATGCACCTCTTCCCGTGTTTAGCTTTTCATATAAAACTCAATCGTCACGTGAGATTTTTCATAAACTTCTTCTGATTTGAAAATCTGAAATGTCTGGCTCTTAGAACTTCAAATTTGGAAATGGTAACCCTGGTTGCGTAGGCGCACCCTTTGCGTGCGACAATCGACTACAAATTGCAGGCGCGCGTAGGCATACCCGTTTGGCAGCGCATTTCACATCGTGCGATATTGTGCGCGTCCAAAACGAGAATTTATAACGAACGGTGATAATTATTCATATTCGAGCCCTCTTATTAACAGTGCTGTAGACATCTTTAAGTTGGCTTTCCCACGAGGTGTGTGATGTGGCCGAGGAAGTCACCATAATTTAAAAGGGTATGGGCTGATTACCAAAACTGAAACACTTGCACTTGGCTGCAAGTTTTTTTTATTTGTTCAAATTTATTCGGTCACGTTATCAGTTTGTATCTTCTTCATCATGTGGGTTATAAGGTCGACAACCGACCTCACAAACCCTAGTGTCAGTGATATAGAGCCGCCAAAGGCCACTGACATGGCTCGTGTAACGACTAGACCAACGGCTTAACGAGCCTTCCGAAGCACGGAATCATCTTTCTTTTCGGACAAATAGGTGATTCAGCCTGTAATGTCCTACCTAACCAAACTGGGGAATGTCTCACAAAGATATTTTGCTTGACAGTGTCCCCACCGGGAATCGAACCCGGAACCTCCGTAATGAGCGGCGAAATCTCAACCACTCGGCCACGGAGGCTGTTTGTATGATGAGTTTTTGTTTTTATATTTGGACTTATGACAACTACCCCGTATTGCAATTTTCGAGGGGTCGGGCACATAAGAAATATCTACTAATAGAAATGCTAGACTAGACAACTACCCCCTATTGCAATTTTCGAGGGGTGGGGCACATAGAAATATCTACTAATAGAAATGCTACGTTTCGCGAGTCTAGGGAAAATTTCGATACTTATACCTTTTTTGCTAGCTCAGTTACGCACCCTTAGAAATTCATACTTTCTTTATCCATTATATCTATTATCAGGATAATTATCGTCGTATAGATTCCACGTTATCGGAAACTCATTATCATTCTCGTAGACGTTCATTCTGTTACTTAGCTGGTCAAGGGAGTATCGTTAACATGAAATTCAATTACTACAGTAAAGCTGTTTAAGGTAATACCTATCTATTACTGAACTTTAGAAAGCCTTTACATGGATTTGTCTAGTGACTTGTTCAAAACTACCTCACTTTGTTAGAAATCTATTAAATAGGGGATCGGACTACTTTATTTTTATTTTATAAATCCAAACTTGTTAGTTTCTGCTATCGAACACTAAAATAATTTTTGCTCTATCTTTAAAATTGACCGAGTTATAAAGGTTTGAAATTCAAGATTAGACAGAGAGGCACATACCCACTTGTGACGTCATTTGTTAGTAACGCCATATAATCTCCATACAAAAAATAGTTTTTGCAAGAGACAGACATATTGAAACAAAATCACTGTAAATTCGTTTTTCAACCGATTCTGTTTTTTTCTTCGCGAATCGTCTGCTACTAATCTATATTTTAAAAATAATTCATAAAATATGGTGAACAGCCGATCCCCTATTGCAGTGGCCGACAAATTTCTAAAACAAAAAGTGGTGTAGGAAGGGTTTGTGAATATAATTAGTTGTCTGAAGATGCGATCTGTGCAAGCCTCACTGCCCTGTTCTTAGGGATTCTGCTTCATCGTCTTCTGTCACTGTTATATAGCCGCCAAAGGTTACGTCAGTCGTCTCAGCTCAAAATTTCCTTTTCTCAAAAAGTCCTTTTCTAAAAATGTCCTTTTCTCAGGGTGGTGTAGGGTAGGTATAGGGCAGATGTTGGGAAAAATGGTTTGGCTTGGCATACTGTTTTGGCATAAAAACAATAATGCTGTTGTAAAATTTACAAAAATCCAAGATGGCAGCCAACTTTTTTGTTTATGGACCGATTTCGGTGAAACTTGGTTTGACATACTGTTTTGGCATAAAAATAACAACACATTGATAAAATTTACAAAAAAAGGTGATTCATCCTACAATGTCCTAATAAAAAAAAATTGACAGTGACCTCACCGGGAATCGAACCCAAAATCTCAGTAGTGAAAGTCGAACACTCAACCACTCGACCACTGAGATTACGTTATGTTATTTACTGGATTATCAGGGATTTTGTCAAGATATCTGTAGTTCTGTAGTTAAGAATCTAAACTGAAGCTTGTCTCTACAAGACTACAGAATTAATATAGAACTGCGTCTTAGATCTTTCTACACGAAGTTCCGCAAACGGCCCGTAGATTTAATATCTCGTTAAATTTTGCGATCTTACACCAACTTGTTTCGCTTTAGAGATAACTGTATTACAGCAATTTCCCCTCCTTTACTGTTTCACAAAATTGTAAATCAAGTGTTTAGAACTTTGTAAATTTATTAACGGCTATTGCCTAGTGTACCTGTTTCAACACGTCGATTGGAAGGCTAGAAAGTTCCAATGAGATGATATTAAAATGTAAGAAATACCTCCTCAGTAAACTATGTTGTGGGGAAAGCGTTATAATGTTGGTGTAAAATATTTTACTTTATTGTTACAATATAACCTAAAAGTGTGTTATGAATCTTAAGTCTTAATTGTTTTCACAAGGTTTGTGGAAATGAGCTTTTACACGAGCCCATGCTCTGAAATATCTCTTACAATAAACGGTAAAGAGATTGAAATATACTCGAAAAGATACTTATTAATCCTTCAATTAGTCGACATTTACTAGCGTGTGACGTTTTTTGGCTATTGTGTAGTAACAATTCTGTCACGTGTTCGCGAGAGTAACGTTTTGATTCGATTGAGTAAATTCACAAGCTTCTCTTTTTGAAAGTCGAAATATTACCTACTTTCGTAATGAGTAATGGCTGGAAAAAATAAGCGGTAAAAAGCTCAAGAACACCACGTTTAAATAATGCTACCTTGTCTGTTCTTTTTTTTGCGATAATATTGTAGCTGGCCAGTTGTAATTACTGTGTTTTTTTAATAGCACATGTTTATAATCTTTAATCAAGATCACTAATTTTAACGTGTGTTTTCTTTTTCTGTGTATGCTGTATTAAAGCTAAAACAAACTGACCTTGTAAAAGCAGCGAACGCTAACATTAATAACGAAATGACATAATACCCACGTAAACGTAAAACAGGTGATCATTAGTTAACGGGTGTTTACGTAACGGATGATATATCGGTAGATTGTAAATCTAAATTTAAATATTAGTGTAAACATACAGAAATGATGCAAAACGTCTCTCGCAGGGATGAAGCAAATGTTTCTTGTTTTTGTTATGTTCGTTGTGTTGGATTAGTTTTAACTCTTTATCGTGTTTATACCATCAGCCGAACCCACTGTACATAAAGCCCATTTTATATTGCATTGTACTATTCTAAGGTTTATTTCATTTCAGTGGTATTCATTCCCTTGTAGTTTAGGTTCTACTGAGCTAGACTTATAAATATATATATATATATATATATATATTGGCTACTGCTTATAAAAATAGTGAGCGAACCAAGAGATGTACCATCCAAAAGTTAATAAATTATTAATTACATTTACTAAGGTTAAACCAGTAACAAAATGAAAAAGTTCCAGATAAAGTTCCATATACATATAGATAGCGCGAAGATCGGATGACCGATGGGGCAAGAAAGTCCTTGAATGGAGACCACGTACTGGCAAGCGCAGTGTGGGACGGCCACCTACGAGATGGACCGATGACCTGGTGAGGATCGCTGGGTCTCGTCGGATGCAGGTGGCTATGGACCGGTCGCGCTGGAGTGCGATTGGAGAGGCCTATGTTCAGCAGTGGACTTTAACAGGCTGAAATGATGATGATGATGATGAAAGTTCCATTTTATGCAAAATTAATAAGCTTGTAACAATAGTGGACTTATTTCTGAAGTAACAAAACCACAACTTTTTTTCAACAGAACGTTAGTAGGTATCATATTCACAATATTGATGTTCCGACTTCTAACGTCAATGGGTAGCGTAAAACAGCTGATCTTACGTCCACGTAATTAGCCCGCAAGGTCGTCGACTCACGCGCATTCCTCAGTTACAACTTTAGTTAGACACTCTTTGTCTATTCTATTTTTAAATTTAGAGAAACTGTTTCATTAAGGTGTGTAAAAATTGCGAGTGTTAATCTTTGTTGTGCGTCTGTTAATGGTATTATAACTTCTAAATGACTACCGATTGAGGACATATTATGTTCACTCAATGTAATATTATTTTTGTTCACGAGAGTTCGGACAATAATCCCATAGAAAAAAAAAACACTTAGTTTTCCATAATTTTCTTGCCATTTTCCAAATTTTCATTCCATAAGAACTTTATTCGGTCTAATGCAAATATACATAAAATATAGTTAAAATCATCAAACAAAAAAGTGAAAAATAATTCTATAAGCTGAAAAGAATAATGAACGAAAAATACTAGTATTATTGTGAAAAAAAAAGCGTGGATTGCTATAGGTACGAAAGATATGGCACAAAGCACCCCACGCTTTTTTCACAATAATACTAGTATTTTTCGTTCATTATTCTTTTACGCCGTGTGGTGACGGCAGAGTAGAATACATTTGTCACCAACCCCTACTCTTCCCGTGGGTGTCGTAAGAGGCGACTTAGGGACTACACATTGAACAGGGAACGGGCAGCAGCGCTCTCTGATACTGTAACATTTTAATCTGCGATCTCCAACCTGCCTGCCAAGCATGGAGATTATTAAGTGTAGGAAGCTCATAGTCCAGCAGTGGACTGTAACGGGCCGTTGATTTTGTTTTTTTTTTTTTATTCTTTTCAGCTTTTCACTTTTTAGTATGATGTTCTTACTGTGAACAAGTTATTGTTTTGTCACCGGTTCTTGATAAGTTTAAGTTTAAGTCTGTCCGTTTAAAGTGGGTCAAAATCGAGTCCAAACAGAGGAGTCGGTTACATACAAGCATACAAAGGTGAAGGTGAAGCTAATAAAAGCGTGTTAAAAATGCCGTTTTCAAGTGATGTGTTTACCAACAAAAAATATTTTGTCTTAGTATTTTCGTCTAGAGCCCCTTCGTGGGGACGTATATGAGCTGTTAATGATGATGTTGATGTAGTTCATTTTATTAATAAAGTTTTTCACTTCTATAGCTACCGATTTGCAGTAACATAATATCAGTTCATAAAAGTTAAAAATAACATTTAACGGCATTCTTATCTGACTAGCAATAGCTCATTGTAATCATTTACACGTTTTACATTTCATAACGTAACTTACGTGAAGTTACGTGGCCAATTTTTACTGGAACTAAGAAAAAATACGTCTACTATGACCATAGCACGTCAGTCAGTCGTTAGTTATGGTTTGTGTTCTTACAGTGCAAAATTACTACTTATAATAGGGGATCGGACTGTTTACCATATTTTATGAATTTACTATATTTAATGAATTATTTTTAAAATATAGATTAGTAGCAGACGATTCGCGAAGAAAAAAACAGAATCGGTTGAAAAACGAATTTACAGAAGTTTCAATATGTCTGTCTCTTTTTAAATGATTTTTTGTATGGAGATTATATGGCGTTTCTAACAAATGACGTCACAAGTGGGTATGTGCCTCTCTGTCTAATCTTGAATTTCAAACCTTTATAACTCGGTCAATTTTAAAGATAGAGCAAAAATTATTTTAGTGTTCGATAGCAGAAACTAAGAAGTTTGGATTTTTTTTTTTTAAATTAGTCCGATCCCCTATTATGCTTAATAAAAAAGAAGTATTTCAAATTCGCCGAAGTTAACAGTGTGGACGAGGGCTTTTTTAATTTTCTATTTTATTAAAGTGTGTGGTCTGTAATCTTTCTATGAGGTACTTACTAAAAGTAACAGTGAAGTAAAGCGTTTCATACTTCATGTAAATCTTCCTATATTTATATATTTTTTTAACTATTTATTGCACACAATAAACAAAAATTACAATAACACATAAAATCGACACAACAGGCCTGCTTATTTCTAAAGAAATATCTTCCAGCAGATCTCATGGATATTCTCAGAGGAACGGATTTGTATGTCGGATGCTACAATAATGTTCCCGCTGATGTAATGATGAACAAGTGCATAAACACATTGGATTCCCACAATGCAACGCAATGCATCATCATTCGTTGATCTGAACACGTCATACTGATGTGATGCGTTATGTGTGCAAGTGCAATGTGCATTATTTATTATCTTATTCTTGTCAGCCAACGCCACGTGGGTTCTTACTGTGTTGTGTTATATTATTTTTATTGAAGATATCAGGAATCGCTTGTTACAACACCCTATTAAAATTCCATTATTAAAGATTTCCAATGGGTATGGGCTGCAAAAAATCATTAAAATAATTAATTACCTCAAAATGTTGCTCTATCATTTTCTTTTCTTTAAACTAAAAACTATGAAAATTTGTTGACCTCATTTCATAACGAAACTACCTCTATTGGCACGAAATTGCCTATATAATTCCCTAGCTGTTGGGGCCAGCCAATAAATGATCATGTCTTTTTGGCCTAATTTGAAATACAATTATATCACCTTTTCCTTCATTAGAATGTGTTCTGTATCGATCTTATAATAAACCTACACTCACCATGATAAAAAACAAGAATGATGACGAAGAAAAACAAATGATGATGATGATGTAGATGTGTACAATGAATTGATCAAAATGATCTATTTAGTACAATCATAGTTTGCTATTCTGCTCATATCAGTTCAATTGGTGCATCTTATTGCCGTTTGTTGTTGAAACCACAGTCAATACTGTTTCTCAGAGCTGAGAATTTCTCACGCTTTGTTTAATAACTTTTATTTTTTCTTGGCGATTGCACTTTATACTGTAAGTTTGCTGCTATTTTAATAGTCAATGGATCAAAACAATATTATGAAAAGTACCTAAAAGAATTGTATTACTTGTCACACAGAAACCTCTTTATCAGATTCCATGAAATACAATTAAAGATAAATATAAGTTTATTGCGAAAAATACGCGAACAATGAAAAAAAAAAAACATTATTCAGGATATTGATTTTAATTTTGCAACACAACACCTACGATGCAGTGTACCTAATTTATTGATAACAGCGCACTAATACTCAGTTGATTAAAGCCAGTAGATTTGTTTTTGCATCAATACTTATTGTTACAGAGATGCATTCTTTGTTTAGCAAACATTGTCTGAAGAATGAGGTCTGACTGAAACAAAGGGTTACCCATATTATAATCTCAAGCATGATTACAGAAACCGTGCTAGTAGGTACTTTGTGACGCAATTTTTGACGCTAAATTAACTCAGTTTATTGCTGCAAATGTAAGACTTTCGAAAAAAGGTGTGAACTTTACCGGAAGTGCAAGTTAAATGGTTCGCGAGTGAATTAAGTGGTGTAACGTACTGACAACTTTCCACCGGTGTTTATGTTTGAATTTAGAACACTATTGCTTCCGTATCGAACTCCGATTCAGTGACAAACGAAATAGTGCAAGAACGATTCCATAAACCTGCCAGTGTTATATTTTTATTTTTCGTGCTGAAGTTCGGCCAGCATCAAATTGGGGACTTTGACATTTCATTTGGCGGGAAGCAGTGAGGCGTGTGTCGGTATAGGCGGGTGGGTGCGTCGCCAATGCGGCGGCGGAGCGCGGGCGATGTCGCCGGCCCGGGCGCTCCTTGCTGCCCTCCTGCTTTGCCAACTGCTGTCATACGGTGGCCACCAAGGACTCACCAAGATATTTTACACGTAAGAATTTGTTGTGAACAAACTTGAGACCTGCGATCAATCTATTGTGAGTCAAGATGTTTAAGTTAATTCTTGTTTCACTTCAGTTGTATTTTTTTTTAAAGAAATGAATGCAAATTATAAAATAAAGACTTGTGAATTAAATGTACCACAATGGATTAACTTTCTATGATTGAGTGGATTGACTTTTTTATTATCCCACTAATATTATAAATGTGTGGATGTTTGTTACTCAATCATGCTTCAACCACTGGACAGATCGGGATGAAATTTGGCACACAAATACTTTTTACCGCGGTAAAACACTTCATTCCCACGGGAAAACTCATTTAACGCGGGCGGAAAGCTACTAGGTATATATAATTATACTATAGGTAGCAAATTACATATCGTTGTATATAAATAGGTATCAACCACATCACTTCGTTAATTAACGAATCGTTATTCTAACTAAAAGGGTTCTAAGGGTTTTAGTAAAATATTAACGTCAGAGTAGGTAGGTGAAAGGCGATACCAGCGACTTAGTGTGAGACCCGAGTAGATGGCGTATAATAATGTATTCGTTAAAACGGAATGCATGCATGCCTAATAAAGCAATGATACGCTGGTATTTGCATCAATTGCAACGTAATTTAGCGATGAATTTTAATAAAGAAAGTATTTTTTAAGCGTAGCGATATGTGGATAAAAGGTTTATATTTAACTGTGAACTAGCTGTAAGTAATGTAGCCTGCTTGGTTTTCGATATTTCCTGTAGAAATATCATGTTTTCCTGCTTTAAATTATAAATAAATATATTTGAAACAAACTTATAAACATTGGAAAACTAAACCGAGCAACGCGTGGGTTCATTGAATATGTGGAGAGGACAATACGGCACTGATTGTCTCAATTGATCCGTTATTATCTTGGTCACCAGCACAAATCAACGTCGTCGCCAATTAAAATATGCGGGCACATTTTCGTTACATTTACCACAGAGTACTATAATACCATTTACTAATAGTAATTAGATCGTGAACATAACAACAAAAAGCATACCCTAACGCTACTATATTCAGGATCTATTTTGACAAAAAAAAAACATAATATTGATAATGGTAAGATCGTTGGTGGTGCAGTGGTCGGGACCTACCTCGTGTCCAGGAGATGTGGGTTCGATCCACACCAGGCACCAATGTGTTTTCGAATTTCAAATGCATTTATTCTTACGTTTATTCGACTATCACATCGTGAAGAAACCTGCAGACTCCTGCAAATAAATTCAAAGGTTGCTTGTTTGTGAATTCGACCAACTCGCACTGGGCCAGCGTGGTCGACTAAGAAGACCTTATCGTCCTAATTCAGGGTTGATGATGATGATGATGATGATTGGAAATCGTAAAAAAAGCCAGCAATAGACAGAACTTTTATCCGTTATCAAAGGAGAATGGTCTTTAAAATTTTAATATACAAGCTAATCATTATTACACCAAACACGATAAACAAGAGCTGATTTTTTACGATTCCTGTATATACAGGGTGGCCAAATAACAGGTATACACTGTAGTATTGTAATTTTATTCTATGAAATATAAAATATGCCTGCCATTTTTCCCTACACCTACCCTACCCATATTTTTTTTACCGTTTAAACCTTCCCTGGACTTCCACGAATATTTCAAGACTAAAATTAGCCAAATCGGTTTAGCTGTTCTCGAGTTTTAGCGAGACTAACGAACCGCAATTCATTTTTATTATATAGATTCCTTGTTAAATATAATTTTTTAGGGCCGGCAGTTAAACATGGAAAATAATGTCAGACAAATGTCCACCTTACTCTAGCAGCATCACAGATGTGAACCCTTTTGTGTGTGAACATCGCGTTTTTCATCACATTTTCACACATTTCCTGCGTTATCTCAGTGACTGTGTCTCGAATATTTTGTTTTAATTGCTGAAGGTTCATTGGCCTGTTAGCATAGACATGTCCCTTTAGATAGCCCCACAGAAAAAAGTCAGGAGCTTTTAAATCTGGCGATCTTGGGGGCCAATCAATGTCACCGTTTCTCGAAATTAATCGACCGGGAAACATTCTTTTTAATGTTTCTATTGTGGCTCGTGCCGTATGACATGTGGCAAAACACGTTGTTCCGTCGTAAAACGCTCCATAATAAATTTGCCGTATCTACACAAAGTAATATTCATGCAAAAACTGTCATATTTACCGCCAAAACAAAATGGCGGCAAAAAAAATTGTATACCTCCAAGTTGGCCACCGTGTATTATCTTATTGATGTGCAATCGTTGGATTGCCAAGTTACTGCAAATTTCCTGCCATTATAATTTTATGGTTTCTTTAGCCTCGTTAATTGTTTGCCGGTCGCAAATGTGTTGATATTGAGTAAACACTGCCTTTTCATTTCAAGTAATACGGAGTTTGCAGATTTCAGAAAATATTAAATGAGTAGATTGGTCACTGTATCATTTCACTCCGTTAGGGCTCGTTCCCACATTCACGGTTTACGGCGGCGGCGGCGCGCTGGTCAGGCGCACGGTCGCTCATCAGTAATGTATGAAGTAATGTATGAAGTGTTCCCACATTCACGGTTACAATCCGGACGCGCTAACGCCGGCGCGTGAGCACACCGTGAATGTGGGAACGAGCCCTTAGGGTTCTCTAGGGTTAATTTCTAGTGAATAGGTCTACGTACCTTACCTAGCGCTTAAATAGACGTTCCTGCCCTTTTTATTTTCTGCACAAACCATATTGCTGAACACGTGAATAATCTTGACCATTTTCTTGTTCCAGGTTACCTGACACGGGACAACCTCCAATACTCATCTCACTGGGAGACAATGCCAAATTGGATTTGAAGAATCCCGAAGAATTGTTGTTCGTCAACGATTCCGAACAGCACAACGACACAAAAACGTTCGCGATCGTAGACAGCAACGAAACGGAAGAGAGCAAAAGTAAAGATGAAAAGGAAAGTCCCGAAATGCTTGTTTTCAAAGCGACACCTGTGCACGAAATCAGACAAACTGAAGATGCATTTCAATCCATTACGTCCCTGATAGAACCAGATACAGAATCTAGGGAAGAACTAAAAGAAGAAATCATTCCAGTTAAACCAGCTACCCCCCAAGAAGATATCCCTTCATTCTCAGAATGGGCGCAAAAACAATTAGCGGAAGCCGAAAAAAAAGACACGGTGTTAAACCACTCGAGTCAACCTAGTCATAGTAATACGAATTTTAGTAGTAAAAGCACCAAACGGTCAAAAAACTATGCTTCGCTTGCGTGCGGAGCTAAAATTGTGGCTGTCAACCCTGAAGCTGGTTCGCCTAGCTCCATTCTGTCTCCAAACAGAGATGAGTACATGCTGAATACTTGTAATAGTAGGATCTGGTTCGTGGTGGAACTTTGTGAGGCAGTTCAAGCTCAGAAAATAGAAATTGCAAATTTTGAGCTATTTTCCTCAACACCAAAAGATATTGCTGTTTATTTTAGTGACAGATTTCCGACCAGAGACTGGACCAGTGTCGGCCAGTTCACAGCCAAAGAAATGAGAGACGTGCAAAGTTTCGATTTGTTTCCACATATATTCGGGAAGTTTATTAAGGTTGAAATGTTATCCCATCACGGTTCTGAACACTACTGTCCTATTTCGCTGTTCAAAGTGTATGGGACATCTGAGTTTGAGGTGCTAGAGAAAGAAAGCTCGCAACACGCGACTCCCATCGATGATGATGAAGATGATGAGATAATAGACGTACCTGGTGTACCAGCAGCTGAGACTGAGCCATCAAAAAACCTCTTCGGATCAGCAAGAGATGCAGTCATGTCGATCATGAAAAAAGCGGCTCGGGCGTTAGTTAAATCTGAAGTTCCTAACAGGAATGTGTCGAGCGAACATAACGACACATCCACAGACAAAATGTACAAACGGTGTTGCTCCCCAAGCCATATTATAGTGTGTGATAACTGTAGTGAGACGCTTTATAACGAAGTGTATGAACTTATTAGTTGTAGTTCCGATAAACTAACCAATTTAGTACGCCAAGTGTTTCTTCGTGAAACGTTGAAGTGTACGGGAGTATGCCAACCGTACGGCTTAGATTTTAAAAGTACAAAGACAATAGAATTCGCACCTGAACGCGTAGCGTATATGAATGCTTTGTTCCCGCCAAAATATTTAGCCGCATTGTGTAATATTCTAGCCATCAAAGAGAAAAAAGTAGTTTTAAATACCAGTTTTGAAAGTGAAAATGTTACCACGAATGTAACCAGTGATGAATCACCACAGATTTTGAACAGTGACACTAGCACAGACCAAGAAATAAAATTAGTACCAGATAAGAGTAACACGTCGTCTGATGACAAAATCGATGAAAGCTTACAAACAGATTTCTCTGGTCCTGAGTATAACGTTGAAACCAGTAGCACGGTACCTATAGATGTACTGAAAGAAGAAAAAGATACTGAAATTGATAAGACAGACGAAACTTTCATGTCCGCAGAAGAAAAGCCAGTACCAGAACCAATAGAGGATACCAAAATACCTGCTGAAACGGAAAAGCTTCCAGAACCACAACCGGAACCGGAAATTAAAGAATCTTTTCCAAAATTAGAACCCAAAAATGGCAAAATAGAAGTTTCTGCTGATAAACTGAAAGAAAATGGAAGTGGGTTTGATGAAAACGAAGCAGTAATGATAGATAGTGATAGTTTCATATCTGACTTTGACCAGATGGCGGTAGATCCTACTCCCGCCGGTAAAGAGGCAATGCCAAACCAGAATCAAGCACAAGCCACCATGCAGAAGGAGTCCGTGTTTCTCAGACTTTCTAACAGAGTAAAGGTACGCAACAAATTTTATTATCTATCTTGACTTATCTTCTTGTTAGTGAGCATAGAAATTAATATGATTATAAATAAGAACCAAAATTATGTTCTAATACCTGTCGTAAATAAATAAATAAATCGTTTATTTGCAATAAGTGTGGTGGTGCACGCAGGCAAAATTTTATACATTTAAAAGTTCAAGCACACTTAACCATAGTTGGCATGCAAATTGGGTTTGGGTAAAAACAAATTTACAACAGCAACACATAAAATACTCGTATAATTTATACGAGTAAATTATTTAAACGTTGATTCACTTTGAATTTATTGCATTCATAACACGCATAGATAAAAAAATATAGTCAATATAAGATAACACATGTTATATTTAACTGGAGAGCCTATTAATAATAAAATAGAAAAAAAAGTATCAATACATCAAAGATAATACTTCAAATTAATATCAGTCATGTCGGAAATGAGTAACATTAAACAATCAATAAAACTTTATTTCTCTATTTCAGACACTGGAACGCAACATGTCTCTCTCGGGGCAATACCTCGAGGAGTTGAGCAGGCGATACAAGAAACAAGTGGAAGAAATGCAGAAGACCTTCGAGAAGACAGTTCTACAAATGACGGAAGAACGCAGAAAGAGCAACGAAAGGGAACAGAAGTATCTTGAACAAATGGCGAATCTACAAGACCAACTTACACAAATGGCCACAGTGCTAAAAATCCTAATGGATGAAAGAGATAGTTGGTTTGGAAACATGACATTCTTCAAATTTGTCACTTTCCAAGTTATTGTAGTCGCTGCTGTTTTCTACTATGTTTCTAAGAGAAAAAGACCAGAGCCAGTGATAATACCTATTCAGAAAAGGTCTAAGAAAAAACTGGACAAACGAAGAAAGTCTGTTGAAGGTGTGAGTGGACACGCAACGCCTTCCGTTAAGAAACGAAGACCCAGCGAAGAGGCTTTGGCTATTGCCCGACAATCAACAGAAGAACATAGTAGAGACGATGATGACGATGATGGAGAATGGCACATAGCTAGAAAAAATAGGCGAAGAAAAACTTCTATAATTCACAGGCATTTAGAAAAAGCTGAGTGGGCGAGACAAGACAGCATCGGGAAACTACAAGAGAATCCCATACCACTAGACGAAGAAGAATTCTGTGCTCCTGTATCAGAACCAGTAGAATTCAATGGCGTTGATGTGGCTAAACCTCCGCCGCCCAAAAACAATGGATTCTTTAACAATTTGAAGACTAAGACGATGAAGACGAGAAGGTTGTCGTCACCAGCTTTTCTGAGGACATTGAGTCGGCAAAGCACTAGAAGCAATCCAAGTCCAGCAATGAGAACGTTAGAACCAATATTCAATGGTAAACTAGGTAAGAAAGCGTCGTCCGAATCGCCCACAGGCAGCTTGTGGTCTGAATCAACAGAGATATCACAGAATGGACAAAGTGAAATTGAAAGTGGTGGTAAAAGGAAGAAAAGTCTGAAGCATATATTCAGGAAAGTGTTTTGAGAACTTTTTCATTGTAATAATGAAGATCCTATATATACTCACCGGCACATCTAACCGCCCACTCTTAATTTAGGGAATACTCGTGATTCTTTATAATTCTATTAGTTACAGCTGATGTCAGTTAAAAGTTGTTAATTTAACGTTTATTTAAGTGTGTTTAATTTATCGTAAAATTATAAACAAATCAATTGTAATGTATAACAATAAGCGTAGTTAAAAATTAACCCGAAATACAAGGGTGGGCGATTAGATGTGCCGGTGAGTGTACTTACTGCAGATATATCTTACAGCTTACAAGCGGCTATTGTAAATTATTTTCTTGCTAATATTACTATTGTGGTACGATATTTCTGACTTCATACCTGTTTTAGGACGCGTTCATGATAAATTTGATGGGTCTGATTACATAACATTTTATGCACATTTTTTTGGAAGTGGCCTTTCCGGCTATTTAATAAATAAGTGTAGGTAATATATGAAATGGGAACAAAATGCAAGTGAAGAAAAAATAAACATTTATAAAAGTGCATAAAATGCAATGTAATTTATAAAATAAGATGTTCGGCTCAAAGCGACGAGTATAAATGACACCAATGTTTCATGAATTCGTGAATATGGCTTTATTAATTTTTAATAAAATTTATTGCGTAAATATACGTAGATAGTGTTCAAATGTATAATAACTTTAATTTATTCGAATAAAATGTTTCAAATCATGTGTTAGTAATTTAGAAATTATTTATTATAAGTAGGTATTTAAATTACAGGTGTGAACTTGGAAAAATCGGGTGGTATTTTAATTGTATTTAAATTATTGTAACTTGTATTGTTGTTAGACCTCGATAGGTGCCAATTGTGATAAATTAGGAGCCTAAATTGTTAGCCTGTTGTTTTGATTTGTGCGTTTGTTTGAATATTGCATAAGTTTTTGGTGTGTTGAGAGTTAACTGAACATGAATAAGTGATAGATGTGTAGACAACAATTCCTACTTTTATTATACTTGTGACTTTAAAACTAGTTCTTTTGCTTTCATTTAATCTAGTTCACATCTTCACCGAGAAAATCTTTAGTCGTTATTATTAAGTTCCTTTTCTTTTTTTCGATGAAATGTCGTGCATATCGAATCGCTGTCTCCACATTTTGTTCTATTTATGTGCAAGTGAATTTGTAAAATTGTGAATGGAGCGTGGCTATGCGGTCGGAGGTATTCAAAACAAAGAGATGGCATTAAATGCGTCAGTTTTAATTTATGATTTTCATTTGCAACATAACATTATCCCAAGAACATATCTATAAAAATATCATTAAGGTACAGTGTGACAAGGATCTAAATGAATTTTGAGGAGGGCGTCTCATCTGAGCAATATCTATCTATTTACATTTAGTTTAATAAAATTATTACATGTTGTCAGCCACACTCATTATGATCCTATCACACTGTAAAAGTAGTAAAAATTCTGATACAAAATACACACCAAACATAGAAGATTTAAGGCGTGTCTCCTGCCATGTTTTGGTCTACACAATACACAGAAAACATCTACACAAAACAAAAAAAAATGCATGTTTGTCTATGGTTCCTCTACACAAATTGTCTATGAAATGTTTTGCATTTGCCATGGAAAACATTCGTTCAGAAATCTTGATTGCAAAGATTTCCTCCTCCTCTTCGGAGTCTCTCTATGAACGCATTCCGAATCAGACTTTCAGCGCTGTCAGCGATCAGAAAAGCAAAAAGAACGTATGAGCTTTGACAGCTGACAGTAATTCGGAACGCGATTACGGGTGCTTTAATCGATTTCAGCGCGTCTCGGAACGCAGGGCTTCTTTGTCGAACCGAAACATTTGACTGATTTGTGTAGTGTGTAGACCAAAACATTCGCAGGAGACATGGCTTTAGTTTCTCCTTACTCGGGGTTTTTCTTTCGAAGCTAATAGCGAGCAAATAAAAATATTTTGAAAAATGAAAAGTACTGAATGGACTTTTGCCCATTAGAGATTAGAGAAACACACCCACAGGTTACATTAAAAATTAAATTAAATTTACAAATTATTAGTTCTGTACCAAACAGTTGTACAAATTCCGTAAATTATGGCTATTTGAACGATTTTACGCGCTTTATAAATACTTATGTAATAAGTAAATCCTAACCACTACTGGTTAGAATAGCACTTTAAACTTATAATAAACTTTTAACTCACAAAGTGTGAGATATCAGATGGCCAAGTAAACAAAAATAATTATTTAATAAACTAAAGCGAATCCGATTAATTTTACTGGACGAAAGATATTTTTCTTAAAATTGTTATTAGAAAAATACTTGCACCACATAATTATCTATCACACACATAATTTCACTATGGAATTTCCCGTATTAGAGATACCATTAAAACACAAATCAAATGGGATTCGTACCCGAGGCTAACTGCACAAAAGGCTTTCCCAGTATCAACCTAGTTAGCGGTCGTAAAACCGGTCAATGTATTTTTTTATGAATCATCATCGTGTGGGTTGTGTCGACGACCGACCTCACAAACCCTGGTGTCAGTGTTATAGAGCCGCCAAAGGCCACTGACTTGGCTCGTGTAACGACTAGATAGTAGCCGGGACCAACGACTTAACATGCCTTCCGAAGCACGGAATCATCTTTCTTTTCGGACAATCAGGTGATTCAGCCTGCAATGTCCTAACCAAACTGGGGAAAGTCTCACAAAGAGATTTTTGCTTGACAGTGTCCCCACCGGGAATCGAACCCGGAACCTCCGTAATGGGCGTCGAAATCTCGACCACTCGGCCACGGAGGCTGTTTATGAATATTATCATGAGATAGTTACATTAACTTGGAATAACCCACAGCACAGCACTGTGAATCTTCACAACTGCATTGTCACTGTAAAATGACTGAAAGTTGTCAAGAGCTTAGAACCGGTACCAAAATACCGGTAATCATCGTTTCTTAAACCTTGGAACCGGTACGAACCGAAATGAAAAAGCTGACTAAGCGGTTCCTTGCCATCCGTTCTGGTACCGGTAAAATACGAATTTATGAATTACGAAATCAAAAGAACCGGTACAACACCTAGCCCGAAAACATCGGCATTTCAAAACCCTGATGCTGAGAAACAACTGCATTTACAGTTATTGTAGACGCTTATAGTGTTAGAATTGATACCTATAAAGCACTTACCACTTGTCCTATAAAAAGTCCACTAACCTAATTCTAGAGCGTCGGTGGTCTAGTGGCTAGGGCCGCTGCCTCGCAGACGCGGGTTCGATCCCCACCACGTACCTACCAATGCATTTTCGAATTCATATTACGATTAATCGACGCTCTTACGGTGAAGGAAAACATCGTGATGAAACCTGCAACTCCTGTGATGAAATTCAAAGGTTGTGTGTGAAGTCGACCAACCCGCACTGGGACATCGTGGTCGTCTATAGCCTAATGACCCTAATTCAGGGTAGGCTCGAACCCCTCGGTGGACGTATATGAGCTGATGATAACCCTAACTCCTACAACTACGACAACACTGTAACAGATTGCATAAAGTCTTTCAAGTCAACACATCTCACGCTAACTAGCTTCTTCTGCCTCGCCGACGCGTTTAACTCCTTCGCTGCTGCTTCTAACTTCTCTAAAGAGTACGCTTGCTCGCTATTAGTTGCGAAGACTATTTCGTTGACTTCTTCGTATAGTTTCACGGAGGTTATGTGCTTGAAGTGGGCCTTTAGAGTCTGCATTATCGTGGCGTGGAGCGTCGTGTCGCGACACACGAGGTTGAGGATGAAGTGGCCTGGAAAGGAAGGTATGTATTTGTAAGTATGAAGCCATCATATACCAGTGGCTCTGTGAGCTGTGGACCTCGCGAGTCTGTATATCTTTTCGTATTTATTTTTATTTTTTCTCCACAAACATCCCCGACCCCTTGATTTGTTTTTTTTAATTTTTAAACTTAATTTAATATTATTATTATTTTGTTTATCTTATTTTATTTTATTGGTTAAGAAATGTGACCTGTAGAGGAAAACAGCCTCAGCGGTAGACCTTGTAAGCTGGCAAACCCCATAACTCCGTCATTTAAAACAAAATCCGAAAATTGACTCGACAAAAAAAAACCTTTCATTTATCGAACCTGCTCACAAAATTTCACGAGAATCGATTGAGAAACGCGACCTGTAGAGTGAAACAAACAAACAAACAGACAGACATACAAAAGCAAATTTGGCGAAGCTGAAACAGAGACGCTTCGCTCGCTCGGTCAATTATCAGTCAATAATAGGGAACATGCATTAAAAAAATATTAGTTATTTTCATAGTTCATCTGAAAGTATACAAAAATAGAATACTGACAGTCAAAACAGAATCGAAATAGATCGAAAAACAAACTAGATACAACATTTTTAAACAAATATATCTGTCCCTCTTACGAAGGCAAAATTTTCTATGGCGGATGTATGGCCCTCGTGACATATGACGTCACATGTCACGTCGGACCTCTCTTTCTAACCATCAACTTTGAAGCCTTATAACTTTGTTTCTGAGCAAGATATTTGAAAAAATATTTTTATTTGTATCTGGAGCTTGAAATATTTCGATTAATGAATTTTGAAAAATTGTGTATATTTCCTATTGGGTAAAATATACTAATACATACTGAAGATATTTTGACACCTATGAGTTGGTTGGCGCCGCCGGTGGACCGTTCATGTTGGAAACCTATGGGGGGGGGGCATGTTCAACGGCTGAGATGATGATTTAGATCCGGGAGACGCGGGTTTCGATGCCCACCTCGTACCAAAGTGTTTCGTGAGGAAACCTGCATACTCCTGCGAAGAAATTCAAAGGTTGTGTGTGACCAACCCGCACTCGGCCAGCGTGGTCGACTAAAGCCTGATCGCCCTGACTCAGGGTAGTCTCGAGCCCCTCGGTGGGGACGCATATAGGCTGTAGATGATAGATTTACCGTGTTGAGTCAGTATCTGTTTGACGTGCGCCATGACGTCGGCGTGCAGGAACTGGCGCGGCGGGCAGGCGAGCCCCACCGACCGGTCCTTGCTGTCCATGTCGAACACCACGCAGGAGTACTGCCGCCCTGGAGGATAAAAATTTATGCAAAATTCAAATCTCTCTGACTTCTGCAAAGTCCAAGTCTATTGCAGGATATGCATGAAGAATCCAGGTCTTATTCATGATCCAAATCCACTGCAAACATAATCTTAAATCATTATAGGACCTATCGCAACAGGATCCAAGGCTTACCTGCATCCGCCTCGTCCTTTAAGAAGTGGACGCCATCTTTGATCTGCACCTCGAGCTGATCGTCCACCGCCAGCTCGAAGTGACTGCGCGCCACCTCCAGCATCGCGGGGTCCAGGTCTACCGCCGTTATCTTTAGATCTGGAATTTTTAATAACATTTTCGTCATTTTATTATATAGGCCAGTCAACATCGACATCAAACATCGCAAACGCGCATGTATCTACGATTTTTTATGTTGATAGGTTCCTTGAGAGTAGTTTACACCCAAGTTTGCAACACTGAAAACCCTGTGCTGCCCCCATGGTGCTCGAAAAACTGCGAAATTTTGGCACTTGTTTCAATTTTTTCGAAAAAAATATCCTAAGGAAGCGTTTTTCAAATATGTTTGCGACATAATTTAATAAAGTTTACTTAATTTTCTACAATTTGAGTTTAACCCCAGCACTCTAGGTCCATTAGGTGCAGAGATACAGCTTGTCAAAGGTAGGCTATTTAAAAAAAAGAGTGTATATTTTGTGTTTGGGTCATATTCAAAGACACGTACTGGCTAAACTAACTGTTCTGGTACTGCTTCAATTGTTCATCTGATTGTTTTGTGACGCAGACTCTTTGGAATATGGTAAAGGGATCAACATCAACTCTCTTGTTGAATACTTTCACAGAGGTGGTGACTGATGCCAAGGTCTTCACTTTGTCCTGGGTCAGCGTTTTTCGCGGTTTTTCGAGGTTTTTGGGTAGCATAGGGTTTTCAGGGTTGCAAACTTGGGAGTTAACTACTCTCAAGGGACCTAACAACATATGAAAAAATCGTAGTTACATGCGCGTTTGCGATGTTTGTCCTTTTTTGTGTTGATATTGACTGGCCTAATAGGAATTTGTCTTGAGTCAGTTTACACTACAAACTTAAGTTATAGTTCCTGTCATGTAAAAATAATGCTGACAAATGTATAAGAGTTTTTAGGTATGACTGTATATTCTTTTTAAAGTGTTTTTCACATCGACCTACTCGAATGTCTAACTATCTACCCAACATGTCGCCAAATTATATAGGGAATATTCATAAAAGAAATAATAATTTTTTTCATAGTTCATCTGTAAGTATACAAAAATAGAATTAGTTCAACAGACAGTCAAACAGAATCGAAATTGATCGAAAAACAAACTAGATACAACATTATTAAACAAATATATCTATCCCTCTTACGAAAACAAAATTTTCTATGGCGGATGTATGGCCCGCGTGACATATGACGTCACATGTCTCTGTCTAACCATCAACTTTGAAGCCTTATAATTTTGTTTCTGAGCAAGATATTTGAAAAAATAATTTTTGGGTTTATCTGGAACTTGAAATATTTCGATTAATGAATTAAAAAAATATGTGCGCATATTCCCTATTCAGTTACAATAGTATCGCTTATATTACGTAGCATAAATTATACGCTAAAATTGACTTGTAAGGAGAACGTTTTGAACAACACGGAGACTCGTTTCTAACCTAAATACGCGCTTTTTTCAAGCATACCACAGAGGATACACTCCTCTTTTTCACTCACCTCCAACTGCATAAAATTGTACGCCAAAGACTTCTTTTTATAAAAAAAAACGAAACACCTTGCAAGTTTATGTTTTTAACCCCCGACGCAAAAGAGGGGTGTTATAAGTTTAACGTGTCTGTGTATCTGTGTGTCTGTGTATCTGTGTATCTGTGTATTTGTCTGTGGTATCGTAGCTCCTAAGCGGATGAACCGATTTTCGTTTAGTTTTTTTTGTAATATAGATAATTTTACTTTATAATAATATAGATAATGTTAATTTATTTTTATGTAAAGAATAACAGAAAAATGTACAAACAGAAATATTGTATTGTTGAAATGTGTATATTCCTAAATATACACATTTTTCTGTTATTCCTTACAAATTTAAACTTGCAAGTTGTATCGATTTTTTTGATGAGAAGTATATTTTATCCTACCTTCATTCTGTGAAGGTAGGATAAAATAGAATGTTTTGAACGGTGCGGGGCTCATTTCTCATCTAAATAGTTAATTTTTTCGTTTTGGCAGATTTAAATTTGTGGCCCAGCAGCCGCCACGGAGCCGCTGAACACCACACGAAAGATGTTGTAGGGTATTTTAATATAAAACGTGGCAAAAACAGGGTTCAGTCCGTAGGAAAAGGTATTTATTCATGTATTTATATAATTTATATTATAAAAACTGGAAAATGGTTACAAGGATTCGAAATGGTAAAAGGATAGCTGAGTTTTTCACTGTTAGAGATCAGAACAAGAAGTGAGAAATTTAGCAGAAAAAAAACAAAATCGAAACGTAAAAAATCTAAATTTGAAAATGAATTTAAAATGAAAGATAAAACTGCCAGCAAGAAACGTTGCCAGTCATGAAACACGAAAGAGGACGAATGCCTCGTTACAAATTGTTACAGTCAGTCTCTTTTCCACTCACCGTCATAGCACTTCCTGAGGAACATGGCGAGCCCCCCCCCGCCGAGCCCCAGCAGCGCGACCCCCGCCGCCCCGCGCGCCAGCTGCACGCCCACCGCGATGAACGTGTGGTACGTCGACACGAAGCCAAAGTCCACCACTTGCTTCGTCTTGTTCTTCCTCTTCACTGTAACGTATGACTCAAGTTAAACAGGAATAATGCCCGGTTAGTCAGGTAATACAAAAATATTATACACGTTATTACATGTATTTTTTGTTTTATCAAAGTAACAAAAAAAACTTAATTAAACCGCATTAAAATTATATAACACACTATCCTACAGTATTCGTTGCGTTTTTCCTGTACCCGAAGATTGCCTAATATATCTGTACACTAATATGCGTGACGTCATACGGTATTTCTACTCCATATATCTCCGTATTTTTTATTACGTAATAAAAATAAAAATACGTGTCCAATACTTTTAATCTACTTGACAGACAAAGAAAAATGTTAATACTTATTACTTATTAAGACGCGTCTTCATCGAAGCAACATTGATTTTTTTAAACAGACAAGTCATGGTCTTAACTCTACAGGGGTGAGCATAGCTTTAGAGCACTCACCGAAATTGTGTTTGGCAAAATTTCAGGGTTAGACGTATAAGGTTGTCTTGAGTTTAGATTAAAATATTAACCTGTCTTGAGTCTAGCATCAGAAACTAACTTCTCTAGAGACTAGCTTCAAATACTATCTTGAATCTTGATTTTGAAACTAACATCTTGAACCCAGCTTCAGAAACTAACCTGTCTAAAAGCTTTAAAACTATCTAAAATCTTGATTTTGATACTAACCTGTCTTGAGCCTAGCTTCAGACTGCACCAGGAACTGATTGTCAAGGAAGATGAGGCGACGGTGGGTGTGACCTTCGATGTCCACGTCTTCAATGACGTAGTCCCCGGAGACCTTGGATGATCCCTCGTGGACCTTCACGCGACTTCCAACGTCACTGCCTAGGGAGAGGAACGGGATCTGGAATTGTAAATAAAAGAATCAAGAAAATGAACCAAAGTTGAATTGAAGTTGCGTTATTATTTACATTTATTTGAAACGAAATGCGCTTGCTGTTTTTTTACAACGCATAGGCTGTCAAAGTGGTACCCTTTTCTCAGCACGACCCCAAAAACCCATTAACCTACGACACTGTGGCTAAGCTGTCCGGAGAATCCGTAGGGGATCAGCATCTTGACGGAGTTATCTAGTATCTCTTTCACGCTCATGGTGCAGATAGGGTTAGTAAGTCCATCAGGGGGCACGCGCAGCAGTGATGGGTCAGAAGCTGCAAAATTATTTGCGATTCGCTACACACGCACACGACATGCTGATAACGCCCCAACTCCACGCACTCTCTTCCTTCTAAATGGTATACATGCTCAGAACAAAAATTTTGATATATTCGCTGATACTATTGCAACATCAGATACCCGGGCAGTACAACTAGGCTCTGGTGACCCTGAAGCACAGGCCTTGCCTATTTCAGGCACCAGTCTCCACAAGTGCTTACCTCCCTGAACACCTCTCTTAATGTATATTTATAAGACTATATGTGGAGAATCAAATAAGTAAACTATTATTATTATTTGTGGTAAAATTATACACTTATTAATGTACAATTACTTTTAACAATATGACTTAGGTATAGATGTGCTGATGTGCTGTGTGTGTGGTGTGCTTCTTTATTTAATATTGATGTTACTTTTAGTTATTTTTTTTTCTGTAATGTGCAGGTGATTTATATATTATGTCTGTAAAAAAAAATTTTCTCCCTACCCTTGATAAAATGTAATATGTGATCTTCGTTATTGGCTATGTATAATTTTAATGTCACTTATTTAAGATATGTTTATGTGCTGTGAAGTGTCACTAATAATAAATAAATAAATAGCTGTTAAAGTTGTGCCCTCTTTTCAGTATGGCTAAGATTAACTTTGACCCTACATCACAGTGGCTAATCTGTCCGAAGTATCATTACTAACCTGTCCGGAGAATCCGTAGGGGATCAGCATTTTGGCGGAGTGGGAGAGTTCTTCCTTCACGGCGTCGAGGTTGTCAAAGTGGTGCCCTCTTCTCAGCACGGCCACGACGAGGCGACCGAAACGCGCGGAATCCTGCAACTGTCGCCGGCCGGCTGGCGTGCCGAACAACCAGTCTGATTCCCTGGAAAAATCATTAAGTTGAGAAAACTAATACTTACCTATTAGTCTCATGAACAAGCTCAAGTTCGCTCAGCATGCGATGGAGAGAGCTATGCTCGGAGTCTCACTACGTGATTGAATCAGAAATGAAGATACGTAGAAAAGAGAGACCAATGTCATCGACATAGCTCTCAGGATAAGCAAGTTGAAGTGGCAACGGGCAGGCCATATAGCTCAACGAACCGATAACCGATGGGGAAGAAAGATTCTCGAATGGCGACCACGGGCCAGAAGGCGTAGTGTTGGACGGCCTCCCACAAGGACGGATGACTTGGTGAAAAGTGCTGGGCGCCGGTGGATGCAAGTAGGGCAGGACCGTTCACGGTGGAAACCTATTGGGAAGGCGAAGGGGGAGGCCTATGTTCAGCAGTGGACGTCTTTCGGCCGAGATGATGATGATGATGAATACTGAGACCATAACAGCAGAAGCGAAGCCTCAATCGGGACGTATATGAACTGACGACAACACAGCATAGTTGTTTTTCGGACATCTTGCTTTTCGGACAATAGATGATTTAGCCTACAATGTGTTAACCAAACGGGATTCGAACCCGGAACCTCCATAATGAGAACCGAACACACTATCACCCGGCCACGGAGGCTGCCAATCACGCTTATATTGTAAATGTGATAATATATTTGGATGTTTGGATGCTTGTTCTGCCTTCACATTTAAAGTAGGTAAAGACTCAACGGATTTGGATAAAACTTAGAATGGAGATAGTTTGTAACCTGGACTAACACATAGGATACTTTTTACGGGAAAAAGTCTGATTCCCACGGGAAAATCTTACACAACGCGAACGTAGCCGCGGTCGGACCGCTGGAAAAAAACATTTATGAACCTCAGGACCTGCTATTTTTAACAGAAATATTTATAAACCGCGTGACTTGACTAATAAATTCTGATAGAAAAATATTATGCGTGTGAAATGAATAATTTTATTTTATCGGATCTATTTTCAGAGAAACTTGTTTACCAAAGCGAAAACCGCAGGCAGGAATCAGGACAGGTATTTTAGGCAGCTCTACTAAAAATGTTTGTTGACTACTCGTCATTGCTATAGCAGAATTAACTTACCGTCCCGAGTGCGATACAAACCCAGCAATGTATACCGAATTAGACTCTGCATTTTGTCATAAAAGTGCTTTTAGTACTGCACTGCACGTATCGCGTGCGTCCAAAACAATGTTTTATTTACACCTCATCAGAGGCTATTTTTAGATGATGCATTTTATGTTTACCGCGAGCGCTTTTGCGTTTCGCTCCGAAATTACAGTAACCCAAGTTGATACTGGCAAAATGAATTCGGAATTCGAAAACACATTAGTACGTGGTGGGGATCGAACCCGCATCTCCCGGACGGAAGACAGCGGCCCTAGCCACTAGACCACCGACGCTCTTCGACAAATTCTTGATCCCTCTTATTAAGGGTAGGATCTCGAGACCCTCGGTGGGGTCTGGGGACGTTTATAAGCTGATAACTAAAACTAGGCATAGATCAATCAATCAATCAATCATCATATTGAAGTTCACTGCTGGACGTAGGCCTTTCCAAGGGCGAAAGCGCACGATCACCCGCTTTCCTCATCCAGCCACCACCAGCGACCTTCCTCAGGTCATCAGTCCACCTGGCAGGGGGGCGTCCCACACTACGTTTCCCGAGACGTGGTCTCCATTCGAGAACCCGTCTGCTCCAACGCTCGTCGGTTCTGCGACAGACGTGGCCAGCCCACTGCCACTTCAGCTTGCTACACTTCTGGACGATATCAACTACCTTGGTCCTCTGCCGGATGATTTCATTTCTGATTTTATTTCGTAGCGAAATACCAAGCATAGATCTTTCCATAGCTCGCTGAGTGACATGTAGCCGGTGGGCCAGCTTCACCGTCATGTTCCACGTCTCGGCTCCGTATGTCAAAACTAGACATAGATAGTTGAATATAACTAGACAACCTCGAATTCCTCAAAGAAGTGCGAAATGTGGAATATCATCAATTACGCAGTGCGCCTGTTTACTTCGTTTCACACCTCTGTGGTATTTTTAGAACATGCATTCTGTAATACAGCGCTTGTGCTGTAGGCGATATATTTAGTTAGGGATCTACAGACAGGGACGAATTCAGTAAATAAATGTTTCGTGTCACCACACAAATTTTGAATTTCTGTGCAGATATTTTTGTCTGTCAAGATCAATGATTAAGATATTTTTTTCGCCTTGAGAGTAGTTGAGAGAGATGATACTGTTGCGTTCGCACCTCATGCATTCAACCTATTCGATGTTGCTGGTTATTATTTAAGATACCTGTTTTTAAAAGGGATTTGATGGGTTTGAACGCGCTCGTGTTTTATATTTTGTGTCACGAGGCGTAAAATGGCTTTGCAATAATAATATACTACAGTGCTACATATATCTTATTTTATTATATTTCGTAGCTAACAGTTAGGGTTCTTCGCAGAGTAATCGATTCCGGGAGCTCACCAAATAAAGTCGAGCTACGCACCAATAACCTCTTCAATACACATGGTGGAGTTCGAATGACGAGCCCGTACACAAGTCAGAAGTTTGTCCTTTATTCAAGTAGCAACAAAGGAATGGATCGACTTGATTTTTACGAAAATATAATACTTACGTTTTAAGATTTTCGTGGTAACAAACCCTTGTGTCATTTAATTGGCCGAGCGAGCGAAGCGTCTCCGTTTCAGCTCGGCCAAAATTGCTTTGTATGTCTATCTGTCTGTTTGTTCCACTCTACAGGACGCGTTCCACAACCGATTCTCGTGAAATTTTGTGAGCAGGTTCGATAGGTTAATCGAATTTTTTTGTCGAGTCATTTTTTTTTTAATGACGGAGTTATGGTTGCCAGTTTACAAGGTCCACCGCTGAGGCTGTTTTCATTTACAGGTCACATTTCTCAACCAATAAAAAAAAAAAAACAAAAAACATATTTGAGATAAATAAATTTCAAGGGGTCATCCTCGTTTGTGGAGTAAAAATAAATATAAAGAGCTAGAGATATTTACAGCTCACAGAGCCACTACCGCTTTTTTTCTGCCTATAATTATTTATTTATTTATTAATAATAGGAAGACCAACAGCTAAAGTTAACTTGATAGTAAAATACAGTACTACCAAAAAGCCGTTTACAGGTCTCCACATGTAGGTGCCAGAACTTATAGGACTGAATACTAGCTCGCAAACAGATTGTTCAGTTATTAGTATCCTTACAACTCACACGATGATGATGATGAGTAGTATTTAGTTTATCAACTAGCTCTTCCCCTGTCCTCCTGCTTCATTTGAAACAGTGTCGCTCACACCGTTATTCATACTAAATCTGCTGGACCGAAAATAGTGAGTGTACATGTTATGAGGGACACCTGTCGCACATTAATATGGGGCCATTTAGATTGAGCACTGACATATTGGGCTGGTCATTAGCCTGGCAATGAGTTATAATTAATAATAGTAAAATTAATAAATGATAAAGCAAATCATACTTACAAAATCCTAATCTACTCTAAATACACTCACCGGCACATCTAATCGCCCACCCTTGTATTTCAGGTTAATTTTTAACTACGCTTATTGTTATACATTACAATTGATTTGTTGATAATTTTACGATAAATTAAACACACTTAAATAAACTGTGTAGACTGTGTACAGTTAATAATTCATTCATGGGGAACTGTATTCGCTTCTATAATAAAATACCAGATGATATTGTAAATCTGTCCGATAGACAATTTAAAGCTAAAATTAAAACCATTTTATGTTCTAAGGCCTATTATACGATAAATGATTACTTAGATGATAAAAACGTCTGGTCAACTGTTGTTCCAAATCAGCGGAGTAGATTGTAATTATAACTCATGTATGATTCTTTATATATTTAAAAGAAAAGTACAAAAGATACAATTCCTGTGGAGTTTCTTCTGGCCGTTCTTCTCCACAGAGGGCGTACACTGGTAGTGAACGTGCCATCCATGATAGCCTTGACGTCGAAAAATGATTTGTAAAAATCTTAATTCAAAAGTGTATAATTACAAATAAAAATGGACAAAAATATAAACCATATTTATTATTATTATTTATTATAAGTCAATCAAGATTGGTGTAAATAAAATAAATAAATAAATATGTGGGGACATTTCACACACGCATGATATGTTGGTATATCTAGAAATGTATCCTATAAAAGATTTAACTGTGGGTATAGTTAATCAAAAGCAAATAAAAACATAAAATAAAGTGTGTATTTAGGTACTTATAATACCATTTTTTATTATTATCATTTAAACTTATAAGGCAATCAAGATTGGTATAATATGTCTAGAAGTGTATCCTATAAAAGATTTAACTGGGGGTTTATCAAATAAAATCATCAAATAATGTGTGTACATGGCCACTTGTATTGTATCCTAAAAGGGGTTAGCAGAATGTCAGGTGAAACTCAAATTAGAAAGTAAAAATATCCGTGAATTTAGTTTCCCTACCTTTCTGAAATAAAGAAAAAAAAAACTTGACACTGACACAAAGCACGACTAGTGCCATTAAAAAAAAAGTTAAAAATGTTATAAAAAGCTTTTGTTTTTATTTTATATTCCCATCCCTCAAGCCGAAATTTATGGTAAACGCTTGTTACTTTTTTACATGTTATTTTACAGACTTAACTAATATCTAAATTTAACTTTGTACCTACCTGGTAAATATTTATAAAGAAATGCAGTCAGGACTCGTTTTTTATTCTAATTCACACCTTTATTTTTAGGTAAGTATTTTTTCACAATTTTTTAAATTGTATCCAATTCGCTTATTATTTTAGTCAAGTAATCATTATTTTTTATTTTATCTAATTAAAAATCAAAAAGTACAGACGGTAAGTTAGGCTGTATGACGATCACTCCTTCGACTGAAACTGGAGCCTTTAACCGCGCGTGGTGTGGTCGGGGAGTGGCTTCAATAGCCAATCAGGACGCACAACGCAGCTTAGGATATGTTTACATGACAACATGACGCTTTTTGATAAACACGAACTTGCAATAGGAAATGTGTATAAAAATAATATTGTTTTTTTTTTCATAGTTCGTCTGAAAGATTACAAAAATAGAATAGACAGTTCTGACCTTCGATCACAGAAGGGACGTGATCGAAGGTTCTGACAGTCAAAACAGAATCGAAAGATTATTAAACAAATATATCCCTCTTTTTTTTAATAGCTCTTTTAGCTGTCCCTCTGCTGGGCAAAGGCCTCTCCCGTTTCCTTCAAAATTTTCTATGGCGGATGCATGGCCCGCGTGTAATATGACGTCACATTACACATCGCACCTTTGTCTAACCATCAACTTTGAACCTTTATTACTTTGATTCTGTGCAAGATATTTGATAAAAATATTTTTATGTGTTTATCTGGAACTCGAAATATTTAGATTAATGAATGAAATAAAATGTGCAATGTGTGTGGTAAATATTCCCTATTCACACTATACAAAGAAAAAAAAAGAGAAAGAGACGTATTGTATAGTATACGATCAAAGACTCTTTCTTAACTTATCTTATCTTAAATGATGCAGATGATGCTGATGATTCTCTTTATGGTGATGATTTACTTAGGCCCGAATCTAGACGGAAATTGATCTGACAATGAACACCGATAGGTTCTAATTTCACATTAAAAATATTAAATTTTATATCATGTACATTACATTACTTTTTATTTCACTTCAATACATGCAATATTACCAAAGTTATGACCGCGAGGAGTTCCGAGCGCGTGAAGTCATATTCTTGCAGTGTAGCAGTGTTTGCTGGCGGCGGCGTTGCGCGCATATGACGTCAATATGACGTCACAGCTATCACTCGCCTCGTGCGGAAGTGTGCATTTTGATCGGTAATAACTCAGTCATTTTTAAAGATATAAAAAAACAGTCTTTTTTGTAATTTTTTATAGAATATTTTGGCATTTTCAGCTAAAATCGTCGGTCAGACCCATTGTAAGTAAACCGTATTTATTTTGTTAAAGCACTGTATGTCGGATCTCTGTATTTTACTATCTTGTCCTTGTTTATTGTGTAATTTGTACAATTTCACTAAAAGTAAAATCAAATGTTTACAATTAATTACAAAACAATTACGCAAAACACTTTTTTGTGCACTTCCCATGTAACCGCGCCCTAACCCTCTCGAACTTTCGCTTCAATGAAATGCGTTTTTCTCGTGTTTACAAAATGTGTAGCAAAAATAGCGACTTGATGCCAACACCCTCTGTCGGGTGCTTCGGACTTCAGCACTCTTTATTGCTACGATATTTATATTTTCCTGCTCCGAGATTGTTGGGATTATTTTCGTCTTGGAGATGACGAACTAGCTGTAGTTTCGTAAGAGATAGATGTTGTTGATGTTGGTGCTGATGAAATAGATAAGGAAAGGACGTTGACATTCTTTGAACAGTCATGTGGATCGTAGCGTTTTTTTGAAAGAACTGGCTCGTTTCCTGTCATCATCAACAGCTCATATACGTCCCCACCGAGGGGCTCGAGCCTACCCTATTTCCTGTCACGTAAAAACAAACGCTAGGTGTAGATAATATGCGTTCAAAATGAGTGCAGTGACTACGTCAGTGGCATACTAAAATACTTTACCTATTGTTTTATACATTACTAGCTTTCCGCCCGCGGCTACGCTCGCATTGTGTGACATTTTCCCGTAAAAAGTATCCTATTTGTTAATCCAGGTTACAAACTATCTCCATTCATCCAAATCCGTTGAGTACTTTAAGCGTGAAGGCGAAACAAACATCCAAATATATTTTCACATTTATAATAATTAGCGTGATGTGATGTGATAGGTAACAGAAACATTTCGCTTGTCTAAGGTGCTCTGCACAGGTGCGTCACTATGCCAATTGGAAAGCAAACATATTTCCTTTGTCCAGCGCTGTTTGTATGTGATCGATCGGAACTATACAAGTATTTATCAATCAAACATGAATTCCCCGTCTTTCATATGTTTAATGATTTCGCTTCGTCTTTGTTGTTTGCTTTCTCAGCTTCCGAGTTAAGGTCGGGTGTTGTGTTAGTAGATGCAGATGGCACAGACGGTGTGTATAGAGAAATATCACTGTCAGACTGTTCTTCTGGAATCAGTATACTTCTAGTAATTTTCTTTAGGGTAGATGAAGAAGGTCTTGATTTTTTACAGGTTGTAACTTTAAACGGGGATGTAGAACTGGATGTTATTGACAGCTTCAAAGGTGATATTTTTTGATCTATTGTTTTCACATTGGTCTGGATCGCTTTATTTTTATATTTATGTGTAATGATAACTTGAATGGATTTATCTGCTGTCGGCTTAAATACTTTTGGTGTATTTTCTCCAATGGTTTGAATACCTGCAAAAATTACAAGATATAAGATAAGAATCAAATATCGATTGATTGGTAAAGAGTAAAGAATGTCATATCCAAGACTGGGGCTTTTTTTATTAAATTTGAACATAATCATAAAATGTTAAAATAGTATGTGTTATGTGATATAATATTTATAGTTTATTACATACCTGCTGAACTTGTTTGAGGTTGTTGTTCTAGGGAAATACTTGGTGTAAAATTTTCTTGCAGTTCAATGGACGTACTTGGTGTACAACTTTCTTGTTGTAGTTCATTGGAAGTACTAGGTATACAATTTTCTTCAAGACACTCTGCTATTGTAGCCACTGTCTGTTTTTTTATCATGTATGGCCGAGTGCGGGTTTGTTTTCTTCTGTCTTCTTGACAATAAAATTTACTTGGTAAACAACCTGGTTTCATTCGCACATAAGATACCTTTCCCATTATATGGTACTCGGTATAATTCAGCATCTCGTTTGGCAACTGGAAAAATATAAAGGCTGTGTTTTAACCTAATACAAATTTGAGGCATCCTAACCTCAAATCAAATGTTGCATTATTTTAAAACAAATAAAGCTTTGGTTTTTCTTTAGATTTACAAGTTGAATATGTAGTCACTACATTTTTAAATAATACTTACATCGAAATGATCTTCACAAAAATACATTCTCGATGTTGTTGATAAAGAATGAGCATCATCCCTCCTTGCCAGTTTTAACCACTTTCTTCGCATTTTTTCGTTGACCGGAACACGTATGAATAATTTATTCGGAGTTTTTATACTTGTATTTATACAATGGGGCACTATACAGTTTTTAAAAAACGAGGTTTTCATTTTTATTTTAACAAAACAAACTTTTGCCGTAAGTGAACACAATCGTTTGCCACCTTGTTTGCCACTATGTGACGTCATTCACGACGCCATGACACTTTCTTGTGTTTTTACGCCAGATTAAAAATATTTTCTTAAAACTTAAAATATGTTTTAAATATAATTTTTATCATGAAATATTATTTTTTTGGGGTAATACAGGTACTAAACTAACGAAATAAGCCATTTTTGAAATTTACGACACACGCCTATTCTATCTACGACGCTGCTGGGACTGACGTCAGCAAAGGGAGAGCGGGACGCGGGCTGCGTCCAAGGCTGTATTCCGGATCAGATTTCACGGCTCAAAGTACTGACAGCGATTACTCGCGTACCGATTCAGAAATCGCGATAATACGGCTCATGAGCGAAATCAAAACGGAACGGCGTTTGAGCGCGCTGAAACTGCTTCTAACTCAGTCTTGCCAGATGTTGATTACCGTACCAAAACTGGCAAAATTCTAAATTATTATACGTATTAAAAAAGTATCGTACAGCTGTGAAAACAGCACTTTTCGCATGGTGCAGCATTACTGCAGGTTTTTTAATAACCTTTTTGGTATGATTCTTTTTTCTTTTGGCCGGTTTTTATGTCACTTTTTCAAATTTCAAATTTTCTTGGTTTGACCTTTTTCTAAATTGTTTATTGTTTTCCCAATTGTCATCGGGTGATGATAGAAACGATTTTTTCTTGAATCAGTACGTGAATCGTTTTGTTAGTAAATACTTTCAATTCAATCGGATTTTGCCAGATTGAAGAGTCTCGGGATCATTCCCGTATTGTGCAATAAGCCTTGGAATACCATATTAACACAGATTCCGTTTGGACTAGCCGGGTAAGTCTTGTGTTGTCTTCCTACTGGTTTCTTATCGACGCACCTTCCTCTTTCCTTGTCTTGGTTGGATGGCGATTATTTCTTTGTCAATCTTTACAGTGTATTTCCGGCCCCTGCGACACACACACGAGGGTCCCTCCGTGCTTTCCACGATCTCTTGCTGTGGTTCCGGACACCTGAGGCCACCAGGCATTGGACGAGCCTGGATCCCTGTGTTGTGTGCGTCCGCACACGTACCCTCTGAGTGCCGCAAACCCGCGCACCGGCGTTGGAGTCCCCCCTGGAATACGGCCCATCTGGCGGATTTTTTAGCTTGTTTTTGTATCATTGGGATGTAATTTTGTATGCGGATTTTGCCAAATTCTTTCTAAATTCTAAAAAGGCCCTTTAGGTTTCTCTGGCCCTCCCTTTTTTGGTTCCCGTTTGGCTATACTCTCCCGGGGAACTCCGCGGTTTTTACACCTTCCTGCATCGATACACTCTCAACACAACACTAGTTCAGCGACACTATATCGACGGAATCCCCTCAGGAATCGACTCTCGCCTCATTTTTTGATACTTTGGCAATATCTAGGCCCTTTTAAATCTCTATTATACTGTTCGGTCAAATTTAACTAAATCTTTCTTTGTTCTCCTAAATTCCACGTTTCGCCTGTGGTTGTCAACCACAGGTTAGCTAGCTTCTTTTTTTAACGCTACAAATGGCGCCCGTAACATAAATTTATCTGTAAATTTCGTTTATTTCCGGTCTTCCCCTAATTTTTTTACCCTTTACTTGTTTTTCCTTGTCTAGTTTTTTTACCCGCCTGCAAAACTCGTGGGGCTATTTACGAGCCTCTTGTATGCAAAGAAGTGTACACTGGGTGCTGTCCACGAGTAGCCAAGACTGTATGCCGTGGGTTGGCCGACAGTTGCGGTAATCGTGTGACGTATCTTTGGTGCCTTCAATTGTCCATACTAAGACGCGGTCGTTGAAATAGTCCCCGAATATATCTTTTCGTGTTTATCCAGATTCCCCGCACGAGGGTTCATATCATGTAAAGGATATTTTGAAATAGACCCTCTTTTCCCTGTTCCCCTGGAACATTATTTTTCTAAATTCTAAAAGCCTTCAGGCAAACGTGTACCAACTTTTCTTCTCATCATTTGGCTTAAATTCATCTTTTGGCGTCTTTTTTTCTTTTGAATGTCACTAAGTTTACTACTTCATACGCCTTTTTTTGTGTTTTTGTGTGTGTGTGTGTGTATGTCTGGCCAGATTAATGTTATATCTTAGTGTTAGTTTGTAGGTATTTAGGTTATTCGGAATTGACGCAACCAACATGTGGTCAAGTTATCGAGCTGCCATAGGCCACTGACCTGGCCCATGTTGCGTCATTCCGCTGGGATTGAGCCGGGGCAAAATTTTTGTCCCGAAGCGCGCTTTTTTTGTCGCGGCAGGACGGTGACCGCTGCTTTACGCAGTCGGCCTATTATGGCTATCGTCAGACCTTTTTTTAATTTTTTTGTCAGGGTCGAGTTCGAACCCGCGACCTCGTCTTTGACTGCGTTGGTTGCCTACCAACTGCGCCGTCGAGCCCTTTTTCCGAGCCGATCCGAGTGTTTCCGATGTTCGTCGGCGTCTGACGTGTTTCGGGATGAACACGATGACGTGGGCGAGCGTCGGCCCTCGTTTGATAGCTCTTTGTTTACAAGTTATCTGTCAGTTTTCGCGCACGATCGATTTGAAGTTTTTCTTCTTTTGCAGCTGATTACGGGCGTAACTGACAGTTTCGACTTGTAAACTTTTTACCAGTAGTTTAAAAACTACTTGTTTATATTTTGTATAGTTTTTAGTTTTAGCATTTAGGTGTGTAAATAATATCGTTTGTAGGCGTGTTTTTGTTTTAAAACTTAGTGACATTCCAACATTCCGATATTCCAACATATCCTAATTTCTAAATTTCCTTTTCTATCCTTTACGTATCTTACATTTTCCTCCTAGTTCAGGGATACCACTTCATCGGTGTTTCCTTCGGTTGTCCACCTTTTTCTGTTGTGGTTGACAACTTTCTTTTTTTCTTTCTCCAAGCCATTTCCGTCCTCCTCTTTTTTCCTGGTGGATTGACTTGGCTTCCTTTTGGGACACCGGTGGTTTCTTATCCCGGGGCCAGAGTTGTTTATGAGCTGTTCGTGCTGGGAACATGACGTGTTCGTTGGTTTATAGTGATGGGGTAGAGTGTCGATAAATTTTTATCGATAATTTTTGTCCTTTGATAGTTGACTTTGAACAATTCGTCTATTGTTCTAGGGTGGTCAACTTCCTTCGAGGGTTGCCATCTCGAAGATTTTTTTTCCTTTTTCGAGTTGGAGGATTTTTTTCTGGTGAAGGGATGTCTGCAGCATTACTGCAGGTTTTTTAATAACCTTTTTGGTATGATTCTTTTTTCTTTTGGCCGGTTTTTATGTCACTTTTTCAAATTTCAAATTTTCTTGGTTTGACCTTTTTCTAAATTGTTTATTGTTTTCTTAATTGTCATCGGGTGATGATAGAAACGATGTAACTCCCCGACCCTAATGTAAATTAAAACTATGTAGAACAACGTGTGTCTGTTGTATGACATAGAGAAAGTTATAATAAAAGATTCGAGACGAATTAAGAGAATTTTTGTTTTTTTAATACGTTCTTGTAATGAATTTTTATAACTTTAATACGTTCGTGTAATGAATGTTTTTAATTTTATTACGTTCTTGTAATGAATGTTTTTAATTTTAATACGTTCTTGTATTGGACATTTTTGATATTTCTAAAATTAATAACTCAGAAACTAAAAGAGATAATGCAAAACTAAATGCATACTTGGGGTGCATAGACTGAGATACGTTCGCATTGTGAGTTTCAGAAATATCGAACAAGTTTAGGAAAAGGGCCTGTTGACCTAGCGCGTACCGTCGATGCGTGTCGCCAATATACATGGTGGGAGGCAGTCGGCCGTCTAGGAATAGATGGCTGGCGGAACGTTAAGTTCAAGAAAATTGACATTATTATAAAAGTGCAAAAATAGACTAATATAAGTCTATACTTGGAAAACCAAGTGAAATAATTGCCGAACCTAAAGTCGCAGGCGCTGCACAGCCTCTCACTGCCTTTCGACGGGATTTCGGTCCCTGAAGACTGGCGTGCTGCCTGTTTGATATGGGAACGGTTAATTATGCCTCTATGGATGACATATCCCATCCGAGATGATCAAAAATGAAAATCAAGGGAATCATAGGCTTGACGCACCTAGATGACCTAATGAAAGCGGACACGGCCGCTGGATCAAACTGATCACATAATGCACTATATTTGACCATCTCATAGAGAGCCCTTATCTGACGCATGAAGACGAGGTATAACTATCGCTGCTATGATATTGTTGGCACTGCATGTCTAGCTCTGAACCGCTGGAGTATGGGTCGCATCCTAGGCGTGATAAGTACACTAAGTTTACCCCCGACAGTGGAGTTAACAATATCTTAGTGGCTACCTTCAAGACGCAAGTCTGTGGAGAGATTTCCGTATCTGACCTATGAAGATGTGGAGTAACCATCGGGCTGCTATGAATGCCGCTACCACTGTATGTCTAGCTCTGAACCGCTGATTGACCGAAGACGCATACAGCGACTTGAATACATAGCCGCGTATGGGGACTTGTCCACATCCGTGCGTGGTGGACCTCAGACTGATTAGTGTCGATGATAGTCTTTCAAGTCTTAACCCCGATAATGGAGGTAGCGGAGGACATAGTGGCTTCCTTCAAGACATAAGTCTGTGAAGAGGCATACTGGAACGAGTTTATTAATTGAGAACGAGAAACTGGACGTGGACTGCTCTGGCTAATATCATCATGTATGATTTATTACTGAATCAACTGTGCGATGTAATATCGACACATATGGTTGCAAGGGGAGGAGGCTCATAGTCCAGCAGTGGACTGGACGAGCGATGATGAAGGCTGTAAAGCTATATTCAGAGCGATAGCTGAAATGAGTCTTTAGATTCATATGCGGTCTCAGGCACGGAGACGCGCGGCGGAGATATGTATATATGGAGATATGAAGTTGGAGCAGATCTGCCCTGGCAGTACCGTTCAGATAGACGGAGATCCAGTATGCAGGAGCAATCCAGATATGAGACCCACAGTCAGTAGCAGCTGTGAGGTCATCCCTTCGAGCTTGCTCGTTGGAAGATGGTTTACCATCATAGGCGCTGGTTCACGTGTGGACTATCCTATAAACACACCCTTGAACGCAATACGTCGGACACTTCGGTGGAAGACGGGATTAGCCTCCCAAAAGGTTACCACAGCGGCTCAGCCGTATCGGGAACGCTACGGCTAGTATCGATTGGACGTAGTCCACTAGCTTCGGCTTACCACGAGAAGCTTATGCTTTCTACGATGGGACTTCGGTCTCCTTCCATGAAGCTTAGGCTTCCTACGATGGGACTTCGGTCTCCTTCCATCGCTTAAGGCGCACCGGTCGGACCAGAGTCCGCTGTAGACAATCCTTCGGGGTTGTCTATTATTTTAACCTTTTTCCTACACCTCTGTGGTGAGGGGAGGACAGGAGCATTCTGAAGGACAGAGTGGGAAGTGACTCACAGAGAGCGCGTTGGTGGAGCGTTTATTCTCACTCGTCACGTAGATACTTTGATGGCTGGTTTGCTGTATTGTGTGTACGTCTCGGGTCTTTGCTTCTAGTCTGCTGACTTGCTTGGGTTCTAAGGTCTCAGTAATCGACCAGCTGAGGGAGCTAGAACTAGTCCCCTCGTCAATGCTGGATATTACTGAATCCCTTGTCGGACTGTATATTGGAAGACACAGGGGGGTTATGCAACCGTATTTATCAATACAGTTGGCATAGCTTAAGGAAAAGGGTATCCCGGTGCGTAGAGCTAGGATGGTCGTCTCCAGGAAGTATCATTAGAGAAACTTGGTTATTGATCATTCTGTTGAGGAAATGCCACTCAACGAAAGTTCCTCTAAGAACTAGAAGTTCTATTCAGAACTACAGACGACACACCCGTCGCCGGCTCTAAGGACTCGCTGAGGCAGTCCTGGAGCCATCCTTTTATACCTTTTAAATTACATATATCATGTAATAATCCTTGTGATCCATTTCAGGAATCTGGGCTCTTATTGCAGAAGTAATAAACTTCGAAGTTCTTTTCAGAATACGAAGTTAGTATTGCTTAATAAAGTCGCTGGGATTTCCTGGTGACTTTATTCTTTCAGTCCACGAGCATGGGTAATCAGGAGTAGGCTGCTTGCCGGCTGGCAACTGATACTCCTGTGTTCGGGCGAGAGATAGGGACGAATCTGTATATAGGAATAACATAGAAGTTGAGTAGGCGACTCTATGTTTAATTCCGCAGTTAGAAAACATAATATAAAGACGATCACATTGTAAATTTCTAAAAAGAGTTTGGGTTACTCTCACAACGTAGTAAGGATCTGTTACTAGAGGATCAACGGCCAATTTTGATTATTATTTTAGAGATGAGATGTTCAGTTACAACGTCACAGCTACCACTCGCCTCGAGCGGAACTTTGATCGTTAATAACTCAGTCATTTTTAAAGATATAAAAAAAAAAACAGTAATTTTTTATAGAACATTTTGGCATTTTCAACTAAAATCGTTGGTCAGACCCATTATATAATCTGTTGTATTTAGAATCACATTGTATTTTGATGGTTTGATATTACGTTAACGCTTTATAAGGCAGAGCACATAAGATTTTTTAAACCTTTTTGGTCTGCAAGTTGGAATTAAGGTGGTAATATATTGACCAAAGTCCAATTATTTGCAAAAGCCATTACTTGAATATGGACAGGTATGCCACCGCCTCTTGTATCCACAACAAGGTCTTCTTTTACGAGATTTATTATTTTTAACATGTTTTCTTTGGAAAACCTGTATTTAACCCTGAATTCCTTGTCAGTATATTTCACCATAGGATCTTGTCTTGGCTTATATACTTTAGTTTGAGGGGGCCTGAAGTCTTCTATATCTAACAAATCTTGCTCAAAGTTGCTCAAATCATCACCAAAATCAAAATAATTCATTATGTAAGTTGAACGCAACTAATGTACGCAAAACACAGAAGAAAGTATGTAAAAATTAAAATCAATACGAGTCATCAGAGCTATTCGTGCTATTTGACATCTGTTTGTCATCTCACATCAGCTGTTCGTTTTAAGGATTTTGGTCGCCATTTTGGTGATTAAGCTTTTAAACAAGGGTGTGAGGGTGTTTAATTTGACAGCTATTTAAGATGCAGTTTAAACACATGATTAACTCTAAACATTGTTTATGAATACCAAAATTTTTAAACTTTATTTAAAGTGTTGATTAAAAGTTAAGTAACGTTTATGAATAAGGCTGTAGAAGTTCTATTCAGAACTACAGACGACACACCCGTCGCCGGCTCTAAGGACTCGCTGAGGCAGTCCTGAAGCCATCTTTTTATACCTTTTAAATTACATATATCATGTAATAATCCTGGTGATCCATTTCAGGAATCTGGGCTCTTATTGCAGAAGTAATAAACTTCGAAGTTCTTTTCAGAATACGAAGTTAGTATTGCTTAATAAAGTCGCTGGGATTTCCTGGTGACTTTATTCTTTCAGTCCGCGAACATGGGTAATCAGGAGTAGGCTGCTTGCCGGCTGACAACTAATACTCCTGTGTTCGGGCGAGAGATAGGGACAAATCAGTATATAGGAATAACATAGAAGTTGAGTAGGCGACTCTATGTTTAATTCCGCAGTTAGAAAACATAATATAAAGACGATCACATTGTAAACTTCTAAAAGAGTTTGGGTTACTCTCACAACGTAGTAAGGATCTGTTACTAGATGATCAACGGCCAATTTTGATTATTATTTTAGAGATGAGATGTTCAGTTACAACGATTTTTTCTTGAATCAGTACGTGAATCGTTTTGTTAGTAAATACTTTCAATTCAATCGGATTTTGCCAGATTGAAGAGTCTCGGGATCATTCCCGTATTGTGCAATAAGCCTTGGAATACCATATTAACACAGATTCCGTTTGGACTAGCCGGGTAAGTCTTGTGTTGTCTTCCTACTGGTTTCTTATCGACGCACCTTCCTCTTTCCTTGTCTTGGTTGGATGGCGATTATTTCTTTGTCAATCTTTACAGTGTATTTCCGGCCCCTGCGACACACACACACGAGGGTCCCTCCGTGCTTTCCACGATCTCTTGCTGTGGTTCCGGACACCTGAGGCCACCAGGCATTGGACGAGCCTGGATCCCTGTGTTGTGTGCGTCCGCACACGTACCCTCTGAGTGCCGCAAACCCGCGCACCGGCGTTGGAGTCCCCCCTGGAATACGGCCCATCTGGCGGATTTTTTAGCTTGTTTTTGTATCATTGGGATGTAATTTTGTATGCGGATTTTGCCAAATTCTTTCTAAATTCTAAAAAGGCCCTTTAGGTTTCTCTGGCCCTCCCTTTTTTGGTTCCCGTTTGGCTATACTCTCCCGGGGAACTCCGCGGTTTTTACACCTTCCTGCATCGATACACTCTCAACACAACACTAGTTCAGCGACACTATATCGACGGAGTCCCCTCAGGACTCGACTCTCGGCTAATTTTTTGATACTTTGGCAATATCTAGGCCCTTTTAAATCTCTATTATACTGTTCGGTCAAATTTAACTAAATCTTTCTTTGTTCTCCTAAATTCCACGTTTCGCCTGTGGTTGTCAACCACAGGTTAGCTAGCTTCTTTTTTTAACGCTACAATGGCTAGTACCCAAAATAAGAAAAAGTATGCGAATTTTTAAAAATGGAGATGTAAATAGGCACATGAAATTAAAAAAATACAAAAAAGAATGTTTGATATTTATATTTTATCAGATTGCCTATGATATTATCTTATGTATGTATGTGCCTGAGTCAAAACTATCGTAATATATACATAACCTACTCGATACTTTTACTATCGAACATCTGGCAACCCTAACCTATAAAACTGATTGATTTAAAATATTTCAGTAATTTATCTCCATTTCATAATTGAATAACGTGTTTTTAATTTTGTTCAACCAAATAAATATAAGACACGTTAGTTTTACATTTAAACATTAAACATTTAACTTTTAAAAATAAATACACAATATGTCAAAGTCGAATTTGACATTACGCTTACGTGAATTTCGCTCTGGAGCATGGGCGCCGTTAGCGAAAGATGGCGGCGGTCATGACGCAATCCGTGACGTCACAATGGCTGCCGTAATCCCAATGACAGTGATTCGGTACGCGTTTTGGGTACTCAAAGTGCTGTCAGCGCGATTCGGAACGCAGGGCAAGCAACAGCTCAAGGGAGGGGGCCTTCAGGCAAGAACGCGCGGTGGACGAAAGCGAATATTACCTTTACAATTTAGTGTGAACGCAATTTTTAATAAATTATATTTTTAAAATTACATTGTGCTCTTAAGAACAATCTATTAATAGCGGCGAGCCGGCGAACGGATTTCCATACTTCGCGCGTGTTTTGTATAGGCAAACCGTCGATCGCCGTCGATAAGTGTTGCCTGACCCTTATTGATTTATATATGCCCTGTGTTCCGAGACACGCTGAAATCGATTATAATCGCGTACCGAATTACTGTCAGCAGGCAAAACTCATACGTTTTTTTTGCTTTTCTGATCACTGACGGCGCTGAAAGTCTGATTCGGAATGCGCCCATGACTGTGCTAGGCCGCGACAAAAATCACTGACAACTCTCATACAAACTCACGGACGCACCGCGCGCGCAGCTCGGCCATTCGCCCGATCGCTGCGTGCATGCGTGAGCATTGCGTAGAGCAAATAATACGCACCCGAATTCCGTTCGGGCGCCATCGTAACCGCAGTTTCGTAACCAGTTTCAAATTATCTTTGAACTAGCCGTCTTGAAGTGCACCAGCGCCCGACTAACTAGCAGTTGAAGTGATTGCTATAGCCGATAACGGTTAGAAAGATCAAGAAGATCAAATTATCTTTGTACATAACTTCTTGAATAAACCTTAACTATTTACATGAGCAGATTATAAGCACGCAGTGATGAGACAAGATCGAGATGGATGGCGTGTTCTCGTCTCGGAGGCCAAGGTCCACTTTGGATCGCTGAGCCAGCGGAGTAAGTAAGATTATAAGCATCATATTATACTAAATTTCTGAAGATTCTTTAAGTTACACCATGTATGTTTGCAATAAAACATACACATTGAACAGGGAACGGGCAGCAGCGCTCTCTGATACAGTGACCTTTTTAATCTGCGATCTCCAACCTGCCTGCCAAGCGTGGAGATTATGGCAAAACCCTACACTTAAGTGGAGGAGGCTCATAGTCCAGCAGTGGACTGTAACGGGCCGTTGATTGATTGATTGATTGATGTATGTTTGCAAGCTTTAACTACTTTCAATGTTAAACGTACCTGCCCTGTGGCACAATGAAGACTGCATATTTGTTGACGGCTTGCGGCTTGTTCTGATCGACAATGTACAGCGTATAGCGAGGGTTGCTGTCGCCCGGCTGCATCAGGTCTAGTGACACCTGGAGATAAGGAAGAACACTATGGGTGAAGGCTTCAATATTTGTAAAACAAAATACTTTTCACTGACTCTTGTTTCAGAGTGTTTTAAGTATTGAAATATTTACAAGTGTTTTTAGAATATACAAGCCGATCTTTTCTTTACTAAAAAAAAATCAGGAACTGTTCCTTACAATATTCAAACACACATCACACTGCACACACACATTACACTGCACACACACATCATACTGTTTTTACTATATTAGGATTTATGTAACTATAAAGTACATAAATTATGAATAACATAAATTATAATAAAGGAGTGCTTTTTATTTTCATTATAAATTCGACAATAGAATGTCATGACTCCAGTTAATGATTCTGCATAAAAGATTGGTTATTAACATAGATGCATCAAATATTTACCTCATCGTCGCCTTCTAGGCTGGTCTTGGCCAGTCCGTTGGTTACGAATGCTGTGTCCTGAACTGACTTCACACACTCCCTTAATTCCTCAGAGTTCTCAAGCCTGAGCATCTTGTCTCCCGCCAAGCAGACTTCCAATATCTATGAACCAAAAATTTTATTTAGTATTTGTTTTTTGAATAAAAATAACTCCAGTTCTTTCCGATCAAAGAGTTTAACTTAAGCTTTATAAGTGAAGATATTATGAATATTTTAAGCAAATTCATTAAATAATATTCAATAATTATTTTATCATTATTATTGTATCATTTTTAATTATTATTTATTTAAGCTAAGCAAGTTATAATATTTAACATCTTATCTAAAGCCCTGTCTCATGTTTTGGTCTACACACTACACAAATCAGTCTACACATATACAAAAACAAATGTTTCAAATGATATCTCCTGCTCAGAAATTAACAAATAATAATATTAAAAACAATATCTCAGAACAAATACTAATATTAAAAACAATATCTCTATAAAATCATTAGATTAAGTTTTTCTCACCAGTTTAGGCATTTCTCTGAATTTAGTGGCAACAACCACAAATACTGGCAATGTGGCACCATCGCCACTCTCTGCATTCTTCTCTTCAGCTTCATGACACCTGACTATCCTGAACATCCAGCACTTCTCCTTATTACAGAAGGTGTCTAGTAATTTATTTAGAATATGACTCTGTAGTAGCGATATGCACATGAATCTACCCCCTAATTTCAAAACCCTCTTAATTTCCGCAAAGTATTTGTCTATTCTTTCAATTGTTTCTGATGTGTCGTCTGGCATTAGAGCATCTAGGGTGCCTTTGTCAAGAACTACAGTGAAGCTGTCGTTTTCAAAGGTCATGTTCAGGGCGTCCATGCAAAGAAACGTCATGTTTGTCCTGTGAGAGTTTGTTGAATTCATCTGCCTTATGACGACCTCTGAAACGTCGATGTTAGTGATGTTTGTGTACCCGACATCGTACAAATCGGAGCTAAGGCTGGAATTGCCGCAACCAGTTATGAGTATTGAATCTTTAGGTTTAATGTACTTATGCAGGTGCGCGCATAGTTCCATATACTCGCCGTACCTAAAAAATACAGATTGACAGATTAATTACTGTGATTATGATTACTTTTATTACAAAAGGTAAAAAAAGATAACCTACCATTCGAAAGCTTTGTTTCCGCGTTTCTTGAAAAACTTGTTCCAGTAATCTTTCTCACTAAATTCCTTGTGACATTTAGGTAATAGATTCATTGTTTAATTCAATAATAAAACGTTTTCTTTGAAAATAAACAAGAGAAACATGCTATGTTTTGATTTTGATTTTTCGTTTAATAATATTATATGACCATAGACAAAACAACCAACAACTCGCAAAAGTATTTTTTTTATTATTATTAGGGTATTTTGTCGTATTGCATTCATCAGCATGTAAGAATAAAACAACGCTATTCCAATTTCGTACTTAAATCTTTCTTTCTTAAATACTCATTCACTTTGACAAAACAAAAATGAAGACAAAAAAAATTTGTCTATGATTATGTTTTTTTTTTCTTAATGATTTACGAACGTTTGTAGAAATGTCATAAAAATCATCTGGCAAATGGTGGAAGTGTTGTGATTTCGATTTTCATATTTTGTGTTTTTTTCGTGTTTTTCATGTATTCTTGTGAAATGTTTTATTGCAGACTTATCTCTATTCGCGAAAACCTCATGGTTTTTGCATTATAATGACGTTTTGTGACTATAGCGAAGTGAAATCTTGGAGACAACGTCCTAGCGAGTGAATTCGGTCAAGCGCCATGGCAAAACCAAAACAAGACAAATGGGATGCTCTGGCTACTATAAAATCCTTCGATTTAGGTAAATATTTATACTAAGCTTTATATCTCATTCACTATCTATTATATTGTTTGCTTACAATGGTGTAAGAGCGCATAGAAGTTCAGACGTATGATGGTGCCCTTAACATTCGGGTCGGCCTTGGCTTGGTCTAACGGTACCTTTTTCCGTATTCTACGCGCATTTTAATTCGTAATTTAATTGAGTTTTTACCACACAGTTCATTGACATTTTGCACATGATTCTGTTAAATAAAAACAAGCAGGTTATTGTCATCTGATGCCATGTAAACAATGATGAAATTTCTGCTTGGATGATGCAGACTTTTTCTAATGACCAAAACTTTTTTTTTATATAAATTAAAAAGTTTTGTTACATGGTTGGGATCCTGAAGACAACCCTTTGATTAAATATTTAATTTATAAGTATCTTTTAGTATTAGCATCATAAGTTGATGATATAACTTATGAAATGAGTTACATATAGGGTTGCCAGACATCTGGATAAAGCTGGACACAGTCAGGTTTTTGGTTGTGTCTGGCCAAATTGTACAAAATCTGGTGTTTGTTATGCTTTTTAAATTTTACCATTTATTGTTTTATTTTCAGGAGATTTTATGATAAATAAAAAAAGCCTACTCTTACTTCAAAAAGTTGTTGTGTGAAGACTAAAATAAGGGTCTTACTACCTAAATGTCCGGCTAAGTTGGCTGGTCAGTCTGGTTTTTAACGGTTTTAAGACCTGGCAACCCTAGCTACATAGGTTTCATAGATTCTCTTTAATTTAAAATTTTAGTTGCAAATATCTCAAATTAAAATTGTCACAATATTTGGGTTTGTTGCCACAGTTATATTTGATATTGTTACCTCATTTAGTGCAGTGAACAACCACAAAAATCTTAAAGAATCGTTTTAACACTTTGACAGCCGAAGGTTTTAAAACGCGCCTCCCCTGGTTCGCCGGCGCTTTTCGCCGATATTGCAACATGTATAAAATGAGAACTATCAATGATGAATCTATAATTCTTTTTTTATTTATACTATTGACTTGTTTATTTTTAGGATAAAAATAAAAAACTTATGTAAATTAGTTTTTTTTTTATTTAAAAATGTAGTAAAAAAAGGGGTTTTATGAAAAAAAAAAAACTCGTGGACGTGCTCTCGCGATAGCGGCGCGGGAGCACTGGCGGAGCGCACCACTCGATCGCTTGTTGCGCTCACACCAAGCGCCCCTTCTCGGTAAATCATACATATGTGCGTAGCTAAAGCATCACACTACTATACCAATACACGCGAAACACGGACCACGGACGTCGTTTTAAAATAAACACTAGGAAAGTCAGTCACATACTGAGAACGTGATCAGCGTCCTGAGGCAATCAACCTGGGACGTACTCTACACGTGATCGGCTGTTAAAGTGTTAAGAGGGTCTATATTAGAAAGCATATATATCTCAAATTATAAATATCGTAAAAATAATTATATCTGAGTAAGATGTTAATCTAATACTTCTTCTTCATCATAATATCATTATGATCATTAAAAAAAAAATTACGACTGATTCTGAATATTTTTTTAAATCGACTGACTTCACATGATCATGCTAGCTTAAATTTGTTGCAATAAGAGAGCCAGTACTCAATTGTTAAAAAGAGAACAAGAAAATGGTTTTTGCTTGTAAAAAGCTAAGGAAAAACTGCAAGAGCTTCTCAACAAACGTCACATAAGCAACAAATATTGGGAAATCCTACCTACAACCTATACTATAGCTTACACAAACATGAATCCTCCATGTTGTTTAGAACCTATGGATTTTTATTGATATGAAAAAACAATGGAAATCAAAGAGGTTAAACCACGATAACCATATTTTATCTACCAGCATAACAATTCATCATTTGACATAGTACTTTGTTGCTAGTATGATGTGTTGTGTAAAATATATCGTTACAAATTTCTGTCACTTGTATAATAATATGTTGTTATTTGCTGTATTTTAGTGATTAATAATTATTGTTAATTAAAATGATGAAAGCCATTGTTTGTTATGTTTATAAGGGTAATTGTATTTTTTTTTATTACTCAGTGTTGAAATAATGGAAGATATAAAATATTTTCAAACAAATCATGCATGAGTAATATTCAAGATAATAATGTTATCTCACTTTTACATTGTTATAAATGGAATGTGCCATTAGTCTTACTGTAGAATTACAGATTGTAAAATATTTTTCAGGTTCTCCACGCAATAGCCACCTTGAATCCATCCACCACAGCATGCCACATCAGATTGATATCATCCACCCAGCCACGACAACAACTACACCAATCAGCCTACTCGTCCAGTCACTCGTCAAACAACTCTGCACACTCCTGGAAAATGACATTTCTCGAGCTAACCTTCTCTACAACACAATCTGCGAAAAGCTGCACAGCATGAACCTAATTGACGACTCTTATGCTATGGGAGAATTTGAAGCTATGAGAAGTCAGTATCAAAGAGCCTTATACCAACTAGTCACAGTTGCCAGTGGAAATGAAATACCCATTACTCTCCCGATAACCTGGCCTATCGTCCAGCCTTCAGGTTTAGAATGGTCTAGATATCACAAGGAATTTGAGGAGCTTTACTTTATTGCTGGCGGTGGCTTTGGCAGTGTCTTCAAAGCAAAACACAGACTAGATGGAGTTGAATATGCTGTCAAAAAGGTCTACATAAAGTCTTCAGATGTCAACTCGATCATGAGCCATTTGTCTGAAGTAAAAACTATTGCAAGCTTGAACCATCCCAATATTGTAAACTATAAAGCCGCTTGGCTGGAACCTATGATAGAATCTACCATTAAAAAGAAACGCAAATGCCCAATGGACACGGATAGTGACGAATTCTCAAATTTAGACTCTAATATTATCTCTTCCGCGTATCCTAACGTTATAACATCATTCAAAACTCACAACTCCAAAGAATTAACTAAAAATAAAAGTCAGTCAGACTTTATAATATCCTTCGAAAAGTCAGATAGTTTCGAAAATTTGGAATCATCCAGTGAAGAACTGGATGAATCTGATAGTGAAGATGATTCGATGCCTCAAGAATGTGACAACGCCGTTTGCAAGTTATTTGCTTCAAAGGAATACGAAAACTGCTCCCGAGTGAATTTGAAGTGGGCGACATTGTACATCCAGATGACATTCTGCCAGCAAACGCTGAAACAATGGCTTGATGAAAGAAACAACCACATGACACTCTCTCGAAAGAACTCCGAAGATTTGACTTTGCATCATTGTGACTCAACTGATTCTGCGTGCCTTGATTCCCCAGTCAACGGCGATATGAACTATCCAGTTGCATTTACGCATATTGACTTGTTGATCGACATGTTTACGCAGTTAGTGCGTGGTCTGCATTACATCCATTCCCGAGGGATCATCCATCATGATATAAAGCCTAGTAATGTGTTTGTTGCTCAAGGGGAGAGTGGGTTACTAGTTCAACTGGGAGACTTCGGTCTGGCGTGTCCGTTGCAACAGTCTCACAGTGGCTTAGCTCTCGGCACTCATCTGTATGCAGCACCTGAACAGCTGGATGGACAATGCAATCCTAAGGTAAGATTTATTCATCTAAAATTACATTTTTAACGCTTTGTAAACAAATAATTGCAAGAACTAATCACAGTGACGTAGCTACCGCCGTATCAGTGATACGGGGCCCCCAGGCTACAGAGGCCCCTAACGTGTGTGTCAAAAATTAATAAAATGTTATCCACAATGTCACTTAATCCCAAGTCAAAAATGTCAAAAACTTCTTTTTTTCAGCAATCGGCATTTAATTTAATGCTAGAATTTTTGTTTCTTTTGTGAGAAATCTTCACCCTTCATTTGGGCCCCCCAACTAATTTTGATACAGGGCTCCTCCAAGGTACGCTACGCCACTGACTAATCAGTTGATTCGCGCTCAAATAAGTATTACAAGATTAGTTGAAATATTTTTCAAATAATGACGCAATGTAATAAGCGCAAATTTCCCGTTATTTTATTACTATCGTTCGTTCATTTGCTGCGTTCGAAGTTTTTTCATATTCTGCAAGGCCCCTTTTATGTAATACACGTAGACACGAGTTAACTAGCTCACACATTACTTACGTAATAGCAATGTGGAAATTTCGAGAATCTGCTACTAAGGAACTTCATGACTACTACCAATCAGTATTTTTTTTTAATAAGGATTTACATTTTTTCTGCTAATCTCAGTATGAGTGAAAATTTATGGCCACCCTCGTACGTACCTCTTACGGTATGAGTAGAGCTTCAAGTTGAATTGAGACTTTCAACTTCTTTTAGCTAATAGAAGAAATGATGATCATTATTATTTACACATAAGACGAGCAGCTAGTTCGTCATCCAAAAATGTAATTGGACATCAGAATCATTTATTTGTAGGACATCACAACACAGAACACATACATAAAGAATACAGTACATATAATGCAACAGAAGATTTACCCCTGTGTTGCGACGTGGTTGCGACACCCAGGCAAAAAGGGCCTCACTCAGCAAAAGCCGTAGCCTAGCAAGGTAGGCTAGTTAGTTTTACTGTTTTATACCTTTCTGAGTACAACAAATATATATTATTTTTAGAAATCTTTCTTTGGGCTCCCGCGATACAGGTGTGACCTAGTGCAGGGCCCGAAGGTATTATAAAACTTTTGTAGGTATACATCGATTTTTGCAAATAAATTATTTTGTATTTTGTATTCCGTGAGCCCTGTAGAACGCGGCACGGACGAACATCATATATTATACTTATATAATTGATATCTATTAATATAGACATAAACAAATAAAGCATAATAAATAGCAATATTAATTGATCTAAATAGTAACATATCAAAAATATTAAATCCTTTAACGTGTTTAAGTACAAACTATCCGAGCACATTTTGAAAACGTAAATTTGAGTTTAATTTAAATTCTTACAGGTGGTTCATGAGTTTAAATTGGGTGAGCATTCTATGTTACGTTGAATATTACAAAGTTGAACGTTCTATCGATATTGTAACCTACCTGCATTGATATAATAATGATAATGTAAATTGTAAAATGTGAACGGCAATTCGAACGAAATAATTTTATTTAAGTTCTTTTCTCATGTAAGTGACCGTAGGTCTTTAGTGAGAATAAAGCTTCTTTAAACCTAACATAAATAAAACGCATACTGCTACACAGTCTTCACCCGCCTCTCAGTCTCAGAGAGGCGGGTGATGCATCCGAGACCAACAACTGCTTAATTTTACTTCATTTAGTGATCAACATTTTTTATTTGCAGAGCGACATGTACAGCTTGGGTATCATCCTGCTTGAGATGGTAGAGCCGTTCAGCACGGACATGGAACGCGTGAAGACCATATCAGACCTTCGGAAAGGTCAGATACCAGCCCACCTCACCGCCAACTACCCGAAGATAGCGCACATCATCGGGAAACTGGTGCAAAGACGTCCAGCGAAACGGCTTGACACCAATCAGCTGTTGGAAGAACTTAAGAATTTGAGCGAAAACAAAGATGATACAATAAAGTCCTTGAAAGATGAACTAGCAGCGAAGGAGGATGAGATTGCCCAGTTGAAGATGATGCTAGCGAAACTTAATCGCGAATCTTAGTGAATTAATCTAGTAATGCATGCATTTGTGTGTTCGTGTGTTGTCTTGTAACTTTAAAGTATTAAACGGTACGTAATTGATTTGCAAGTACTGAATAAAGTAATTTTACTATAGTATTAATTAGTTTGTTTTTATTGCACACCAAAACAACTTATACTCGCAGACACTATTCGCCACTTAACAATAAAATTATTCTGGCTACGTCTATCTGCGCAATATGATCTTGAGTTCGATTCCCGACTGCACAGTTTGATTGAACATAGGGTGTGGGAGCTTCGTTATTTTTTAAATTATATTATCAGTAAAACACTAAATTATTTGTAAAATTTATTTAAGTATGTACAAAAACACTTAACACGCATTTATAAATTATTATCCTTAAAACTAATTTATTATTTACAGTCTTAATAATAGATTCAATGGGACCGACGGCGGTGCTTCGCCGCTGTTAAAAGTATGAAAATTGATGAAAATGGAAGCTTCACTGAAGCTAATTTTGGCGGGTAAATGCGGCTGAGGCGGCGCGGGCGCACTACAGGATATTGTCGATCGCGTGAATCACGCCATTGGTCGCCGGGATGTTGTGCGTCACTACTTGGGCGTTGTTTACTTTGATGCGACCTGTAAATAACGACATTTTTTTATAACTGATGAAAATCTAGGTAAATATAGTTACATCAACGTCATCAACGGCCCGTTGCAGTCCACTGCTGGACTATGAGCCTCCTCCACTCCGCGTGTTTGGTTTTGCCATAATCTCCACGCTTGGCAGGCGGGTTGGAGATCGCAGATTAAAAGGTTACTGTATCAGAGAGCGCTGCTGCCTATAGTTAAGGCTATGTTAATTTCGATAACAGCCTCCGTAATGCTCTGCTCAGCTGCTATCATTCTGCTCTCGAGGTTCTAGGTTCGAATCCCAGCGGGGATACTAGTCAAATAAAAATTACACTGTGAAACTGTCCCCAGTATGGTTAGGTCGTTGCAGGTCGAATCATCGGAGTTGAGATTAAGATATATGATTCGCTTATGAATTTGTAGAATTTAAGTTTTATGAAGCTTCTGGACTGACATGGATTCTTTTCCAACCTCCCCAAAACTCACCAGAATTCTTCTGCAGCGTCAAAGGTTTCGCGTCTTCCATAGAGTTCCTGAGCTGGTAGTACCGCATACCAGCCGAGTAGAGAGTGCCTGGCAGAACGTGCCGAGCAACCAGCGCCTTCGCGGCCGCTTTGTCGGTGTAGCGATTCAGTTCGTTAGGAGCTAAACGCGCGAATGCTGCGTCAGTAGGCGCGAAGATTGTGTAGGTTTTGCTTTCTGGAAATGGACAAACATGGCTACGTTTATTTGGCTGTTTTTAGTAATTTTGTGCTGGGTTAGCAAGGTTGCTGCCGACAATATAGACTAAGGGTTTAAAAGGTTGTCGTATGTACGTACCGCTATCGTCGTCTTCGCTTAAAAAATGTCTTGTGTTCAGTTCGATAAAATCGGATACTACTTTTTCATATTTCTTTCCATTAAGCTTCTATCTGGTGGACCTTGAATTTATTGTTACAAGCTGATAACGGACGGCCACGCACATGTCTCGGTGGAAGTTATTCAGCATCGTCTACCTACTTCAGCTTTAGCTAAAATGTAAATATGTCGGGATCCAATAAACATAAGAATTCTAGCTAACAGAACATCTTTGATTCTTCTTCTTCATCGTGTGAATTGTAAGGTCGACAACCGACCTCACAAACCCTAGAGTCAGTGTTATATATAGAGCCGTCAAAGGCCTCTGACATGGTTCATGTAACTGGGACACTATAACCCATCGTCCTGTTCTAAAAATACGAATGTTACTCTCTTTTTGTTTTGTAAAGTCGGAGACCAATGGCTTAACGTGCCTTCCGAAATACGGCATCGTCACGGAAACATTTTTTGTGAGATTTTCCCCAGTTTGGTGAGAACTTTGCAGGCTGAAACACCTGATTGTCCGAAAAGAAAGATGATTACGAACATCTTTGCTAAAATGTGAAAGTGCATTGAAGTGTAGCCAACTTACCGGCTAGAGTCTCAGCGAAGCCGCTGGCGTATACCGCCTTGAGGAATGTGGTGAACCGCCGGTCACGATCAGCCTGCAGCGTCTGCACCAAGTCTCCCACTGGCAGAGGGAACATCACCCTGTCCACTGCGTGAGCTATGCCCTGGAAATAATGGAGTCAGGATAGAGAAGAGACGGATTTGGATTTCCTACAGATTCGAAGTTAACGATATCTTTAAGAAAATCAGACTTTTTCTGCATGCGTCATTGCATAAGTCAGTTCAATCGATGCTGGATTATTTAGGCCTCTCTCCACCCACACCAACTGAGACCTTCGATCACAGAAGGTACAATGAGACCGATTATCGACTCTTCTATTCTCTTATCGAATAATTGTCGCTCCACCCATTCGTAAAGCAACGATTAGGTATACTTTCCTAATTACTAAATGCTAACTACTGGTCATTGATGTTGTCATCAACAGCTCATATACGTCCCCGCCGAGGGACTCAAGCCGGTAGGTCGACTAAGGCCTAACTGACCAAATTTAGGGTACTAAATTTGGTCGGTTAGGCCTTTGTCGACTTCGCTGGCCTAGTGCGGGTTGGTTGACTTCACACACAACTTTTGAATTTTTCGCAGAAGGTGGCAGAAGTGTGCAGGTTTCATTACGATGTTTTCCTTTACCGTAAGAACGTCGAATAAACGTACATATGAATTCGATATTCAAAACCACATTGGTACGTGGTGGGGATCGAACACGCGTCTCGCGGACGGAAGACAGCGGCCCTAACCACTAGACCACCGACGCTTTCTTGATGATTGCTGTTGTAGTACCTACTAATTTGCCGCCTCAGGTGCGATCCAAATGCCGCAATGTAATCAATCATAAGCAGTCATTACATCTAAGGAGATGTAATCACTTAATTCGTCCTACATTACGTTAGCTTTTCCTAAACAAAAATCAATTTTGCGACTAATAAGTCACTGCAAATTGCTTCATTCTTTTCCAACCACCTATTTGCAAACCATTATCTAAATTAGGCACATAAAGGCCCTCATCAAGCTAAACTAACTCGCAAAATTATCTATATCGATGAATGGCGTTACGTAACTTGAGGTCTTTTGTATGGGGCATTAGGGTCAAACTCACGCATTAAGGTCACGATCTTTGGGCATTGTTGCAAGACGATCCAATCTAATCTGATGAGAGGTGAAATTGGGTCCAAAAACTCAATTGTTCTGGTTTGCCTAAATTGGATGAGTCGTTAAAATTGATTCACGTAACATCTTCTATCTAATTCTATCGGTATCTAATTATATAATGTCGCCAGCACAGCAAGCTTAACATGTTGACTTTGAGTGTTTTCTTATGCTGTACAAATTAATGATCGGTTATGTTCTTATTTAAGCTTTATAAATTAAGTTCGGTTATCGTATTGCAACTGTTTGCCTTGCTATGCTGACGACTGTACAGAAACCTCACTTTTTACTTATGTACGTATTAAAGATGGCTAAAATTACGTTGTACAATTTACAAAATCTATGATTATTGCTCTGCTACTGGTTACTCAGAGGTAGTCTGTTATTTTCTCCACAATTTTTGTCCATTATACTGTATCTAATTTTTAAGAAATGAGCTGTTGATTACCTTAATAAAGAAAATAAAGAAATAAATAAGTCTTCTGATTTTTTTTATCACAACTGATAAAAAACATATCCGGAGTCAAGCCTGTTTCTTCATTATGTATACATTTATAGGATTTTCATAACTGGGATCATTTGACGGATTTACTTCCCTACTCTGGCCGCCCTTATTCATTGTAGACTTAGCCCCACGATGGGGACGTTCTCATATAAGCTGGTAATAAATTTGATGCCATTATTTCAGCTTGCATCCTTTTCTAAATAATTACTACGAATACTATCTACGAACTTTGAAGAAGTTAGATTTTGTACATACCTGTGGTATATGAATGTCCTTTTTGTCCTCCAGCACCCTTGCTCCGTTGATAGTGGTGACTCGAACTTCATTCCATTCCACATCATGCATATCATACTGGTTGACCCTGAGCTGGGTGCCAGCTAGAGAGACGCCAGTCATCTCGTCTTGGAGAGAGCCGATATCGAAAGCTCCAGGAATCACGTGGTGGAGAAGAAGCTGAAGAATTACGATCAAGTTGTTATTTTTTTTTAAATCTAACTAAAGAGAGCCAATGAAAAGCATTGAGAGCAAGCAAGCTATAAGATAAGAGATCAAAGAATGGTCTTTTGTCAGCATCTGACAATGGCGGACGTGTTTTCGTTTTATTTTTTTTATTTTAGTTTATTGAAGTGTTTGGTGTATAATTTCGATAGTGTATTATCCAGTGAATGTTTCGAGACTATAAACTTTAATAGAGCAATTGAATCGCTTACACTTTGCTGACATTTTTAGATGATGCCAAGAGGCCTTGTGGTGGCGTCAGTAATTGTACTATCACATTACTGAGCCCAATTCACCGAACAATCGTCCAAGGGTATATATCTTAAACCTACAAATATCACTCGACACTGGCGAAATACGTCTACATAAGATGTGTCGCTATTAGTTACGAAGAAGAAAAAAAAAAGAGATCAAAGTTCAACATGGCAAAAACGAGAAAGAAATAGTAATTCAGTTTCTACTTACGCCACTCAGAAGCCTAGGATTGTCGCGGAACTTCTCTTCGGCTCTGTCAGGTCCTCCAAGTTGCACCAGTAAAGTCCTGAACGCCTTATCTGTCGGCGCAAATATGGTGTACGGTCCAGTCTCATTTAAGATTGTGTCCAGACCAGATTGTTTTAGATATTTAGCTGTCGCGAACAAACCATTTTCTTTCAAAATGTCGATCAAACTTGGATTCGTTTGTCTTTGTTGTGCGAAATTGTATTGATTTGTTGTGTCTATGCTTGGTGCGATCGTACTGGACCCAATCACAACTAAATCTTGAGGAGTAGGTCTGGAGTAGAAAGGTGTGGTGTTGACAATGGTTGAGCTAGGGAAAGGACCATTTCTTGCTGTTGTGTATGATGGTGCTGTTGACTTAGCGATGTATCTTTCTGTCGTAGAGACGATGTTTCGAGTGGATGGGGTTACTGTTTGTGTTGGAGGTGCAGATGTCCTCGATACGATTGAACTTCTGTACGTGTTAGGCGCTGGCGTCGTATGAATGATCGGGTTGGTATGTCCTGTGGCTCCATGGTTAGATGTTGTTACAAAGGTAGAGTAGCTGGACGGGTGATGGGAAGATTCCGCTACGTAGTCTGTAGCGTCAGTCGTTGGACTGGAAGTGGTCGAGCTGAACAAGCCGTTAGATATTTTTGTTGGACCAGGTAGTTGGATCTCACCGTTTTTAATCTTTTTCAAAATACTTTCTACTTCGGGTCCTTCTTCAGTTTGTTGTCCGTTAGCTTTAACGCCTTTAACTTTGTAAGACCCGTCATCCTGTTCTTCTAAGAATACGAATGTTACTTTCTTTTTGTTTTGTAAAGTCGGAGTTATTTTTGAAATTTCTTCAAGTTTTCCATTTTCGGACTGTTTGATGAGTTCAAAATCTGCGCCAGGTGGTAAAACACCTTTAGTTAAATCATCAAAGTTTATGCGACTTTCTTTCGCCTCAGGTTCGCCTATACCAGCCATGATACGTGCTAAGCTGGAACCGTCTGCTGTGATTGCGCCTTTGGGAATGAGATTGGGATTTGTCGTTCTAATTACTTCGAATTTCTGTCCGTTAAGATTGATTTCACGGGATGTGAAGTTCTTTTCTTGGAAATCTTCTGGGTTTTCAGCTAAAGCTATCTTCAATTGCTTCAATATGTCCGGCTTCTGAAGTAACGCTATGCTCTTTGCACGCAGGCTGTCGTCGAATCCTTTTGTTTCACTTTCTTCTAAAAGATTCTTGATTTCACTGTAGAGTTTTTGCTTGTGCTTGTCCTGTGGTGGGGCCCTTAATCTCGGTGGCTTTGACCTTGGGGTGTATTTGACTGGAGGTCGAACGGTTGTTGTTGTGGTGGTGGTAGTAGTTGTGGTGGTCGTTGGATGATCTTTCTCGTACAATTCGACAGCTTTCTTGAATAAATCCGTCTCATGTGGCTGGATCGGTCGGCGCTTCTCCTGCTGCTGTCTGAAATATTCTTCATAACTTTCCGTCGTTGGGTAAGTGGGAATAGTTTTCGTAGCTTGCTTACTGAGGAACTCTTCGTGAAGCTTCTCTACTTTTTCTTGTTGCTTCTGTTGCTGCTTCTGGACAAATTCCTGGTGCTTTTGAATAATTCTCTGTCTGTCTTGTAGTTCTTTTAGCTTTTCTAAGTTTTCTTTTGACTGTTGTTCGAGGGTCGGGAATGAAAGTTGTGGTGAAGGATTAGATTGCCCATTAGTGAATAGAGGATTCTGGTGAGCCAAATTTTGTTGGAAAGGAATTTGTTGATTCAAACCTAAGTGTGGGTTTTGTGGTGCTAGATTAGGTGCTGGTTGGATAGTTATGGGATTTGGTGCATTAAAAGTTTGAGTTTGATGGCTAATGGCTTGCGTGGACGGAATCGTGGGTAAGAAAGATGGTTGAGTCGGCCTTTGTTGTCCGATGAGAACTGTAGGATTAGGGTTAAATGATGATGATTGGGCAATTGGGATATTGTTTTGGAAAGATGCTAATGTCGGCACGGTTTGTGGCAGAATGTTTTGCGTTTGCTGTTGGGTGCGGAAGTTTTGAGGGAAATTATTCTGCAAAACAGGGTTATTTAGATTCTGCCCTTGGCTGAATTGGAAGTTGTTGCTTCCCAAAGGGACATTCTGGAGGCCGTTTATGTTATTGTGAAGGTTGTTCTGAAGAGTTTGTGCAGGGAAGATGCCGTTGAACTGAGGAACGTAAGGTTGTTGCTGTTGGAGAATTGATTGCTGGAACTGAACGGAGCTTTGCGTCGGGCTGCTGATCAAGTTCGGCTGACCATGGAAATTCTGCAGAGGTGAGCTCAGCCCGAATCTAGTCTGATGCTCGTTGAAGCCTGCATGTCCCAGTGGGACTTGTCTTCTTCTGTCAAAGTCATTTTCTGTCTGAAAAGAAGAGAAAATCTACTTTTAAAATTTTGATAGTTTCAAAGCAGATTACAGTATGTAGCAGTTCGGTCAAAAATTAAAATGACGCAAGAAGTAAATTGCACATTGAAAGTTTTATATTGCTTTATGCAAATAGGAATGGTTTTGCAATGGATAATCCCACAAGATATCCGGTTCTTAGCTTTATTTGGAAACTAAATGCTTCAGTTATATAACTTGCCATTTAGAGACGCATTTCGAATATTGCTTGCAATGTGATTTTGCTTTAAAAAATTTAGTTCTTTTTATAGTTTTGAAAACTTTAACTTCACATTCCTTATGGCTTACTTTAAGGATACTTAACTATCGAAAATTGAAAAAAAAAAAGATTTCATACCCGGAACATTCAGGTAACTACCACAATAATATTTCTATTTATCCAGGAACGATTTTCACAGCGAAATTTTGTCAGCGCTACATACATTATCAATAAAATTAAAGAAAAAAAACCTTTTTTAAAAACAAGCTTTTATTATTTGTTAAGAAAATGAACTAAAAAGTTAAAAATAAATTAACTCTAATTAGAAGTATAACACTTTATAAGTTCACAACCTTTAACGATAATTAAGCTTCTTTGTCTACGACAAAATAATTCCATATCGTAATCATATATTTTTAACACCAAAACTTTACACCTTAATTATTAAATCTTCCCGTTTTTATTACAGTCTCAATTTTATAAATAATAAAGCGTGTTACATTGTGATAGCTTAATTATACCATCAAAATGTAACACGCTTTTATTATTTATAAAATTGAGACTGTAATAAAAACGGGAAGATTTAATAATTAAGGTGTAAAGTTTTGGTGTTAAAAATATATGATTACGATATGGAATTATTTTGTCGTAGACAAAGAAGCTTAATTATCGTTAAAGGTTACAATGAACTTATAAAGTGTTATACTTCTAATTAGAGTTAATTTATTTTTAACTTTTTAGTTCATTTTCTTAACAAATAATAAAAGCTTGTTTTTAAAAAAGGTTTTTTTTCTTTAATTTTATTTTTAACTTTTTAGTTTGTTTAATTCGAGATTTACTACGACGTAGTTAGTAGCGCGTAGCAGCGTTTTTCCCTTATGTAGTCCGTAGTACGTTCACATAATAATGTGCTGCTTTGAGCACTTAAAGTTTATGTATTTTATTTGTATTTAAATATTTCATTTTTTTTGTTTGTAGTAGGGTAAACTAATGTTTAAATTAGTTATGTAATCACAAGTTAGTTATTTGTAACATTTCTCATTCTATCCATTTCTTTTAATGCATCAACATTACAAGGTTTCTTCGAAGTCAACTTGGAGCAGTCAAGTTCTTCGATTCGAAGTCCTGCTAAAGACTTAACTCTGCTTAAAGCCACATAAGCTTGACCAGCAGCAAATAATTTAGAGCCTAGATAAATAACAGCATGATCTACAGTAGTTCCCTGCATTTTGTGCACAGTTGAAGCCCAAGACAAGACAATCGGAAGCATTCTTCTTTCAGCTGTGCCGTAATTAAATTTAGCAGGAAATTGAATTGATTTAGGCTGTATTATGTGAATGCCATCCTTGCCGAGGTCCATTGTAGAGGGATAAGGGCTTCAGTACAACAGGGTTCGCCCTGGTACCCTGAGGCGCAACGTTAGCGATATGAAATGTTTATACACTCTCATACCATTCAGCCCTCGGCACGTGCTCACCTTGGCATTGGGGCATCCATCTAATCAATCAGACATAATAATATAATAATCCACATTCATAACAAACGGAACGAACTTTTTCCCAAATCTGTTGGAGTTGCATATTCACGCCAACTAAGATGCTCGTCAAAACGAATCAAATGAGCGCAAACTCGATCGGGTTGCGTCGTTTAATTACGCATTTCCTATGACCACCTTCCAGCTCCATCATCAGACCCTGGTTACCATATAGTATCACAGTACTCGACAAGACGAAACAAATGGGCCTAAACTCGATGGAGTTGCGTCGTTCCGGAGTTCCTATGGCCACCTTCCAGCTCCATCATCAGACCCTGGTTACCATGTAGTATCAAAGTACTCGTCAAGACAAATCAAATGGGCCCAAACTCGGTGGGGTTGCGTCGTTTAATTACGGAGTTCTTATGGCCACCTTCTAGCTCCATCATCGAGTCTGATTTAGTATCAAAGTATTCGTCAATACCAATCCAACAAGCCCAAACACGACTATGTTATGTTGTGTATTTGTGGAGTTCCTGTGACCACCTTCCAGCTCCATCATGAGACCCTGGACATCACGTAGGACTGAAGATCTAGTCAAGACAAATCCAACAAGCCCAAACATGACTAAGTTATGTTGTGTATTTGTGGAGTTCCTGTGGCCACCTTCCGGCTCCATCATGAGACCCTGAACATCACGTAGGACTGAAGATCTAGTCAAGACAAATCCAACAAGCCCAAACATGATTAAGTTATGTTGTGTATTTGTGGAGTTCCTGTGGCCACCTTCCGGCTCCATCATGAGACCCTGAACATCACGTATGACTAAAGATCTTGTTAAGACAAAACCAACAAGCCCAAACACGACTAGGTTGTGTTGTGTATTTAAGGAGTTCCTGTGGCCACCTTCCGGCTCCATCATGAGACCCTGGATATCACGTATGGCTAAAGATCTTGTTAAGACAAATCTAACGAGCCCAAACACGACTAGGTTGTGTTCTGTATTAGAGGAGTTCCTATGGCCACCTTCCGTCTCCATCATCAGACCAGCTCCAAGGTACCATAATATTGCGTTGTCATCCGATTTATACATGAATGCAAAATTTCAGCTCAATCGGAAACTGGGAAGTGGATCAAATTTAACTTGCAAGATTTGATTACAGACAGACAGACAGACAGACAGACAGACAGACAACGGGACAGGTGAAACTAAATAAAAGCTTGTAAAAAACAAACTCGTGCGCTGAATTCGTGTAGTCATTTCACAGAACATCTCACATGGTGGAAGATTCGTGACGCATCAGTAACATGAAAGTGCATTCTTGCTTGCGCGGGCGCATAGAGAGATTCTGCGCGCTAATGTGGCATAAGTATTTGCTGTACAGTGCTCGGGAAAAATTATGACGTGTTATCGATAAGCATCATGTGTAATGTGAGCACTAGAAGTTATTGGTTTCATTAGTAGTGCTGTTAATTGTGAATTTTACTTAGAATTAAAAAGAGAAAGAAGCTCTTACATATTTGTTAAGCGAAAAATTAAAAAACATGGCCTGGACTGCCAGGGAGGTGCAGGTTCGAACTCTGACCAAATTTTTTTTGTTTTTCGTAAATATTTGGTACTTATTCGTAACAGATGTACTCTGTAACAATATTTTTTTTCTGTTTTCATTCTACAAAAATGTTCAAAATGCTGTATTGCCCTGTTAGTCCTGTGTCCTAAACCATGCAAGACTTGAATGAAATGGATGTTTCCCTGGCTACGTTTTAGTCTCGAGTCTCGACTGGTCTATAAACACTTTCAGGTTATCGCGGTTGTTAATATTAATAACACACATATCTACCGGGTTATTACCACGATTTTGGTTCAAAATAAGCTTTTTTACTGAGCTTACCGATATTTCGACTATGTTGCAATAGACTCGACTGGTGTAGTCGACAATTAACACGGAAAGAAGAAGAAGTAACTACGTTCCCATCATCTACGGCCCGCTACAGTCCACTGCTGGACTATGAGCCTCCTCCACTTAAGTGTTTGGTTTTGCCATAATCTCCACGCTTGGCAGGCGGGTTGGAGATCGCAGATTAAAAGGTTACTGTATCAGAGAGTGCTGCTGTCCGTTCCCTATTCAATGTGTAGTCCCTAAGTCGCCTCTTACGACACCCACGGGAAGAGTAGGGATTGGTGACAAATGTATTCTACTCGAATCTGCCGTCACCACACGGGTTGCTTCCCAATGTATTTTAATTTATAGAAGGACACGCAAGACGGAACTTATAATTCCACACTATAACAATCAATCACAAGTATTCACAAGACACGCATTCATGATCACGCATACGATTATTATAATGTCATCCACAGCAATCATAAAGGTAATTGTATGGGAAGTGCATAAATTATAGGCGAGTTCTTTTTAGTATGATTTATCGATCTACACTACACTATAGCATCATCGATCATTTTGGATGCGACACAGCGGACGTGCGATTTTCACACTTGCTATGCGGGAGAAAATATGCGTATGTAATTATAGCAATCTCTTTCTTATAGCAATCGTTGATAATTTGTGAATTAGATAATTCTCTAAATTAATGAATGAATGAAATATACTTTATTGCACACAGACAAAAACATACAGTAATTACAAAAGTTATAAAATATATTCAACCGAATTGATGAAGTCGGTTAGAAATAGTATAACTGGCGGCCTTATTGAAGAAAAAAAATCGTTTTAAAATAAAAATAAAATCATTAATAAAAAATAATAGTAACCATCGCAGGAAGAAGTAGAGAGGTAAAGTAATTAAATACGTTCTTTTCGCAATGGTACTTATGAAGTGGAACATACGATTAGGGCTGAACTTCAAATTTCGAAATTCAAATACAAAAAGTTGGGAATGATGATGATTAACGACTTACGGAAATAAGTATTAAGTAAATTGTGGTAAATTACTTTTATGGAATCTGCAATCATAGAAAATATACCTACTAAAGTATTATGCGATGATAAATAACATTATATCTATTGGGAGATAACTAACAGAATAAGAACACACTTTAAAACATCCGTTGCTTTTAATATACTTGAGTTATTACTAATGTTAATTTAACGTTTATTTAAGTGTGTTTAATTTATCGTAAAATTATCAACAAATCAATTGTAATGCATAACAATAAGCGTAGTTAAAAATTAACCCGAAATACAAGGGTGCCGGTGAGTGTATATTTAAGTTCCAACCAAAGTATAGATTGTCCTATTCCAATTTTCAATTTACCATTTCATAAAAGACGGCAGATATCCATAACAGCATATAATAACTTAAAGGCGCAGAACCATTTACGTAGCAAGTAGCAGCGTATCGCTACAGAGCGTAGTATTCGTAGCAGAGAGCTACGCAATAATGTAGGTCTTAATTAGTCCCTAACTAAAAAGCATATTGATAAAAAAAGAAAACATGAATATTACGTTATTTGGTAAGTCTAGACAAATCACATAGTTAGATTTTATCAAACTTCAGTGGCGGATCCAGCATTTAGCTATTTCCGTAAATCCAGGTGCCAAGAACACGGGCTTCCCTCCTGGATCCGTCACTGTAAAACACTATAAATATGATAGATCTTAATAAAAAATAAATTGAAGGTTTCATTCACAATTGCTCTCTCCGCATAAAATCTTCAAATCTGCAATAGTTTTCTACGACAATAATTACGTTTGTCTAGTGCAACGACTTCAACGCGTGCGCATCTGTAGATCCAAACGACAAGCATACCAATTAGCGAGGACACTGAGACTCACGCGACGGCAGAACGGACAGCATAAAATATGGGCGAACAGGTGAGCGGATTTACAAGTGAAAACTGATACATATGTTAGCTTACGAACAATCAGAAGTGCTATATACAGGATGGAATTTTTTAATGCCACCTGGAGGGAAAGTACTCTAAACAATAGAAATAGCAAATTTCACTCAAAGGAAACATTCATTTATTTTTGAAAAGAAACAAAACTGCATTCAAACATTTTTGATAATACGCTTGCCACACAAGGAAATCGAACCGGCTAAAATCCGAAAAAATAACAGCCTATATTTTTAAGGCGTCAATTGATAGTTAATTATAAGGATCAAATCTCTCTAAGAAACATGGTAAATATGTAGCGCAATGAATCAGTAAACAAAAAGATAAACGCCATATCGTTGAATTGAAACTGATCAGCTCAACAAGTGATGACAGGTGTCGGTTAAAAGATGGCTGATCATCACATTACGACAACTCTATTAGCAAAAGAAATTATAGTCTTCTGAAAATATAAACACAAGGGGAAGGACCACTTGTCAGTTCCAGTGACTAACAGTGTGCATGAAAGAGGCATCTGTTTTAATGTTTTCATCAACTCGCTTTCTTGTCGACGGGCAGACAGACAGACGTGTCTACTGTTTAAATGTTTACTTTTAAAAATTTGTTGTTTAAAACAGTTCGCGTTTATGTCTTTTATATGAAGCGTAGATTTTTTTATTTCAAAATTGCTTGTCAGTTTTGCAATAGATTTTAAACTTACTTTCCGGTAAGTTAGGGATTTGAAACTTTAAACATGCACAGAACTAGGACCAAGGAGGTATTTGTCTCCGTGACTAGGACTGCAATAATATAAGTACAATGAAGCTGATCGTATGATGGAGAGGGAAGGTAAAAAATAGATTTAAAAATACGAAAAGAACAAGCCTACCTACGGTATCGTATATAGATACGATTCGTCGAATCTTAAATGTTTTTATTGTTATCATGAATTATTAGTATTATGATTTTACGATGAACCTTATTTGAATTGTATTTTATTCTTTTTATACAAACTTGAACTTTCGAATACAAATTATTTTGTTTGCGAAATAAATAAACTAATTAATTAAAAAAACAAAAACATTACAAAACCACATTGCTACGATTACAGAGTACTAGTTATACAACTGAACTGAACTGAAAAATTTTGGGTGCAAATATCTACTATCTAATAGTAAATATGTCGCCAGCCGTTGCAAAAAGCGTCTTACCACCTCTTGATATTGTGTTTCATCATCATCAACAGCTCATATACGTCCCCACCGAGGGGCTCGAGCCTACCCTGAATTAGGGCGATATTCATATTGTGTTTATCTCAGTATTAATATCCGTACATTTAAAAACATTGCATGTTTAGAATACAGCAAAGACATGTAATGAAGATAGTAAGCTATACATTTGCAACCACAGTTCAACTAGCTTCGTTAAAACCAAATGTGTCGTCGGAAGTAAAATCAAAACTTTCCATGTTTAGTGGAAACTAGTTTTCGTTACTGATATGTATTATTATTCTGTTAGCGTTTGCTTTGGCTTGGTTGTATAATCTTGTGTAATATTATATGTAGATATTGTGTATCTAACTTTCTGAGAGAAACTCAATTTATTTGAGCGGGACTATGTTACTTGCACGTTCTTTAACATGCCCATAGAATGCATAAGTTACTCAACAACTTTGTAGTCTTTACGCCTAATATTAATGTGAAGGGTAGGCGTAAGGTGTACATATCGTTTTCATATGTTATGTAGGCATGTAAAGTAAATAACTGTTTTCTTATTCTTGAAGTGTGGGAAGGGTTTATTTTACCTTCAAGATGAATCAGTTATAAAATACATTCAGTTAGAAAATTAAATAATCAAATAGCTAAACACGATTCGCACTCAATCGTTCACCATGACGAGGAGTTAATAGCCTACTGCGATACAGTGCAAACTAGTGCAGGGGTCTATTGTAAATCGTCCTAGTGAGGTCACTACAAGGTTACGTACCTACCTAATGTGTAATTATCTCCTGATGTATTAGGTCTTCACTTGCTATGAAATTAAAAGGAATCTGGGCTATTTGAGAGGTGCAACAAAGTAATACCGGCTTACTTTTCATAAGCACTTTCGGATTGAACCTCTTTCCCAATAGAGCAAAGAAAAAGAAAAAAAAAATGTGTCGGAGCATATAAATATAAAGGAAATATTTATATAAGAAGGCTCGAGAACTCTACTAGACCTTCCTCCTAAGCCGAATATTAATAATAAAGCGAATTTTAGATTAGATATATTTAGATTTTTCATCGAGATTTTTTTAAAAACATTTAACAAATGTATTCATTTAAAATTGTAGTAATTGTCCCAGACCACTTAAACCGAATCTTTTTTTATACATCAAGATATCATCATCTTAGAGCAACTATCACCAACTCTGATTTCAATTTATTACATAACACTGTCTCCTGTTACAAATTCGCATAATCATCACTCAAACTACTTTCCAATTCAAGAACTTGTCGTCTGAATGCGTTCAACGCCTACTATCAGATCGCAAACACACTTCCAGAGACACTCCTACGCATCAGAAGATAAATATCAATCAGTAGGTAAGTACCTATTGTATAACGATGATGATAGTCTTGCTTAGGTTAGGTAAAAATTACCTTTAATTTTTGAGAGGGCTTTGCAACTTTTAATTTATTTTTGAAATATTTTTCTTATACTCGTAATATGGTAGTCGTCATGTCTTTGCGTCTTACTGTGAATTCATGAGGAAACCTGCATTGCATCATCATATACGTCCCCACCGGGGGGCTCGACCCTACCCTGAATTAGAGCGATTAGGCCTTAGTCGACCACGCTGGCCTAGTGCGGGTTGGCGCTTCAGATACAACCTTTGAATTTCTTCGCAGGACTGTGCAGGTTTCATCACGATGTTTTCCTTCATCGTAAGAGCATCGAATAAACATCGAATATGAATTCAAAATTCGAAAACATATTTGTACGTGGTGGGGATCGAACCCGCGTCTCCTGGACGGGAACTCACGGGAGGCAGCAGCCCTAGCCACTAGACCACCGACGCACCGATTGCATACTCCTGCGAATTAATTAAAATATTTTGTGTGAAGTCGACCAAACTGCACAGGGCCAGCGTGGTCGTTTGCTTGTATCTCAGTTCAATATTAGGGCTAGGACACACCTGTCTATAACGCATGCGACTTGCGTCTCCACGCGTGTTGTGGTCGCATTATTAGGTGTCGGCACGTCACGGCTCATTTCAATACTGACACCTGATTTGTCACATGCTATGATCACGCGCAGCTTTGCGGCAACAAAAAAATAAACAAAATGAGAAATGTCTGATGAACATGACATCAGCCGTGTGTAATTAGTGAGAGAATATTTATTGTTAGCTACATTAGGTTCGTTATAACCATTTTGAATTGAATAATTGTTAGAATCTCCATTAATCGTTTTCATGATAGAAATTGTTTCTGATATAGAATATGAAATATCAATTACTTATTAAAACTACTATATACGAAACATAATGTTATGCATTTTTAGCCTCGACTAAGAAACTTTCATACTCCTACAAGAACATACAAAGGTTGTGTGTGAGGTCGACCAACCTGAACTGGTCCACATGGTTAATTCTGGGTAGGTTCGAGGTAGGTCCTTTTGGTACATGAGCTGGAGATAACTACAGTAACATGAATAGAATAGAATAGAATATACTTTATTGCACACAAAGATATAGCTTGAAAGTACAGGAGATAGATAAAAGGGTGTACAGATAGGCGGCCTTATTGCTAAGGTAGAAAATTCTTCCAGGCAACCTTAGGGTACAAGAAAACTTCATTGGAACTGTGGGACGGTGCACACAAGAAAAACATACTAGGATAAGCTATTTAATACTATTAATCAAAGTTACATAAACAAACTACTTATGCTTAGGGCATACAAACCTACCTACATATATACTTACATACATAATATGTCAATATAGCTACATAAATAAATAATACAACTAGATATGAGAGTGAATGGAAAAGCAGGTAGGGGTAGACCCAGAAAAGTATGGATGGATTGCGTGAAAGATGATATGTGTAAGAAGGGAGTGAATAGTGATGTGACGTCTGACAGGGATGAATGGAAGAAGAAAACATATTGCGCCGACCCCAAATAAAGGGAACAGGGCAGGAGAATGATGAAATAAATAATACAACTACATAATATACTATATGATTAAGAATTCCAAAAGGGAGCAAGAAGCTACGGTATTCCGTAGCACTTTGCTACGAATGATACGTTGTTCCTTAATCGGACGTACGTATATGAGCTGATGATGAAGAGGCTTTAGCTCTATTCGTCGTTTTTACGACACAAGCAATCAATACAAAAAGTGGTCAATTTAGACAAAAAAACCTTTATGAATCACAAGTTTAAGCCTATTATACGTGCATCCTTATTATTTAATAATATTACCCAATCTTGACCAACATTTGACCTTTGTTGTAACGAAACGGAAAGTCCGCACGGACCGGTCCGCCCGAAGCGCGTGCGCCGCTTCAGTGAAAGTTCTCTTTGAATGGAACTTACCTTCTTTATGATGTCAGTGGGCTTATTATGAACATTATGAAGCTGGCGGCCATTTTGTGGATTATGAATGTTATGACAGTGATTTATTTATTCTGAGGCGCAGTAATCATGGTGTGATGAAAGCAAAGTTATTGAATGTTTGGATGAAAGGGATAGAGTATGGTGTCTCAACATCTGTCTATCTATATGATAAGTAAATGTATTGATTAGATTTGAAAGTTTATAAGTAGGTAGCTACCTATTTTTATAACTGCACGTTCTATTGAACTTTATAGGTAAGTATGTCAAAACAGCGCACTTCTTCGCTGTAGCGTTTCTGCAAAGTTATTTTATTCGGATCCATTTCAAGCCATACATTTAATAAGCTGTTGAAGAGGATTATTCACGTAGCGCCTATACGGTTTAGGATTCAAATCAAACATTCAATTACAGAACAACCATGACTATGGTTTTCGACCTCGAAAACAACGATGATTGTTTGAAAGTTATGGACAATTTATAGTAACGATACTCGTACTAAACATTGTAAGGATTTTATTCGGTTTCTATGACGTGGAAATTGTCAAAAGGTAAGTTTATCATCACAATGGTTATTAACAAAAATAAATCTATGTCTACAGTATAGACTTATTGGTGTAAATATTTATTGGAATTTGTTTTAACTGGTGAATTGGTTAAAATAAAACAAATATAAAAACAATTTAGGTTTGTGAAATAGGCAATTTTGACACGCTGAAATAAAGGGAATAGAATTTTTGGTATATCGTGCGTGTGATTGTTTTAATTCGGATTTTCATATAATAGTCGGAAAAGAGTGAAATTTAAAAAACTATACCTAATAAGTTGTATATAAACAGGATGGGTGAAGAAATTAAGGTACAATTCCCTTGGAAATCTTAAATGGTGTAACTTGAAAAAGTTTGTCGTTAAAAAGCTTTGTGTGTATCTTTTTGGCCCGGACGAAGATGCGAAGAGATCACCGGTCTTTTGTACGGATTCAGATTTGCCTTGATTCTTCGCCAAAAACACACACGTCGTACACGTTACACGTTATTTATTTACAAACGGTAAGAAAGAACAAGTTTAAGCAATACCTACCTGAACCTATATACTTGGATAACCTGGCTGACTTAATGTTGCACAAGAAATGGGAGAGTGGCTGTTAAGTGTCAGAGGCCAAGCAAGATCAGATACCATTTATGGACCATCTATCTATGGTCTGTGAGCAAGATAGTTCTAGTCAGCCCTGTTTGATACAAGGCAATGTAGGTAATATTTTAAATATGCCATCAGCTCATATTCGTCTCCACCGAGGGGGAAAGTCTCGAGTTTTCCTAATCGCCCCAATTCAGAGTAGGCTCGTGCCCCTCGGTGGGGACGTATATGAGCCGATTGCGCAAGTCCAGTGTGAATTGTTTGACTTCACATACAATCATACAATCCAACTTTTTGAATTTCTTCGCAGGTATGTGCCTTGCAGGTTTGCTCACAATGTTTCCCTTCTTCATAAGAGCGTCGAATAAACGCACATAAAATATGAATTTTAAAGCACATTGTTTCGCGTTGGGGCTTAAAAGCATTTTTAACATAATATTTTTGATTATGTAAGTAATTTAAAACAGAAATAAACATAAAATTGTATTACTGTTCGACTGTTGACGAACCAAAACAAAAAGAGATTACCTCATTCAGAAACCGCAATAACTCACTGCAAAACAAAAGACAGTGTAAAATGAACCGTAAAATTAAAATAGAAATAAACTAAGAAAATGCGTGTTATTAATATTGTGCAATAAGCAAGAAGGGCTTAGGCCGCAAACTTTGTAATTCCAGGAAGTTACCTCAGCTCTTCGTAATACGTTGCACAACGTGGGAACAAATTTGCAGCTAACTGGTATGAAGATGGCTTGATAAGGTGGTAGTGTTAAGCTGGTATTTATTGCCTTTTTCTGAAGATAGCTGTGTGTTAAGCCGAGCCGAGCAGGAAACGTCAGAGCTGCGTGAACTAGAATTAGGTTAATTCCAGTTGCTGTAACTCGTGACTAGATCTTCGCTTCACAAGAATATCGTAGTAGGATTCTTTGTCTAGATTGACGTGGACGACTCGATGACGGGGCTTGAGCCTACCCCAATGAGTACTATTATATACGGGGAAACCTACCTACCCTGAATTAGGGCGAGCGACCTTTCATTTTCTTTTGTTTTAACCGAACTAATTCAAAATAAGACCTCACGCCGCAAGTGAGGCGTTATTTATCGAGACGTTTTTTTTTCCTTTAGTAGCAGTAGTTCGGTTGACCGAACTAGGGCAATTTTTGGGTAGCAATAGTTCGGTTGATACAAATTACCGAACTATTGAAACTCGTAAAGTTGCAGCTCTGACCCGATAGTTGTAAATTATTGATCGAAGCTATCTTCAGTTTGGTTATATATTTCAAGCTGATCATCTGATTGGCTTAAACCGGTCATTGGGTAGGTAATATGAGCTGATAAAATTGCAATGACAACGATAACTAACTAGCATAGAATAAGTTATTCTGAATAACTGATTCATGCTCTGGTTTAGGACACAATGTTTTTTCTACATAGACAAGCGTTTTATTTATTTATTTTATTTTATTTATTTGGGAAAGTAAACAGCTGTATACAATATAATAAATTAATAGTATAGACTTATAAAAGATGTGACTTTATACACAGCCAACTACACCATCCACATGTAAATTATTAAACGATGTCAGTTGGTAAAACAGAGTTACTTAGCATTATGTAAATAGTAATTAATAAATAAACAATTTTACAAACCAAATGATATGAACCTGGTGATGAATTTAGATGACCAAAACATTAAGATTGAGATTGAGCATTTGATAAACATTTGACTAAATTATATTAAAATTATGATGTTTGTTTTCTTGCATTTACGCAGAATAATGCATATAATCGAGTGCAATTGCAATACTAAAACGGTGTTCTTATGCCATGTAATGAGGAACCGGTGCACATGTATGAGTATAATCGTGGTTGTCACCCAGTTATTATCGCTCGCGTGTTCGCAATGTGCCACGTCGCCCACTTCGCTACTTTCACCCCCAGATGCGCTGCGACGCGTGCGCATGCAACATCTTTTGAACGTATCTCTACATAGATATATAACGTGTTAACGAAATAACGCAAACCTCTCGGGTGGTAGGTGACTAAACAACTTTTATTCCACAACTTCTTAAAATTCGCAAAAAAAAAACTGCTTAACAAGTCAATTTGTATGACAAACCACCACACTTTTGTTTTTGTGTTATTTTGCTAAAACGTTGTATATCTAAGTCAAATGAACAATTCTTCATTCAAGAATCTCAACACGCCTGGTCTGGCGCTGTCCGAATCCAGCAGCTTCCGGCAGAATCAAACGCGATCCCTTAAAAAGCTATATAACCTACCTACGAGTATTTGACGAGATTCTTCGCACGTTATTCGGTACTTGACAAAAGAGTATTTTGAACAAAATGTCGACTTCTCTTAGCCGAAAGACGTCCACTACCGAAGGCCTTCCCCAAGGTATTTCCACCAATTCCACAACAAACCTGCACCGGCCCCGTCCCATGACACGCCCCGTCACGATGCGACCTAAAGCCCAAGTCACACAGAGCGGGAGCGGCGCGGTCCGGGGCCGGAAACAAGCGGGACGGCGGCGGCGCTATGCCGCGCCATAGCACCGTCCCGCTTTCCCGGTCCCGGACCGCCCCCGGCACGGCTCTGTGTGACTTGGGCTTAAAGGTCAACCAGAACCCAGAACTTTGCCGTTCGTACAGTGAACGTTTTTCAGTCGAGAACATGACGATGACATGTCTCATTCCCGAAGGGTTAGGCAAAGACAAATTCCTTCGACTGGCTCGATCCAGACACATTTCCTTCGCTCCATTCATATTCACCAATTACTATGTTCATGCCAGTAGATTTTATGATAAACATGTGCTAAAGTCGTGGACGGATGGATCTAAGAGCTCAATGTGCCTTTGATGCAAGTCAAAGTTAGAGATCACCTATACGAAACTTAGCCAGACCTGTGATTCCGTAAATTATTTGCAAAGGACAACCAAATATGATATAATAAATAATAATAACAGCCTCCGTGGTCGAGTGGTCGAGATTTCGCCTCTCATTATGGAGGTTTCGGGTTCGATTCCCGGTGGGGACACTGTGAAGCAAAAGTCTCTTTGTGAAACTTTCCCTAGTTTGGTTAGGCCTTTGCAGGCTGTATCACCCGATTGTCCGAAAAGAAAAATGATTCCGTGCTTCGGGAGGCACGTTAAGCCGTTGTTGGTCCCGGCTACTATCTAGTCGTTACACGAGCCATGTCAGTGGCCTTTGGCGGCTCTATAACACTGACACTAGGGTTTGTGAGGTCGGTTGTCGACCTTACAACCCACACGATGAAGAAGAAGATAGTAAATAATAACCAGAACGACTCGTCTCACGCAAAGTAAATGCGCACTATTTTTAAATGTTTTTTTTTTTTTTTTTTAAGTTTATACAATATTATGAACGAAACGAAGAAGTTGTCAAGCATACATTATACAAAATCAAATTATTATTGACTTCCTCTAGCATTTTAAGTGTTAATGACACTAAAACACTGACATAGTACCACATGCGACCGTTACCGCGGCGTTATGGCCCGTGAACCGCTATAACCAGACATTTTCACTTTTTAAACAGACAGACGAGCGGATATGGTCCGATCGCCCACTTATTTGGATATGCCAGGTCACTGAGCATGCATAAGAAAGAAGTGTTACACAATGGTCATCTTTACGCAAATTAGTATGTGGAAGTAGGTCGAACCGATTTGAGAAAGAAATTTGTAATGTAATTTTTCGTGTGTAAGTGCATATTGGCGCTGTTATGAACTTCTTCCTCTTTTATTACAACAAATTGTTGCCAATTAAGTATCAGAATAAACAAATGTAGAGCAGAAATTGCGTACACATTATTATCACTTTCAGTAGTCAAGATTTAATCATTTTGGCTCCACGGAAGATCAGCGCCGTAAGTAGCCAACCCTACTTATAGCACATGCTGAGTGGAGATAATTTTTGGTACCACTTCAAATACTGTATAATGTTTTAAGTGTAATTTTATAATTTTGTATTAATGTTGTGATTTGTGTCCAAAATAAATGTTTTCTTTCTTTCTTTCTTTCTAATCCAAAGCAATGACATTTAATTCTGGATTACTGTCCATAAACCAGCATCAAGTTGTGTAAATATTTACCATATAAACTATCACTTTGACAGTGGGTAGAGTTTATTAATTTTATCGGCAAAGTTTAAAAAATTATGGTTGCATACATTCTACGATTGGTTTCCTAAAATGTGTGTACTTTTGTGAACGTGCCAACCAGGGACTAACTTTTTTCGTTCTTGGTAGTAGCTAGCTTCGAGGCCAAAAATGTTTTTCTTAAATCTTATTTCGAATAAAGACATTTATGCAAAATTTTATAAAATTACTCTAATGCAAAGCACCAAAACCTCTCGTCTGCAACTTAGCCAGCGCTAAGTTCAAGGTATATATTCGTGGGACAGCGCGCGCGCAAGTTACGTGCATTTGAATAATTCTCGAGAAACTGTATTCTATATTTGAATTCACGCCGAATTCACTTTCATTTGAACGTCGTCGTCTTGAGAATATTGACTATTAATTTAAGAGGCGAATGTGACTTTTAAAAGCACGATTACTTTATTTTCATAGTCATAATGATCATGGTGAACTTCGTTCGGTTGGATTGAAAATAGTTTATAAGGTTGTTAGTATGCTTGCTCATATTTTACTATTGATATTTTTTGTTTTAAAAAACGTAAATGAAGCGACGCCTGTAGAGTTTCTGCGGTAAGCTCTTCAACACAGATTCCGCCATTGTGTTAGAGAACTGCTCGGAGGAACAAAAAGACGATCGCTATAGAGGCGACGCGCGCGTTAGAAATCTTTGGAGAACTCACTCAAAAAATATTATGATGCATCTAAGAGATGTAACAACCAACACCTTTGGGAAACAAAAGTTTTAACTAAAAGGAGATCCTTATATTTTTTGTCTAGTTCTACGGAAGAAAGCTGTAAGAAAAATCACTCTTTTGTCTTTTATTTGTGAATGCTTTGAAAATTCTACAAACGAAAGTTATCAAATTTTGTGAGCCAAGTCTCTCTGACTGTTAATCCAGCTAAAACGTAACATTAAAATAAAATATTATTGCAGTACCTGGTAATAAAATTTCAAATAAGGGTCTCGGAAAGTGAACGCACACGGCTCGTGTAAGTATTGATATTGGCTATCACTTTTACCGTCTTTCATGGGGCTATTATGAAATCCAAACATGGCCACAGTATTGGGAGAAAGGTAAATTTAAAAGGATAAAAAATAATATTTAATATTAATAACAATTTTTTATTTATATTTTTTAATATTTAATTTTTATTCACTTACCTAAGCAAAATGCACACTTGCAGCATACGCCTTCCGATGTCAGACAAAATTTGCACATAAGTAGAGTAGCTGTTACCAGCGCGCTTTGACAGTGGCCGAGGCCATCAAATATAAAAAAAATGTGAGGACATCTCACGTTGCGGCCCCTTTAACCTAGATAGAGCCTGTATATCACAACGTGGCCTGGCCATATAGTATATTATATATCAGAGCACCAATCAAATCACGCGCGGATACTAGATAAATAGTTACTTCTAAATAGTTCTAATATAAATATAATAACATCCAGCCACAAGGCAAACACAAGTCTTCAAGTTATAAATGTCTGCCCTGGGCGGGATTCTAAGCCGCGACTCTATTCTTCATAGGCAGGCGTCCTACCAATAAACAATTTAGGATACTAAACTATTACAAAATGATGCCTCATCATATTCTCAAATTCGGTTCAAACAATAATATTTTCAACAACATTAATATGAATATAAATTCAAACTAAGAACAATAGGGCTTGGATGCTTCAAAATAGAAATAATTTCAACTCTACCTACGACGAGAATTATAACAGCGGGATAAGGTAAACACGTATTGGAAACTATCGCGCGTTACCACCACTGCTGCTGCCACAATAAACTTCAAAGGGCATGACAATTATTGGCCATCTGGTGCTCGTGTGCAACGAGCCTTATGGTAAAGCTTCTAAAAGGCAATGAACTCAACACGGATAACACTTATCATACGTAAGACGGATGTAGAGATGATGCGATGCGATGGCAATGTTTTGCATCATTAAAGCCCAAGTCACACAGAGCGGGAGCGGCGCGGTCCGGGGCCGGGACAAGCAGGATGGCGCTATGCTGCGCCATAGCACCGTCCCGCTTTCCCGGCCCCGAACCGCCCCCGGCACGGCTGTGTGACTTGGGCTTTATTTTATTAGTTCCTTCCTAAGGTCTTGACGACAGCGTAGCCTAGTTGTAGTGCATTTCAGTGTATTTACCTTGTACGCAATGGACCTGTGTTCGATTCCCAGTCAAGCAGCTATTTGAATGATGAATTCGAACCGACAGATCATCATCATTAATGTCTGCCATTGTGACGTTTCCATAGTGATTAAGTACCTACTTTTACTATATAATTTTGAATTAATGCTTCATTTTGTTTGTTTTGCTGTTGTTTTATTTGGTTTTTAAACAATGAGCCTTTTATCTTTATTAAGTAATCGAATAAGACTATGCAGCTACTAAGCCAGCTAAAACGTACACAATAGTTTTCAAATAATCAAATCAGATTAACTATAACCATACTAATTAACTTATACTCGAGTATGTCAGAAATAATTTAAAAATCTATATTAAAACCATAGACTTAGAGTACATAAGATTATACCTGCGTTCCGAGACGCGCTGAAATCGACTAAAGCACCCGTAATCGCGTTCTGAATTACTGTCAGCTGTCAAAACTCATACTTTTTTTGCTTTTCTGATCGCTGACAGCGCTGAAAGTCTGATTCGGAATGCGCCCTATATCTATGATTAAAACGTTCTGATTTGTACACGTAATAACTATTAAGTACGTTAATTAGTACAATGATGATATCATTATAGCAATTTCGCGTCTCGATCTCGGATTTATCGTCCAATTCATCTGACACGAACAAAATGTCCGTTGTCGCTTTCTTCTCGTTTGAGAATAATCTCATGTTCATTCATAGTGTCTGCTATACTAACAGTTGACGTTAACGTTACTATTGAAAGGTGATAAATCAATTTAATTCACATTTTATAATTAAACGAAATGGCTAAGACCGATTTCATCGTTAATGATGATGATATTAGATTATCAAAACTGTCGTGAGACATTATTCACTGTCACGAGTTTACCGAATTAATTACTTACAGTGAAAGATGACATTGGCCCCGATTCGGGAAGTCATGCTCTTATTCTAATTTTAAAATCGAGCTATTCTTTTCGTTTTTATGACTAATGAAAGAGAGGTGATGAATTATGATGAACGAATGATATTATTTTGAATGAATGATAACCTAAAATAAAGGCGTAGCTGTCAGATTAAGAGATTTTTCAGTCTCTAAAACTGTGCAATCGACGCGGCCTTCAAATTCGATGTTTGACAGCTCTGAATATTATGATGGCCATGTTCTGTCCCTTTTCTTTAAAAGGCGAAAAGGACGGACGAACTTAAATTAAGAATTAAAGCGTGACAGTGAGAATTACCCTCATTATTATAAACTAGACAGCGTCGGTGGTCTAGTGGCTAGGGCCACTGCCCCCCGTCCGGGAGATGCGGGTTCGATCCCCACCACGTACCAATATGTTTTCGAATTCACATGTACGTACGGTAAAAGAAAACATGATGTGCAAACAGAGAAACAAACGGAAATCTAAATATAATTGTTTTGGCTTCTATTGCTCTTATAAATAACGCTCAAATTAATATGAACAAACATCGGCCAGTTACTACTAATATAAAATAAATAATAAATAAATATGTGGGGACATCTTCACACATGGCCATCTGATCCCAAACTAAGCAGAGCTTGAACTATGGGTATCAGACAGCTCATATATATACATTACTTAAATAGATAAATACATACTTATACAGATACACAACCAGACACAAGGCAAACACAAGTGCTCATTACTCAAATGTTTGCCCTGGGCGGGATTCAAACCCGCGACCCTGTGCGTCGGAGGCAGATACACTACCACCCGGACTACGGAGCCGTCATATGGTCTAATAAGATATTATTATACCACGGGTTTTCCTACCTTTTAAACTCAACGTTGGCACAAAGTGTTCTAGTGCCACAAACTAAAAAAAATGCTCTTTGTCAGAAATACTAGCCCTGCGTTCCGAGACGCGCTGAAATCAATTAAAGTACCCGTAATCGCGTTCCGAATCACTGTCGGCCATACATTTTTTTTGTTTTTCTGATCGCAAACAGCGCTGAAAGTCTTATTCGGAATGCGCCCCTGAATTCACCAAAGAAATAGCACGATAGGTGCTGATGGTAAACGGAAGTTGCTGTAATAATTTTAAAAGTAACGATGTTTGATTTCGTACTATCCTACTAATATTATAAATGCGAAAGTTTGGATGTTTGTTGCCGAATCACGCTTGAACCACTGAACGGATCGGGATGAAACTTAGCACACATTTAGGTTAGGCCCTGGAATAGGACATAGGATACTTTTTACCGCGGAAAAACACTTCATTCCCATGGGAAGACTAATTTAACGCGGGTAAATGCGGGTGGAAAGCTAGTAAGTTATAAATGAAAAAAGAAAAAAGAAAAAGTAACTCTTTTTGTAAATACACTGTAAATAAGAGTTACGTATGTATGTACAGTAATAAACGAGTAATATTTATTATTATCACGTTCATTTTATTTATATATCTTTTCAGAATACAGCACAACGATCAACGGACCCCGATGGCCGTCAAACTGACTCACACAAAATAATCCATTCGAAATCCAAAAGATATAAAGTACATCAAACGAATCGGAGAAACAGCCAGCATCTATCAAAGGAGGCCGTTCCCTACAGTACTTATGTTCATGTAAGTATACCTAGTATTGTGCATTGTACTTGAGTGTACCAGTATGCTTACTTCCCTTCCTCGGCGGAAGTCTGCGTTTTGCTGATTCGGAAGTTGATTAAAATAAAAGTGACGTCTTTCTCTATGAAAGAGTAATTTGTCTTCTTATAAACCCTTACTAAATTTATGTCCTCTTAAACATAAAGTGATCAAGAGAGACCTTAGTGATCAATTTGGGAATAAATAACATTTGTATTTATTTTTTATTTTATTTATTCAAAATTGTCAAACAAAATCCAATACTTTTAATAATAAAATAAATAAATAAATATGTGGGGACTTATTCACCTTTTTCTTCTTGTATTTCATTCTTTTTAATGGGCTAATCGCTATTTATACCAGAGTGGTAATATAGCGGGCGCGGACTTGCGGGGGGGAGGAAGGCTCGAACCCCTGTGTTACAAACTCATATTATTCGTCCCCACGAAAGGGCTGGAACCTACTCTGAATTAGGACGTTCAGGCGTTACTCGACTACGATGGCCCAGTGCGGTTGAAGTCACACACAACATTTAAATTTCTATGTAGGAGTGTGCAGGTTTGTTCACGATGAAAATTCGTCGAAAAACGTACATTCGAAATTCAAAAACACATAGGTACGTGGTGGGATTCGAACTCGCGTCTCCCAAACGGGAAGCAGTAGCGAGCTAAGCCTCCGATGCTTTGGATGAAGTTTTGGACAACTATTTTTTCATAATATGACTTGCGGTTATTTTAATTTCTTAGTAAATAAATAACCTTTTATTTTTAATGCTTCTTTTTGCATATTTTTTTTTAATCTGTTTTATTCACTTGGCGGCTAAACGTCGCTGTTCCGGCAATAAAGCCTCTGACAGACAGGCTGTATGGGGAGCCCCTAGATGCGCGCACGCACGCGTGAACTATGATTGTGACAAAATGAGGATAGTTACTAAATGCTTCGGGGTTTATTTTAGTTAATTATTAGAAAATACATTTTAATTGGGTCATACTGTCCTAAAAAAAATAGGTATTACTTACATTTTATACTAAGTTAACTTAGTTATCTAGTGGGATTTCTTTTCCGCATACTTAGATTTAAGATTGATTTATTTTTAAAACAATATTACTTATTTTATGCAGGTGCTACTTAAATAAATCTTTTTATAGCATTTATATGTAATTCAAAATTCATAATGTTGAGTTAACAATTAAATTATATAGAGTAAAATAGAAATTTAAGTGTTATTGTAAAACTCACCCTGGGTCCGGTAATGGCGTAGGCTGCATGCGCCAGCAGCAATAATTGATAAACACCCCTCATGCTGCACTCTCAATAAGAGCGGCTGAAGTACATCACACACCAACACCCAACACGTTCCACTGCGTCTCCGCCACTCACAGCCCAATCCACAATCCGAACACAACACTCAATGTACAACAACACTTAATTCAAAATGGAATACAATTTAAAACTCCCGCCAACTTTCGATGACAGTTTTTCTTTTTAATTTTTTCCTTTCTCGAATTTATTTTTTTCGCGTGACAGTGGCTGCGCGCGTCGACAGCCAGTGAGGCAGTATCGCGTGCGGAGATCGCCGCAGCGTTTTACCGCCCCTACTCCAATCGCCCCTACTAGATGTTTCGAAAGGATTCTTCAGAGATGATCGTTTAAAATACTTAGCCGTAATTGTGGGATGTTAATTGAATATTGCGTACATTGGTTGGATTCTTGGCTTTTGATTTGTTACGAAATTCGGAAAAATAAGGCGGGTAAAAGTAGATCTTATTAGTGGCTACTTAACTGTTAATAAGTACATACTTATGGGTTAAGTATGTGGTAATAAGCGTGTAATCTGAGCTTACTGTTTGTAGGTTTCTTCAGACGTTGCATTAGTCTAATTACTAGTGGTCCTAGCACAGTTTTCCCGCGGATTTTCTCATCATTATAGTCTAGAAAAGTAACTTCCTTATCATGTAGGTCAATCAGATTGAGATAGTTATTTTTTCACCACAAACAAGCGATTATTATTGTGTAAGTTTTTTATTTCTCACATAATTTAATTTAAGCGCCATGGTTTTTATCGGCAAATACTTAACCAAGTTGTTGTAAAATTATTAATACAGACCGAAATTAACTTTAAATTTCGAAAGGCCCGGCCATCGCAAAAGAGTATCTATCAGAAAGAAATAAAATACAAAAGGTCTAGACTGACCCCAGTATTTCAAAATGCGGGTTAGATTTGGCCAAAAACGTTGAGTCAATCGATGCAAAATTCGCGCGTGTCTATTGTAATAGGTCATGGTGATGTCGCCATGGCGCGGCGGCGGCGGCGGCCCGCAAGCGTCTCACTGTGTGCAATAAAATGCATCAGTTTGAATCTTTTATTAACTGTCTGATAATCGGCAGTTAATACTAAAAAAGTAAATTATTAAATTAATTGAATGTATGAGTAAGCAATGATTAAGTTAAAAGGCGAGCATACCAACCAAGAATTAAAAAATAAATACCAGTAGCGCAGAATAGAGTGTAGAAAATTATTTTGTTTTCATAAAGATTTTGCTCATATTTTCATTGGCATATCCAGAAATCAAGGTCGATTTTGTCCTACCTACTTAAACTAAATAAATCTAACAGACTCTAATTTGGGGCCCTCTTTTCAACCCCTTAGTCCTCTAGATCCACTACTGCCATTTTACAAGTACTTAAAAAGTTGCTTTTGTTTTCAGACAAACATTTATACTCATTCTTTTTTTAAATATTCTTCTAAACGTTTTCACATCATGAAAAGCCGCCCAAAGACAAAGTCAAACATCCTTTCTAAAACACTTTTAACGCCAGATGGTTAGCGCAAAGGCTTTAATCGACTAATAACGTTTCCCAAAGATTGCGAAGTCGCGTGCTGTTTGGTGAAAATGATGTAAAAGACAAAACATAAGTACATACACCAAATATAAGTATTCAGTACAAAAAAAAATACGCAGGTATTGTTTGTTTTTGTTACGGTGCTCAAATCAAATCAACGGCCCGTTACAGTCCACTGCTGGACTATGAGCCTCCTCCACTTAAGTGGAGGGTTTTGCCATAATCTCCACGCTTGGCAGGCGGGTTGGAGATCGCAGATTAAAAAGTTACTGTATCAGAGAGTAATGCTGCCCATTCCCTGTTCAATGTGTAGTCCCTAAGTCGCCTCTTACGACACCCACGGGAAGAGTAGGTAGGGGTTGGTGACAAATGTATTCTACTCTGCCATTACCACACGGCGGACCGCTATATATAGCCATAAGGAAATTGTACAATTTTAAAATCTAATACTAAGAAAAGTATTTGTAAGGGCATCTCGCAACGCTTGTTAACAATGAAACATCAAACTATGGCGGCCATTACCAAACTTTAAACTTAATCGTCATTCAAATTAAACTCTAAAAAACAAAACTGAAATTGCACCGACATCCGGCCGATCGTTACCACATTCATTGTGATCCGTTCAATTTGTGGAAATCCATGGTAAAATCATTAATCAAGTAATATCTGCCTTTTGAAACAGCAGTAGGGTTGCCACTTGCCGCATTTTCCCTGCTCTTTTGAGACAGACGACGTAAGAGATATACAATTTTAACGAATTTAAAGATTCGGACGTTAGGTAGGTTAAAATAAGACCATGTCATATTTTTTTTTATTACGTGTGGTGGCACAGTGGTGGTAAGTGGTCATCGTCGCCCATGGACATTCGCAACACCAGGGGGGTTGCTAACGCGTTGCCAGCCTTTGAGAGCCCTGTATACTATTTTATCACAGTATATCGATGCAAATATTTTTTTCTGACTTATTTTAAATATTAAATGTATTTAATAAAGTTAAGTTTATCTTGGACAATGAACTGTGATCCGTCTATCCTTTCGGGAGCTACGACGTCTTAGGCTTACATACAAACAGACAGGGACGCTTCAAAAATTTTACGTTCCTTTTGAGAGACCTCAAATAATTTTTGAGTTCTCTTTCTTTTGTCAAGGAAGGCGTCTCGTCTCATCAAATAAGACAGTTGACAACCCTAAACTGTAAACGCACCGTGACCACCACAATGGGCAGTGTTGGGCCATAGTTAAACCTGTGCTGTATAAGCTGTATAATGGTGTTATAGTGAAAAGAATAGCGCTATCTGTCTCACGCGCTAAATGGTGTACTCGTATAACAATCGCTTTACACCATTTAAGTGTTAAAAGCAGGGGTTGAGAATGTTGGATCTAGTGAATTTAACACATAACCAGCTTATAGTCTAAAATACTTTAAATACTTTATTGCACACACAGACAGAAACATACTCAATACTCAAAGTTTTTATTGCATTCCATAGTTTTTTACATGGGTGTTACATACAGTAATTACAGAAGTAAAAATAGTATAATTGGCGGCCTAATTGCTTAGGTAGCAAATTCTTCCTTTAAAATTAAAGTGCTAACTGCTCATTTTATTTTTTTGATCCAGTTTTACCAGTATAAATGTTGTTGTTCCCCTCAGTCTAAGGGTTACCTACTAGTACCCTGTGCTGAGATTCTGTGACCAGACGGGTCCCTGCAGTATCAGTTTAGCACTATTTGTGTTTTATAATGCTATAAGAAACTTAAAATTTAACTTTGTAATAAACACTTTTCCTTTTTCATCGTGTGAGTTGTACAACAAACACTTTAACCCACTTACTCACTTTTTCTAAATTTTCTTATGTGTTTTTAATTTAAACTTTGTACTTATTAAAAATGTTTTGTACCCCTGAGCTGCAAGACTGTCGCAAGCGCAGGTTATCTTTGATCATCGCACTGTGCGTAGGAATTGTATGCCTTATAAAAAAGCGATTTATGCCAAGTGCAATACTAAAATAAGTAGACACTTACATGCCTCTTTTGTAGAGGCAAAGTATAAGATAAACCATGTATCTTGACGTTTTCTTACGAAATAAATGCTATGTCTCCACCCACACAGTCTGTGGTTAGATTTCGTATTTAGTAAAAATAATTCTTAGTTTGATACGTAATTACAAAATTATTTGGTCTCTGCTAGCTTTATAAAAACTGAAGACTTGAATGCTTATTAAGATTTGCTCATTTAAAATAAGAAAACATTAAAAATTGTCTAGCTAGATGAAATACTGTCGAAAAATATTTGCGTGCGATTATAATTCAGTTGAATGAGTATTTCAAAATCTGTAATTTTCTGGTTTTGTCATATAAAATTATCAAAGGTGTCGATATACTTAAGAGTATTATTTAAACCATAGCAAATTTACAATACTAGGTTGCATTACATAGCGTAAGTATTACTACTGGCATATATATAACAACAACAGCTCAACTGTTTTTCTATTCAGAATTTATGACATTCAAGCAATCGATTTAGGCGTGGATAATACCAATTTCAGAATAATTTATTTACAAAGCTTTGCGAAATAATTTGATTTCCAGTTCATACAGTCAACGACCTGTCATGTCGATCTAAATAATAATCTCTATTTATTTTTGTTTTCTTAGCTGATGTTCATGAAAAAATTCGCCGGTTGCCATTTAGTTTAAAAATGAAAGAAAAAAGTTTTCTTTTTTTAATTATATGGTGTTCACGCCGTGTGGTGACGGCAGAGTAGAATACATTTGTCACCAAACCCTATTCTTCCCGTGGGTGTCGTAAGAGGCGACTTAGGGACTACACGTTGAACAGGGAACGGGCAGCAGCATTCTCTGATACAGTGACCTTTTAATCTGCGATCTCCAACCCGCCTGCCAAGCGTGGAGATTATGGCAAAACCCTCCACTTAAGTGGAGGAGGCTCATAGTCCAGCAGTGGACTGTAACGGGCCGTTGTTGTTGTTGTTCATTGCTTCTCTAAGACAAATGTGCCAATTATTTGTTGAACAGGAATCCATTATTACAAATTGTACCTAAAGATAATAAAATTAATTTGGATAATTTTACGATCACAACTTCATCTCAAACATGGGTATTGACGCCATTGTTTATATTGATAGGTGCGAGGAGGTTTATGTGTTTAATTAGTTTTACTTGGTGTCTTAAGCACTTATAAGGCTTCTTACAAAACCTTAAGTACCATTATATTGTCACCTGTATGTAACATGAGAACATGAGTCAATAGGTAACAGATCCGTTTGACATGTGCACCATCCCGCTCACCTGCGTTGGCGCAACGCGAAGTCAAAGGGATGTAAGTATCGATATTTTTCACGACAATAATCTGATATCCATTTTAATATGTCTACTTAAATATTCGCAAATGATATTGAATTTAAAATAGAAGCACGATCATTAATAATATAAACAAAAAAAAACGTTATTTTTCACATTAGCTCTCCTATTTTTGTATATCTATATTTTTATATCGGGAGTAAGAATATTGATACAAATATCGATATTTTCGCTTCGATAATATCGGGTGACCGATATATCATTGGTACGCTACGTCAAAGAGAGTGGCGCAAGCACTGAGCGCGAGACAACCGGACCTTATGCTTTGTCACGCATCATTTACTTTTGTATTTATACTGAACATCTCTGTCACTTGAGATATGACGTCATAAGAGGAGCTAAGCGATCGTCTTTTATTTCCTTTGAGATGTAGCCCTTTGCGTCATAATGACATATTGTATTCTGACATGAAACGGTAATTAATTATTTTAATAAAGAAAACGATTTGCAATTTTTGTTAGAGAGTAGTGTCCAATTTATTTATAAATTATTAACAATTTAAAAGACGTTTATTTAAAAAAGTAAGATTAAGAAATTTCTGGCTTATTTTAATTGGAGGCTTATTATGTTCAACAGTTTTTTTTTATGACACAAGTAAAAGAAATGATAGCAGCAATCATAAGTACCTACTTTTATAATAGGGCTCTTAGGTCCAACATCGCAAAAAATTACGTAACATGCAATAAAATTCATAACAATATCTGAATATTCTATCAAAGACATCAGAAGCGCCCTGTCACTTTCGCCATTACAATAAGAAATTATTATCATTGTAATAGGTATTGTCAAGCTGTGACCCTCATTTATTGTATGGGAAATGTAAGAAATACTTACCACGTAAGTCACCTATATTATGTAAGAAGAAACACATGTGTACATGTAGTAATTACAGACTGTAATGATTTAAATTACAGACTTAAGATGTAATAGGCGACAGTGATCGTATTTCCAACAATAGGCTGTAATGGTTTCTAGATAAGTATGTAGTGTTACAGGTGCTTTGTAGAAATTATCACACATATAAGTACTTAATTTTAGAGTAATAATAATAGCTATTAGGTAATTATTGCATTATTAACCTATCTGTAATTATTAACACACTTTAATTGTGTTTTTAGTGAACACTTAAATCTTTAATCTGTGTATTGATAGAGTCTCATTTCTATCAATACTTTTTTTTTGTTCGTGGCACTAGTTAACTTTGTGCCAGTGTCGAGTTTAAAAGGTAGGGAAACTAAAATTTATTTTGAGTGAATACTCATTTACAAATATTTGGCAGGTTCTTCTGTACAAATTTTATAAAAGCCATTAAATCTCATAGGAAAAAAAAAACTTGGTGAAGGTTCAAGAGACAAACAGCCAGTGTTTGCCAGAGCAGCGTCATAGCATCTTCTTGCTTGGTTTTTTATTAAGCTATCGAAACTATTTTTTTAGCCATTTTTCACGAACACGTGTTCGGTTTCGATGCGATATCTCAATTTCACTGCTCTACATCGGGAGAGCGTGACAACGTCTTCATTCCGTGCACCCAATTACAACCAACTTAGGTATCGTGTATCCCATATTGGCACATAAATACTAATTAGCAACTTTATAAGAGAGCAGTGTTGCCCCTATATCGATTATTCTAGTGTCGATAATTTTATTAGATTTTAGATTATTAGCAAAATAATAGAGAACGTCTGGAGTCGAAAACGTCTTTCAAAAAACATCTGGAGTTTTGTATTGTATTGTATTCTAAACCGAACTGCATTTTTTTTATTCAGTTAAGCTTAAATTATGATCAAGATTCTAGATTCAAATGGGTTGAAATAAGGAAAATAATTAAAAGCGCAATGCTCAAGAATACGTTTGCAATTTTGTTAGGTACTACACTATTAATCACTGGCATAATTAAATTAAAATTATTCATTTCAGACACAGGAAAGTCCATACAGTGTCCTACATCAATAATCCTATCCCGTCCTCTCACGCCGTCGTCGTCGTCATCTTTATTATGTCGTAAATAATTAAATAAATAAAAAAGCGGCCAAGTGCGAGTCGGACTCGCCCATGAAGGGTTCCGTAGCAGCAAGTAACATAAAAGTTCTTGTAGTTCGTTGTAACTTTGTTTGACCGACCTCACAAACCCTAGTGTCAGTGTTATAGAACCGCCAAAGGCCACTGACTTGGCTCGTGTAACGACTAGATAGTAGCCGCGGTTTACAATTTACGATTTATGACGTATTAAAAAAAAAACTACTTACTGGATCTCGTTCAAACCAATTTTCGTTGGAAGTTTCCATGGTAATGTACATCATATATTTTTTTTAGTTTTATCATTCTCTTATTTTAGAAGTTACAGTTACACACATTTTACCACTTTGGAAGTGTCTCTCGCGCAAACTATTCAGTTTAGAAAAAAATGGTATTAGAAACTTCAATATCATTTTTAAAGACCTATCCATAGACACCCCACACGTATGGGTTTGATGAAAAAAAAAATTTGAGTTTCAGTTCTATGTATGGGGAACCCCCAAAATTTATTGTTTTTTTTCTATTTTGTATGAAAATCTTAATGCGGTTCACAGAATACATCTACTTGCCAAGTTTCAACAGTATAGTTCTTATAGTTTCCGAAAAAAGTGGCTGTGACATACGGACGGACAGACAGACAGACATGACGAATCCATAAGGGTTCCGATTTTTGCCATTTGGCTACGGAACCCTAAAAAGAGTTTATTCATCACACAAAAAAAACGCCAATAACAAAAATTATCGATAACATATTGATACATACATACATTATGACGATATATTGTGTGACATCGCTATCTCATAACTTTATAGCCGATATTAGTCAGTGTTTAAAAACGTTGATAGTGTTGTAGTAAATCGGTTTAATTGATCGGAAATTTAATAAGGAAGGAGCTATAGCAATTATAACCGTTGCGGATTGATATAAATACGTTGAGTTTGACAGTTACAAATGGGGTAGGAAATAATCATAAGTTGCAATCACCGCTGGCTTGTTATTTTGATTTGATATAAGTGGGTTTCTTTTCGTTTACTATGTAAAACACTATCGGTCCGCCCGCGGCTACGATTTTCCCGTCAGAATAAGACTTTTTCCCGTAAAAATTATCCAACTTACTAATATCTGTTATACACTCCTACTTACTAACTATCTCCATTCCAAATTTCATCCTAATCCGTTGAGTACTTTAAGCGTGAAGGTAGAACAAAAATCCAAACGTCCAAATATATTTTCACATTTATAATATTAGTGTAATATAATTATGTAAATAGAAAAAAAAGAGACAAATTGAGTATAATAAATAATAAATATGTGGAGACATCTTCACACACAACCAACTGATCCCAAACTAAGCAGAGCTATGCAAACTAAGCAGAGTATGTAATTTACATTCAGCTCATGAAATAGAATATTATTATAAAGCATTTATTTATAGAGTTGCAATAAATAAATTCTTTATTTAGCTAACTCAATGTAAATATGATTCAATATTAAATTCACTACTTATTAAAAAAGTTATAATAATGCGAAACAGAAAACAGTTTAATAAATTCTGGTTTAAAATTAAAAGTTACCGCGAAAGTGATATTGTTCTCACGAAAACCTCGGTCTGATGTCTCGGTCACACCGATTACCATTCAAACAATTACATACAACACTTCTCTATTTCATAACCTAAAAGAAATTGTAATAATTAAAATATAGAGAGATTTCGGTTGACCCAGTAACATTCAACTTTTTAAGACAGTTAATGTAAGTTTTTTTCTGGCTTGAGTTCATCATCATCATCATCGTGTCGGTAAGGTCGACAACCGACCTCACAAACCCTGGTGTCAGTGTTATAGAGCCGCCAAAGGCCACTGACTTGGCTCATAACAACTAGAAACAATCAACTTACTTTTCGGACAATCAGGTAATTCAGCCTACAATGTCCTAACCAAACTGGGGAAAGTCTCACAAAGAGATTTTTGCTTGACAGTGTCCTCACCGGGAGTCGAACCCGGAACCTCCGTAATGGGCGTCAAAATCTCGACCACTCGGCCACGGAGGCTATAGATAATATTAAATAGATAAAATGATAATAGATTGCCTGGAAGAAATTGCCACTTAAGCAATAAGGCCGCTTATTTGTACACAACCCTTCTCTTATATTTTACTCTTCAATTTTTATTTGTAATTTTTTTTAAATGCTTTGAGTATTTTTTTTTTATTTAGATTTTTCGATTGCAAACGAAACCCACCTACTAAAATTATTGTTATTGCTTTATGAATGAATGAATGAATGAGTGAATGAAATGCTTTATTAAAATACGAAGTCACGCACATTCTGAGCACTCTATTATACGAAACTCATTCATCTAGCACTACTTAGGAAAGCTATCACTTTGAGTAACTCCATACAATCAATCATCTACAGTATTTGCAACTGATTACACAATACGAACGTTATGTGCGTTACTACAATTACTACTTACCCACACAGGTACTCATCTTTTTTATATTTTCTGATAGAAGTGTTTTTTGATTAGTAACACATAATATAACATTTTCGTATATATTAAATAAATTAATTAAATTAAATTAAATAAGCATGTGGGGACATCTTCACAACACACGGCCATCTGATCCCAAACTAAGCAGAGCTTGTACTATGGGGTACCAGACAGCTGATATACATTACATAAATAGATAAATACATACTTATATAGATAAACAACAACCAGACACAAGGCAAACACAAGTGCTCATCACACAAATGTTTGCCCTGGGCGGGATTCGAACCCGCGACCCTGTGCGTCGGAGGCAGATACACTACCACCTGGGCTACGGAGCCGTCATTGATATTGCCACTTATGTGAGTTTGGTACTTTATTTTTTGATCTATTTTTTGTCATTGTTATTATCTATGTAATTGGTTAATTATTTACCTTTATTTATTTATTTTTCTTTTGACATATTGTGCTTACTTTATTTATATGAAACATTTTGGTATCTTTTGACGATCTTATTATGTATGACAGACAATATTTAAATAATTTTGTAAAACTATGGAATTTTGGTTAAAATATTTCTATTCTAATCTATTCAATTTTATATTTACAAACCGAATCAATGGCACGTGCCATTTTTTAGCTAACTAAAATTTGGAGATCATCTTTTATGTTATGTTTAATAATTAGCCGACACTTTCATTTTGCGGGTATGTGTTACATTGGCATCGAGTACCATTGGATAACAGTTATTAAGTAACTAATAACACCTGGTGGAAGTAAATAAGTAATAATTGGTGAAAATAGTCAGTGTTCATTAGCTCATTCACACGGTTCAAAGGGAAAGGCTATGTTTGTCACGGAAATGATGACAATCATCTTAATTTTTGTATTTAGGCCACAGAAAGTCAAATTTGAATAACTTTGTCCCAGTTATACCATGAATGGAGCTGGCCAATGGTACAACTGGTCATATACGTCTCTACCGAGGGGCTCTAGCCTACCCTGAATTAGGGAGATTAGTCCTTAGTCGACCACGCTGGCCCAGTGCGGGTTGGTCGACTTTACACACAACCTTTGAATTTCTTCGCAGGAGTGTGAAGGTTTCATCACGATGTTTTCATTAACCGTAAGAGTAAACGTACATACGAATTCGAAATTCGAAAACACATTGGTAAGTGGTGGAGATCGAACCCGCGTCACCCGGGCGGGAGACAGCGGCCCTAGCCACCACTCCACCAACGACAAGCATTCATGTTTATTCACTTAATAACTATATAACTATAAGTGGCTCCGTGAGCTGTCGACCTCGCGAATACTTTTTTTTTAAATGGCTGAAAAAATCTCGATAGCGCGTTTTAGAAAATCCGTTCCACTAGGTACAGCACCGTCTGTTGATATTTACTTAGACTAAAAGATACTTTGTTACAATATTTCATTTAGGAATTTAATTTTATATTTAATTTTGTATTATTATTATTATTTATTATTATTATTTTTTATTGGTTTTTTTTATGACCTGTAGAGGAAAACAGCCTCAGCGGTAGACCTTGTAAGCTGGCAACCCCCATAACTCCGTAATTTTTTTAAATTTCCAAAAACTGACTCGACAAAAAAATTTGGTTTTTTATTGAACCTGCTCACAAAATTTCACGAGAATCGGTTGAGAAACGCGACCTGTAGAGTGGAAAAAACAGACATACAAAAGCAATTTTGGCCAAGCTGAAGCAGAGACGCTTCGCTCGCTCGGTCAATTAAACACTAAATTAAACTAATAAAATGCTACGAGAAGTAAGATATTAATTATTCAGTTACAATGAAATTTATAACATAAAACCTTTCTCTTATTATACAGAAAAGGATATTGCAAAACAAATCACAAGTAAATATAAAAACTGCAAGTTAATATCAAAGCTTTTAGTTTCACAACCGACAACTCGCAATACCTGAGTACCCAAATAAGTACCTAATACCTATAGAATACCAAAACCACTTTTATTTTTGTTCAAAATCCAAGGCTAGGCAAATAACTTATTATTCATTCCTCCAGTGAATGTTTTGACACATTCAATAATACGCTTTTCAAAGTTTGAAGTGCACATACATAAGTATTCAAAAGCTGAATCGTAAGTTGCACTGGTTACGCAATGTTTTTGTGCACTCTACCCTTGAATGACCGGTTCAATAGAGTCAAGTCTATTTTGCTGATGGTATTTACTTTTAGCCTTGGTTTTAGGTTTTAAGTATTTAGCACAAACAGCTCGATTCTGGAAGTTGAGAGTTAGATCTCAAACATCAAAATCCGGATTGTCTTGTTTTGTTTTTCTAGAAATTCAATCAATCAGCCTAATGCAGTCCACTGCTGGACTGCTACCTCCCCAAGGGCACGCCAAAGCGCACGATCACCCGCTTTCCTTATCCAGCCACCACCAGCGACCTTCCTCAGGTCATCAGTCCACCTGGCAGGGGGGCGTCCCACACTACGTTTCCCGAGACGTGTTCTAGAAATTAACAGTTAATGATTTTTTACTTTAGCCATCAAAATCTAGTACTAATCAAAATTGATAAATTATCGGATAAATTTATACTTACTTTTTTTTTGAACATTATTTTATCACTCATTAATATTCAGTTATTTACTTGATTCTTTCCCAAAATAAATCGCCAAAACCTTATTATTTAGATTCAACTGGCAATTTTTTTTAACTTAAAAAAGAATTATTAAATATCGGTAAAGATTAGGAGCAAGGCAAAACAGCTCATTGCCTACTCAACACCTGGAATTCAGCTAGCTCTAGAACATGTTTGCCGAAATCGAAGTCTATGTTTTGTGAAGAAAGACTTATTGCAACACTGCTTTGACAGATAGCTTGTCTTTAAATCATTTTACTATTATAATAGTTGAAGATCTATTCAATGTGGCGCGTAAAAGTGATTAAAAGAGGGTTGACCCCAACCAATTAGTTTGCTCTGGTCTTTTGATTTATTTTTAACTTACAAGGACAGTCCTGTCATCAATCAATAAATTAGTACCTACAATTTTCTTTTGTAATTATTTTTGGTAACTACTCAATACTTTATTGATAACAAGTTACAAGTCTAAATATTCAACGTACTACTCAAACTAAAAATGCCTTTAGGAATACCTGCATTATTGGACATAACTTTGTTTTGAAGAGATAGACCCACAAACGGACTGTATTATTCTAGTATCTTTAATCGATACAAAAAATCATCATCATCATCGTGTGGGTTGTAAGGTTGACCTCTGTGTCTGTTATAGCCGCCAAAGACCATTGACTTGGCTCGTGTAACGACTAGATAAGATAGTAGCCGGGATCAACTCCGAAGCACAGAATCATCTCTCTTTTCGCACAATCAGGTGATTCAGCCTGCAATGTCCTAACCAAACCGGGGAAAGTCTCACAAAGAGATTTTTGCTTGACAGTGTCCCTACCGGGAAACGAACCCGGAACCTCCGTAATGGGCGTCGAAATCTCGACCACTCGGCCACGGAAGCTGATAAAAGCTGCAGCAGTTGAAAAAAAAATGAAAAATGTTGTCGATCTTGGACAGGATTCGAACCTGCATCTCCTCGGCAATCCGGTCTAGACACAGTCACATTTTCCAAACATAAATCTGATAACTATGATCAGACGTATCGTAACGTAACGATTACAAAATTGATGCAACGAAATATCCGTAAAGTTTCTCAAGAACTGAATGCTTTTTCGAAATTTAACTTCACATAATACTTAAGATTCAGCTCAATGTGGTCAATAATAATCAAGTCTTTTTGAGTTTTTGAAAACGTGAGAACTGTGTCCAAGACAACATGTTAATTCGATTGTGTTAAAATAAGGTCAGATTTTGTTATCACGAAACCGAAATTTTTGGACGCGCGTCGCAGTGAAGCGATCGTCTGTTGTTCCTCTCAGCACGAAACCGCTATTATTCGATGAAAAAGTAAAAAACTATCATGTTTTGGAATTTATACTTTTTCACAAACGTATGTTGGCTTTTCTGTTGTGTAAAAATAGGCTGATACATCTTTTACCCTGTTTTTTTAAGACGTTGACGACCGCGTGAAGGCTCGAGCCCATTAGTGGGCAAGGTTTGAATACCTGGTTGAATTTTCAAACCAGTTTGCGCGCATGTCCATACATTTAAAGAAGAGCTTTTTCATTACAATTCGGGTCGCAAGAAGCGGTATTTTTTTCGGTTCTGATCATAGAGCATTTTCATTTTGATTCCTGCTCAAATATCAGACTGATTTTCTTCACTCTTTGGTCCTCGATCTGGTTTCGCTGCATTTATTCTGCGGCGAAATAGGACATGAAATAAAAGAGTGTACCAAGAAGGCAGAACCGCCAAAATGTGCTACATGCTTGCATTTTAAAAAGCCGTGTAATCATAAAACTGGTGACGATGATTGCCCCGCTAAAAAACTAGCCGAAAAACGGTACATTAACACTATTGATTATGACGGCGCCTAAGATCGACAAAATGTAAACAAACTTGAAGAAGATTTGTGCAATATTGACTTTGACCCAGTTTATGAATGTGCTGACGCGGATGTTTGCATGTCATACTTTATTTTGTGCCTATTGCTATTTTACTTTAATTTATTTATATTTAACATGTAATTGTTTATATTTATATAAGTAGTAATAATATTTAAGTCCTGTTTTTAGCCTGAGATACAGGATTTTCCTAGTTCAGGCTCGTGTTGTTATTTCCTTTTGTATTTATTTAGTCTGTAGTAGTTTTATTGTACATATTACTCAATAAATTTATTCTTATTCTTATTCACAATTTATGCACTAGAAAGAAACTCGTCACGCGCTGCTTGGGATTAACCAGGTTTATCCCAGAAGCGATCTATATTACCACTCTGGTATAAATAGTGATTAGGTCCGTCAAAAAAAAAAAAAAGCGATATCGCTCGTAAGTCGGTTTCGCTTTACGAGTGATTCGCCTGGGATCTGGTTTGAAACCGAAATTCACCAGGTTAAAAAAATACCGGTTTCCAGCCTTGTTAGTGGGGACTTCTATATGAGCTGTTGATGAGGGAAGTAGGAAAAGAGCATTGTCGATAGTGTAATGAAAATTACATCTAAGTATACCATTATTATAAAGAGAGAAGTCCGCACTGATTGACTGACTGACTAAGAACGCACAGCCGAAACTAATGAAGCTAGAAACACCAAATTTGCACAGTAGGTTGCACTTATGACGTAGGCAAGCAATAAGAAGGGATTTTGGGAAATTCCCCCTCTAAGGGGGAAAAAGGGAGATTCAAGATTGTATGAAAGTTGCGATCATGAAAATTTGGATTTATAGTAAAAATTAGTAGCATTCTTACTACGAATATTGGTATTGTGGCTCTGGTTATCTATGAAATAAAATGGTAATACTAATGTAAGTTTTTTTTAAACGACTGTTATCCTAATATTTTTACATAACATCTACACCTATCTTATTTTTCCGCAAAATCCGATTTGTTTTTTCAACTTGTTTTTGTTTGAGCTATAAAAAGTACAGCGCAAATATATTTCCCAAAGACGTTTACAAATAAGCTGCGAGAATTCGCAACAAATTGAATGGTCGACGATCGTATCTGTCCATTGTGTCTGCAGTCAGCTGCAGACCCATTTACCGGCGGAAGTCGCCCTCAGTTCTTGCACCTCTCGTGACTTAGGTGTTAATTGTTTACTACTTTTAAATACCTACCTAGACTACCTACAATGTGAAATTTTATTAATTTTAACTTTACCTGTAGAACAGACAACAAGTTCCAATTTATAGATTGGGACATAAATGTCATTCGACGTGGAGAGGCTCGACCGACGTGGCGGTAATCGTCGTGGAGAGACTCTGGAGAGACTACCATATTATGGGAACAATATTTTTTTACAACTAAATGATTGACTAGGCGGTTAGTATAAAATTATTCGTTACCTGAAGATCATGATGAAGATAATTTAGAACTATGTTTTGGAAGTACGCACTAATCTATCTACATAATTCGAAACTTCATCGCATAATGTTTTAGTTTAGACACAGATAATATAATACTAGTTTAGATCTGTTTGTTAGCTAGTTTTTACTTTTTTCGGACTAATCGCTTTCTACCAGAGTACTAATAATAATAGGTATAGCATAGCGGGCGCGGACTTGCGGTAATATAGCGAGGGGTGCGCCGACTTGAAAGGTATTACAAAAAAGATAATTATTATTAGCCTGAAGTGTCCCACTGCAGGGCAAAGGCCTCCCTCGCTTCCTTCCACTTATCCCGATCCGAAAAAAAGATCACAAAAAGAAAAAAATGACATAAGTATACTTGGAAGAACTTTAATCAATCCATATGATCTGATCGAAACAAATATACATAGTACATTGATACATATTTACTGATATAGATAGATACACGTGACATCCAATTTACTATAGGATAGAAGATTGGTAAAAAGATCGCTAGTGGTTTAGCTGTTCTATTGATTTATAGATCTAGATATGAATCATACTGAATTTCCCCGAAGATTGTTTCGTCTATCCTATTTTAAAATGGAATTATAAGTTAATATAACAACCACCATCTAATCTTAATGAAAAATCACAAACACATTATTGATTCTCTAATTAATAATAATAATTATTTAGTTATTATTAAATTGTTATGAACCCATGTTCAATTCGCAGTTTGGCTTCGTCTAACCTCTATGTTTTATTTACAATTTGTTTTTCTATATTATTTCTAGAAGTAGCAAATCTATTTTTCTAAAGAAATCTAGATATGGGAAAGTTCCATCATCCAAGTTCGGTGATCCTTGGATCTCTCTCTACTATATAAAATCGATAGATCGAATCAATACTAATCAGATCGAAAAGTGCTCTAGCTATACTTAAAAGCTCAATCTATACCTATCATAGAAACAGAACTTGAGATCGTTATTGCGAAGTTAAGTATTAAAGCACGATGAGGCCTAGAAATGAATATAATATAAAATATTTATATACCTATACAAAGTAAATATTGATTTTAGTAATTTTTAAGGTCATTTCAAACTAGTAAGAAAAAATCCTACAGTCTTTGAGTCACAGGGTCCACCCAAGCACTTGACTAAGAAAACAATATTATATTTTGGCGATGCGAAACTACCGATGAAGTGTTGCCAGACTGAACAATAAACCGTTATTATTTGTATAATTCTATGGGCATTTTATTTTTTAACAACTCTAAGCATTTTAGCATAGGTATTCTAGGCCCCTCTGTGACTAGGGATTTAAAATATTTTTTTCTAACACACATGAAAACCTATTTATTACAGCGGCATATACTAACAACTAGACACTAATGATAAACGAAAATTATGGATATTTCGTAAAAGTTTGGTCCGAGGTACTTAGTTAGGTACCAAACAATGTACTGATCACAAGAAGGCTTAGTATTAAAACTACATAAGATATTTCACAAATCACATAATAATGTATTTGCCGTCATCGAGTATACATTAAATATTATAAACTAATAAGTCAAGATTCTATCCCAATTACAACAATTAAATACGTAGATCAACGAATTATCTATAGTCAAGAACCGTAACTACGCTTCAAACTTGACCCCGCCAAATGAATACCAAAGAAGCAAAATTATACCATACCACATTCGAATACGCGGTACAATGATGTGTTATATGACTCGGTTTGTAAGAACGTCAAAAGTAAGTTTCAATGTACAGCAGCGACATCATCTGCCTGTCTGTCGTCGTCGTCATCTGTCAAAATTAATCCCTCCCGATCAGAAGGTCTACAGACCATCTGAGAGTTGGACGTTTTGCTACATGGACCTTTTCCTAATTAGGCTTACTGCTCATTAGACGTTTCGCACTGTTGGACGTTTTGCTGCTTAGACTTTCTGATCGGGAGGCAAATAATTAACTGTGCGAGTTAGGTGCTATGTTTTAGCGGGCTTTGCTAGGCGGTTACTCTTCTTGACTATTGTAGTTCGTTGACGTAGATAGATAAATTGATTATTCGATTAATCTTAATCCTAATCTTAGATGCTAAAAAGATTCTAAACATCACATTTATAGCCCGATCGAGAATATCGATTATTTATGGATCTTTCTCTGGATCCTCAATCGTGCTTTTTCTAACATTTAAACCCGATTTATCTATCACTATATATAAGTAATTATATCACTCAAAGATGAAGAAATACACGATCATAAGCTAATTTGTTTGTATTGGTTTTCTTCACACCGCTATCATATTTTTCCGCCCTCGACCTCGCCATTATATTCAGTTAGACTGAGGTCAAACGAGAGTCCTTTAGATATTTTAAAATCACAATCAAAGCGATAAACCATGTACCAACTACAAAACAATGTTTAAGTATTATCGCTTTTGGCGTAGCATTCCATGCGTTCTTTTTTTAAATTAGATTCATAAGTATTAGTCTAAAAACGGTAGCAAATAAAATTATGAAGAACTGGAATGACTAACAGAAGTAACAAGTCTTGCTTATTCGCTTCTAGGTAAGCTTGCTACATCTTCGACCAAATCCAAACTAAAATAAAACAAAATGGAATTGGAATAGTTTAGAAATAACGTTTTTTGTAGCTTTTTAAAAATATATCAATTTACTCCTACAAGTAAACGATATAACTATAAACTTTGTTTAAAATTAACACCCTTTTGGGTACAAAGTTGTTTTTTTTAATTTCTGTGTCTATTTATAATATAGAATGTTTTTTTAACACTTGGTAAATGATTTCTACGTTAATTTGGAACAAGGTTTACGAATATTTTATAGAAACATAAAGAGCCATATTGATTTTATTTTGGCACTGATAAACTTTGCTGAAAAGCTATATTATTATATGGAATGGTAAAAAATATGATAACGACAAAAAGAAAAGACTAAACATTATAAAAAGTCTTTCAGTGTTAAGTAACATTATACCTACTTTTTAGAAATTATGGTGGATGAATTGGCATTATTGATAAGTAGATCATTATCTAAATATTCATTGAAATAATGAGAGCAGATAGCAAAACATTATACGTACATTAAGTAAACTTGGATTTCCAAACTGCTTCCATAATCAAACATCTCGATGATTTCAAAATCCCAATCACAAGTTGTAGGGGGAAGCCAATTCTGATAATGGCAAAGATATCAGCAAACTTATATTACTTACTTTTACCATATAAGTAGCATGCATGCTTACTCGTAATATACATTTATATTTATAAATTTTACTTTGGTTGGCAAAAAGCGAATAGTCGCTTACTAAGGATACGACCAAGTTCTGATCTGCTGAAATTATTTCAACAACAAACAAAGCAAACTTATAATAGTTAAAAAAATCTATAGCAATACGTGTTAAGTATTATTTGTAGCACAACTCCATAAACGTTACAAGAATTACCAATTCATCTTCTAAAGTAGATACGAAGATATGCTAATAAAAGCATGCCAGTATCGTTGCATAAACCGGTGCAGATTGCGATGCATCTCGTCCACTGGATCACTCGACTGGTCTAGTGGACTCGACTGGTCTACTAGCCGGGCAAGTAGTGCGTGACCGATTGATCTTTATGCTGATTTCATGATAATCTGATAATCTGTATTTGAATTTATAATTTACCATTTTTGTTCCAGTTCTTTAAATTCTCGTCTTATCTGTTATACTTTTTAATATTTTTCTCACTGGGTTGTGAACAAGGTTTAAGATTAAGTTGAAAAAAGGTTATGTGTTATGTCTGTTAAAATTGCTTGCGTGATTCTAAAACGAATATTTTATACTAAACCAAACAATATTTATTGACTTGTGTGTCAAATGTCAATCAAACTTTGCATAAATATCGAACATTATAACTTAAGATTATGGAAAGATTAACCCAAATACTTGGAAAATCTCTACATGCGTAACTCACGGAAGGTACTACCTCGCAATAGCAATAAAATATAACACAAAATTGATAGTCCAAGTGAAACATGTCACGCAGAAGGGTCTAATGATCAACTTTTGTGGGTCATAGTAGACTTTGATGACGTAACGAAGAAGCATGCTAGTTGAGTGGAAAGTGCCAACAAATTGGGTGAAAGAACGAGTTACACATAAAGGGTAATCATAAAAAAAATGGATACTAACATTTAGGCCGTACGTTTAGGTTCATACATTATAAAATAACATACTAACTATGTGAGTTCACGAAGTCATGAAATTAAGATTAAGAAAGACAATATTCCATTTTAAATTCTCGCGATTTCCACTCATTTTTTATATGTACTAACGGGTCTAATCACGATATATTATTTACTTAGGTAAACAGAACACTGTTTTACCTTACACTCCCGACTACGTTTCGACCTAGTTGCATAGTAGTCGGGATTGTAAGGCAAAAACAATGTTCTGTTTACCTTAGTAAATAATATATCGTGATTAGACCCGTAAGTACATATAAAAAAACAATATTCCACCTTATTTTAACCTTTATATGACATAACTTGGGATTTTTTAAAGTACCAAAAACATTAATCATAAACTCTAAAATTTCACCAAATAACCTCGATATTTCTTAAAGATTCACCATTCGTGATTCAATAAAAAAAACAAAATGGCTACCTACTACGTCGTCGGACAGATTGCACTGGATATCTCCAAGAAATATTATGCCAGTGAACCATCTAATAGAAAAACTCTAGATTTCAAGAAAATCAATCAAAAGTTCAGGATTTCTTTTCATCAGGATCTGATTTTGGCAATAATTGAAACACTAGTAGAAGAAAATAACTGAGCTAGGGCTCAGCCCGATAATAATCACCAAACAAACCCCCATACGATCAGCTGATTAAAAAAGATCTAGATTTCTCGTACCAACGTAAAGACCAACCGAAACACTAGAAGAAGAGACTAGCTGAGCTGCGACCCCACGACCCTATCTCAGGGTTCTAGTCACGCGCGACCCAACATGGCCGCCACGTCGCCTGCTGACTGCGAGTGCAGGAGGGCGCTCCTTGTCGGTCTCGGGGGCGCTAATCGGGGGAGTGCCAGGACGCCCGTGGGGGCGCTACCGAGGGGGCAGCCAGTGACGAACTCGTGGCGGGTCGCTTCCGTCGGAGTGATGCGGCGTTTTGGGTCCCATCTGGAAATTAGGCATAGGATGAATAAAGACGAAGATTGGTTAAAAAGTTTATGGAAAAAAGGCTCATTATTCACTCAAAATATTCCACTGACGCTATACAAAGGCAAGCTCCAAGAATGGCTGTGGCTCTTTCGGATTTTTTCTACCTTCATTAGGTACTGTCAAAAAATCTCATTCCGCCTCTCCCGTTTACAAGATATGTCTACAAGCTTTAAAAAGTCAATAAAACGAAGAAACAATTTATACTTTAGCTACTTATCAATCTAATGTTTTAGGTATTTAAAAATTTGCTCTAAATACTATTTCACATTTTCATCAATCAATATTTATGAATTACAAATCCACAAGCATACCATAAACATTTAACACTCTTTCTACATTGTTGATCACATTGTTGATCACATTTGTAGCATGATCGCTCGTGCGCATTCAATAATACGGGCTTGTCTAAAATTCCTAATAAGCCTTAGTTTTTGCAGACATAACTTGATACTACTCTCGTAGTTTTTTCAACGAGAACTGGCCAGTCATGTTTCTCATATCCTGCGCGTGACATATAAGCTAGTCGAGTTTATACAGGGGGTTTATGGACCTCGTACATTTCTGACAATAAAATAAAATTAACTTAGGTTACATAGAGAAACTTTAAAAAGTATTTAAGTCAGATGTACCATCACGATCAAGGGTACAGGAAAATGAAGGGATCTATTTTCTCGTACTCGGTGTTTTTATTTTCATCTTCCTCTTGTGATAGAGTCAATCACATAAAGAATAAAACATGAATTTGTATAATTTGACTAAAATGGCCTGTCTAAAAACTCATGTGTCTTTATAAGTCGATCGTTCAATGACCGATTAGGTTTTAATCTAGCTCAAGGTATCCTAGATTTTATTTCTGACCTACTATCACTTTCCATATGGTACGTTTACAATCATCTAGTTACGAGTTAACTACATTTCGATTTCGTGGTCAAGATTCAAAAATCTGTTGCACCGAGTTAAATCAGAAAGCTTTATAGTCATTGATATACTAGATAAAAAGGCGTAGATAAGTCATAAGCGCCCAAAAAGCGGCACATCAAAAGTTGGCTAATTAGCCAACCTGAAATTAGTCACGCGTCGCTTTGTCTCTTTTTCCCACTTATGCTTAGACTTGCCGTCCTTGTTTAAGTTTTGTGCCATGTTAAAACACCGTTTGCCTTGTAAGTGACCTATCTACGCCTTTTTACTTATAATATCATTGTTTATGGTATTCGCAATTACAGAAACATTTTATTTTTACTTCTATCATCATCAACAGTTCATATACGTCCCCACCGAGGGGCCCGAGCCTACCCTGTTAGGGCTATTAGGCCTTAGTCGACCATGCTGGCCCAGTGCGGGTTGGTCGACTTCACACACAACCTTTGAATTTCTTCGCAGGAGTGTGCTGGTTTCATCACGATGTTTTCCTTCACCGTAAGAGCGTCGAATAAACGTATATATCTCTGTGGTATATATGTGGTATATATGAATTCGAAATCACATCGGTACGCGGTGGGGATCGAACCCGCGTCTCCCGGACGGGAGGCAGCGGCCCTAGCCACTAGACCACCGACGCTTACTTCCGTCTGACACAGAAAGAACCAATTTGCTGTTTTTAGCCCTGATTCGGGAAGTCATGATTTAATCGTAATTTTATAGTACAGCGCTATCCTTTCCTTTTTATGAGTAGGTAATAATAGAGAGAAGATGACCGAATTATATTATTTTGGGCGTAGGTCTAACGGTCTAAGATTTTTCTGATGTTTTAATATGGTCTAAAATAAAATAGTACAATCCACGCGTCCATACGGTCTAACTAAATTCTGTGTTTGACAGCTCCAAAATTAAGATATCCATCTCGTATCACTTTTTCATCTTTAAAAGCCGAAAACGATGGATGAACCGATGAACTCAAATTAAGGAATAGACCATCATTTCTCGAATCAGCCCCATTATAGCATGAAGTTGAAATAAATGTTTATGCTCTACAACACACGAATAAAACCATTAAAATGATGAGAGGCAATCATCACTACCATTTCACAAATCTATTTTGTAAACTTGAATGCACACTGTATATCAACAGTCTTTAAAATCAGTCGAACGTTGCTAAATAGAATAATGTTAGCTCTTTTGTCTAAAATTACATTTTTAGTGTCTTAGTTGCAATATGCATTTGCACATCTACAAGTTTTGCAAGTAGCTACTGTAATATAATGTTTCGTATCTATTATTTCCAAAGAATTGGTAAACATCGTGTTGTTCTAAGTGAATCTAAGTGAAACTAATTGAAAATGTTTCTCTATTGTTAGCCATCTTAAATACATTAGCTGTATGTAGCTATAACTGATTTAATTACAATGTATTTTTAAACAATTTACATTGTTGAATGTAAAGATTAGCCATGTTTCACATGGCTTGTTTTGTTCTGCGTGGGCGCACCTCAAGCAGACTAAAGTTCGTTCGGACGCATAGCTAGATGAGGGTAAGTAAATAAACCTATTTATTGTTTTGCGGGTTCAAGCTTTTGAATTTTTTATTCTTATCTTATAAGTTACTGACATACCTTTATAAACAGAAAGTTGCTATTGTTTTATAAGATTCTAATTTTGAAAAACTACTCAAAAAATAAATCAAAATGATACAACTTATAGCTTGGGTCTCGAACGTTTTTACATCATAAGAAGCATCTACTGTCAAAATATTGTACTTATTTCAGCTTTGCATATGAGTAACAATCAGAACGGGCTTCTTTCTTCATAATACTAGTATAGAAGACAGGAGGCGTTTCTGTTTACAAGCTCACTGAGTGAAATACCTGCGCGCACGCACCGATGTGAAATCATCTGCGGCATCTAATCGGTCATCTCATCATGAGACGCGCCTGCCTGTACTGTGCGTTACATAAACTAAATGCGAACTCGAATGTTTAGAATAAAGCTGTAGACGTGTGTGCAGAAGCGACATTCACTTTTATTGCGATCGAGTCTTGAGAGAAAGGCAAACAAAAGATCAATAAATTAGATATAAAAATCATTTCAGAATACTGAAAAAGATGATGGTGAAAACCGTGAATCCAAAAATAGCTTGCAGCTCGATTGAAGGAAATCGTTATTGGATCGAGTTCATTGTTCACCTGTTTTACCATTGCTCCCTAGTCGGTGACCTTTGGCAATCCAATATAACAAGGGTTTGAGCAGTCGTCATTATCATGAACCTTATCTATCTGACAGTTTTTTTGTGTGCGTTTGGTTGGTATATTCCAAAATCGAATACATTAGAGAAGGCAAGCTTCAGATCATTCCATTCTCCATTTCAGTCCCTACTGTCGCGTCTACCACCTACTTACTCGCAGGTCGTGTCGGCAGATCTTCGGTCGGTTGCGTCATGACCTTTCACTAGATGCCTGCGTACGCGCCGCCGGGTTTTTGCGTCCCCGGCTTGTGGGAAAAACGCGCAAGAATGTCGAGTGATCTATCGAAACTAAAAGTGTTTGTCATGCGCTTTGTCATATCATGTCAAGTGTGGTGACATCCGGAAGTCAAGTTAACGGCAAATCAGAATACAAAATCGTTACCAGTTTCTTTTTTGTTTAGTTTCGGGTGTTATTTTAAATAGTTATGTTACTTGAATGTAACTGTATAGTTGACTCATCTGTCATGTGATTACTAACATAAAGTAAATAGAAGTAGATAATTAATATATACATCACAGACAAAAGAAAAAATCTAAATCTAAACGAAGAAAATTAAAACGATAAAATAAAACAAGCGACAACTGCGACGACTTATCGAAATTTATCTATAATAGTCACACGCAGTGCGTAAGGTACCTTTATGTAGACCTGTAGAGCTTACAGTCGTCTTTAGACTGCGCGAGCGACTGCCGCTTACTTTCTCTGACTCTCACTAGAGGTCATCATGCGAAATACGCTCGTGTCGTGACACTATGGGACAGACAGACTGACAGACCTGCTATTTATTAAGACCGTCACAGACGATCCAGACCGGCCATTCTGCTTGACCCCTGATTTGCACACAAAGTGAATGGTGACGAGAGAACTGGCTGCCTCGTGCTATAATATATATAGCTCCGTCTGTGATGGGCTTATTAGATCTACTGTCAAGGTACATCTTGGTTAGATAAGGTCAAAATCCTTTAGTGGTTGGTAGGTAGGAATATTGCAGATTATTTTCAGTAGGTAGTTAATTTTTCGGCGAAAAGTATACGATTCTGTTCTACAATATTTATTTATAATACGAGAACGTAATGTGATAAATAATGAGCTTTACTCGTTATGAGATGATTTTCATAATATAATGTGTATTAGATTACATTGACTGATGGATATAGGATGTATAAATAGTATCTATTACATTACATCATACATAATCATTTATTCCACTTCAAATGATGTCAAACGCTAACCTATTGAATAAGTACATAATTGGTATTAGTTTAATATGAGAAAAATAAGCTTTTTTTGCTATAATTTTTTAAAAAAGGCATTCAGCTCAGAATTTTGTAATTTTAAAGAAATAAAAACTGGAACCTATGGCACCACTGCTGTTAAATGTTCCTAAATGTAACCGATTGGACAGTAAAACGTCAAAAACAATCTGACATTTGTTTAACCAATCAACATCTTTAGGAACACTCACCAGTGGTGCTATTTAGTTCCGTGCCGTGGCCGAGTGGTCGAGATTTCGACGCTCATCACGGAGGTTCCGGGTTCGATTCCCGGTGGGGACACTCTCTTTGTGAGATTTTCCCGAGTTTAGATAGGACTGTGTAGGCTGAATCACCTGATTGTCCGAAAAGAAAGATGATTCCGTACTTCGGAAGGCACGTTAAGCCGTTGGTCTCGGCTACTATCTAGTCGTTACACGAGCCACGTCAGTTTGGCGGCTCTATAGCACTGACACTAGGGTTTGTGAGGTCGGTCCTTACAACCCACACGTTGAAGACGGTTCAGCAAAAGAGTTCCTTAAAAATATTCGAGCTGAAATGTTTCAAATTATTAACATTTCGGAAGCGTACTTGAGACAACAGAATGTTGATGCAGTTTCGAGCAGAACTCGACGTGAATGCAGTAAAAAGAACACTTTCTCTGAGTTCACACCTTTTTGCGGCGAATTCGTCAACGAACGTCTAGACGGAAACAGGAAGCTGTTTACAATGCCTACATGGTGGCTTAAAACATCAGTTAAAAGACTACTTAGTAATTCTAGTCCATTCTTAGTAGTTTGGCGGGCTTAATATAATGTAACGTATGTCTGGTTCGCAATAAACAATAACTTTCTTTTTTTTTCTTTTTAAAAATTTCTTCAATTTGTTTTTAAATCTTTATACATTTACCTATCTTTTTTTTTTATTCAACTGTAAAAAAACTGAAAGCGTCATATTTTGACATACCTAGCTCCTCGGTGGGGATGTATATGAGCTGTTGATGAAGTAAGACTATAATATCAAGGATTATAATGCGTTATATAGAATAGAATAGAAAATACTTTATTCACAAGTTAACTATATAACTTATTTATATAAGTATATATTATTTTTTAATCACAAAATAATCTGCAAATATTTCTATGTATTTATTTACCTACACAAGTATATTGCGTGACGTAAGGAACCTTTTTAAAAAGAAATGAGAGAAAGGGATTTCAGGAATATTTTCTTTTGTATAGTTAACAGGTATTTATCACACCATGAAGAAACATTGATTACCGCTATTATTAATTTTCCATTAACGTCAATTGTCTGTATCTCACTAGTCGTGTCTCATCTGTTTTATGAATTATGTATTGCTTTTTTGGCAAATGCGGGCGCTTGCGCAGGAGTTGATTATTATGTGCTGTAGAGGAGGAATTGCTTATTTTAATGGTTTATTGTTAATAACAACACGTTTATAATTGCTAGTTCTTATTGGGTCAAATGTTACGGAAACGTTTTGTAATTTTAATTTGTACGTGGTATTGAGCGGCTGTTACGTTTTCGTTGTAGAGGAATACCAAGTAAACAAACATTCAAATATCGTGTTTTTTTTTAATTATAAACGCGAAAATGTTGGTTTATCACCCTTTCAAGCGACAGGTCGATGCGGTCGATAGTTTATTCCATAAGGCTAGTCTTATTCCCACGGGAAAAAGTTGTCGATAAGCTATTAAATACCTGCTCGTTTCAGGTTTGGGTGTTATTTTTGTTTATCTATTTGTTTCTATAACATTCCCGATACAGTAAATCCTTAGAGCTGGGCGTGGTGATTGATATACCCCTGTCTAGCTATAATATTATGTGAGTATTGTCAGTTTTATCGAAATAAACTATTAGATTTTATTGTATTAAAAAATAATTCTTTATTTGTTTATGGAAAACTATAACAGTGTGTTATCAGTGTCTCCTGTTAAGCAAAGCCTGTCCTAATGACAAAGAAAAAGATAAAATTACATATCTATTAACGTAAAATAATTCAAATTATGATGATATTTTTATAATAACTTTAACTGATTATGTTAGTAAATGTAACTGATTATGTGATAAATATTAATATAGCGTCAATAATAAAATAGTTATAGTCAGTTACTAATAGTGAAGAATGAATTTGATTTATGCTCAATATTTTATGTAGCCTACGTTGCAAGACATATGTTGCGTTGCAAAAGATGCTTACTATGTTGCACTTTACTATACCTCTCGAACTAAACTCCAATCTATATTCAAACCACAAAATAGACTTCACGAGTTGAATGTGGCCGCAATTCCTGCAAGTAACGCTACAAATCCTAAAAACAAAAACAAAAAAGTAAATAAAACTTTATTTTTAACTTATCCAGAAAGTTCATGTATGCTTTTCGCTTTATGAGGAAAAAAGGGTGAAAAAGTAACGATATTTATATAACATTTATAGAATTTTGTCTAATGCCTTTGTTGTAATTAACAAAGATGTAAATTTTAGAGATTTTCCCTTTAAAATTATCCCTGTACTGACGCGTTATTAATTGAAGCCCAAATTCGATGTTTGACATGTCTTAAAACAATATTCATCATCTGTCCCTTATTATCTGTAAAAGGTGAAAAGGGCGGACTTAGTAAAGGAATTCAGCGAGTCATGTCAGAAGCCTTTGGCGGCTCTCTAACACTGTCACCAGGGTTTGAGAGGTCAGCTGTCGACCTTACAATCCACACGCCGAAGAAGACTACAGGAATCAGGACCACTACATCTCAAATAACCTAAAATCAGCCAATAAGTAAGCCGGAGACGCAGATAAACCGTCGCGAAATTCCCTGCGCAGACGTCGTCGCTCGTTTCACAGATTTCTAACTTATGCAACGTCGCATCTAAGTATTTGTAGAAAGCAACAAAACCCGTTCTGAGAGATAAACTTACAGTATATCGGTGTAATTATTACCGTGTCATACGTAATGGTAATTCATAGGTGACTACTGATGGGTATCAGCTGATTCGATTTGCTCCTATAAATTTATGGTTTCCTGGTACTCTCGGTGAATGAGATCGACTCGCATATTCCCGGGTTGAAAAGCTAAGTTGTTTTATTTTTTTGTATACTCATATACGTGCCCACCGAAGGGCTCGAGCCTGCACTGAATTAGGGGGATCAGGCCTTTGTCGATGGCCCAGTTGGTCGACTTCACACACAACCTTTGAATTTTTTGCAGTAGTGTGTATGTTTCCTCACGATATTTTCCTTCACCGTAAGAGCGTCGAATTAACGGACGTATGAATTCGAAATTCGAAAACACATGGTACGTGGTGGGCATCGAACCGTAATGGTAATTCATTGGCGACGACTGATGGGTATCAGTTATTTGGTTTGCTCCTGTAAATTATGGTATCCTGGTACGAAACTCACGGTAAATGAGAACGAATCGCACTTTCTCGGGTTATTTTGTCGGGTAAAAAAGTAAAGTGGTTATTTTTTTGTTTTACTTACCAAATTACCACGGCTCATATCTTGCTAACCTAAATATTTCTGTGTCGAAATACAGCTCGCGATCTATATTATTTTGGTTTTGGAGTTCGTGGTGTAAGCGTAACCAAATTTCTAAATTAGTGATGTATGTAGTCGCACCGTTTATTTTAAATGGATATTTGATGTAAAATTGAATTTGGTAACCACAAAACCTCGTTTTATAAATCTAGATCTTAGATAACTGTAAAAAAACCTAGACTCTAATTCCTAGTTAGCACTCAGGTATTTCCAAACAATAAGAGATAAAAACGCACTAAAAGTAAAAGTATATTGATAGATCGATCACTGTCGTAAATTAGATTTGATCTTTAAGAAATCGTTGTGCAACTAATGAACAATAACTAGATTTCCCTATAAGATAATTTTTGACTACTAATTATCTAATTAGTGGTTTACATTGATCCTATTTAACAGCAGTAATATTAAGTCAAGTCAATCTATTTAGTTTCATCCACGGCGAAGTTATGGAAGTTATGAAACATTGTAGGGAAACATTTTCTATAGCGTAAGTACGACAGTGGCCTCGATTCGGGATGTTATGCTCTAATTCTAATTTTAAAATCCAGCTATCCTTTTCGTTTTTATGACCAATGAAAGAGACGAATGATAACCTAAAATAAGGGCATAGCTGTCAGTTTAAGAGATTTTTAAGTCGCATGTTTTAAGTGCTCTCTAAAATTGTGCAATCGACACGGCCATAAGGTTCAAATTCGATGTTTGACAGCTCTAATATTAGGATGGCCATCTCCTGTTCCTTTTCAATCTTTAAAAGGTAAAAAGGACGGACTAACTTAAATTAAGGATTAGAGCGTGACATCCCGAATCGAGGCCAGTACCAAACTGATAATTTCACCAGCAAGTAATTAATTTTATATTTTTACTAGAAACTACATTTGAATGCACATAATATACAGATATGCTTTAGTCTAGCAGTACCCTCCAACGTCCACCATACCTACAACATCAAACATTTATGATCCAAACATACTTCAAAGCCCGAATTCTAACATCCGCACTCACAAAAAATACTTTTACTCAGTAGAGTCACATTCGTCACAGATTAACATAGTAAAGTACTCATACGAGGCCCAGTAGGTCACCATTCCTCTCATCAGCTATTGAACCTTGATTGAACCTCCCACTGCACGTAATAGCAAACGTAACGGACGTAGTAAAGTTCACACGGTTACGTCATTCCACTTGACTCGTTTTTTATTTAGCCACAGAGACGCAATCAGGCCATAAAAGGGCCTCAGAAAAGTAATTCGAATAAAAGAGTTGGCTTTATCATAACATATTATTTATTACAACCAACAAATGGTCTTTAAGTAACCAAAAGAGGTGAGTCCGTTACTTTTTTCTTATCTAACTTTACAGCAATAAAGTATTTCCTATTTTAGATATTTGGGAAAGCAAAATTATTTGTCGTTTCATAGATTAATGGAAAGTTGAACTCAAAACTTAATGAAACTTTTTCTTGTGTGTTTAATATTCTTCTTATCGAGTGGATTACGAGGTCGACAACAAACCTCACGAGCACTGGTATCAGAGCTAATGGAGCCGCCAAATGCGTCTGACATGACGTTTAACTGCAGTGTTTAATTAAATGCCACTCTTAATCTGTCAGAGTAGACCAGAACTTCTCGACTGGTAGCAATAACAAGGCCATTCTGTTAATGCCAAGAGCTAGAACCTTGAGAATATTATTTGACACTGGCACAAATTGCAACTAATCTTATAAAAATCCTTTGAAAAGAAGAAGCAAAGAGATTTGATAGGCTGGCGATGCGCTTCTGAAATCTTTGAGAGGAAATGCATTTAAATGTATTAAAATTGGTGCTTAAACCGGAATATTATAGATCTAGATTCAAGTTGAAACTGATCGATATACCTAATGGAATTAACTATGCCGCCTCAAGGACTAGACGTGACATGCGTAATGTCATAAACTTGTAAAAGAAGCCCCTCTTAGGTCCGGCCCGTCACACGCCATGCAGTAACTTAATAAGCAGCTACACTTGAACCCATCCGGCAGAAGACAAGCATTTCCTGGTACCGTCTGTATTATATATCATCGGGTACTCAGGGTATCACGATTCTGGCAGACTCTGATAAAAAAACGACGATGGATGTCGAGATAAAAAAAGCAGTTAAATTACGTTGTTCAATTTTGTACACCTGAAATTATACCGAAATCGGAAATAGACTTGTTGAAACTATTTACAACATATGTACTTTTATTTCTTAGGGCGAAAAAAAGAACAGGAATAATTTTAAAACTTTTAAAAGTATGCCATTGAATGAAGCTTATTATCACTATCACTGTCAATTTAAGTCGAAACAGGTGATTCAACTTCTAAATCTCGCGAATTTGAAACGCTGCACTTATAATAATATGATTTTTATGGCTCATACCATGCGTCTGATTATTTGGTTACATATCCGAAAGCCCTATCTTTAAAATGACCTAATTAAGGTTGACCAACACAATCTGCGTTCAAGGTACCAAATCAAATCTTTCCTCTCTTTCTTTAAATAAACATAATGACTGGACTACAAGACCAACTGTCTTGTTTGAATCAGGGCCAATCCGAACAAAATCTCCGGAATGTCCGTTCCTTATGCAACAATATTATCGTCTACAAACAAATTGTTGTGGTTTACGACAGGTGTCCGCGGTTTACGGCAGTTACTGTGTTAAATTGATATCATTGCGTCATTTAATTCGGAAAAGAAAGGAGGTTAGGAAATGTCGCCGCTAAGTGAGTGGTAAAATGTGCTAGGTGTTTGTTGATCTTTTGTAATATTGCCACTGGTTATATCATTATTTGTTTCTTCATCTTTATGACAAACAAGATTAGATTAAGTGGCAAAAATAACTATGTCAACTATTTAATGTTATATTTATTTATTTTTAGCGTTTTGGAAATTGGTTGGCTGGCATCGAATTGTACAAATTTTCTTCCTATGAAATGCCAAGGAATAACACCATTAATTTAACTATACTAGAAATAGGTCTCGTTGAAAGCGAAAGCCAATTGATACTTACATAAATTTCTAAAAATCTTTTACTTGATTGTTTTGATTTTGATTGTGATGTGATGATGATACTATCTATAACCTTATCTAAGGTTAATGTTTGTTTGTCTGTCGTGTTATACTCACTCTAAACAGCGATGCAGGAAGTGCAAGAAAGCGGGATCGTCTGTCCTCACAGCAGCGGACAGTGTTCGGGAACTCGGTCTACGCTTGCGCCCTTTTGAGTTCGTCACCGTTCGTGGTGAGCCCTTTGAGTCTGTTAACAAAATTAAATATATAACTATTCATTAAGTTAAGTACAAGTATTATGAAAATTAAACGACCGCAAGACTGGTCAGATCATGATCACAACGTGACCGTTTAGCGGTTTTTATTTTTACAAGAAGAAAGTAAAGTAAACCGTTGGATCAAGTTGTTATCTTTGAATTAAGTCAAATATTAAATAAAGATAATCACGGTAGCTAGAGCAAGAACCAAAGTTATATGAAAAGTAAACGCCTAAACGCAAAAAAATATGTCCAGAATTACATGAAGCATTTGATACACTATCCTACTCAACAGCTTACCAAAGAACAGTCGTTTCCTAGTGGCATGTATGAGCAGGTCTGGAGGAGGAGGCCCGAGGAGCTCCATGATGCAGGCAAGCTGCTCTGCTTCGTTTTCCCCCGGAAACAACGGGTACCCCGTATGTAGTTCCGCAAGGATGCAACCTAGGAACAATGTTATAAATTGTTTGAAAATGGGTTGACTAAATTTAAATATTTTTTCTAAAAATTAAAGTGGAGACCTCGCGAGTACTTTTTTTTTAATGGCTGATTTATGATTTTTTTACGTACCAACCCTCATAACTTTTTTTTTATATTTTTTTTACTAGGCAACTCCGTCATTTTTTTAAATTTCCAAAAACAGACTCGAAAAAAAACTTGATTAATTTATCAAACCTGCTCACAAAATTTCACGAGAATCGGTTGAGAAACGCGACCTGTAGAGTGGAACACACAGATGGATCCCTGTGATGGATGGTTACCTGTGTGTCGCAAATAAATATCTTTGAATCTTGAATCTTAAAGCAATTTTGGCCAAGCTGAATCAGATACGCTTCGCTCGCTCGGTCAATTAGGTATATTTTGCAGACTCAATCCTTTTTGAAAATAGAACAAAAATACGAAAATGTATCAAATGAAATCATACACACAGTTAAAATTAATTGAGATGTATGTATTATAATAAGGAAATTATTAACGACCATAAGAACGTTATTTCCTTTTCCAATCAGGTGCTTCAAACACTTTCATACAAATTATCTAACCCATTTGATTCTAATCTCAATTAAAATAAATCAAGTTTAAAGCCCGATTACACTTAAGCTGTAATTAACAGCACATACCTGCATCGAACATCTCGTAAATTTATATTTATGTGATAGCTAGGCACTTATTCTGCTAATGAAAAGCAGTAAGTGTAGGTAAATTACAACGACATCATGAGATATACCTATTAAGTATAGATGAAACATAATATTTATGTTAGGAGATAACTTATATTTCTTGATATGCACCGTAAAATTTAACTGGTTGATTTTCGTTAAAGGGAGTATTCAGTCCAATCAAATCAAATCAAATCAAATTTAATTATTAAGATTTACAGTTTATAATGATTACAATGTTAGTACTCATCATCATCATCATCAGCACTTACATGCACCGAAAGAAAAGGATAACAGTAGAACAAAGTAATGAGCAATTTTCCCCCAAAGAAGTAAGTAACTCTTTATTGCACAACACATATGGGTCATACACAGAAAACATTATTTACAGTGCTGAAAAAGATTATGGGCTGACAAATGAAGAAAAAAAAATGCATCCCCCATAGTAAAATCGATCAGCTGGCCGCGTGGTTTTGTATAAAAGGAGTAATTATATTTTACTTTTTATTTTTTTGTTTAACTGGTAATGCTAGCGCGAAAGAGATGCCAAATCACAGTACTCTTTTGAAGCTGAAGCGTCGACAGTAGAATCGTTGTGAGATCCCGTGTGTCGGTGTGGTGTCGGCCGGGTCACCTTTCTCTCTGCTTTCTACGTCCTTGCGTAATGTGATGGGTCGATGCTCGCATTATCAGCGGCTAACATAATCGCAATCTGTCTGTTCTCGTGCCGTATCAGCTGTTCTTGCTTATTTTTGGACACATTGTGCAACCGGCCTTTCTTGGGCGCGGCCTTCTCTCGCTCCATTCAGAACATTCACAACAGGTTACTGTTGTGGTAATTTAGCGGTCACTGCTGTGATTTATAGACTTTCTGTCAGTGCTTTCCTTTATGTCTGTCACATTATAGTGCTATCATTAGGAAATTTGAATGCATTACAACAACACCGTTATAAATTATAATAAATTAAAGTACCCTTTTTTCGGCAAAAGATAACACCTTCACCATTATTTATAAAGCATGAAAATTATTATTGTGGCCTGGGTACTTGTTTTACTTTATCGATGTGCTTGTAGATGTAGTTTTGAGTATAATGCAAATCTATAGTTGCTAAATAAACGTTAATGTGACCTATTCTGTTTGCAAATTGACCATTTCGTCACAGCCATAGCAGAACCAATTTAAATCTAATCAACAAAGGCGTATAATTTGTCTTTTCTTCCGTTTGCAAAATGTTATATGTCAGTATTGTAAGTAAAATTCATTGTTTTATTGAATCCTTTAGATTATTTCAAGGAAACGACTTGTTGCCCAAAGCCTCCAAAGTTAAGACATTGAAAGTTCAACCTTGTTAATTAACATAGTTACAGTACATAATCAAACCAATCTAATGGGATACCCATTATTTCTGACACAAACTTTGTTTATCGTTTTTTCTAAAATAGATCTTTGTGGAAGCTAATGATATTTTTGGATTCATTGTTATTTTTACGTCATTTAAAAATCACTAATACCAAGGTACTTTCAGATATTTAAAACCTTCCTTTGTCACGTTGTATTTGGTTAATATTGGTAAATTATGTTTATACACTATGAATTTTTAGTTGTATGTTTATACTCTTCAATCGTTTATCATTTTAATATCTTCTTTAGTGTCATAATATACATATAATGTTTCATATCATGCATCATTGATCAAATCTTGGCCAATAATTAAGATGTCAAGAGAAGATACCTATACTATGTATATTCAATGTTTGTATATCATTTTACGTGGTATTACTTTATTATGTAACAACACATAGGCCTATAATTTTCGTTACATAATTTCTACGAATTTGTTATTATCTGGATACCTATTCCAATTACAATATTATATTGGTATTATATTATTAAAAGTTGTAAAAACTAACCTTTATTATGTCGCGCGTAGTTTCAGTTCCTGTACTATTCACATTCGCTCGGGTAAAAAAAAATAAAAAAATGTCATATTGTTAAAGAAGTGATCGGTCTGCAAAAACTTGGTAACATTAATCAGATTCATTTTGGTATTATTATATCATAAAACGTAATTTCATCATAATTTTGTATTTTGTTATCTATTACATAGCTACATTTTTATATTACCTAAGTATAAATTTTCTGTATAACTTCCAAAACTGTTTTACAATAGTGATTTGCTTATGTTTGACTTAATTTTTTATGCCTCTACCTATATACATATAATAAGCTTTATAGTAATTCCATTTCCATAAGAACCTAGACTCGTTTTTTCCTTTTTTATAAAGGTATTTACTGGTTAATGAGCCCTATGATACAAAAATTTTCTTGAGACACTGCAGTGAGCAATTTGAATGAATCTACGTTCAAAATCAAATCAAAAATATTTTATTCGCATTAAGATTTTTACAAATCATTTTTCGACGTCAAGGCTATCATGGATGCGTTCACGTTGATGGGAACTTTTACATTCCTATCACTTATTACATCATAATCATCGTTTATCATTACATTAATTTCACCATATCATAAGGGTTGTAAGGTCAATGACCGACTTGACAAATCCTGCAAATTTTTTTTCTAACTCACCTTGTTAGTATACCAAAGCTAAAGTGGTAATATAGCAGACTGGATGTTGTTATGCTATGATGATGATGACATCACTCACCCATGCTCCACATATCGATGGCGGTGCCGTACTGCAATCCAAGGATGACCTCCGGGCTACGGTAGAACCGGGACTGAATGTAAGTATACACGCGCGCATGCGTATAGCAAGAGCTACCGAAGTCGATCACTTTGATCGAGGAGCTGCCTCGCGCTTTGAGCAATATGTTTTCCTGGAAACATAAGGAATTAAAATATTAAAAACAAGGTTAAAAAAATTCCACTGCCTAAAGACTGTTGAATTTACAATTATCATTATTTTGACAAGCTAGTGACCAGAACTAATGATAATTATGGGCAATCATTACATAATACTTTGTAAAATTATATTGTATGAAAAACCTAACACATACGAAATTAAATCAAAACATTGATGTTATGAAAATGTTAGAACAATTTATAATATGGAAGTTTCTTACAGGTTTCAAGTCGCAATGGATGATGTTCTCTGCCTCGAGCAACCGTAGACACCGAAGCAAGGAGTTCGCGAACCTTCTGATGAGACTCAGACTGAAGCCTTGGTAGTTGTTCTTCTTTATCAGCTCGTAAAGGTTGATGCTAGAATTCGAAATGATCAAGATATTAAAAAATAAAGTTTAAATAAACTTAAAAACGCGCATTTAAAGCGCATCAAACTTATCAAATTATTGTATTGTCACCGGTTCTTGATAAGTGTACAACGTTTAAATTACGAGTAAATCTGTCCGTTTAGAGTGGGTCAAAACCGAGTCCAAAGGAGTCGGTTACAAACAAACATACAGCATGAAATTTACATCTGAACTGAACAAACTGAACAACTTTTCACGAAAAAAAAAATCCTGTGACAAAAAAATTTTTGGTCTCCATACAAAATGGGTCGGTGGGGAGTCTCACTTTGTATGGAGAGACCAAAAATTTTTTTGTCGCAGGAATTTCTTTTTTCATGAAAAGTTGTTCAGTTTGACGGGTACTATCCGACGGGAACAAAACGATGTAAATTTCACGGTGTATAGGTGAAGCTAATAAAAGCGTGTTAATTAAAATAGTGCCAATTTGTAGAGTTAAGTGTGGTCCCGCACTGGGTCGCCTAAGACCTAATCGCCCTAATTCAGGGTAGGCTATAGAGTATAAACCCTCGGTGGAGACGTATATGCTGTTGATGATGAAGTCCCGTTTGGTCGGTGCAGATAACAGCAACGTTAATTTTGAAAAACATTTGTCGAGAACAATAAAACAATAATTTATAAAAACGAACTGAATACAGAAAGTTATATATTTGTTGCTAGAACATTCTTTAACAATACCAAGAAATAAATTTCAATTAGAAGAATTGGGTGATGTATTTAACTTTAATTAAATACATTATAGTCTTAACTATGTATAATTATCAAAATAATACGCCCAATGCTTATGAAGACAATGGTGAAACAGGCCCAAATCCAAATGGCTAATTCAAAAGTATTTCGTGAGTAGCAGACATTAATCCAAGCTGAACTATTGCAACTACCCTCGTTAACTTTAACAATTCCATCGACACTACTAATGAAGAGGTCAGCTTTGATTGGTGCTGTTATTAATTATAGGATATCGATACTTTTGCACTTGTTGCGAAGATGCTCTGATGCAAATTTTAAAGGTCAGACGAAATAGGCTGTCGAAACTAAAATAGTTAAGCATGTCACTCATATTGACTACATACAATTACGATCACTCTTATAAAAATAGAGATTACAAAAGATAACTAAGGGAGCAGTTTTTACAATTTCAATTTTCATTTTGTATGAAGAAACCTGTAGTTAAGTTAATGTGGGTTTAACCTTGTTGTTAACTTTGTCTTGATTACTTAGATGATTGCGTTTCTAGTAGACTCATTGAAATAATCTATAGGTATATAAAAATGAACCCCTATTTCTCTTGGTCACGCTATAAATTGAGAACGGCTTTACCGATTTCATTCATCTTTTTTTTAAAAAAATCTAATACTTCGTAGAAGGTTCTTACATAAAAAAAAAAGAAAAAAAAACGAAAAATGCGCAGGGTAGGTGTAGGGATGTTGGTTAAAATGGCCGGACAACGTCTGCCGGGTCAGCTAGTCTATAATAATTGCGGACTACTTGAGACTTATTGCTCTATACAACGTGTTAGCAAAAAACGCTAAACCTCTTGTAGGCCAGTCATATCGTACAAATAAAAAGGCTGAAATAGACATAATTGCTGTAAACTTGCTCTTTTGGTATGTTGTTTGGGTCCACCTGGATAGTATTAATCCAGATTTGCAGCAGTCTGAAATTCTCGCGCGCTGAGAAGTTGCTGAAAAACCACCAAAAACGACATTGGAAGGCTCTGACGACAAAGGTTACAACTACTTTTTTAAAGTGTACAAAATTCCTGACAGTTTGAGCTCTAATTCAATTATTTCTATTTCGAATGTAACAAAATATGACCTATCGGGTCAGCCCATGAAACTGAACAAATTTTGTTCCACAACTTTTTTAAATGTGCAATATTTTCTTTACGTTTACGTTATTTTGCTAACACGTTGTAGGTTTTTTTTTTTATTAAGGAAATATACAGTCGACAGCTTATAAGATATAGTTCTGATAAATAGACCTAGAATCTCCACTATTGAACAAAACAATATGATCTATAAGAGAGTTCATCTAATACTTTAAACGAGCAATTCTTGTATATACCTATATATATATAATGAGAATCTCGGAAACGGCTGCTACGATTTCGATGAAATTTGGTATATAGGGGGCCTCGAGGGCGATAAATCGATCTAGCTAGCTTTTGTTTTTGGTAAAACAGGATTTCCCCATGTTTTCGGGCTTAAAAGAATTTGTACGCCATATCATTAAAAGGAAGGGAACCGGGAGGCAATGAAACTGAAGGTCAGACGATCGAATCCACATGAATGTACTTTTTTATTTTTTTGTTCATGTTTCTTTTTTTGTTTGTTTTTAACTTTTTAATTCTTTCATTTAGTTATTTAAATACAAAAATGATAGAAATAAAAATTTCTTATTAAGTACCTTATTTTTTCGTGGTCTTAATTTTTTCCAACAGATAGAGCAATTTTTATAGGTATGTTTTTTTATTTATTACTTACCGTCGTCGTCGTTGTTATTACTTATTTTTTTATTTACTTAGTTCAATAAAAATACCTTTACAGAAAATCACTTCGTTTTTCTTACACCGAAAGTTCTGCAACAGATGGCACTACAACTCACATAGTGACGAAATTTTCTTCTAAAAAAGCATTTAAAAGTATTTTCAGTTAATTTTTTCAGATATGTAACACAGAAATGGAAAATGAAATTTTATCCACGCAACCTCAACAAATTCAATTTTATATTACTACTAGCGCTGCCTTGCCACTGTTAGGCATGGGAATAATAATTTATTTTCCTTTCTGAATTCTATCCAAATTCCGATCCTAATTTATTGTCAATGCAGGGAAATCTATTTTTACTAAAAATTAAACCTAGCTAGATCGATTTATCGCTCCCGAAACCCCATATAATGCTAAATTTCATCGAAATTATCCACGCAACCTCAATAAATGCAAATTTATATTACTACTAGCGCCGCCTTTACCACTGTATCTGTGAAGAGGCCAAAATTGGAACTACTGCTAATAAGTTGGTAGGTTAGTTGGTATGGGAATAATTTATTTTCCTATAATAATCCTTTCTGAATCCTATCAAAAGTCCCATCCTATTATTTTATAATACATAATATATTCTTTTTCTCGTTTTACTCGGGCCATCTGATGGAAAACTTTCAAACCACCAAAAAATTTATCGGAAATTTTCTTTCATTTTTGTATTTAAATAACTAAATGAAAGAATAAAAAAAAATAAAAAAAAAATATATTTGTCGAGATTCAAACTGCAAACTCGCGGTGTCCCGACTGAGCCAAAATTACCTTTCTATTTCAATGATATCGCGTATCAATTCTTTTAAGCCTGAAAATACGAGGAAATCTATTTTATAAGCTAGATCGATTTATTGCCCCCGAAACTAAATTGCGAAATCGTTGCAGCCGTACGTTTCCGAGATCCTTATTATTCTTATCTTGCTCGTTTAAAGTATAAGAGTGGTGCTACTATGTCTAGCCGCGTGTACTTTCTTCTGAACGTATGAAGTAAGTAGAGTTTATCGAAATGCGTAGGTGTCTTACAAAAAAAATAAACGAGCTAAGCTCGGTCAACCAGGTACCGTTAATAATGAGGGATTTTCTGACAGCTTTTAAAAAAATAGTTCTAATTATGACGGTAGATGGCGCCAAGTTTACTTTGTGGATTTTTTTTTTTATCCTTTAATGGCCCTGGGTGTCTCGCCGAATTTCTTCGGATCCACGAATGGTCAACACCATCTACCGAAGTTTTACGAACAATTTATAATTTAATTGGCTGTCGGAAAATCCCCGATTACATTAAAAGTTTAGTCAACGAGTCACTCACCTCATCAACTCAAAACTGATGCACAGATGGTTCCTAAAGTAGAAGTAGTCCAGCATGTGAATCACGTTGTGCGCTTGGTCCTTGTCCTTCAGCCTGAGGTGGTCCAGCACCCTGACTTCCACCAGGGCCTGATGGTGAAACCTCTTCTTATTCCTGATGATCTTGATGGCCACTAGCGTCCCGTTTCGGTGGTCCAGGGCCCGGATGACTTGGCCAAAGGAGCCCTTTCCGATGACTTCCAGGATTTCGTACCGGTAGCCTATCTGGTCGTGGATTTGCTGTAAATAGAACGAAAAGAAGTTGAAAACGTGAAGTCAAATTTTCAATTTAAATTCTCTGGCATGACAGGATTATTAAGATCGGTGGTGTCTTAAAAATAATGACGTGTAAAATTATTTTTTTACAATTAAATGAACTGAACTGAAGTATAGAATAAAACATTCTTGTTAAATAAAATGCCTTTAGATAAGTTCAAAGCTATTGTTAAGCAAAAATTGTATAAATAAGCTTATTATAGAATATCTGACTACTTAGAGGATAGATATCCATGGAATAGATTTCTTGAATGACAGGCTGTTTCAACATGCAGGAATTTTGTAAATGACTAAGTAATACTAAGTAAACTAGTGGCTCTGTGAGCTGTAAACCTCGCGAGTCTGTGTGGCTCTGAGTCTGTGTGGCTCTGTGAGCTGTAGACCTCGCGAGTCTGTGTGGCTCTGAGTCTCGTGTGGCTCTGTGAGCTGTAGACCTCGCGAGTCTGTGTGGCTCTGTGAGCTGTAGACCTCGCGAGTCTGTGTGGCTCTGTGAGCTGTAGACCTCGCGAGTCTGTGTGGCTCTGTGAGCTGTAAACCTCGCGAGTCTGTGTGGCTCTGAGTCTGTGTGGCTCTGTGAGCTGTAGACCTCGCGAGTCTGTGTGGCTCTGAGTCTGTGTGGCTCTGTGAGCTGTAGACCTCGCGAGTCTGTGTGGCTCTGTGAGCTGTAGACCTCGCGAGTCTGTGTGGCTCTGTGAGCTGTAAACCTCGCGAGTCTGTGTGGCTCTGAGTCTGTGTGGCTCTGTGAGCTGTAGACCTCGCGAGTCTGTGTGGCTCTGAGTCTGTGTGGCTCTGTGAGCTGTAGACCTCGCGAGTCTGTGTGGCTCTGAGTCTGTGTGGCTCTGTGAGCTGTAGACCTCGCGAGTCTGTGTGGCTCTGAGTCTGTGTGGCTCTGTGAGCTGTAGACCTCGCGAGTCTGTGTGGCTCTGAGTCTGTGTGGCTCTGTGAGCTGTAGACCTCGCGAGTCTGTGTGGCTCTGAGTCTGTGTGGCTCTGTGAGCTGTAGACCTCGCGAGTCTGTGTGGCTCTGAGTCTGTGTGGCTCTGTGAGCTGTAGACCTCGCGAGTCTGTGTGGCTCTGAGTCTGTGTGGCTCTGTGAGCTGTAGACCTCGCGAGTCTGTGTGGCTCTGAGTCTGTGTGGCTCTGTGAGCTGTAGACCTCGCGAGTCTGTGTGGCTCTGAGTCTGTGTGGCTCTGTGAGCTGTAGACCTCGCGAGTCTGTGTGGCTCTGAGTCTGTGTGGCTCTGTGAGCTGTAGACCTCGCGAGTCTGTGTGGCTCTGAGTCTGTGTGGCTCTGTGAGCTGTAGACCTCGCGAGTCTGTGTGGCTCTGAGTCTGTGTGGCTCTGTGAGCTGTAGACCTCGCGAGTCTGTGTGGCTCTGAGTCTGTGTGGCTCTGTGAGCTGTAGACCTCGCGAGTCTGTGTGGCTCTGAGTCTGTGTGGCTCTGTGAGCTGTAGACCTCGCGAGTCTGTGTGGCTCTGAGTCTGTGTGGCTCTGTGAGCTGTAGACCTCGCGAGTCTGTGTGGCTCTGTGAGCTGTAGACCTCGCGAGTCTGTGTGGCTCTGAGTCTGTGTGGCTCTGTGAGCTGTAGACCTCGCGAGTCTGTGTGGCTCTGAGTCTGTGTGGCTCTGTGAGCTGTAGACCTCGCGAGTCTGTGTGGCTCTGAGTCTGTGTGGCTCTGTGAGCTGTAGACCTCGCGAGTCTGTGTGGCTCTGAGTCTGTGTGGCTCTGTGAGCTGTAGACCTCGCGAGTCTGTGTGGCTCTGAGTCTGTGTGGCTCTGTGAGCTGTAGACCTCGCGAGTCTGTGTGGCTCTGAGTCTGTGTGGCTCTGTGAGCTGTAGACCTCGCGAGTCTGTGTGGCTCTGAGTCTGTGTGGCTCTGTGAGCTGTAGACCTCGCGAGTCTGTGTGGCTCTGAGTCTGTGTGGCTCTGTGAGCTGTAGACCTCGCGAGTCTGTGTGGCTCTGAGTCTGTGTGGCTCTGTGAGCTGTAGACCTCGCGAGTCTGTGTGGCTCTGTGAGCTGTAGACCTCGCGAGTCTGTGTGGCTCTGAGTCTGTGTGGCTCTGTGAGCTGTAGACCTCGCGAGTCTGTGTGGCTCTGAGTCTGTGTGGCTCTGTGAGCTGTAGACCTCGCGAGTCTGTGTGGCTCTGAGTCTGTGTGGCTCTGTGAGCTGTAGACCTCGCGAGTCTGTATATATCTTTTAAAAAAAACTTTTTTCTCGACAAACATTCCCAACCCCTTGATTTTTTTATTTTTAAACTTTATTTTATTTTATTTTGTCTTATCTTATTTTATTTTATTGGTTAAGAAATGTGACCTGTAGAGGAAAACAGCCTCGGCGGTAGACCTTGTAAGCTGGCAAACCCCATAACTCCGTCATTTTTTAAAATTTCCAAAAACTGACTCGACAAAAAAAATCGATTAATTTATCAAACCTGCTCACAAAATTTCACGAGAATCGGTTGAGAAACGCGACTTGTAGAGCGAAACAAACAAACAAACCACAAACAAACAAACAGATGGACATACAAAAGCAAATTTGGCCAAGCTGAAACAGAGACGCTTCGCTCGGTCAATTATTATTTGACAAAAAAGAAACGCAAAAGATTCGATGCATGTGGAGTTTCTTAGGTGAGTTCTTCTCCACAGAGTCCGCACATTATAGTGATAATGACGAAACTAAAATATAACATCCAAAGGTTAATAAATTATTTATATCATTTTATTTCGTAGACGGTACATCTCTTGTCACTACGGACCCACCGTACCCCTGGCCATAGCCATTGTTGTAATGTATTTTGTTATTATAAGAGCTAAAATGTACCATGTAAGCTTTAGGATCATCGTGACAAGCTATAACATTCCTACAGGACAGACTAGCGTGACGTCACAGTTGCGTCGTGCCTTATAATTGCCCAGCTCTAGGCTGATTGATTGAGGCTATTATTATTATGTTTCGGTTTGGTCTATTTAGACGATCTATTTTTAGGGTCTCCTACGTCATTAGCAGTCGAGATTTCAAAATGTAATGCTCCCTGTAAGACAAAAGGGTTTCGTTCAATTACACGTGTACATTTATACATACGCATCACGCCCACATCCCAGGGTGGATAGGGGTGGGGAAATCAGGCCACAGCATTTAGTTTTTAACTGGACTAAATATTAACGCAAAAAGAGTCACCACACTACAGACACTACAGAGAGAAGTCAAAGTAAAAAAATTCAATGCATAGTTAACCAATAAAAGCTCTTTTTGAGTCACTTATTATGACTCTCCCGGGAAGAAAAGGTATGTAGTTGGGACATTCGAGTTCTTACTTCTCAGACCAAGCCACGATTTACTAATAACAATAATAATAGTTTATTCAATAAAGCATCAAGGACTCATTAAATTGTTAGTAATCAATGTAATACTTAAAGTCTAGGGTTAGAATTATAAGATGAAAAAAAAAAAAAAAAAATTAAACTAACATTATAATTCTCCTTATACAACGTGTTACAAATAATACCAAAAAAAAGAATATTTTTATCAAAGGCATTTAATTAAAATTTTCCCATCTCTAGTGATCAGCTGTGTCAAAAAATATTCGGACCAGATATGTAATTTTAGGTCAATGTGCCTATTTTTACCGCTAGGGTTAAAAATGTTTACGTACTACTTGTACCAAAACATTCACATTAGAACAATTAATTTCAAAATGAAAAAACTACAAATAAATAAAAAAGCTTTGTTAAATAATTGTTATGAAATAATAAATTAATTAAATAATAAAAGAACTAAATATTTCAAAATAATATTTATGTTTGTAAATACGTAAACAAGATAATTAAGGCAAATAAAATAATTCTAACATAAATTGATACAAGTACACCTCTTTTTAAAATGTAGGCACAAATGGTGTACAAATACTTTTCCGTTTTGATAACCGATAGTCTATATTTTAGGTGTCAATTGACACTAGAGATGGGAAAATTTTAATTAAATGCCTGTGATGAAGAATATTCTTTTTTTTGGTATTTTTTGTAACACGTTGTATAATATGGAGGCGGCAGCAGCGATTAATAAAAGGGCAGTCAACCCTCTCGGCTACCATTGCCAGGAATGAATTTAATATTTATTTATCCAGAAGCGAGTTGCTAATGGTTTCTTAAACCAATTTAACTTTTGGAGCCACGGAAATTACTAAAAGAACTAAGGCCTATAGATATTTAGAGACGAAAACTAAGCTAAGATTGTTCTTAGAAATGTCAAATGGCGTGCTAAAATTGTTCTTAGCCGACTTATTGTTTATATACCATAAGATTGTGAACGCCGTTAGTTTATAATCTGACTCGCGATATTATAAACTTACGGAAAATTGTGAACTGAAACCAACCATTTACAATTTAACGTATTATTTTTCGTTAGTTTATAATCTATCGAAGTCAAATCGTCAAATTGCAAACCATTCCTGATAGGCCAGTTTTGGCTGCGGCAATGAATAAAAAAATAAAACTATATGGATACAGAACGAGCTCCAAAACTGACCAATCAGGAACACGGTTCACAATTTTACGGGTGATAAAACCCGATAGATTATGAACTCTGCAGCTCTGTTCACAATTTGACGATAAGTATAAATAAAATTAACAGCGAGCAGATACTAAAACTTGAAGGCTTCTTGAACAGTCAAGTATCTAAGAAAACGGCTTGTCTAAGAAGCGAAGGCCGAGACTCTTCAATGATCTCAGCCAGAGACATTGACGTCATCAGCGTCATCAATCACATACTATACTATACAAAATAATACTAATGTGCCGAATACCGTCTCTAGGCGACCGAAACGCAATTTTTAACCTTGATGTACAGAAATTATGGTAGCTTGTACAAACCTTTCACAATAATGATAAAACGAAGAAAAAAAAGCCAATTTTTCTAATTTGATTTTCTGAAGTATTTTTTAGACACGTAAGGAGACCTAGATGGTCTGGTTATCATTCCAAGCGCGTTTTTGCCATCTTACTGCTTAAATAAATAAAATAAATAAGTGGGGAGATCTTCACACATGGCCATCTGCGATACCAAACTAAGCAGAGCTTGTACTATGGTTACCAGACAGCTGATATACATTACTTAAATAGATAAATATATAGATAAATATATAAATATAAATATATAGATAAACAACAACCAGACACAAGGCAAACACAAGTGCTCATCACACAAATGTTTGCCTTGGGCGGGATTCGAACCCGCGACCCTGTGCGTCGGAGGCAGATACACTACCACCTGGGCTACGGAGCCGTCAGGGCTACGGAGCCGCCGCTTAGGGAGCTAAACCATGATATTTTCCTACGGTAAAAAATAGCGTGTGTCCGTCCTTTATTACCTTGTGATAGCTGCCGTTTTCATCGTCATAGCCACAGTTGTTGGGCAAGTCGGCCCTCGCGTGGACCTTGCTGGACTCCAGGCCGAGGAACCAGATCTCGGGGAACTTCCTGATCTCCGTGCGCTCCCACTCGGTCAGCCTGTCACCGTACAGCTTCAGCGCCTCTGTGGAACAAGGAAATGGTCATCATCAACATCATGATCATCATCATCGTGTGAGTGCAACGACCGACCCCACAAACTCTAGTGTCAGAATTATTGAGCCGCTAATAGCTTCTATTCTACTCTGCTACCACACGGCGTGGAATACATTTGTCACTAACCCCTACTCTTCCCGTGGGTGTCGTAAGAGGCGACAGGGAACGGGCAGCAGCGCTCTCTGATAGCGATCTCCAACCCGCCTGCCAAGCGTGGAGTTTATGGCAAAACCCTCCACTTAAGTGGAGGAGGCTCATAGTCCAGTAGTGGACTGTAACGGGCCGTTGATGTTGATGATTTGGATGTTTGCTCCGCCTTCACACTTAAAGTACTCAATGTATTTGGATAAAATTTAGGATGGAGATAGTTTGTAACTTGGATTAACACAGGATACTTTTTACGGGAAAAAGTCTTATTCCCAGGAGAAAATCTTACACAATGCGAGCGTAGCCGCGGGCAAACCGTTAGTAATTTATATTTGTAGTAATTTCAAGGTATTTGGCGTTATTTGCAGAGGATAAATTTACTTAACGGATGATATTTGAATGTGGTGCGTTTGATGTTTTCTCAAACACGTTTCGAATATTATACGGGCTAAGTAAATAAATCTACCTTTGCGTCTGGAACTTTTGATAATTTTAACAAGCTCGTGTTTGCGCTAGGAATACTGAAATATATTTGCTTAATGTTTTTTTTTTAGTTAAGATAAATAACTAGTGGCTCTTTGAGCTATATACCTCGCGAGTCTGTATATCTTTTGATATTTATTTTTAATTTTTCTCCACAAACATCCCCGACCCCTTGATTTTTTTTTATTGGTTGAGAAATGTAACCTGTGTAGAGGAAAACAGCCTCAGCAGTAAACATTGTAAGCTGGTAACCCCCATAACTCCGTCATTTTTTAATATTTCAAAAAACTGACTCGACAAAAACGGTTAATTTATCGAACCTGCTCACCAAATTTCACGAGAATCGGTTGAGAAACGCGACCTGTAGAGTGAAAGAAACTGATGGACAGACAGATAGTCATACAAAAGCAAATTTGGCCAAGCTGAAACAGAGACGCTTCGCTCGTTTCGCTCGCTCGGTCAATTGTTTCCTTCGTATTTTAAATTGTTGATAAAAATGTTTACAAGCATTATTTAACTAAAATGTTGTCGTTATTAAGTTCTATTCTACGCGAGTGCTGAGGAAAAGTGTTATCTCGATGCAGCCTGCAATATTTGAGTTTTTCTAGACGCTATTGTGTTTTCAAAGGAATCAAACATTCATTGTTTACGTGATCATATTATCAACGAGAAGAACTTAATCTCATCTTGTATGTTCACTAAGACATTTCCTGGTGTTAAACAAGTGGTTGATCTATTGTTTAATTAAAAACATCATAAAAATATTATTGCTGAAAAACCGTTGAAAGAACTTTTTAAATTCGCGCGTTACTTTATCTGTGTTGCCAGGACCGTGCCGAACTCATCTTACGCGAAAGTCGCACGTTGCTCCCGCGAAATACGCACGTCACCCACGCGGATTAACCTGTGCGAATTTCACTCGCCGAACTTTCCTTATTCTATGGCCGTCCGTTTATGGTGTGCATGTGGACTGAATGAGCACCTTCTGAATAAGATGGAGCGCCTCCGAGAGCGCTGCAGCCGCCTTGAAATAGCCTTGAAACCACAGCGGTTCATTTCGTCACGACTCACTCTGCTGTTGTCGTCGCCTTGTCGCTGCCAGGATTTGCTGCTTTCCGGGACGGGGACATGTTACTCGTACATGAGTGCCGAATGCTTGCTGGTTTATTCTAGTTACCACCTACGCGCTTAATACTAATATACTAGTGCTTTGTTTTTAGCTCAATTAACACCATTTTTATAACTTTTAATTATTATTATTTTTTGTATTTTTTTTTTTTTTTTTTTACTTATACCTATTGTTACTTATTTTTACTAATTGTTACTATTTTGAGTTGTTTGTTAATTGCACTTTGTTAATTCTTGCTACCCACTTGAGAGCATGTCGCAACCGGTTATGAACCTCACACCCAGTGACAGTCAGCCTATCAGTTTGTCCCAACACACACATGTTAAATGTGATTTGTGCACAGATTTTCCTCGCTACTTCCGATCGAAAAGGGGACTAAACTTACATACGGCCAGAAAACACAAGACTAAAAATATCGCACCACGTCCAGATCTTCAAAATGCTCCACCACTACCGCCTTTGCCACCATCCTCATCACTGACAGGGGACGATCCTCAATCTCCTCTCCTCTCCAAGCCTTTTTGGCAAACACTGAGTGAATTGAGATGTGAGGTTCCTGTCATCAAACGCATACCCCGTGGCGCGCGAGCTAGCGTAGCACGAGCTCTTAAGTCGTGTGTCGATCGGGTGGTCTCATCTAACTGCAAACCTGAGTGGGAAGAGCTATTAACTTTTGCATACAGGATCCTACATGTCAATAAAGATGGTAACGATAAATTGAGCCTAACACAAAAAATTAAAAACAACTGTGTTTCAAGCGATATACCCAACACCAGTTCCAGACCTTCTGATTGTCGTTCAAGTAAAACAATATTCAATATTTTTAAAAAAGTAGAAGCCAAAGTGAGCGAGGGCGACCTCAGAGGGGCAAGTCAACTCTTGTTCTCAAACGATACGATTGCACCCGATAACATAGAGACCTTACAGTCACTTCATGCAAAGCATCCGTCTCCATTGGTCGCTAGCCAGCTCCCCGATTCTCCAGAAAAAGACAGCTCTTTACCTTGTGTAACATCCGAAGACATTATTCAAGCAGTCACATCTTTCAAAAACGGTTCAAGCGGTGGCGTGGACGGGCTATCCCCTCAACATCTAAAAGACCTTGTGAGTGTCTCTGCAGGCGACGTAGGCTGGGGTTTGGCTTCTAGTTTAGCTTCTCTCGCTGATTTAATGCTGTCTGGCAAAGTAAATGACGAGGTTATCGATATCTTGTACGGCGCTAGTCTCTGTGCTTTAAAAAAAAAAGACGGAGGTATTAGACCAATAGCCGTTGGTACCACTTTTAGGAGATTAGTATCCAAAATTGCTTGCAGACATATTGTGCCATCCCTAACAAAAAAGTTCCAGCCCATCCAGGTTGGCTTTGGTTCTAAAGGCGGGTGTGAGGCCGCAGTTCACGCTACTCGTGCTTTTCTAGCAAGTGACGTTGGGCAAGTTCTCCTTAAGGTTGACGTAAGGAACGCCTTTAACTCAGTAGACCGCGGGACATTACTAACCCAAGTAAAAGAACACACCCCTGCCATTTTCCCATACCTCTGGCAGTGCTACAGTAAACCCTCAAAACTTATATATAAAAAACACCTTTTACACTCTTCGGTGGGTTGTCAGCAAGGTGATCCTCTAGGTCCGGCCATTTTTAGCCTCAGTATCCACCCCATCATCTCATCTTTATGCTCCAAATTTAATGTTTGGTATTTGGACGATGGCACGCTAGGAGGCCAAGCTGATGTGGTGTTGAACGACCTACAAAGCCTTATCAATGATTTCAAGAACATTGGCTTGGAGCTCAATTTTTCTAAATGTGAGCTCTATATACATCCTACTGTCTCTGCAAAAGATAGGAATGATATACTACAGAAATATAACACCGTGGCTCCTAACATCCAAATCGCCACCGACGCAACGTTACGCCTTCTGGGGGCTCCAATTCTTGACAATTCCTTGCCTCAATTTATTCAAGAGCAAATCGATAAATTTCAGAGCACTTCCGACCGCTTACTTAAAATAAACGCTCACATGGCTTTAGCACTTATAAAATTTTGCCTGTTTGTGCCAAAGTTCACCTACGTCTTAAGGTGCAGCCACTTATGGAGGTTTCAGAGCTTGTTGACGGCTGTAGATGAACACGTATCTACATTGCTGACAAAGGTACTTAACTGTCGTCTGACTGCAGAATCATGGGTCCAGGCTTCGCTTCCTATACGCTTCGGTGGCATCGGTATCCGGAAAGTTTCAAATGTCTCCCTGCCCGCCTTTTTAGCTTCTGCTCACGGGTGTAACAAACTTTTTAAAGATATGACAAGCCCATCGCTTGGTCTGGTTGAAGTCGCTCATCTTTCGGAAGCTTTAGTTGAATGGAAGTCATCTAGCCGCAGCGAGATCCCTAAATCTGTGCACTCTCAAAGACAATGGGATGAGCCTTTGTGCAAAAATGTACAAGAGGAGTTGTTATCCACTGCCACGGACACCACAGATCGCGCCCGTCTTCTCGCAGTATTTGAGAAAGAGTCCGGGTTATGGCTGGACGCTTTGCCATCCGCACACATCGGTACTCTCCTAGATAACTGCACACTGTCCCTATCTATTAGCCTCAGGTTGGGGCTCAAAACAAATCAGCCACACCAGTGCAAATGCGGGACAGCAGTTAATGAATTAGGGTACCATGGACTATCGTGCCAAAGAAGCGCAGGTCGCATCCCACGACACGCGGCGTTGAATGACATAATTCGTCGGGCGCTAGCCTCAGTGAACATTCCGGCAAAATTGGAGCCAAACGGAATCGTTCGTACCGAAGGTAAGAGACCCGACGGATTGACGCTCATCCCATGGAAACAGGGAAGGTGCCTGGTGTGGGACGCCACCTGCGTCGACACGCTTGCTCCATCTCACGTCCAGGCCACTTGCGGACGAGCGGGTGCAGCTGCTGCGAGCGCCGAAATTTTAAAGACCCGGAAATACGAGGAGCTAACCGGTTCCTACATGTTCTCTCCTCTGGGTTTTGAGACCATGGGTCCCTGGGGCCCCGATGCCAAAATAATATTAAGAGATCTTTCAGTGCGCCTCATCGAGACCTCTGGTGACCGCAGAGCTGGCAGCTTCCTCGGGCAAAAAATAAGCCTCGCCATTCAGAGAGGAAACGCGGCCAGTCTGCTGGGCACCATGTCTTGCGGAGACGCACTGGAAGATATCTTCTATTTGTAAATATTTTGTATATTTTTAATTTTTTGTTTATTATTAATTTTTGTTTTTATTGTAATATACTAGTCTAGTTTTATTGCAAGTGTAACAGAGATAGAGAAACTGTTCATTTTGTGGAACGTCGCTCGCAGTGATAAAAAAAAAGAAAGAAAATAATCGTAGTCTATGGTTGTCTCTGCGAGGTGTGCTTGTGCAGTTTTGACTTCTTTTGTTTTTATTTCATATATTTTGAAAGTTAAACGCAGTCTTCTTATCCTCATTCTTTTAAACCTCAGTCATTTTCTAAGCAACATATCTGGCGAGGTCACGGACGGTGAATTTCATTTATAGTGATTTCCGTGCTTCAAAAGGCACGCGAAGGAATGATCAGAAGCAATTTAATAGCTTCGACACTCTGGCAACTGGGCTAGTAGTGCTTTTCTGACGTGCCGGCTACTACATAGGCAATAGAGTATTTTACTGTTCCTAAATTTACCATATTTTTTGAATTAATTAAAAAATATAGATTAGTAGCAGACGATTCGCGAAGAAAAAGCAGAATCGGTTGGAAAACGAATTCACAGTGATTTTTTAAAGTTTCAAAAACGATAAAGTCTGTCTCTTTCAAGAACGATTTTTTGTATGGAGATTATATTATGGCGTTACTTGCTTGTGAGCCTCTCTGTCTAATACTGAATTTCAAACCTTTATAACTCGGTAAATTTTAAATATAGAGCAAAAATTATTTTAGTGTTCGATAGCAGAACTAAACTAAAGAGTTTGGATTTATAGAATAAAAAAAAAGTAGTCAAATACCCTACAACCCTGTTTTAACGACAGATTCCTATAAATAAAAATGAAGTGTATTTATTCTTGCTCTGAGCGCGTTGCCTTGTTTGTCATATTCCAAAGGTCAATACTATAACCGCGTGATTCAATCAGGATTGCGAAGGTCAAATAGGGTTCGGGAAAGGAAAGAGGTAGAAACCTTTGTCAAGACCAATTTGCAGGAGTCGGCCGAAGTCTGATATTATAATTTTCGCTACGAAGGCGCGGCGTAGCGACGACGTAGCTTATAGCTACGAAGCGTCTTTTGCTACGAAATGGAAACAGAGACGTATAACTTACAAAGCTACTGCAATTTAGTTATTAGAACGTATTCTTTTATTTATTTTTTGACGGACCTAATCACTATTTATACCAGAGTGGTAATATAGTGGGCGCGGACTTGCGGGGGAGCAGAAGGCTCGTACCCCTTAGGAATTTTATGACAACGTATCTGGGGGCGCCCTCAGACGGGCTCGGACCGCGGCCCAGAACGATGCCAGGGCGAGAAGCGCGTCGGAGAAGAATGACCCCTACCGGGTCTTACTGAGTTAAAGAACGTATTCGTTAAATACATACAACATCTCGGGTAGCCTATGAAACTTAATTTTTATTCCACAACCTTTCAAAAGTGTATTTTTTTTAGTTTAAAATCATCTTTCAGTTTTTACAAATACTCTAGAACAAAAGATGTTTATTTTCACGGACTGATTTATTTAGTAACTTGCTGCGCTATTTTTAACTAGACTACGTCGTCCTCCGGCAAAAAATCTCTCTGCAATCTGACATGATCGATCCGTTTTTCATTTACAACATTTTTTAACTCCTCTCTGAGTCGTTAATTAAGTAGAAGTTTAATAACGTCCCTCTTTGTGATAAGCAAAATAGTTAAAATAATCGCCTTTGACTTGGCTTTGCAACCACAACAATAAAGTCCAATCGGCTTAACCGTGCCTTTCAAAGCACAACAAACTGTATAAAGTAAAATGTGGTTTAACTGTAGCTTCATAAATTTATTATAATGTTTAGCTTTACTTGTATGTCCTCGAATCAAAATGACGAGTAATTTAATTACATTTTCGTCTATAGACCCACTTAATTAATATACGACTTCCATAAGTCTTAAATCCACTTTGAAGGTTTAATTAGACGTAAAAGACCAGATTATCTATTACTATTTAAATTAGCAACTAACAATACAGATTAACAAAGTAAGCAATGTAAAGCGTAGGTGGAGACGGTATTTTAACTCAAAGTCAAAGTCAAAATAATTTATTTCCATAGGATGTTATTACATCACTTAGATCCGTCATTACATTTTTTTGGGTGAGTTCACTAACACAATGGCGGAATCTGTGGAGAAGAGCTCACCGAAGAAACTCCACAGTCGTCGCATCTTTTGCGTTTCCTTTTTTTAAATAAAATATTGTCAATTACAAAATTAATGCTTATTACATATCGAAAAAGCCTGCTACTCAAACAATCTATTCCCATGGACATCTGTCTTCTAAGTAATCAGATATCCTATAGTATACTACAACTAAAAACTAGATGTTACACGAAATGCTTTTTTATTTACTTTTTCAAAGATCTTTTCACACGCGCAGCCTCACCTAGAATCAGCTCTTTTTTCTCATGTCAAAACTTATCTTCCTAATTCAAATTAATCTAAATGTTTACGGCCAGCAACAGCCAAAGAGGCAAAGAGGTATAGGTATGTACATGTACACATACCTAACACAATGTTTGGATATAATAGGTAGGTAAGCCACTGAATAAAAGTAAATTTAAAGCCTTTTCTGAGGGTTTTATAGGAATAAGAAGTACGTAGGTAGATATAATGTCGACCTAACGCAAATTTAGTTTCCTTTTCATAGGCGTGTATATTGTACAATAAAGCCTACCACTTTATGGAAATTAATCATTATTTTATAAAATTTCACTCCAATAATTTTACGCCAACACAGCGCAGCCCATGGTCCACCCAGGTAAACTAAGCAGGTGGACCACGACCTCGGCTCGAACACAGCTTTCTGAGTATTTTTATGTCGTAACAAATCAAATCAAATATCCTTTATTGCACATAAAAACACTCATACGAACACAGACGATACAGGTGAAGGCAATTGGCGGCCTTAGCGCTGCGATCTCTTCCAGGCAACCATTGGGCGAAAAAAAAAAAACAAAAGGATGAATAGGCGGGTGTGCAGAAATAGTACCTACTGTACTAAAATACAAAAAAAACAATACTTCCAATACTTCACTTCTTCTTCTTCTCTTTTCAATATTTCTTTGTGTTAGACTTATTTTATCTTTTTTCACTGGATTCTCTACAGATTGCAAAATAACAAAGGAAAAAGATATTGTATTTTTAATAAAATAAACATTGAATATCAAATTACAAAACAATCACCATATATGTAGTAACCTAATTAAGTTGTTTATAATAACAATGTAATAAGAGTATTAAATTCAATATTGTAATATGATCTATTTTAGATAAAGTAAATGTCACGGTTAACTCTAAGGTTCAAAGACCATTTCTAGTTTACTATAAATACCTATGTATTTTATTCAATAAAGGTTCCCTGTTACAAGAAAAACTCAGAAAAAGGAGAATCTAAATTCCGATTTGATGACATCACGGCTGACATGCCGGTGAGACCCTGTGACGTAGGGGTGCCTTTAGGGTTAAGGTCAGGTCAGTAAGGGAAGATTTTCCTGTTCCATCCCGGATGTAACGTTTGACAGCAGTTCAAAAATTATGGCTTCGGTTTGATGTTTTTCCTGTTGCTTAGGCTTAAATAAAGAAGAGTATAAAAAAGTTATTCGATTTATACGTGAATAATTTTGTTCAAATTTCACCATATTCCTATAATGTTGTTGGGGTATGTTCGCCATGAACATCTAAACTGGAGTGCCAAAAATAGTTTAAGTATATACGAGTAATGTATAGGTATTTATCAAAAACTAGAAATCTAATTAAATTCATTATTTTTCAAGGTATGGAAAGTAGGTTTTCAATTCTTTAAGCTAATATTATATAGGTAGACTTGTATGCCTATTCCACCGAAAAAGAAATCGGAGTCGCAAGCAATGTACCTACTCACTATTCAATCAATTTGGGAGTGTTGGGGCCGGCTGATTATCTCCCTGAAATATGAGATACCTAGTCTTCATCAACAGCTCATATACGTCCCCACCGAGAGGCTCGAGCCTACCCTGAATTAGGGTGATTAGGCCTGAGTCGACCACGCTAGCCCAGTGCGTGTTGGTCGTCTTCACACACAACCTTCGAATTTCTTCGCAAGAGTGTGCAGGTTTCAACACGATATTTTCCTTCGCCGTAAGAGCGTCGAATAAACGTACATATGAATTCTAAATTCGAAAACACATTGGTACGTGGTGGGGATCGAACCCGCGTCTCCCGGACGGGAGGCAGCAGCCGTAGCCACTAGACCACCGACGCTCTTTAAGATTCCTAGTACACACAATGAATCGAAACGTAACAAAGAAAAACACTCGATGATATCGAAAAATACGCTACGACGCCGATTCCTTTGAGGTAAGATATTGAAGGAGAAATAAAGCTTTAAATTATTCAACCTGATACAAACCACACCCAAGTCTAAACCAAATATTCAAATTCAGTATCCTTATTTGAGGAAGGTGTGAAAGCGGGTGATCGTGCGCTTTGGCGTGCCCTTGGGGAGGCCTACGTCCAGCAGTGGACTGCAATCGATTAATTGATCCATATTTGCCTGGACGGGAATTGAACTGGAAACTTTGCATGTAGTTTTATGCATCAAATGTACTAAAACACACATAAACCAACGATTGACTGTAGGGTCTGAAATGGATAGCTTTACAGGGCTGTCTCACTTCACCGTGATGTTAACCGACTATTCAGTTTATAACAGATCCTATTTAGGTCAGCTTACCTCGTTATTACAGTCACGCCTAGCCAAATTAATTATCCGACAACCCTGCATTATACCACAAAGTAAGTAAAGAGGCACGGGTGACTATACAGGGTGGAAACGTTAAATGTACTGATACAGTGAGTGTATGTCGTCGAGGTGACATTAAAGTGAGTTCCAGTGGTGACCCGCAGAAACGAAGAAAAATGAGGGTAGACAGATATGTCTGTCCCTCCCTGGTTCTACTCGCAACGTCTCTCCAGTCTACCCGCGACCATGGTGCTTGCAACAGCGCCGAAATATCGGGTCTCCTCAACAAAAATAATATCGCGGTAAGCCCGTAAAATGTCTCATAAATGTATGTTTAGGTACTTACAGGCAATGTCAGTATACAACATGAAAACCTCTCGGACCGCTGGGGTTAGGTCAGCCCATGAATTAAACTGAACAGCTTTTTTTGTTTGTTTTTTAAATCTATTTTAAAAACAAAATTTGTTTTTACGGTTAATAATTCATTCATGAGGAACTGATGATATTGTAAAACGTCAGTTTATAATGTCGCGAGTCAGATTATAAACTAACGATATTCACAAAGGTGTCTTATGGTGTTTGGAATCAAATGGCCGTGTGTGAAGTTGTCCCCACATATTTATTTATTTATAAAAAAAATAATACTAAATTACTACTTTGCAAATCATGACACTTAAATGATAAAAATTACCTTACGCTGGAGCCTGGAGGCCTGGAGCCAGGACTCTCAGGAGGGCACTCTTCAGCGGTTAGTAGCTCGGACAATGAAACTTACTGAATAACTATAGGTAGGTCTAGTTTTGATCTTAAACATGAGCCTGATCTGCAGCTAGACAAAACGTTTTCTCATAACGGAACTCCTCAATATAGTACGGACTTGAAACTTATTTGTATGCTTTTTCAAACCATAATTTGATTTCATTAAAATTTTAACGCCTGCCCCAAAAACTGCTGCAATGATTTTTGAATTTGTTTTAGTAAACAACAGGCACCATTTTGCTAAATAAAATTTATTCACCCCCAAACTCCGGTGCGGGGTGAGGTGTTTGGATTGGCGGGAGGTAGAGAGTGGCCGTTGTATACGTTAGTTAGTAATTACTACAATAATTCTGCGCCTTCGATCCAGTAGGGAGTAATGATGCTACGACAACTCAATCAAACAGATGATGGCGAATACGACGTTTACAAACACCACCACGTTTACCTTAAGACCGCTTGTAACTATTAATCTTGTCGGCATTCCTGCAAGTGCTTATAATTTAAATAATGGCGTTCATGTAGGGATTATTTCGGGTCAGGTAAGGTCGTTTGTCTAGTTGGGTGTCACCGGATTAATAGGGTTGACACACAAAGTGAAAATGGGGTACATTAAATGTAAATGAAATAGGGTTTTGAATATGGTGGAATATTGAAACTGTAAATACTTCTTTTTTTTAAGTTAATTTAAAGGCCGAAATTTTAATTCGGATTCAATCGTCACTGGAAGTTTTTGATTGTTTTTTATGAATCAAAAATAGGTGTTTTATATCTTTTCTGGTGCTAGAATTAAAACATCAAGTAATTGTATTGTTTCGCCTACATAATTACTAGTGGCTCTGTGAGCTGTAGACTTCGCGAGTCTGTATATATCTTTTCAATTTTTTTTTCTCGACAAGCATCCCCAACCCCATGTTTTTTTTTTTATTTTTAATGTTTATTTTATTTCATTTCATTTTATTTTATTTTAAGAAATGTGACCTGTAGAGGAAAACAGCCTCAGCGGTAGACCTTGTAAGCTGGCAACCCCCATAACTCCGTCATTTTTTAAAATTTCCAAAAACTGTCTCGACAAAAATATTCGATTAATTTATCGAACCTGCTCACAAAATTTCACGAGAATCGGTTGAGAAACGCGACCTGTAGAGTGAAACAAATAAACAAACAAATCCACAAACAAACAGATGGACATACAAAAGCAAATTTGGTCAAGCTGAAACAGAGACGCTTCGCTCGCTCGGTTAGTGTACTAAATTAACGTAATACCTAAGTAAAGTTAAAATTATAAAGGATATAAATGTGTTATGTTTAATTCATAGTAAGTTAAAGACCGAATACATCAAAGGACAAAATACACATTATGCGACGGTGGGGAGGCAATTTTAAAAGGCACTAGGAATACTCAGGAAAAATCATTTATTATATTTTTAATGTCCGTCTATTCACATGAGAAAACCGAATTAGAATCTGCTCTTTTTCTCACGTCAAAACTTATTTTCCTAATTCAAAAACAATCTAAAATGTCTACGGCCAGCAACAGCCAAGGACGCAAAGAGGTGTAGGTATGCACTCATACCTAACACATTACTACTAGGTAGGTGACTTGGAGGATTTCCAATAGACCCCTGCACTAGTTTTCTATTCCTATAGTTTAGTATAGTTTTGGAATTATAATAAAATAAAAATATACTTAGTTCTTTCAGATCTAAGTATATAATCATAATTATTTTTTCATCCACTGCAGCACAATCTATGCATGGATCACGACGATGGTCATTTAGAGTAATTATTTGACCACCTGTGATTTCATTTAAATTGTGATTTTTACTACAATTATATAACTCATCGATGTAAAAACCTAAGGCTGTTGATTTCATTACTTCAGCTTTCAACTAGGTGTTCGTGAATGGTCTCCAAAAACGATTCATTATAGCAGCACATTACTGCCGCGCGGCCGCAAAATTAGTTGTTATACTTATATTGACGGTGATGAAGTCGTCGTCTGTCTAGAGGTTGAAAAAATGATTTCTTTTAAGGAAAATATAGCAATTTATTTGCTATTTTATGGAGTTCTCACAAGCAGTACGGTTGTTGGTGAAAAGGTGAGAGAAATTAAGATAAATATAAAAAAATAATTAAGGAGAATATAGAAAAATTGTGAGACCTTCCTTATCTTAGAGGTTTTTTTATCCAAAGACTATGTTTTTTGCAGATAACTTTCTTTGCCGTGGAACATCCTGTTATACAGTACACACATCCTAAGTTTTTCGCGTTTGCAAACATGACGTCGCGGAGGCACAATCGCCGCGACCCAGTGTACTATTTCAATTTTCACTTTCGTATATTACAGGAAGCAGGGAATAACTGGCACGTAAGTTATAATAATTTAAATATTTATGAATCATAGAAAACATATGTGGAGACCTGTAAATGGCTTTTTGGTATTACTGTATTTACTATTAAGTTAACTTTAGCGCTGTTGGTCTTCCTATTATTAATAAATAAATAAATAAATAGGTACCAAAATGAAAACATTCCGGTGGCGGCCTGGAAACGCCAAATTTGAAACGGAATACCAACCAAACCAAACTCAAACTTTATATCCGAGTTTTTGGCTATCAATTTATAATACTTTTGTTTATTTTTGTATACAAACCATCAAAAATACGAAAGGGTAAATTAATGTGAAATTTCGAATAAAAAAACGCCTTTTAAGACATTCACGCACGATTCACACAGTCACGCTCTATCCTTAAATTTAAGTTCGCCAGTTCTTTTCATCTTTTAAAGATTAAAAAGGGACAGGAGATGACCATCCTAATATTAGAGTAGAGCTGTCAAATATCGAATTTGAATATTAGAGACGCGTTGATTGCACGCACGTAAAACAACCGACTTAAAAATCTCGTAATCTGACAGCTATGCCCTTATCCTTATTTTAGGTTATCATTCATTCAAAATAATATCATTCGTTCGACTGAATTTATCACCTCTCTTTCATTGGTCATAAAAACGAAAAGAATAGCTGGATTTTAAAATTAGAATTAGAAGCCGACTTCCCGAATCGAGGCCATTGTTATTTATGTTTGGGTTAAAAACCGTATCAGTTAGTATAGTTTAAAATTACTTTCTACATAACTCGAATGCACCTGAAATTTTCAATCTCTTTTACAGTTCCATTTCTATTTCTACGAGCTGTTGACAAACGTGTATAAGCCCAGTTTCGTGGAGCTGCATGGAAAGACTTGCAACTTGTATGATAAAGACCCCATCTTTGGAGCCCCCGTCAGACGAGCTCTGCAGAAGTTCAATCCTAATGTCACCTGTCCAATACCAGCTGTAAGGATTCATTACGTTTCTAAAGACTTGTTTTTTAATCAGTGCATCTTTAGTCAAGAAACGTAACTACGCGTAGCTACGCTTCAAACTTGACCCCACCAAATGAATACCAAAGAAGCCGGGGAAGAAAACTATACCATACCACATTCGAATACGCGGTACAATGATGTCTTATATGGCTCGGTTTGTAAGAACGTCGACAGTAAGCTTCTATGTACAGCAGCGACATCATCTGCCTGTCTGTCGTCGTCATCGTCTGTCATAATTAACTGTGCGAGTTAGGTGCTATGTTTAGCGGGCTTTGCTAGGCGGTTACTCTTCTTGACTATAGATGGTGTTCAGACAGTCATACACAACTACTTCCCCCAGGGAGCAAGGCTCGGACGACGGCAAAAACTTTTCAAACAGAGTGCATTTTTATCTCGTACTGTTTGTATGTATGGGAGATTAAATATTTTCCTTACAAGTTGTTGTATAAGACAGTGTTAATACCACATTAAAAATATGCGTAGTCAAAATATACTTTTTTTTTGTTTCCTACGTTATAAAGTAACGAGAACAACGTAAAGGAAAGGGTAATTATTTTGCAGGGGGAATGGAATATGCAGAATTGTACATTAAATGTTGCCGCTTTACCAAACTTCCCGTTCAGAAATGGTAGGATTTATCTCAACATGACCTTCAGCCCCACCGGAGAGCTGATTGGGGCCGGTTACGTGGACTTCCAAATCAAGCAGATGACCATCAAAACTCGACAGTAGAATAACATTATTTTTTCAGGACATATTTAAATAAATAACCAAATGTTAACGGGAATTTTCTTTCATTTTATCAATAATCGGATCAGCTGTTATTTTAATTTTAATCCAGACATAACTAATCGTAAGCTTGAGATCTTTGGACTTACACTGATACAAATATTATACAAAAATAAAATAACCGGCCAAGCACGTGTCGGGCCACGCAAAGTGTAAGGTACCGTAGCAAAGAAAAAACATTAAGGGTTGCTTTTTGACTACTGAACCCTAAAAAACCAGTACAAAAAAAAACGTATTATTAAGGGGATATATGTGAACACTAGCGCCACTTGGATAAAAAATCATAACTTAGTGAAAACACAAAATATCAAAAATATGAACGATCAAATTGTTTCATTAGTCTTGTTGTATTTTTAGAATTGATAAATTCAGTTATCTATTCTTAATTGTAGTAACAGATAGCGAAAGTGCTAATAACGGCCATTTTTAGCACTTTCGCTATCTCTTACTACACCGTATAAGATTTTATAAAATTCAGTATTTCTAAAAATACTAAAGTACTTACACTTTAAAATGATCGTCCACTTTTTTAATATATTTAGTTTTTACGGAGTAATGATTTTTTTTCGAAGTGGCGCTGGTGCGCAGTCAGGTAGCCCCTTAACCGAGCGAGCAACGTGAAGAGAGCGAAACGTCTCCGTTTTAGGTTGTGAAAAATGCTTTCGTATGTCGTATGTTCGTAACGCTGAGATTGCTGAGGGAGGATGTTGTTGGTTGTTTTGGACTTGCATACAAACTCAAGTTAATATGTATGAAAGTAAAAAAAAAAAAATTAAAAAAAAATTGTGGAATAAAAGTTTTTTGCGCAATTTTGCTAATACGTTTTTGTTGTTTTTTCCTTTAATTAATTATAACTCGATTTGTTTATTATGAGTGACGAAGCTGTTTATCTCGGACCCCTTTTTAGGGTTCCGTAATCAACAAGGAACCCTTATAGTTTCGTCATGTCCGTCTGTCTGTCTGTCTGTCCACGGCTTAGCTCAGAGACTCTTAGTACTAGAAGGTTGTAATTTGGCATGGATGTATGTACATAATATGCCAACAAAGCAGAAGAATAAAATCTAAAAAAAAAAATTGTGTTCCTCTGGTACACGTGTATAATGGGAGTTATTTTTTTATTCTTGACTACCTTGTAGTGTGAGGTATCGTTGGATAGGATTTTAAAGATAATGGGGGCTTGCAAAAACCATTGTTCGATGCATGTTTCAGAAATATTTCGTTTTAAGCCCAAGTCACACAGAGCGGGAGCGGCGCGGTCCGGGGCCGGGACAAGCGGGACGGCACTATGCCGCGCCATAGCACCGTCCCGCTTTCCCGGCCCCCGACCGCCCTCGGCACGGCTCTGTGTGACTTGGGCTTTAAAGTGTTTACTTTTGTTAGAAGTGTCATTGGAAATGTGAAAAGTTCACGGTAGTAGTGCAATATGATGAATTTAAAAGGAAAATTATCAACATCAAGTAGGCTTTACAGGTTATCGAATAATAGATCAACTTATTAAAAAACAAAGAAAAAAAAATATATAAAAAAGAATATTTGATTTGATTTTGATAAAATGTACTTGTACTAGTAAGAAATCCGGTACAAATATCATAGAAAATTTATTTGATGATGTAAAGTTTAAAAAACCGGAGGTACACTTAAATAAAATATTATGAGAGAAAGTAGTTCAGAGGATTGCAAGATTTGATCCAAACACGTATAAATGTTGGATTAGGAAGTGGACTTTAAGGGTCGGGCCACACTGATCGACGGCGATCGACGGTTTGCCTATACAAAACGCGCTCAAAGAATGGAAATCCTTTCGCATCGACGCGGTCCTTTCGACTACTTTCTCTCGCAATATTTTATGATGAAGCATAAAAATTATCTGAGAAACTTCATAAATTTCAAGCGGCCTGTAATATACAGGTTCCTTTGCTGACAGTACTAACTGGTTAGTAATAAGTTTTAAATACTGTTATAATAATTGTAATATTAATCAAGTTTTAGAAAAGCGAACAATGGGAAACTCTGATACCGATTAATAATAAATGAGAAATTGTGTAATATTAGCCGCAGGTTCGGTTTATATAACATGATTGGCTATTTCCTAGATGTATATCTCTTTTATCGTAGTTAGTAAAATTACTTCATTAAAACAATCAACATTTCCTGCGTGTACGCGCAGGAAGCAGATAAGTATGATGAGAAGAGTTAATTTTTATGACGAATATAAGGTTTTGAGGCATGTTGTGCTAATTTTTAAAAATATAGGTACCTAATACTGTTCAATGTACAATAAAGGTTCATAAGTGGATACATATTACGCGCGTCTATACTATGAAATAACTTTTTAATAAAATAACCCTTTCCATATTTTTTTATCCTTGTGGTTACACATATAGCAAATAAAGATTATTCTAATTCCTACAATCTTGTACTTCATCTAAGCAAAGACCAAAAAGAAAATGTATTAAAAACAGTTATTTCAGGTATAGACGCACGTGGTAATAATATGTATCTACTTATGAATCCGACTGTGCTGAATGTGGAAGATGGAAGAATGAAGAATGGAAGAAAATAAATAAATAATTATTATTATTGTTTCTTTGTTGTTGTTAGTTTATCCCACTAAGTAGTGCTTTTATTACTAAACATTTACGAATCCACTTTGACTTAGTTACAATTATCTAAATAAAAGAGTAAAGTTTTAAGGGGTTCACAAACGGTTAAGATACAGAACAAAATGACGAATGAATCAGTGACCGGCCATTATGCTTGACACACAAAGTGAATGGCGACGAGAGAGCTTGGCTGCCTTGTGCTTTATTAACCGTCTGTGACGCCCTTCCTTACGTGCAATGCAATCATATTTCATGAGAATAGTTACTTATTTATTATACATCAACGGCCCGTTACATACAGTCCACTGCTGGACTATGAGCCTCCTCCACTCAAGTGGAGGGTTTTGCCATAATCTCCACGCTTGGCAGGCGGGTTGGAGATCGCAGAAAGGTTACTGTATCAGAGAGCGCTGCTGCCCGTTCCCTGTTCAATGTGTGGTCCCTAAGTCGCCTCTTACGACACGCACGGGAAAAGTAAGGAGTATGATGATCATAGCAGATGCGTAATCTAAGTGCCCAATTTGATAGACACAAGCAGTGCGCAGCCCTATGCGTATTGAGGCACCGCGCGGCCGTAGGTAAATGATTCAACTACAGCGCTGAGTTGGAGTACTGCTTTTTATCTTTTCTGTACTTTACTTGTAACGTGCCTTCGAGGTACAAAATTACCTTTCGGACAATCAGGTGATTCAGTCTGCAATGTACATCAGGAAATTGGAGACTCTCCTGTTTTAGAATGAATTGAGATAATTTTGCGTGTCCTCCACCGGCGGCGGTGATTCAATAACTAACACCAGGGCTTGTGAGATCGGTCGTCAACCTTACAACCAACATACATACATACATATTGAAATATGAAAAAGTCAGATCTTATCGGGATAACCAATTGGGGATCGGACTGTTCACCATATTTTATGAATTATTTTTAAAATATAGATTAGTAGCAGACGATTCGCGAAGAAAAAAACAGAATCGGTTGAAAAACGAATTTACAGTGATTTTTTAAAGTTTCAATATGTCTGTCTCTTTCAAAAACGATTTTTTGTATGGAGATTATATGGCGTTACTAACAAATGACGTCACAAGTAGGTAAGTGCCTCTCTGTCTAATCTTGAATTTCAAACCTTTATAACTCGGTCAATTTTAAAGATAGAGCAAAAATTCTTTTAGTGTTCGATAGCAGAAACTAAGAAGTTTGGATTTATAAAATTAAAAAAAAGTAGTCCGATCCCCTATTGACCTGCCTGACAATATTATAACGAAATTAAAGCGCTACCTTATTATATCTGAATAGTAGGTAAATCTATACCTATATATTGATTATGCAACAGCATTCTATTCCACTTTCTAACCCGCTGTCTCATTCATATGCAACATATGGACTAAGGGTCAAGGGTGGCTTGGTCGAAGACAAGATGGCCTACCTAACCACTTATAACAGACCTGGCCACTAGCTACGTTGTAGCTAATGGAGTGATATGTCAGCTTATACTGGACTTGCAATGTTGGCCAGTGGAGTGATAGATAAACTTTGAATTTTAGTGAAAGTGAAAAGGTATCTTGAAAGGTTTCCTTGAGAATCGTTTATTTTCAATAAGGTTGGCCTTGTGGGCAACCCGTTGCTGAGGGCCGCGATGCCGCTGGGACCTGTCCCGGAAAGACCCGATTTCTCTATCTCGATAATAATGGTTCAATTGTGCTCAAAAGCATTTCTACATAGAATATCAAAATAATTTTCCTCGTCTTTCTGTATATCCGCTAACTCCTTCTAAACTACGTGACATATTTGGCCGTTTGTGAACTACACGGAATTTTACCGTCCGGCAATCCGATTTTTTACGGTCCAATATGGCAAGCCATAAAAAAATGTCCACTGGAACCAATCGGACTGCCGGACGGTAAAATTCCGTGTAGTGCACAAACGCCCTTTTGATGCAATTTTCACCAATGAACGACGTGATTCACGAGGAAGGTTTATAATGTACATAACATTCTCATCAACAGCTCATATACGTCCTCACCGAGGGGCTCGAACCTACCCTGAATTAGGGTGATTAGGTCTTAGTCGACCACGCTGGCCCAGTGCGGATTGGTTGACTTCACACGCAACCTTTGAATTTCTTCGCAGAAGTGTGCAGGTTTCATCATGATGTTTTCCTTCACCGTAAGAGCGTCGAATATACGTACATATGAATTCGAAATTCGATAACACATTGGTACCTACATGGTGGGGATCGAACCCGCGTCTCCCGGACGGAAGGCAGCGGCCCTAACCACTAAACCACTGATGCTTCTAATTAAGCAAAATAAAATTCTAATTAAGTTTAATTTAGTTGAGAAAATTCAATGTTTTCAATCAATTCGTCAAAAATCAAATCCTTGGTTAATCAAAGTACCAAAAGAGTCTGCGAGGTGGATCGACCATAAAATATTATCAAATCAAATCAACGGCCCGTTACAGTCCACTGCTGGACTATGAGCCTCCACTTTGCAGGCGGCTTGGATATCGCAGATTAAAAGGTTACTGTATCAGAGAGCGCTGCTGCCCGTTCTCTGTTCAATATGTAGTCCCTAAGTCGCCTCTTACGACACCCACGGGAAGAGTAGGGGGGTTGGTGAAAAATGTATTCTACTCTGCCGTCACCACACGGCGTAAAATATTATAACGATGTCTAATATTTTGTACAAAAGTAACGTTCAAAAACATAATAAAAAATAAGCATGATACGAAGGGCTATAATTTACTAAATACTGCAGAACATTTGTATTCCAACGTTGTACGTATCGTGAAATAAAATTTTATCTCGTACCTAAGTAGATACGTGTAGGTACCTTATCTGTTTCCCAAAGGGTTCCCCAAGTAGTTCTAGAATACTTCAATTTGGTAGTTACTTTCTTGAGAGCCTAAAATTGGCTCAAGTATGGAAGAACCCTTGCTGATAAAGGTCTAGTCTAGATAAGTAATTTGCTGAATTAGACGAAAAAAGAAAATCAAGTAGATTACTTAAAAGTATTGGACACGTATTTTTTACTTTTTTACGTTATCAAAAAACTACGAAGATATGAGTGGAAAAAGCGTATGACGTCACGCCTGAGTCGATTTTGTACCAAGTTGTGACGTAGTGAGCCCCCACTCTCCAACTTTAATTTGATAAAACAAAAAATACGTGTCTAATATTTCTGTATTACCTGATTGATTACCCAGGCATCTCATCTCATCCCTCTTGCGTCTGACTCACTTAAAAAAATGTAATGACGGATCTAAGTGATGTAATAACATCCTATGGAAATAAATCATTTTTGATTTTGATTTTGAATCGTCCAATACCGAATAAATCTTGTACTCAAATTACGCAATGTAAAAACAAAACAGTTTACCCAGACCACAGAACAAATAATAGTAGCTTCCGAGACGTGTAAAGGGTAGCTGATTATCGCCGCGTTTGGCCGAATGCATTCCATCTAATCTAAACAAAACACTGACGAAAATTTGAAGTTTTTGCTTGGAAAAACTAAAGACTTAACAAAGTGTGCATGTCACGCGCCTCAAAAGCAAAGTAGATTTTGTTGGCAGTGTTCATCATTGGCCAAAAATAATTTTACTTTTTAATAACACTTTAATTATCAAAATAAATTACAGGCACTTCATAATAAGGCTTATTTCCGTGAAGCTTGTGGAACAGAAGTACAATGCGAAGGCTTATAATTAACGTCTGAAGCACTTCATAATACCCTCCCAAGATCTCATAAAATATATACCTACCTGCCCGCCCAGGTAAGTTTCAAAGTATTAGCTAATGATCCACAAATATTTTCCTACTTGTATTTTATTGAAGAGGAGTCCCACTGAGGCACTGAGAGGCTCGATGAATAACGACCACGCTGGCCGAGTGCGGGTTGGTCGACTTCACACACAATCTTTGAATTTCTTCGCAGGAGTGTGCAGGTTTCCTCACGAAATCCGTCACCGTAAGAACATCAAATAAACGTAGAATTTAAAATTCAAAAAGACATTTATAATTGCTTGGGTTCGAATAAGGGACTCCCAGACCGCAGGCAGCGGCTTTAGCAACTTCACGGCCGACCCTCTCATACGCTGTTTATATTCGGGGTCACTAATATTAAGGCGAAGCCCTATCCTAAATTAGCAACTCAACGCGCTTTAGTTGAAAGTTCAACCGACGCACTACTGAAATAGCGTTCATATTAGCGTGCGATGCTTCACGGAGGTTACGTCCGACACTGCGCAGGAATCGTGCGAAAAACTCGTTTTTCTTGAACTCTTCTCTTTTTTGTGAAAATTATAGAACGTATTAAAAAACTAGCTGGTTTCGCCGTTTAGGTATTAATATAGCCACCCAAAAAATACAAAAAAATATTATGTTGTTGTCGCTGAAAATATTGAGAAAACAGATTTGCAAATTTTGAATGTGGGGTGTGATTTTAATTATTTATTTTTGCTTTATTCCTTGATTATATGTAAAATCTACTTAGTTACGCTGCTAAATGATAAACTCTTCTGTTGGTTTTAATTTTCTTGATTTGGTACATATTCCGCGAGTTCAAAAAGGGGCCCAAGAACGATTTTTCAGATAGGGCCTCGCCTTAACCCCTCATAAAAGGGCCTTGAAACGAAGACCTCACAAGGAGTCCAAGGTCGCGCCCACTTTCCTACTCAACTAATGCACGTAGCAACTGGAGAATATTATTACGGGACCTCACCTTGGGACACTTATGAACAAGACGGAAAGTAAAGAGTTTAAATTCAACAAGAACTCAAATGTTGTAGTGTAGGATGTAGACCAGTCTCTACAAAATGAAAATTTAAAAGTGTATTAATCTATGGTTTTAAATCATATACCACTGAAATTTCTATCAGCCTAACTTTTTAATTTTGTGGAGACCTGTCACTTATTTTAAACCGTGAATTTTCATTTACCTGTATACTACCAAAGTCTTTTCGAATTTAATGTTGCACTTGCACTTTTACCAACCAAACCTTATCTATTTAAAACCATTGTACTTTTGGGATTATTATCAAAGATTGTGCATAAAATCAAATGTATAAGATATTCTTACTTACTTTCGCTGAAGCCGGCACCGGTGGTGACGGCAGAGTAGAATACATTTGTCACCAACCCCTACTCCTCCCGTGGGTGTCGTAAGAGGCGACTTAGGGACTACACATTGAACAGGGAACGGGCAGCAGCGCTCTCTGATACAGTAACCTTTTAATCTGCGATCTCCAACCCGCCTGCCAAGCGTGGAGATTATGGCAAAACCAAACACTTAAGTGGAGGAGGCTCATAGTCCAGCAGTGGACTGTAACGGGCCGTTGATGATGATGATGATGATGACCTACTTACGCAGCAGTATGATTAACTAAGAAACCTATGAGTAATTTAGGAAAAGCTCTTGTTCTTCAAGTGGCTTAGAGTTTCAGTCAGGATAATAATCACACTAATATTATAAATGTGAAAGTATAGGTATATTTGGATGTTTAGATGTTCGTTCCACCTTCAAGATTAAAGAACTGAACGGATTTGAATGAAATTTGGAATGGAGATAGTTTGTTACCTGGATTAATACATAGAATACTTTTTACGGGTAAAATTATTATTCCCACGGGAAACCTTACATAACGCGAGCGTAGCCGCGGGCGGACCACTAATAAAGATAACTAAAGTATACTAGCGGTCCACCCGCCGTTACGCTCGAACTGTGTAAGATTTTCCCGTGGGAATAAGATTTTCCTGGTAAAAAGTATCATATGTGTTAATCCAGGTTACAAACTATCTTCATTCCAAATTTCGTTCAAATCCGTCCAGTAGTTTAGGCGTGAAAGCGGAACAAACATCCAAACATCTAAAAATCCAAATATATTTTCACATTTATAATATTAGTGTGATTATGTATGTAATTTCATAATTACTCGTATGTACCTATTTAGATATTATGTTGTATTTATGTTTCATTTTAAATCCTTTTTTAGGCTAATTTATTTAGTTCACATCCTTGTGCCCGCTCTGTTTTTCACCTTTTCCACCACCTTGTAGGTTGGCTGGAAGAGATCTCTTATAGAGATAAGCTCTAAGAGATCGCTATAGAGATAAGATTTTAATATTATCTTCTAAAGTGTGCAATAAAGAATGAATATATATAATAGGTCAGGGTCATGGTCATGTTTGACCTTTAAAAATGTTTCATCCTTTGCCATGGATGCTGTGACCTTTAGGACTCTCTTCTCATTACTATCAATGTCCTCCGATATTCACATCTATTTTGGGTGTGCCCTTTTGGCTTCCCCTCAAACGGTCTGTGAAAATATCTTCATGTTTCAGCTAAAAATAGTATTGACAAAGTCGCTATGTCACGTTTCTCGAAGAAATAATAATATCCTAAAGGAAATGGTATGAGAAAATCTAAAAATATATCGTTGCGTCTCAGAAAAGATAAATGTTACTTATTCTCAATCACGCCGTCAGAAAAGGTTTAAACGTTGAGACGCTAATAATAGTTCGAATTTAAATTTTTAGCAGTTAAATAAATAAATATGTGGGGACATCTCACACACGGCCATCTGATCCCAAACTAAGCAAGACTTGTATATGGGTATCAGACAGCTGATTATATATTACTTAAATAGATAAATACATACTTATAATAGATAAACAACATCCAGGCACAAGGCAAACACAAGTGCTCATCACACGAATGTTTGCGTTGGGCGGGATGCGAACCCGCGACCCTGTGCTTCGAAGGCAGGCATCCTACCGACTATAAGAGATCTCCGACCATATACGGGACCGTCAAATGTCAAATGTGAATGTCCAACTACATTAAACCGCCAAAAAGCTAAATTATTATCTGCTATGTTTAAAAGCTCAAGAAACTGAAAACTTTTATTTCAGAAGGTCTATAAAACCTCAAAAAAACACTAACGAAAGTTAAAAATCATTTCTTGCAAATTTTAAAAAGTTGTTCAGTTTCATGGGCTGAGGTTTTGCGTTATTGTTCTTACACGTTGTACACGCACATTCAATGAATTATAAGGTGAGGTTCGAAATTATGAATCGGCGGCGGTGGCGGCGATAGTGTGGCGGCGCGGCGGCGGCGGCGGCGGGCGTCGTCGGTTACATTACAAGGCAGCTGCTTTAGATTTTTCCTCATTTTTTTTTTTCATTTATCCCATAACTTCGATCCTTCACCTTTCACGAAACTAATGAAGTGAATGACTGGACGGAACGATTTTCCCATTTCCTTATGAATTGCTTTTCATAAATTGATGGCTGAGGGATGGCGGCTGGACCTCCTCGGTCCAATTTCGACACGATTAATACGCCCTAGTAAAATTACCTTTCTAAATTCAAAAGGTATTTCGCTTTTGTAAAATTGAGAATTTCTTCCTCTTCTTTTATTAAAGATTTCTGGATTATTTTTTCTCTAAAGGGCGCTTGGCTCGTCCTCAATTTTGTTCTTTTGTTTAGGTTTTTAGGTTATATGTAGCAGTATATTGTAGGTATATTGACGGCTCCGTAGCCCAGGTGGTAGTGTATCTGCCTCCGACGCACAGGGTCGCGAGTTCGAATCCCGCCCAGGGCAAACATTTGTGTGATGGGCACTTGTGTTTGCCTTGTGTCTGGTTGTTGTTTATCTATATAAATATGTATTTATCTATTTAAGTAATATATATCAGCTCTCTGGTACCCATAGTACAAGCTCTGCTTAGTTTGGGATCAGATGGCCATGTGTGAAGATGTCCCCACATATTTATTTATTTATTTACTTCTTTCATTAGGTTTAATTGATTTTAATAAAGGTCAATTTAACATAAAGGATTTGCACGTGCTTCTTTTCATCGGGTGGAAAGTAAGGTCGATAACCCACCTCACAAACCTTGATTTCTATGGGGCCGCCAACTGCCATGACTCACATGACGACTATTTCCCGTTGATAGCAGCTGGAAACCACGGCCACAAAATAAAAATGTTTACTTACAGAAGAGCCACTCCCGTCTTCTTCAAAATTAATTACGTCATCTTGCCAGACTCACTCTCTCACTCACTCTTTAGGCAAACGCTATGGAGCGAGCACTGTTTGGAAACTGCGTGGCAACGCCTATAAACGACACGTTAATGTGTGCGTGCCCAAAATGTGCCGAAATGGCAGTTTGTTCTGAGTGGACTCTCTATCCGGGGCCTCGCGCCGCGCCACCTACTTTGTGCCACGGCTTAGTGCCGTCTGAAGTATGAAACATCTTACCAAATTGCGAAAATTGTTATTAAGAGCTTTTTTTTAATAAGCTTATTGAAATCGTTACCTAAAAAATACACCACCATAAAGCTTCCTATTCAATAATTTTATTTTCCTGATTCCACAGAGCTCAAATCCCGTGTTCCTCTGTCATTTGTCACTCCAACTTCAAAAGGACATAAACCAAAGCGTAATACCTGATTAGAAAATTTTACGAGAAGTTTATACAGGTTGGGCGGAAAATAAATCAACGCGAAAAAGTAACTCTACGATAATTTCAATAAATACGAGTCTAATTTATTGTTTTATGGACGGGTTTTAAAAAACAAGGTATCCTCAAAATAGGGAAGCTATCCTCAACATGAGGATGATTTTTTTTTTGTTTGAATCGCCATGTACCCATAAACAGTTGATTAAGGCCTAATCGTATTAATTATGGGTAAGCTCGACACCCGAAACGGAGACATTATAGTATCATTAACTCACACATTCCATAGACATTGACTATACCTACATTGCTTTTTCTAATATTAATGATTTCCTAAATCACCAATAACAAATAAATATTATCCATCGTGTATACAGCGTGACTACCCAGACCCAACTCTAGCAAAGATCCCTTGGGCCATATTTATCTCGATGTAAAGAACCGAGGATAAACTTTATGCGGGGCTATTTAAGAAATGCGGGAACGATGAGACACCTATCATGATGAGGCCATTTGTTTTATTAGATCTTGATGAGGCGATGGTTATCTGTTCGTTTCGGGGTAGATAAAGAATTGTTTCTGTTTAAGTAACTTGTTGATCCACTACTGTACGAAAACGGATGGATATCATGTTTTTATAAAAGTGATTTGTACATAATTGGCATATTGCGGCGCAGCGCACTGTGAAATGAAAATTGAAAACTATTTATACGACGGAGGACACATGCAATCAAAAAAATAGCACGGTGAAATCCATTTATAAATTCAATTGAATGCTGTTAATTTGACTGCATTTGAACCACAGTTAAAACGCTGAATACTATTTTAAATTGTATCTAATCAGTGAGGGCATACAACTGGAATAAAAATATTTGTAGATGAAAGCTTTTTCATTATTGAACGCAATACGTGATTTTTATACATTATTAAGCTTTTTCGTTCATAAATAAAAAATTGTTGTAAGGATTTTGGAAAACTTCTCAAAAAAATGTTTTTTCCATAATAAAGATGGAAAAAAGCCTTTTAAAAAATCGTAGTCGCTGAAATGGTTTTTCGTTTAGCCAACCCTATTCCAGACACCCTGTATAAGTTAAATTGATGATTATTGACTTACCATTCGGAGTGAGAGCGCGGGGTTCATGCGAGCTGGCATTGTGGTTATCGTCTCTGGAAGGGCTGGCCACTGCACCTTCCGTGTTATTGTTCGGGGGGCCCGGGCCTTCTCCAGCACTTGCTTCTATTTGCAGCTGTAACAATCAGGGGAATTGGATGATTTGGATGTAATTTAGAATGGAGATAGTTTGTAACCTGAATTAACACATAGGATACTTTTTACGGGAAAAAATCTTATTCCCACGGAAAAATCTTACACAACGCGAGCGCAGCCGCGGGCGGACCGCTAGTGAGACATACACGCACACACACACTACCTAATTAACATCATCATCAAAAACGACCCCCAAGGATGTCCACAACAATCTCACCTACTCTGCCCGCATCCAGCAGCTTCCCATAACCATAACCTACTATTTAGCAGGGGCCACTTCACACTGCATCTTCCGATCTTTGTCTTACAAACACCTCTGATTATTATCGTGTCCTGCAAACAGCCTGCGAAATTGAGCTGGCAGCTTACTGGCCAACCAAAATATACAGGTTGTCCCATTTAGATGGGTCAATACGGGTAACTCAATTTTTCTTGTCACCAAAAATCCAATGACATGGTTCCTTAGAGTAGATCTTTCTATGTCTTATAGTTTAAGAGTCATATACTGACCCATCTAAATGGGCCACCTGTATAGTAAATTGTCCAGCTGTTGACATAGCGATGACCAACAACACCTTTAGGAGTTCGAAGCTTAGTTGAGTAAAACCGGATATCATAAGAATGCTGGATGAACGGAATGCCGTGTGGTGACGGCAGAGTAGAATACACTAACATTATCACAATACATATAGAGTAGAATACATTTGTCACCAACCCCTACTCTTCCCGTGGGTGTCGTAAGAGGTGACTTAGGGACTTCACATTGAACAGGGAACGGGCAGCAGCGCTCTCTGATTATGGCAAAGCCCTCCGCTTAAGTGGAAGATGCTCATAGTCCAGCAGTGGACTGTAACGGGCCGTTGTTGTTGTTGGATATCCTAAGGAGATACGAGCTCAATTCAAAGTTCTATCAAAGGCAAACTTTGTATTCATCAACAGCTCATATACGTCCCAACAAAGGGGCTCGAGCCTACCCTGAATTAGAGTGATTAGGCCTTAGCCGAGCATGCTGGCCCAGTGCAGGTTGGTCGACTTCACACACAACCTTTGATTTTCTTCGCAGGAGTGTGCAGGTTTCATCACTATGTTTTCACCGTATAAGAGCCATGCATCGAATAGACGTACTTATCGTAGAATTGACCACATCATGGGAATTTTCACTGTCCATTGGCCACATCATGATGTGCCTTGGCCAGATCAATGATAAGAAATCGTTTGTCGATATGTTCAACTAAAACGCAGCTACTTCATGAAATGGTCAAGATTATTTGATCATATCGTAAAATTAATTGCCAACATTAATTGCCAATAGAGGCGCTGGTCAATATTCTGACATTTGTGTCTCAATATATCTATGACAATCTTGTGTATGTAAAACGAAATATGAGTAATTTTCAGAAGCACAGTGATATACACAATTTTAATACTAGAAATAAAGACAATTGGTTGCTTATGTCAGCCGACTACATAAAATTAGTAATTCTTTTAAAGGCAATTGTATACGCTATTACAATAAGGTCCCTACTGATATTAACACACACATGCACATCTATACTCACTCATGGTTAGCTGGCTTTGATACAACTTGTCATTAGGAAGAGCAGGGCCTCCTAATACAGGCTTTGCTTAACAGGAGACCCTGACAACAAACTGTTATAGTTTTTCATAAGCTAATAAAGAATTTTGAATTTTGAATTTTTTGAATTAAAAACTTGCCTTTAGACAAGTTTAAAATAATTATAAAACAGAAATTGTATGTATAAAAAAGGTTACTATAGGATATCTGATTACTTAGAGGACAGATGTCCATGGGAATAGATTGCTTGAGTGGCAGGCCTTTTCGATATTTAATTAGAATTAATTTTGTAATATTTTAATTTTTATTTAAAAAAGGAAACGCAAAAGATGCGACGACTGTGGAGTTTCTTCGGTGAGCTCTTCTCCACAGATTCCGCCATTGTGTTAGTGAACTCACCCAAAAAAAAATGTAATGACGGATCTAAGTGATGTAATAACATCCTATGGAAATAAATTATTTTGACTTTGACTTTGGAAGCGCTTTGTTTATGTACCAACATGGCAGCCGCGTTTTTTCTTGCAGTGAAAAAGTGAATAATTCGTTATTAAAATGAGGAAGAAAAAAGAGTTTATGATGAAAAAGTACTCTGAAAATATTGGACTTAAAGAACAATAAGTACCAAACATAATTAAGATTCTTATTAAATATTTCATGCCCTATTTCACAATATGGCCAATCGTGGACGACAAAATCGTGAAATGTTCACGATTTAATGATCTGGTCAAATTTAGTTGTCCACATCATGAAATGGTCACATTTCATGAAATGATCGAAAATTTCATGATGTGGTCAATTCTACGATATGGCCACGACATGTGAATTCGAAATTCGAAAACACATTGGTACGTGGTGGGGATCGAACCGTCTTCCGGACAGGAGGCAGCGGCCCTAACCACTAGACCACCGACGCTCTTACTTTGTAATATTTCGCTTTATTATCCCGGAAACCAACAGCAATTTATCCTGGAATGAGGACAAGTTTCTGATTACCCGGTAATCAAGTTTGGCGAAGCATGCTCGAACGCTCGGCTCTGAAGCCTCTGAAATTCGGAAACTAGGTCGAAAGTATCGGCTGCACCAGGTAGAAATTAAAGCGAAATTGTCAGGCGAGCCTATCATAATTCGTTACATGCACTTGTTAGATAAAGTTAAGGAGGAAGATGTGTCATCTCATCACGTAAATTATCAAAATTAGACAGACTTTGATGATAGTAACACATGAAGTGCCGTTTAAGAAACCTTATGCTGAATATTCCGAATATTCCAAAAATATTTAGCAGACATTTAGTTCTAAACGATCAGGTACATAATGTTTAACAAAATAACTACTTTCCCAAACATGACTCTTTTTCATAATGACTACCGTTTTTCACGAAATGTCTAATAATGTTAATTGTACTAATATAATTGATGCAATAATAGTGATTTACAGCTTAAATTACAGCTTCGTGAATCACATATATATAATTGTGAAAATGTCTGTCTGTCTATCATATTCCCATCACTGGCAAGTATCGCGTCAAAAACTTTCAAAACGCTTTAGAAAATTCTAATCAGTAAATTAGAACATCATCTGTAAGATATCCATTCAATTTAATCACATTAAACACAGTGAATCAAAATTCCTTTTGGTACTACAGTAACAGCAATCGCGGTATCGTCGCATGCTACCAAACAGGAAACACGCGACGACGTCCAGAGATGTCAGGAACTGAGGTGCATTTGAATTTATAGTTTAACACGTGCAAGTTCTAAATTATTCTTGCATTGTCTGCCGATTTTTTTTTTTTTTTTTTTTTTTTTCATGTGTATGCAGGCAGGGAGGATTGCATTTGCATTACTTGCTGTGTTCGGGTCGCACTTATAGTACGTCCGCTTCTAAGACCGATATCATCCAAATTTCTGGTGGTTTTCTTCATGATATTTGGAAAGAACACGCTCTCGTAATCTCAAAAAGCTTAGTCTTAGAGGGCGCAATCGGCCGCCGCAAATTGGTATCGCGGCTTCTATCTATACCAGTGATGGGCAAAGTACGGCCCGCGGGAGGATTTAATCCGGCCCGCCCGCCTACGGTCCTTGGAAACCCCTGCTGAATAGTACATGGCCCGCAACGATTATATTTTGACATTCCAATAGTAAAAGAGTAGAACAATGTTAGTAGTTTATTAATAGATGCATAGGAAGCCGACTCACTGATGAAAACCTTTTCTCGCTTCTGAAAGTTATTTCATCGCAACTCGAACATGTATTTGAATAATTATTATGGCAAATCGAAAACAGTTTCATATGTCTCACACACCTACTGTGGCAGGGCCTTCTAATAAAAGTTTAATTAAGTATAATAATTTGTAACTTACATATATTTTTTACAAGAGTGTTTATGAAAATAAAGAGATTTAAAGGTTTTCAAAACAATATGCATTTTGGCTATAATTCTGGCCCTCCTATAAAATTCATTAAACTTTCTGGTCCCCCTTAAAAAAAGTTTGCCCACCACTGATCTATACAGTACAACTACCTGCGTCTGTTGTTTTTGGAGGCTCATAAAACTGACACCAAGTTTTGTGAGTTTGGTTATCGATCTTACAAAACAAACGATGAACGTTATTTTTGTTAATAATTTGCCATTTTCTGTGAGCTATTCAAACAGCTCTAAACCAACTCTAGATTAACCACAAGGTTTAAATATGTTTAAACTAATCTAGTCGTAAAACTCTTCGAAGATTTATTATACAATGACACGTAACGAACAAACATGGTGGTCACGTAGTAAAGCTATTAAATAACAGGTAAATAACAGGTAGGTATGTGAATCGTATGTTAACTCTACCTTCTATACTTTTACTGCTTAGATAAATGAAAGGCTCGCGCGGCGCTCGCCTAGATACCTCTGGCGTAATAGAATTGTAAAATGCGGCAACAAATACTACGCCAAATTCGGCGTACCCGAGTTCGCGCCGACGTAGTCTCGTCGTATTTCCTCCGAGCTTGCATCCTTCCAAATTGTCATTGTTATTGTTGAGTTGCCGCATTCACGGAGCTGTTGTTATTAGAATAGCTCGGTATCTAGGCGAGCGCCGCGCGAGCCTTTCATTTATCTAAGTTTTACTGATTATTCGCTAATCGCTTGTGTTGTTTACGGATTTCCTGAGGAAATTAGACTTTTTCCCGAGGTATAAAATAGCCTCAGCCCGTCCCATTGCGTAAATATAAAAATCGATCCAGTAGATTAGCCGCATTAGATTACTTTCGCATTTATACTATTAATATGGATGGAATTATAGGGTAAAATATTTGTAAGTTTTAGAAGGATTTTCTGTTGCCAAATCAAGGTATATGCTCTGCTCATCCCGTAAAACATATTAGCGTGATTATATGACATGTATGTAAGTAATTATAATAATCAAGTCCGTCCATTCGTAGCATCAAATGCAGCGGGAAACACGCGATGGGCGGACAATACGGTTAGTAGAAAATATCGGAACAAACTTTATTTTAGGTTCAATGTGTTAGCCGTGTGGTGACGGCAGAGTAGAATACATTTGTCACCAACCCCTACTCTTTCCGTGGATGTCGTAAGAGGCGACTTAGGGACTACACATTGAACAGGGAACGGGCAGCAGCGCTCTCTGATACAGTAACCTTTTAATCTGCGATCTCCAACCCGCCTACCAAGCGTGGAGATTATGGCAAAACCCTCCACTTAAGTGGGGGAGGCTCATAGTCCAGCAGTGGACTGTAACGGGCTGTTGATGTGTTACGCTGGAATCGGGGCCACTGAAGATGGAAATCAAACCCTAAACAAAAAATTTGGCCAAACTAGGAAACTTTGTACAATGGTCATTCGGGGAAATAGACGTAACAGACAGAGATAGGCTCACTATTTCCAGATTTTGTTATAGACTCTTCTTCTTCATCGTGTGGGTTTTAAGGTCGATAACCGACTTCACAAACCCTGGTTTCAGTGTTATAGAACCGCCAAAGTTAACGAATAAATAATAGCCGTGACCAACGGTTTAACGGCCTTTCGGGGAACGGATTGTTTTTCTTTTAGGACAATCAGGTGATTCAGCTTGCCTGAAACTCAGACATAGAGATTTTTGGTTGACAAAATCCCTACCGGGATATCTCTGGTAAGGAAGGTCGAAATCTCGACCACTCGGCTGTTATACTCTTAAGGGTCGGGCCACACTTATCGACGGCGATCGACGGTTTGACTATACAAAACGCGCATTTAGTATGGCAATCCTTTCGCATTGACGCGGCGAAAGGATTTCCATATTAAGTGCGCGTTTTGTATGGGCAAACCGTCGATCGCCGTCAATAAGTGTGACCTGACCCTCATAGGGACTTTCACCATTTGCAATTTATGTTTTCAACACCCTGTATACGATAAACAAACAGTCTATTCCCACGGATATTTGTTATCTGAGTAGTCGGGTAATAACTGTTTCATATTGTGTCGTAAAGTGACACTTTGCTGGAACCATCATAAGTTGGTGACACGTATGTGGCGTGACGTCATTAGCTTCATTTCGGCGCTCGGTATCTGTCTTGATTAGCTTTTCTTCGCGAAGTACTTTATTAATACTTAGCTCCGAACATAATACAAGGTGGTTTAAATAATAACGTATTTTTAGGTGCGTCATCTCATACCTGTCCGAATAACCTCCATGTATATTCCGCGATATTTCGTAGTTCTCAAATTATGGTTAATTTTCCAAGTTTTTGGGATATTTCATGGTCCGCAGGTTTTCAACGTTGACTTTTCAATGTATCGCTTTATCGTCGATATCTTTTTAATAATATGTTTGATAGACGACGTGTACTTTCTGCCATAAAATACTCTATTTGGGCCATCTTGTACATTACATTTCATCTCCGTCTGTGACAGGCAGTTGAGAAGCTTATAGACATGTGTGTGTATCTGCTTTATCCCTTATTCCACTCCGACCAACTGAACCAACCAACTAAAACTGATCAACTATTTTTATTTCCCAACGACACAACTAATTAATTATAAGTGATTTGAGCTTACACCACGCTTACACACACAAACAAGTAATCCGCCATCACCAGATAACAAGTCTTCAAATACGCGTATAAACAAACCCAAGTAGTTATTCACGTAATTTGAACAATAATTTAAATCTAGAACTTTACTTTTTCCGTAGGAATCAGTTATCCGGCAATTTAAAGTTAGCCATGTCCGTTTTTAGATATCAATTAGTGTTATGCCCATTTTCACCAACAATCCCTAAATATAAGGGACACTTAAATTCATTTTAAGGCCGGGTTATTGCAAAAATTTGCAACTCAACGCGGTTTAGTTGAAAGTTCAATCGACGTATTACTGAAATAACGTTCATATTAGCGTGCGATGCTTCACGGTGGTTACGTCCGACACCGCGCAGGAATCGTGCGAAAAACTCGTTTTTCTTGAACTCTTTTGCTTATTAACAGAAAATGGCAGAGTTTATAAAAGATGTAATCGATTTAAAATCGAAGTCAATAATTAGCAAGTTATATTAACGAAAAAAAAAACTATGGTTATCGATTTAAGTTACGAGATCAAGGACGTCAAAAATTTTTTTTTCTGCCTTTTTTTAAAAACTTGTGCTTCTCACATCTAAATTGTTATAATGTATTTAAAAAATCTACTCGATTTAAAATTTAATTAAGGATATATTCTGTTAGCACATATTTTTTTTACATTTATAGAATCAGTACAAGTGCTATTATTTGATCGTCAAAATAGCGACTATGGGCGCTATTTCCACATAACCCCGCCTTAAGTAACACTTAGGGCGAATTTGGTTTTCACCAACATTTAAGTGTCACTTAAGGCCTAAAGGAAACTTACGGGGTCGAATAGCGGGATCATAGCCCGCCCCTAACTAAGGGACAGTATGCATCCGACCTTTCTCTACTCTCTACGCTTTCGCTCGTAAAACTACAGTTATGGAAAGAAAGAAAGAAAGAAAGAAAAAATTTATTTGCATCAGTATGTGTACACAAAAACGTCTTAATTTAAAATACATTCAGTTCCAACATATGAAGCCAGCAAGCTAGCATGCAAATTTTTAGTATGTTAAATCTACATGTCCTATTTTAAATTCGCCAAACTAATACATTATTTTATTTTTTATTCATGCAAACACATTCTACATATTACAATTACTACTTAATTCTATTATATTTCTTCAATCGTCATGTTATATTCTTACTAGCTAAATATTCGTTAACACTATAAAACCCTTTTTCCGACAACCATACTGTCAATGAATATTTAAACTTATGTCCATCTAATATTTTAATATCGTCAGGTAAATTATTATAAATTAGAATACTCATGTTGTATACGTTTTTCTTATAGATAGCATTATGGCACGGAGGCTGATATAACAGGTTTTTATAATTGGTCCTTTGTGTTCTAGTCGACATTTCTGAAATAGTTTTAAATTGTTCTTTAAATGATTTTACAAAACAACAAATATCTCTGATATATAAACATGGCAATGGCAGAATATTCAGTTTTTTAAATAATGGTTTACAGCTATCTTGAAATTTGGCATTACAAATAGAGCGAACACATTTCTTTTGCAATATAAATGCTCTGGCTATATCCACAGAGTTACCCCACAACATAAGGCCATAACCTAGCACAGATGAGACATAGCCATGATAGGCAGTTAATGCTGCCTCCATTGAAATTGTTTGTCTCAAACGTTTTAATGCATACACAAATCGTCCTAATTTATTGCAAACTAAATTTATATGTCCCTTCCAGTTTAAATGTTTGTCAATAATTAGTCCTAGAAATTTTACGTTGTCAGAGTTATTAATTATATTATTATTATGTTTAATTTGTATTGTAGGTGGATTTGAATTATAATTTGTAAATTGAATCATATTTGTTTTGTCCATATTAACATGCAAGTTATTTATTTGAAACCAATTTATGATGTCTTTAAATGCCTTATTTATTGTGTCTTCATAATCTTCTGTATCCTGACACTTTACTGTAAGAGTGGTATCATCAGCAAATAAAATAATTTTATGTGATGTTGCATTTGGAAGATCATTAATATATATAAGAAATAGCAATGGTCCAAGGATACTGCCTTGGGGAACTCCATTTTTATTGATTCTAAAGGCAGACCTAAATTTTTTCTTTACTAGAACATTTTTCTGGGTTAATGTGATTTTAGATATTTCTGTACATTGTTTCCGATTTTTTAAATAACTTGTTAACCAGTCATGTGCTTTTCCTCTAATCCCATAATTTTCCAATTTTTGTAATAATTTCTTATGATCAACGAAGTCAAAAGCTTTTGACATATCCAAAAATATTGAAGTAATAGGCTGTTTGTCATTTAAGCTTTCTGATACCATTTTAATCAGATTATAACATGCAATTGTTGTAGAACTTCCTTTGCGAAAGCCAAATTGTTGAGGACATAGAATATCGTGTTTTGCTAGAAAATCATTTAGTCTTTTAACCATTGCTCTCTCTGTTATCTTAGATAAAATAGTAGGAAAAGCTATTGGCCTAAAATTGTTTGGGTCTAGAAGATCGCCTTTTTTAAATATGGGTTTTATTATTGATATTTTGAGTTTTTCAGGAAAAATACCTTGTTCGAATGATAAATTAATAATGTGTGTAAGTGGAGGGGATAAACTTTGTGCGCATAATTTTATTATATTTGTATTCATGTCATCATAACCACTTGTTTTAGTGTTTTTTAATGTCATGATTATATTGAAAATTTCACTACAAGTGACTGGAGTCAAGTAAATGGTATACGGATTAATGTTAACAGTATTGGTATTATTATTATTATTTGATGTTAATTTATTAAAATTTGATTTATTTTTCGTCATATTTATATAGAAATCATTAAAAATGTCGCAAATTTTATTAGGATCGTCATATGTCAAATTATTAAAGTGTATACTATTTATGTCATTTTTGTGAATATTACTTGATATAGAGGACGTAATTGTTTTCCATATGGCAGTAGGATTTCCACCATTATTATCTATATATCTTCTATTATTTATTTTTTGTGCTGTCATAATACATTTTTTTAGCAAAGCATTATATTTTTTTAGTTTTAATTTTTGAGTTTCCTTTTTATTCCCATGACTAGTTCTGTACATCATTAGAAGCCTACGTTTCGTTTTAGAACATATTTTTAAGCCTTTTGTAATCCATTTTATTGATTTTTATTCATCTTGATCTTCAAAATTGGAAAACACATGTTAAAAAACAAACAAATGGTATTATGGAACTCCTCAAAAGCTTTATCTAGATCCATACATGAGATTACATTATCGAATGAGAGAGATGAAATGAGAGAGATGGATAGTTATTTGTTCGAGTTTTTGGATACTTTAGAAAATATAGAAACTGAGGAACATATTTTAAATGTATTATCAATACGGCGGCCTCGCGAACGACCAATTTTTTTTGAGAAATATGATGACTTGGACTTTTTCACAAGATAGGTACAGATTTTCAAAACATACTACAGTGTTTATATATTAGAAAAAGTGGTAAGATTTTTGGAATTTCCTGATGACAGGTAAGTGTAGGTATCTATACTACCTATTTTCCTACCTACCAACCAACCAACGCAAAAAAGTGAGGGTCCCGACTTCCGCCGTCGGCCTGCTTGTCAAAATTTAAAAACCATAGTTGGAGGCCAAGGATTATTTTCCATACAGCCCTTTACTTCATAATATCAATAAGAATGATAAGTAAATATATTTATGTTTAATTTGAAGTAATTACGCATTCTTTATTATTTTTAGGCATTTAAACGTTTATGAAATGGTAATTAAACGGTAAATAACCAAAATACTAATGTTGTTCCGGGGCATAACAGATGCAGCTCATCACTAAACGTCACTTAATTAGGTAGCTCTTACATAAGGGACGAATACAACGATGAAACGGAATTTAAGTTAAGGGATGGTTTAAGGTACTCCTTTGAGTAAGTGATACTTAGTTAAGGAGCAGTTTAGGGGTAGTTGGTGAAAATGGGCATTAGTGTTATAAATTTGCCGTGAAAATGTACTTTCGCATTTATTTTTCTCTTTTACAAACAGCTGTGATTATGCGATATAAAAGGTTTTTAGAGTGTTATTCAATCGTTATAAATAAAAACAGGAGTCCAAATAAACAGTAATTACTTTGAGACCCGTTCAAATAGACATTTGATAAACACAAGCTTAATAAAAATACGCAATCAGCAATTTTGTAAAACAAAAATGATATTTATGAATAACTAACGTAGAAAGTTAAGCAAAAAATTAAATTACAATCTATTTATATTACGTATAATATAACCGAACACCTTTTCTCGTAAAGGTCAGAGGTTAATAATAAATTCAACCTTTAACGTAAACCAAAATAAGAACGATTTTTAATATCATAACAGATGAGATCGCGCCATTTCAATACTCATCATTCATATTATTTGTTTTGTAAGGTCGACAACAGACCTCACGAACCTTGGAGTCTATTTTATTTAGCCTTCAAAGGCCTCATGCAAAAGCTCCGTCGTCTTCAAACGGCTTAACGTACCTTTCGAAGCACAAAATCATCTTACTTTTCTTTTTAGACCAAAAGTTTGAACAGCCTGCAGTTTTTTAATAAATCGTCAGATAATCTCACAAAGTATTTTAACTATGTAGCTAGATAACTTTTGTAGATACTAATTATATTCTGTTAGTGAAATAGACACACATAACACACATACACGTACACCACTTTTACATCAACACATACACGTATGCAGTAGTGGTAGGTAGATATTTAAATTGTTATCTGTGTACCGTTACCTGCCGCGGGCTGCAGCAGAATATCAGCGATTTTCCAAAAGCGAATCATTATGCTGAGCTATGGCGGCCTTGTCAGCATTGTGGCACACACTTTATTATCTTGTTTGTTATGTGTTGTGTTATCATTAGTGATTTTATTTTAAATATTTTGAATTGTAGTATTGTAACGTGTGTGTCTTTGTGCTAAATAAATGCTTGTCTATGTCTACATAATTAAAACTCATCATTATATTATAAATAGTTGGGTTCGAACCACAACCTCTCGTTCAGATGTCTAGGCACTAACTATTACGCTATCTACGCTAGAGTTGGTAAATAAATTTAATTGAAACGTGACCGAGCAAGAATAACAGAAGTGTGCTCGATTTGTACTGAAAATAATACGACTGTTTCAATACAGCAAGAGAGTTTGTTGTCTCGTAGACGCCTACGCTCGTAGATATTCGTAGCTGGTTGCTACGGTTTTTCTCAGAGTTAAAGATGGACTACACTTTCAGTAAAAATGAACCGTTGTTGGTTGTAAGTGCTCTTTATATTTTTTTTAATATTCACTGTACTGAAAAAATACCTATATTCAACTAATTGCTTACAAAACAATAATTAAGTAAATGGAGCCGCGAAGTACGTATTATAGTAGTATTTAAAAAAAACATTTGACTAGCAACACCAAAAATTGTAGTCAAATGTGAGTGTCAAGTTAATAATATTTTAGTTCGTAAATAATTTGAGTGAACAGTAACAAAACATTTATTTTTAGAAAATGAATAAACATCAATATCGTTCGCTGTATCAGTGAAACAATCCATGTTTACATTACATATATTGAGATATTTTTTTCATGGTGAATAAAATGGATAAGTTAGTAGGTATCGTTTTCCAATAAGGAAAGAATTCTTTCGCTCACGCCTACGGATTCGTAGCCCGTAGCAGCGTAGCGGTTTGCTACGAGGAGTCGTGGCGTATTGAGATTTTTATTAGAATCTGTATACTTTTGACTGTAGATCTATTGATTGTGAAAATGTATAAAGTATTAAAAAATACTAAAAACAGGGCCAGCCTGAAAGGAAATATGAAAAAGGCTAAAAAACAAAAGGTGAAAAACGGAAGGTGTTTATTAATGTTGTGGAAGTGTGAATGAGGTCCTAATAAAAATCTAAAATGCGCGAGCCGCCGCCGTCTTAACTTGAAGTACGTATTCACACATTTTTAGGGTTCCGTAGTCAAAAAGGAACCCTTATAGTTTCAAAACTGAAGAAAAAAATCTTAAAAAAAATTTTTTTTTAGTGTTCCTCTGGTTCCCAAAACACACACATACGAGTACATCCAAGACTGTTTAGACATTTAGGAGTTATGGTGGAATTAATCACATTCATATATTACATACATTAACCCTAAACACATAACACTCCTTTTTTAATAATAATAATAATAGTTTATTCAATAAAGCATCAAGGACTCATTAAATTGTTAGTAATCAATGTAATACTTAAAATCTAGGGCAGGTCTTTTGGGCAGTCGTGTAAAATAACTAACAGACTTATATGGTTTTGGGGGGCTTCATTCACCCAACCCCCTGTATCATCTATTATTCCTGATGAGAAATAACCCTTGTAGTATGAATCTCTTCCCATGAATCTCATCTCTTCCCTTTCCCGGTTAGGGTTCCCAGTGATACATCTTATACAAGCCGACCCTTATCGGCTCTCTAATTGGAAATCGATCAGATAGCAGACGCGGTCGACATTAATCCCAACAGCCAAATCCTCCGTCTGGCTTTTTCGATGTTTTTGTAGGAATTTTTATACATAAGTATGTATTAAAATATTGGATATGTTAAATATAATAATCCCAGTATTCTATTGAAGCCCTATAACATTCATAAAAACAAATAAAAAAAATATATAATAATCATTATTATCATTTATTATTTTGAATTTTATTATTTGAAATAGAATTTATCCCATGCTTTGCCTTGGCATTCCAATACAGGGCAATGTGTTCGATACACCGTCTTCGGCGAGATTCACGTAAGAACAAATAAATACCTGCCATTTTATTAATAAATATCTAATCTAACTGCCATATTTTGTCCTACATTTTACCTGACTAATGGGGCAACCGGGCAAGTATTATACCAGGCATTGTATACATTAACTAGGTAGGTTATAATGTTGAACAATAGAATGACTAGGAATTCTGTACAATGACTGAATTGTATAATTTGCCGATTAACACATACATAAAATCACCCTCTTAGCGTAGCAGGGTGAGCAGAGCTTATTTGGTTGGCTCACAGCGAGAGTGCCTTGCATTAAACCTACGTTTGGAAAAATGAAAGTACGCCGATCTTTCGTGTTTTATAATGCATCTAGTGACAGGATGCTAGCCTATTTACTACGGACATTCAGGAAAGATGTGTGGAAGTGGGTGCACCAATTTTTAAACCGGGAACCACACGGCCATATTATAATATTTATAGTTATTTTAACGAATACTATGTATGTGCTCGCTATTTTTTTTTATATAGTTAGTTAATCGTGGAATGCTATGTGTCAAATATGTATGTATAGAGCCAGCTTAGTTTGGCATCGGTGGTCATGTGTGGCATTTTCCTACGGTACGTTTCTGTTAAACCTGAAAAGAAATTCAAAGGTAGGGATGTCGACCAAACTGCACTGGGCCAGCGTTGTCGAACGAATACAGCCTGATTACCCTAATTATACCAGGATAAGATCGATTCAGGTCCTTGCCTTACATATATAAGGGTTCTCGAATGGAGACCACGTCTCGGAAAACGTGTGGGACGCCCCCCTGCCAGGTGGACTGATGACCTGAGGAAGGTCGCTGGCGGTGGCTGGATGAGGAAAGCGGGTGATCGTGCGCTTTGGTGTGCCCAAGGCCTCCCCGGCCTACGTCCAGCAGTGGACTGGATTGTTTGATTGATTGAAGGACATATATGAGCTGACCACATATAGATAAAAGAAAATGTGTTCAACATTTTACTACGGAAAGTATCTTTTTTACACTATACTCCTCTATTGACGTCACGTTCTATTTTACTAGTCATTATTCCATGGTTGATCTTAATGCTATAGCAATTAGCTTCGATATTGTCCAGTGCTTGAAGATAACGGATACGCTTCGCTGAATTATACATATTAAGGCGCTGGAATGAGCTAAATGCGCATCATATTCGGTTGCCGCTGGCAAAATGTATACAACAGATCACGCCAGAATTAAAATATATTATTATTGAGCATATTTCCTACAAGTTTGTTGTTTCCAAAACACGATTTCGTAAACTTTTCTCGATAGAAAATGAGTCCAAACTCAGCTCTCAACGGCCATCATTCTTTAGTCGATACGACTATTATGTGAAGTGTTTTTAGTAAAAGTTATTAAAATAAATTCATAACGCGTTTCTCCATTTGGCTGTTGTTTCCGATTTTTAATTAAGTAATTAGTTTTTACACAATTTCGTTTCGTTGTATTTCACAACTTGTATTCAGCGGCGCGCGCTCACACCATTATTTGCATCTCTCTTACTTGTACCGAGACCGACAGTGATCGCTGAGGCGCGCTGCTAGACGGACCTATGTCGCTCTGCGTTCTCACATCATATCCCTTCTGGGGTGAGTAGGCCTGTTAACTTTTGACGTGAAGATCATCATATAGGGTATGGAATTTCCTTATAAACTTCTTTATAGATTCTTTTTCTGTAATTTGTTTATGTGTTAAGAGGTAGAGTTATTCTTCCCTCCACTGTCTACCTGTTTCATATAGATTACTATAAAAAAATCCTAAAAGTAAAGATATATCCAGTTTCAAAATAGAAGCAAAGACAAAGTTATAGTCAGTCTTCTTCGGCTAGTATTTTCTTCTGTTTTTAAGGCATAAGCTCTAGTTTGAACCTGAGTTTGAACTCAAGGCTGAAACTGGTAACAGCAATGCAGATAAAACGGGACGTAATAGTTTAACGTACTATTCGAAGCACGGATAATTAACGGTCACCCATCCATCAGTAGCTAAACCAAACCTGCCTGCCTAACTTTCGTTACCGAACGAAATATGAAACTGCTCTGCGCCGTTGTCGTATCTTAGTTTTTAGTTATAACACTGAATGTACAGTGACTAGAACATGCGACTGGATACTTGCACAACTAAAATCGCCCTTACTGCTACGGGATAAAGACGCTCGATAAGGGTCTAGCCATATGTGCTGGCTACTGTACGCTGCTACGGGATAGACGCTCGCTAAGTGTCTAGCCATATGTGCTGGCTACTGTACGCTGCTACGGGATAGACGCTCGCTAAGTGTCTAGCCATATGTGCTGGCTACTGTACGCTGCTACGGGATAAAGACGCTCGCTAAGTGTCTAGCCATATGTGCTGGCTACTGTACGCTGCTACGGGATAAAGACGCTCGCTAAGTGTCTAGCCATATGTGCTGGCTACTGTACACTGCTACGGGATAAAGACGCTCGCTAAGTGTCTAGCCATATGTGCTGGCTACTGTACGCTGCTACGGGACGGGATAAAGACGCTCGCTAAGTGTCTAGCCATATGTGCTGGCTACTGTACGCTGCTACGGGATAAAGACGCTCGCTAAGTGTCTAGCCATATGTGCTGGCTACTGTACGCAGCTACGGGATAAAGACGCTCGCTAAGTGTCTAGCCATATGTGCTGGCTACTGTACGCTGCTACGGGATAAAGACGCTCGCTAAGTGTCTAGCCATATGTGCTGGCTACTGTACGCTGCTACGGGATAAAGACGCTCGCTAAGTGTCTAGCCATATGTGCTGGCTACTGTACGCTGCTACGGGATAAAGACGCTCGCTAAGTGTCTAGCCAAATGTGCTGGCTACTGTACGCTGCTATGGGATAAAGATGCTCGCTAAGTGTCTAGCCATATGTACAGGCTACTGTACGCTGCTATGGGATAAAGATGCTCGCTAAGTGTCTAGCCATATGTACTGGCTACTGTACGCTGCTATGGGATAAAGATGCTCGCTAAGTGTCTAGCCATATGTACTGGCTACTGTACGCTGCTACTGCTATGGGATAAAGACGCTCGCTAAGTGTCTAGCCATATGTACTGGCTACTGTACGCTGCTACGGGATAAAGACGCTCGCTAAGGGTCTAGCCAAATGTGCTGGCTACTGTACGCTGCTACGGGATAAAGACGCTCGCTAAGTGTCTAGCCATATGTGCTGGCTACTGTACGCTGCTACGGGATAAAGACGCTCGCTAAGTGTCTAGCCATATGTGCTGGCTACTGTACGCTGCTACGGGATAAAGACGCTCGCTAAGGGTCTAGCCAAATGTGCTGGCTACTGTACGCTGCTACGGGATAAAGACGCTCGCTAAGTGTCTAGCCATATGTGCTGGCTACTGTACGCTGCTACGGGATAAAGACGCTCGCTAAGTGTCTAGCCAAATGTGCTGGCTACTGTACGCTGCTATGGGATAAAGATGCTCGCTAAGTGTCTAGCCATATGTACTGGCTACTGTACGCTGCTACTGCTATGGGATAAAGACGCTCGCTAAGTGTCTAGCCATATGTACTGGCTACTGTACGCTGCTACGGGATAAAGACGCTCGCTAAGGGTCTAGCCAAATGTGCTGGCTACTGTACGCTGCTACGGGATAAAGACGCTCGCTAAGTGTCTAGCCATATGTGCTGGCTACTGTACGCTGCTACGGGATAAAGACGCTCGCTAAGTGTCTAGCCATATGTGCTGGCTACTGTACGCTGCTACGGGATAAAGACGCTCGCTAAGTGTCTAGCCATATGTGCTGGCTACTGTACGCTGCTACGGGATAAAGACGCTCGCTAAGTGTCTAGCCATATGTGCTGGCTACTGTACGTACTCGTACATCTATTATGCAAAAGCGCGCTCTACTATGAAGAAAAACAGGTTGACGACGCATCTTTTGTAAAACAATACTGTACTATTATGTAATAAGGAATATGCACATTTTTATAAATTCATTAATCGAAATATTTCAAGTTCCAGATAAACACATAAAAAGTAATTTTTCAAATATCTTGCTCAGAAACAAAGTTATAAGGCTTCAAAGTTGATGGTTAGTCGTATGAGAGGTCCGACGTGACATGTGACGTCATATGTCACGCGGGCCATACATCCGCCATAGAAAATTTTGTTTTCGTAAGATGACAGATATATTTGTTTAATAATATTGTATCTAGTTTGCTTTCCGATCAGTTTCGATTCTGTTTTGACTGTCAGTATTCTATTTTTGTATACTTTCAGATGAACTATGAAAAAAGCTAATATTTTTTTATGCATATTCCCCATTCTATGTAAACGTGCAATAATAATGAATCATGTCGTGATTTACAACAGACACCCTTAATCTACCACCGGATGACCATTTATCTCCATTTCTTGGTCGCAATGGAAGAATTATACAAACGGTGGAGGGAAAGCCGAAATGTATCGTATGAAATTGCATTTTATCTAGATATGAATATAACAATAGTATTTTTTAAAGTTTTTTTTTTAGATTTTGTGGTATGTTACCGCAGGAAATAACAGCCCTGCACCCAACAGTTGACAGAAAGCTCAATACATAGCCAAATAGATATACTTGTAGAGTGTCTTATTCTAGACCTTTTCGCACGCGGTTACGATCGCGTTATGTAAGATTTTCCCGTGGGAATAAGACTTTTCCTAGTAAAAAGTATCCTATGTGCTAATCCAAGGTACAAACTATCTTTATTCCAAATTTCATCCAAATCCGTGAAGTAGTTTAGGCGTGAAAGCGGAACAAACATCCAAACATCTAAACATCCAAACATCTAAACAAACATCCAAATATATTTTCACATTTATAACATTAGTGTGAGTGTGATTCTCAGCGTATTTTTTACAGACCATCTAGGCAAATTCGTACCCGTCCTATCTATTTATTTTATTACCATGACGCATATTAAAATATTTCGTAGCCTCATACATTTTTACGCGCAAAATTACAATTTGAATGGGAAGGTATTTCAGTATGACTACTAGTACTTGTACGCCGTGTGGTGACGACAGAGTAGAATACATTTGTCACCAACCCCTACTCTTCCCGTGGGTGTCGTAAGAGGCGACTTAGGGACTACACATTGAACAGGGAACGGGCAGCAGCGCTCTCTGATACAGTAACCTTTTAATCTGCGATCTCCAACCCGCCTGCCAAGCGTGGAGATTATGGAAAAACCCTCCACTTAAGTGGAGGAGGCTCATAGTCCAGCAGTGGACTGTAACGGGCCGTTGATGTTGATTAATGACTAGATTTTCACTTCGGGTTTAAGATTAATGTCGTAAATCAAATTCTTTCTCAGCAGAAAAGATAAATCAAACTGATTTTAAACGCATTTTTAAACGCACAAAATGTACCTAACAAATACATCGCTTCTTTTACTTGGTGAACTTTATATCGTTCCAATCCACGCCTACCCTGACATGCCTCTAAAATGTCCAGCGCCGAAACCGGACGACTCAAAACCATCTCGAGCTCACAGCTGCATTGCATAGTTTAAAAAACTGCACTCACCGTTGACCTCGCCACTGGCAGACTATCCACTCCCATCGTGCAGTAATCCTTACACTACACTGCCTCTTATTACATGATATAACACTGTTTTGTGTCACTATGTCCAGGTATTTAAGGGATGTTTTTCTTGGGGTAATTTCGCGCGGGTCGAAGGACGTTTATAGCCTTCCCTCGCTGGGAGGGCACTGAGGTTAGTGACGGGAACGATAAATTGGCTTTGAAAGACTACACCGCACGGTAAGGGTTTTGGCTAGGCACCTGTGTTTTTGTGGGAGGGAAATAATGATTGATGAAATGAACGCTTACGGCTCAGATATAATTTTTTTCTAAGTAAAAGGATTTTTAGAAGAGAAAATTTTAAGACTGCAATCCAATTTTACATTCATTAGCTTGACATTTTTTTATGTCTATTGTTTATTTCAAAATAGTTTCTGCTGCAATCAGTTCAATACTTCTTTTTTAATTTTACTCATGGAATTAATTTTACTCGTAAAATTGTAACTATTTTTAAATTAAAACAAGTATTCTGTTTATTTTTATCGTCACGATCCCACCACTACGTCCCTCAAAACTGCGCGCGCATAGCCGCACAGCCTCCGTGTAAACCATCTGCAGTCCGTTTTCAACTTTATCGTATTTTCCAAGAGCTTAATTTCGCACAGCCTTATCTAAAAAGTCTTTAAGTTCACTATATACAGGGTCATACAAACTATGATTGACGTTATCACTGTGTCGTCTGTATTTGCAAATTTGATTTTAATTTCGTCAAACAGTAGTGGTAAGTGTTTACGCGCTCACACTAGCTACGATTCTGGTAACAATGATCTAAATCAAAAACAGGTTTTCATGTCTTTTTGTTTTGACAAAGTTTAGCCCTTTTTTGTACTATAAATGCTCGATACATGTTATATTTATAGCTGTTGCAGTGCATAGCAGGCAAAGCTCACTGACTTTTTGACTGACTACACCTCTGGTTTCCATTTTAGCAAGTGATCAAGATGTATTCCCAGAAATACTACTTTACTCGGACTACTTTTTTTTATTTTGCTCTATCTTTAAAATTGACCGAGTTATAAAAGGTTTGAAATTCAAGATTAGACAGAGAGGCACATACCCACTTGTGACGTCACTTGTTAGTAATGCCATTATAATCTCCATACAAAAATCGTTTTTGAAAGAGACAGACATGTTGAACCTTTAAAAAATCACTGTAAATTCGTTTTTCAACCGATTCTGTTTTTTTTTTTCGCGAATCGTCTGCTACTAATCTATATTTTAAAAATAATTCATAAAATATGGTAAATTTAGGAACAGGCAAATACCCTATTATACTTTCCACAGTATTTATTTGTTCATTATTTAGTTTATGGTATCTTTGCTTCTCGAGGTAGACTTGAACAGCCGTGCATTCGTTTTACTAGAATTATTATTACACCTATTATCATACACATGAACTTCCAATAGGAAGCTATAGAAGACATCTTGGCCAAACTTTTTTTGTTTCCTTGATCGAAGAGCCTTGTTCGAAAATTAACTAAATACATATGCTGTCTGTAGCGTATTGGATATTGTGTAGGAATTAGACATAGTTATTGTACTACCTAGGAAATAGGAAACATCTTTAATGGGCTCCCAAAGAGCGCACACTAAAACCACGTTTGACAATATTTTACGAATCAAACTAAATCTGTGGTTAATTTTGTACATTTTGATTACAAATCGAACAATAAAACATCTGTGACAGATGGACGGACGGACACGTGAGTGATCTTATGACGATTTTGTTTTATCATTTAAGGTACGAAACCCTAAAAATAAACGCAAACGATTATAGCGTGGCGTGACGTCATGTTACTCAGAATTACGTAAAAAGAAGCTTAATTGACTAAAAGCAACATTAAGCTGCCTTATTACATAAAAAGGAGTGCTACGAGTATTCTACGAGTATATTCGCTTTAGAGTTTTGTTCTTTTACGAATCAATTAAGTTCGATATTCAAAAAAGCATAATTTTAAACCTATTCCTTTTAAAACACAGACCATTCTAGAAGCATGGACGTCATCAAAACGGCTTTATTGTTTTCCTAATATCATAATTACGTATACAGTACGAAATGTATCTTCGTCTAGTGTTACAAGACCGTTACACGCCCCGTTTGCACCCATCGGAATACACAATGAGTTCCGGGAGACATTTCCATCTCTAATATCGTCGATGCCAAATCAAGCAAGATCTCTGATGTGCAAAAGATGTAAGTTTTGTAAAAACTAAAAAAACTTCCTCGTGAAGCAAAATATGTATGTAAGCATGCCAACTTTATTTCACACATGAGATGTTTTGATTGCCAAGTGTCACATGGGAGTTCTTTTCGTCACCTGTATCTCTGCGAATATGTAAGATATTGACATAAGAGTTTTTGTAGAAGGTGGAGAATTTGATTTTCTACAATGTGGTGTAAAAAAGTGATTTTCGTCCAGAGCGCCACATAAGAGGTCTTGATTTGGCAACGACGATATGTTGCAGCCCTTCAGGACAATGTTTTTTACTTATTTGTTATTTGTAAAAATAAGTACTTTGTTTTATATTAATTCTTAGGGTGGGCCCTGAACACGCCCTGAAGGTAGTTAAAGTAGGTTAAATCACTGCTTCTAAATTTACCACATTTTATGAATGAATATAAAAATATAGATTAATAGCAGACGATTCGCGAAGAAAAAACAGAATCGGTTGGAAAACCAATTTACAGTGATTTTTAATGTTTCAGTGTAACGAGGCATTCGTCCTCTTTCCTGTTTTATGACTGGCAACCTTTCTTGCTGGCAGTTTTATCTTTCATTTTAAATTCATTTTCAAATTTAGATTTCTTACGTTTGTGCCCTGGTTATTGCCGTATTGTTTCTTGACGTACGGTATTCGCGCGCAGACAACATATTGCTCAAACATCGTATATATAACCAAGTTAACAAATCCCTGTCCATCTTTTGTCTGACTAAAAGAGAAGTTAATATAAAAGTGTCAAAATGGCTTCATACCCTAACTTATGACCAGACCGAAGATATCCTTTCCCACCAGCACTAAATTCAACCACAGCGCCGACCCACTCACTCACACACACACACACACACACACACACACACACACACTCACACTCATTCACATGATATACTAACACATCACTCCTTACAATATAATTTTGAGTTTATTTAGGATAGGTTTGAATTCCTTGTACTTCACTTGCTGTTCACTACCTTAAGTTACGATAAATGTGAAGTAATGCTAGCGGAAGCGCATCACCAGCTACTGTAATACAGGTTCATTACTAGTATGGTACCTGATTGATGCTCTGACAGAATTTTTAATTACTTACTTGAATAAATTTATTATTATTATTATTGCCACATAACCCTCTACAGCAGCTTCGTGGCGGCTGCTGGGCCACATCAGTATGTCTGCCTCTTTTTAAAACATTTTTCTGTATGGAAAATGTTAGCGCTGCTGATTAGTAACGTTAAGATCCTTGGCCACCCTGGTGAAGTCTAAATAGGCTGATGACCCAGGTTGGCCGAAGCAAAGATAACCTGTGTCGGTGGGGGTACTCAAGTAGCGCAGACGCCAGCTATGAATGTGGAAAACCCTTGCAAACCATGGTACACCTCACTAACTGTCCCGCGTGCCCGACCACCTGCTCGCGTGAGGGCTTTCTTGTCAGTAACCAGAGGGCCGGTAGCCGCTTTCTAGACAAGTAAGATTTAGCCCGTGTTTTTGCCGACACGAAAGAAGAAGAAGAAGAATTTTAAAGATAGGGCAGAAAGTATTTGGTTGTTCAGTAATTTGATTTATAAATTTAAAAAAGTGGTTAAAATTTTGAAACAAATGAACTCGATCTGAGGAAACAGAGCATGTAGGGAGGTTTAGAGGGCTTAACTGAATCCCGCCACATTGATTTTACCTTCAGCAAACAAGTTAATATTCTGGGCTGCGCCCCCCTTGCCCCCCCCCCCCCCTCTTCGTGTTATGCCCTGTCTAGTATGTAAGGGCACAAAATATACACAGCTGAACATTTGGCTCAAAAGTCTAGTTACCAAATCATAGATTAATATAAAAAGAACAAAAAAAGTAAGCTGTCATTTTTGTAAACAATTTGTGTGATTTAGATTAGGAAATTGATATTTTTCAATGATATTTTCATTAATTTATTTTCGAACTTTGCTCAAGGTTAATTAGTTGTAGCGGGATTCAGTTAAGCCCTCTGAACCTCCCCACATGCTCAGTTTCCTCCGATCGAATTGAAGAATGACGGCCGTTATTTTTGGAGCATGCTGTAGCCCTCTTATCGCTCAATTCATAAAAAATAAAAATGCTAGAGAACACGCTCTTCAGTTCCCTAATGCTGCGAACGCGGTTCTGTTCAAACATTATATGGATGAGTATATTGATTCGCTAGACAGTATTGCCGAAGCAGCTCAGCTTGCCGCGGACATCGTTACTGTCCACAGTGCGGCCTGTTTCGAAATGCGAGGCTGGGTGTCCAATGAGCCGGCAGCTTTGAGTTTATTATCAGATGAACTGCTGCTCAGTTTTTGGACATTCAACTTGGCAAAGACGCTAATGACATCCGCGCTTTAGGTTTGACGTGGAATCCCATAACTGACGTCTTAGGTTTTCGAACAGGCCTCTCTGAAACGGACGAAATGAAGGTCAGGCTTACGAAGCGAAAAGTACTCACGCATCTCATGCGCGTCTATGACCCTTTAGGCTTGTTAGGACCCATAGTTGTCAAAGGCCGAATTCTTTTCCAGCAGACGTGGAGGTTGAATATAGATTGGGATACTGAACTTCCGCAGTCTGAGGTTTCAAAATGATTCAACTGGTTTCAGGAGCTGTCATCGGTCACTGATTTTAAAATCCCGCGTTGGTACGCGAAATCCACCGACTGTGAGCCATCTTACAGGGAGCTTCATATTTTAGCTGATGCGAGCGAGCTTGCTTTTGCTTGTGTAGCCTATTGGCGTTTAGTTTACCCCGATTGCAGTATTAAGCTCGCTCTAATCGGCAGCGGCCTAGAGTTTCTCCTCTGAAACCGGTGTCAATTCCGTGTTTGGAACTTCAGGCTGCTTTGATTGCCTGGCTCTGACGATAAAGGACAGTCATCGAAAAAAGCCTATACGTACATTCTTTTGGACGGACTCGATGACCGTCCTGCAATGGTTGCATAGCGACACACGCTCTTTCAAGCCTTTTGTTGCCCACCGGCTCGGCGAAATTTTAGAAAATTCCTTGGTTAAGGTTTGGCGGTGGGTACCATCAGACTTGAACGTGGCTGACGATGCCACTAGACTACAACCAATTCACCTCGATCAATCCCATAGGTGGTTTTGTGGTCCGTGTTTTCTTTTGAAGTCCCCGGAGGACTGGCCTAGAGAGCCCAACGACGTCGCACCAGTTCGTGAGGAGCTCAAACGCCAGCCTGGCGAATTGGTGGGACTTGTTACAGTTAGCTTACCTTTTTCAACTCCGGTCACAGCAAATTTTGACCGTTTCAGCAAATGGTCGCGCCTGTTACGTGCCACAGCTCGAGCACATCTTGCTGCGGCAATTTTCCGTTCACGTGAGGCAAATTCCTCTCGCGTTGCAACGACGTCTACTACTCTGAATGCCATTCACATGAAAGTCGCTGAGAGACACATACTTTTGAAGACGCAATTGGAGAATACGAGTGCATCCTCAACTCAAGGCCACTCCCACGACACAGCCGCCTCATGAAGCTTTCTCTCACCCTTGGCGATGATGGTTTGTTACACCTGGCGGGCAGAATCAAGGCTGCAGAGGACGTCGACTCTGACACCCGGTTTCCGGTTTTACTTGACGGCCGCCATTCAGTCATACGCCTTTTGGTTGACTCTTTTCATCGGCAGGCTGGTCATGCAAACCATGAATTGGTTGTTAACGAGCTACGTCAGCGATTCTGGCTGCTGAAATTAAGGGACACGGTTCGAACTGTCGCAAGCAAGTGTCTATTCTGCAGGATTCGGAGAACGTTACCACTCAATCCAAGGACTGGAGATTTACCGCTTTCACGAATGGCTCATCATCTAAGGCCATTCACCTATACTGGTTTAGATTACTTCGGCCCCTTCGCAGTTACTGTGGGACGCCGACAAGAGAAGAGATACGGAGCATTGTTTACGTGTTTGACGTCAAAAGCTGTACACTTGGAGCTAGCTCATAGCCTCTCAGCTGATACTGCAATAATGTGTCTGAGGCGATTCATAGCCAGGCGTGGAATGCCGCATACCATATTTTCCGACAATGGCACAAATTTTGTTGGAGCGGACCGATTGTTAAAAGATTTTTTCGGAAGCAATGTAGCAGAGTTTGCGGCTACAAATCAAATAAGTTGGAAGTTCATCCCACTGTCAGCACCACACTTTGGAGGTTCCTGGGAGCGTTTAGTTCGTTCAGTAAAGGTCGCGCTGAAAGCAATTTTGAATGAAAGATCGCCTAGAGAGGAAACCCTGTTGACCTTGCTCGCAGAGGCAGAAGCCATTGTCAACTCTCATCCGCTGACGCACGTTTCTACCGATCTCGAAGACCCGACTACTCTGACACCTTTCCACTTTTTAATAGGAACGTCCTCCAATCAAACCTTACCGAACACTTTGAACGACAGTGACCTGTTTCGACGGCCAGAATGGAGAAAAGCCATGAGACTTGCCGACCACTTCTGGCAGCGCTGGGTGCGCGAGGTATTGCCGACTATGCAACCACGTTTCCAACCGAGGAGTGGAGAGGAGCCAAAAATCGGAGATACAGTGATTATTGTAGACGAGTCCCTGCCACGAGGAACATGGCCGCGAGGAAGAGTCTCCAAGTTGTACCCAGGAAAGGATGGCTTTACTAGGGTAGTCGACGTCGACACTTTAGGGGGAACTTTACGCCGGCCTGTCAGAAAACTGGTGAAGCTGCCTGCGTAAGCTGCTGCTTCATCAGTTGACTTTAGTTGGTGCATCATTGCACGAGGGGCAGGATGTTGCAGACTTTTTAGTGTTTCTTTTATATGTCTTTGGTTTGGCTGTCATTGTTCTTTAAAATCCTATTGTTTTACGCTTAGCTTGTATAATTTTGTGTGTTTTAATAGTAGTTTTCCCAATATATTATCATTTTATACAGTCCATCGTCTTTCACTCAACATTTTTGGCTCGGGTATAGAACCCTTGAACAATGGTTTCAACATGTCCGCTAGTTGACTAAGATAAATATAAATTATTCCGTTTACATCGAGCTCTGCTAACGTAGAGTCCAGTCCAGTGGCATCAAGTTCAGTGATGGGTCAAATGTAAATAAACCACGCAATAAGAAAGATGACTTACAGGTACAACCCTTTCCATTCAGATACATTCTATTTTGCCTTCCTCTGTCTATATAAAGTTTTTATTATGAGCGTAGCAACCGCGTAGCGACTACGGTTTTTGGCGTAGTGCGTCGATAACGTAGTGCGTAGCGATAAGCTACGAGCGCAAACGTTTCTGGTCTGTGGCTACGTCATAATTTATAAAATTAGTTAGATATTGAAAAAATACTATAAACAATACTTCATGGTATACTTACGTCGTACAAAATCATGTCGAGTGTCGTGTTGTCCGTCACTTGTTGCACTATCAAGTTCTTCTATTTAATTTGTATGTAAAGTTCAGAGTCCCGTTCACTTTAATACAACTGTCCACAATAATTAACAAAGAACGTTCACAATAACATTTTTAAATTAAAATAATAAATAACACACCGTCCATTTACAATTTTATTTTTTCAGTTTCGAAATTCAAACCCGCCGTCAAACAGTCACACAAAAGAAAAAAAAATATATTTTCGCTAAGCTAAGGTGCGAGCGTTATTCAGCCTAGTCCTATACGTACTGTGGGTTGGGGGCTTGGGGGTGACCGTGGTAGGGGTGGCGACTGGTGAGTCGTCATTATTTTAATTCAGTTAGCACTTTCAATGGCATTCCCTAAGCTTTTGTGTTTGATGTTGGGGTCTCATTTGGCTGTGATGATCCATTTTGCATTTGACTGAACTGAATACTTCGTCAGATTTCATTACTTCTTTGATTAAAATATCTAATTCAGTTAATTATTTTCGTAAGTAATATATACCAGGAGTTACAAAACTACAAATAAAGCCGAAAGGGTGTGAATCTGCTCGTAAAACTGAACAACTTTCCCCAAAGAACATAGGTCGAAAAACGATTTTAAAAAATCGCATTCCCATACAAAATGTAGATGGTCTCCATACAAAATTTACGGGTTTTTTGTAACACCGTGTATAATTGTTTAATCACTGCAGTTTCGGCGAAAATTCTAATAAAACTAAATAAACACATGAAATGACGAGTATAGTGCCCTTTAATAAAATCGTATACTTCGGCACTTCTAAAAAAATGCCCGTTGAGTGATGAGACAAAGCGATGAGTTTCCAACTTTTCATGAGCAAAAATTCAAACCATTCTTTAAACTCCAACATTTTAATAATAGAATTTTTGATTAAGTAAGTTTATATGATCATTCTTTTTTATGTTTTATTTATCTAGTAGTAAGACGAGAATGAAGATAAATAAAATGTCGACCAATCACAATCATCACTAGGATTTGGTGGGAGAATCTGTCTGTTTACATACGAATGATATGAACTCTATAAACATAACTACCTAAACCCATATAGAGTTATTTCGTCTGTAAACATTTCATTACAAAACTAAGAGTTTCATGGCAAACGAAGGGTTGATCCAAGATCTACCGACGTCAGTCTGGTACCTAAATCATCACTTAAACATAAGCTGATGATGAGAGTTATCTTCAAATGATTAATTATCTTATCTTAAAATGATTAATTAATTTTTCTAGGGACACTTATGTGCTCGTCGACTCTTTCTGTTATAAAAAATACACTGTATAATAGCGCTTATTCCAAATATATTTTTCCCAGCTAGAGAAGGAACAATAAAATACATCATAGCACATTACATAAGTTGACCTTTCCACATCAATCCCGAAAGAGCCATCGCTCAGTTCGCAACTTTCCTATATTAGCCCTTGAAGGGTCGTGAATTCGTGATGTAATATGATTGTGTGACTATGATTACGTGGTGTGATTGACTGCTCACTCATAACTTCGTATTTCATGCGATCGATCATATTGTAGTGCCTAGAGCTACTATTTCTTCTATGCCTAGAGATTTTATAGACCACAAAATCCTAACTCTACCAAGCATTTATAATTTGGAATCCTGTAAATTCGTAAGAAAATACCCAGATATTTTTACAAAACGTGAAGACATTCCAACTAAATATAGCTTAAGATCATTCTGCAAGAAACTATTAATCTAACCACCTTCTCAGATAAAACTCCTCTCGTCTGGTCCTATGGCAATGTCTATTAACATTAACCTGAAACTTAAAGAAACGAAACCAACGATTTAAAATTTGACCTACAGTTAAAAAATCTATTGTCTAGTAAATGTTATTTTACTGTCAAAGAATACATGGCCGATAAAATGTAGTGAATAGGCTCGGAATCCTCCGAGGGTGAATAGCTATATGAGTCCTCTCTCAGATTTATGTTTAAATATCTTTGCTGTGTAACAACTTTTGGTCTATGACATGCAAATAAACAATTTGAATTTGAGGTAGGTAGTGTGACAGAGAGGCTAGCATCAATTCATTACACACAGGACAAAAGGATGATGGTCGCGCACACGAGGTTTATGCAAAGTTGGTGGTTACAGCACTAAACGAAATGTGCAGGATAATCACCGGATGCCTGAAGCCGACACCTGTGCGTGCATATGATGTATCCGCTAGCTGGAATTGCGCTGCCAGAAGTCCGCAGGACCGTGGCTAGTTCTCTTGAAAGGACTAAAATGGAGGCGACACACGGCACCCTCTGGACAAAGGCTGAAAAGCTGCAAAAAAAAATATAGAGTGTGTCGCCCTCCTAATAAATGACCCCGCAAAGACGAGAGTGGATCTATGGCGGAATAGCGTACCTAATTCCTGGCCCTTTTGCCCATCCGAGAATCCCTCACCTGGATAAAAGTTGCGATGGCTGACCTGGAAATCACTAAACAGACTTCGGACTCAGGATGGCCGAAGAAAACTTGTTTAGGTGGGGATTCATATCATAGGCGATGCCAACCTGGAGTGTAAGTGTGGTGCGATTCCACAGAAGATGGACCATCTCATATGGACAGGATTCTTGTCCATCCACCCACCAGAAGATTTGCAGCAGAGACATCCTGTACACGAGAAGATTTGATGAAGGCTACTGACAGTGCGGTTCGTGTAACAAAATTTTGGGACGAGACCATCTGAGTTAAGCTGTCGACTCGAAAAAATCGAGGCCTTAATTGACCCTTTAGGATTGGTCGACTTCACATGCAATCATTAATTTCACTGCAACCACTTTAATTTGAATTTTTGTGTATGTTTAATCAAAACTCTGACGGTGAAGGGCAACACCTCGAAGAAATTCAAGGGTTGTGTGTGATGTGAACTATATGTGAACCAACTGGTCCTGGGTGAATAGCGTAGTTGACAACAAAGGTAGGCTTGAGCCCTACGGGGCGGAGACTTAGGCAACGTAATAACAATGGAAAGAAACACATGATGTATCTTATATTTACTAGTTTTGAAAGCTCTTGATTTCAAGGTTATGTTTCCAAGGTAAAACTCCGAAACCTTATTAAAACATAGACTTATTTAGGATTATTTACCCAATTTATGTCTCCTTGCGTCAATCCAATTATAGTAATTACAAAAAAATACTTGTATCGTGACTGGAAAGAGACAATCAGAGTAATACTAGAGTCAAGGTCAAAGACCTTCACTTCACAGCATGAGTCTTCTTCATCATTGCAAGGTCAACAACAGACCTTACAAACCCTGGCCTGGTGTCAGTGGTATAGAGCCGCCCAAGGCCGCTGACATTGCTCATGAAAAACTACTTCTGTAGAGCAACTGAGACCTTAACGTGCCTTCCAAAGCACGAAATCATCTTTCTTTTAGGACAATATCTGCAATATCTTAACTAAACTGGGAAAAATCTTTCAAATAGTTTTTTGTTTTACATCCCCTGATCCCCACTGGTATCGATCCCGAAACCTTCGTAATGAAAGTGCTTGGCCACAGAGGCTGTTCATCTGAGGTTAAGATTCAAAAAAGAAAAAAACTTTTATGATTACTTACATAGACATAGAATTTTTTTTTTTGCTTATTATATCTATGATTTTTTAGATCAAGAATTTATGACGCGCGTCGTTGCCTTGCGCAAAGCGATCGTCTTTTGTTTCTCTGAGGATTAGATCCTCTCTCAGTTTAAAATATGAATGACGTTACTCCTCTATATCGAGAACTGAAGCATTATGGCTAAGATTTCTAAAGTGCGTCGAAGCGAAGCGAGCTTTTCAAACCTCTTTGCTTTAAGGCTATGCAATGATCATTTTCAAACAACGGCCACTTCTAAACATAGGTATTATGGACACCGCTTTAGTCAAATACTTTACATTAGAGTTACGTGCTTATTTTATAAGCTATCAAATAACTATAACCTTAATGTTCTTAACGAAAAAAAAAACACGGTAAAACGATGAATAAAGAAAATACCAAATACAATACACCAACGAATACCCAATAAACTCATCCATCACTCAATCCCATCACAAATAATAAATCCATTTTCAGCAAAAACAAAACGCAGCCGAGTTCAAAATAAATTTCATTACTTATTTACCTAGGTATAATCAACGTCGAGACAACCTATTCAACCACTATAAATATAGACCTCGCTGTAGTAATAATATCAATGGCGCCGTGTGTCAGCATACCCTGGAACTTGGTCGACCGTCCGACGTTGGTTGTACTACTCAAATTTAATCAAACCGTTTTTTCGTCGTATTCTATTTCTTGCTAAACGGATTTTCTGTTTGAGACTCACAGAAAATTGGCCTGAACTTCGTTTAGAAGCAACAGGACTTGAGTTTCCAACAAAAAGCCGCTTGCTATAATTTCTAAATAAGTTTTTGTCGCCGAAAATGGCCTGTTTTGTCGCGGAAACTGCTGAAAAAACTGATAATAAATGAATGAATGAAATATACTTTAAAGAGTTAGATATAAAGAGTTAGTCTTCTCACATATACGTAAGTTTCAATATGCATTATGCCTATGTATTCGTCGCTGAGAGAAAACCTCACACACCTGCGAAAAATATAGTGGAATGCAACCAACCAACCCCCACTGGGCCTGGGCCAGCGTGATTCACTCTCAGTGGAAACGCACCGTACGTACATGACATGCAAACTTCTTTCATGTCGATTCAGTGACTAAATTGTAGAAGACACGACATTATACAAATAGAGGTCTTCGCGTGTAGGTAGGACATAGACATGGCCTATTAGTTCCCACATTCGCCAACTTCCGCCCTGGTCATTTACACGTTTCCTTTACTTCGACCAACTTGGGTTCATCTCTTTAGAGGCTTCCGAGTCGGCCAAGAAAGCTTATGGCTAGCTCTCCGACAAAAGAGTGATCGATGCTGTGAGATATTTCTTCCTCCGCGAGCGATGGAGAGAGCTATGCTCGGAGTTTCACTACGTGATCGAAACAGAAATGAGGAGATACGTAGAAAGACCAATGTCATCGACATAGCTTTCAGGATAAGTAAGTTAAAGTGGCAATGGGCAAGCCATATAGCTCGACGAACTGATAACCGATGGGGAAGAAAGGTATGGCGACCACGGGTCGGAAGGCGTAGTGTTGGACGGCCTCCCATAAGGTGGACAGGTGACTTGGTGAAAGTTGCTGGGCGCCGGTGGATGCAATTAGCGCAGGACCGTTCACGGTGGAAGCCTATGTTCTGCAGTGGACGTCTCCCGGCTGAGATGATGATGATCTCTTCCTCCGCTATTTAGCTGGATTTGAGAGGCTTCTTTCGGGACACCTGCTTGGTGAAACTAAGTTAGCTTTTCAGTTTCATTTCTATACAAAACTACTTGAGTCTTGAAAGTCGGTCAGTAAATTTAGTTGGATGTTTGTCATCGTCTACGGAAAGGCAGCTGCAAAAAATAAGATAAAGAAACCTAACAAGATTGGAGGTGATACATTCCAACTGACTTCCCTATATGCAATTATGTAATCAAGAAAACTGTGCAAGAAACCTTACATCGCCTCGCCACGGCCAAGGCAAATCTGTGTTTACTTGTCAATTCCGTAGGTGTGCACATACCTCAGAGGAACAAAAAACGATCGCTTCGAGGCGACGCGCGTTAATCTTTGGCACATAGGCACATACATTACGTATCTTACCTACGATAGATTTATTAATATATTGCATAATAGATTTTATATAATGCTAAGTCATATACATGAACCCCGTCGGGGCACTGCAAAACAATTTTATAATAGGTTAAAACTTAAGATTTTAAAAGTTAATTTTAAGATATTTCATTGACAGTTTTGTATATAAAATAATTTTAAATAGTATATTAATTAGTAATGTTATGTTATAACTAGTATTTCAAGAATATATCTATCATAATTTATGTCTAATCTACCTATAATATATCATGCACAATTTATAATGATAGAATCCACCCTTCAAGTGTTTTAAAGCTTCCACCATTAAAATCATCCCCACTTCACGTGTACCAGAGGAAATATAATAATAAAAATATATATATTTTATTAATTTATTAAACAGCTTTGTTGGCATGATCAATATGTATGTCCATGTGAAATTACAGCTTTCTAGCACTAAAAGTCTCAGAGCTAAGCCGTGGACAGACGGACGGACGGACATGGCGAAACCTTGTTGACTACGGAACCCTAAAAAAATACTGTGTGCCATGGAACACTTGCTTGTAACCATTGACATTTCAAATACCACAAGTGTACCAAATTTTAGCGCTCTACATCACTTTCTAGCTCCATAACGAACAAAAATTCGAATTCATCCCTTATGGTAGGAAATCATGTTGTAAAAAGCCCCTCCACGGGATCCCGTGCTGGGCAACCCTTCTTATATTGAAGAGTAAGATCTAAAGAACAGGTGTACCAAATTTGGCCTCTTGAACATTTATAGCAAAGTTGATACCTATGTCCTCTGAACTATGACCTTTTACCTGTCGAACGAGCCTCTGGCTACGCCTGAATATCCATCAAAAATCTCATTTAATCCCACGAGCGCGGCAAGTCTCGTGTTTAGGAAGCCATGTCTGAAGTGCGGCTTAGGAACGCGTTCGCCGCGCGTGCCACTGCCAATCCTATTACGAAGCAAACGTGAGATTGTCCGCTGTACGGCATAAGTACGGCAGTCAGCCACGTTCAGATTAAAACTTGTGCGTAGTTTCTGTGATTTCGAAAAGGGTTGCGTTGCGCACATGGCTTTGACATGTGATGTTATTTTTTTAAAACGTTTTCCTTCTTTTTATTATTATTACACGACCGCCCAAAAAGTCAGGGTCATGTCCGTATGTATGTTTATACTTATGTATGTACCTATAGGTATGTGAGTTTCATTATTTCACCAGAACTAATTGCCGTGTGGTGACGGCAGAGTTGAATACATTTGTCACCAACCCCTACTCTTCCCGTGGGTATCGTAAGAGGCGACTTAGGGACTGCACATTGAACAGGGAACGGGCAGCAGCGTTCTCTGATACAGTAACCTTTTAATCTGCGATCTCCAACCCGCCTGCCAAGCGTGGAGATTATGACAAAACCCTGCACTTAAGTGGAGGAGGCTCTTAGTCCAGCAGTGGACTGTAACGGGCCGAAGATGATTGATAAAATACCTGAACAGATTGGAATGTATGGGGTATCGTTAGAATCCTTACATCAGCCTGAGTAACACTGGCTATGAATTTTGTGACAGAGAAGTCATGTTTTTAATCTTTAAACTATTATTATCTGTATTTTTGTTCATAATGAATGGAAAGGTTTTTTTTTAACGGACTTAATCGCTATTTGTACAAGAGTGGTAATATAGCGGGCGCGGACTTGCGGGGGAGCAGAAGGCTCATACCCTTTAGAAATTTATGACAACGTATCACTCCAGACGGGCTCGGACCTAGGCCCAGAACGTTGCCAGGGCGAGAAGCGCGTCGGAGAAGAGAATCGAAAGGTATAACTTGGTGTGACTTGGTGCTGTCAAAAAGTTTTAAATTTCGCGGGTTATGCGTAAAATGATACCATTGCCATGACCATTGCTAAACCCGAACGAGTGGGTAACTTTGTTAAAGATATATAAACGCTCCTTGAAATCATTTTAAACTTATTGTTTTAAACTATACACAATGCAGGTGTTTAAATAGGTGAAAGTAAATACAACATTTTTTGGGTTAGGAGGCAGGTCGCCCGCAAATTTTTATCTATAATGTATAACCAACTCGTAGAGTAGTAGTAATGCACTGCACATGCTAGCAACACCCAAAAAAACTGTCAAACAGAAAGTTTGTGGCTGTAAACAATCCGTTTTCCTAAATGAAAATAAAGAATTTTCGAGGGAAATATCAATAAAAGGCTCTTTCTTTGCATAGTAATAAACCCTTGTTATATTATATAGATGACTCTCGGTCGCAAACACCAGCAATCTTACGGGTAAGTGGCTTTATTGTATCCATTTGGGTGCGCCGTTCAACGATGCATGCGAAGGGTCAGGTTCACAATATAAATACTGGAAGATTGATTTTCCGCTATTTATAGGAATGCTGGGGACCCTCGGAAGGTCTATGCTGTTCAGTCGAAGGCCGGTTCTCTCTCCGCCTGCTCGTCTTCTGTAAGTTTCATCAATAGAATATTCTAACAAGACTGAATCACCATTTCCTATCTCCTGTCTAACATGGTTGTGCATGCTTTATATTCAATATGCAACTGTTCACTAAGTGTATGATGAGTATGATGGCATTGACTTTGAAACCTAACAGGATTCAGTATTTATAGATTAATCAATACTCCTGCATGCATAGTGTAGTACTCATACCATATCAAAGCATTTACCTGGGAAAGTTTAAGATATGAGGCATTGCATTATTTGATAAGTTCTTGAAAATCCTAAATTCCCTCATCATCATCATCACACTAAAATAGGTTTTGTTTTCAGATCAGAAAAAAATGTGTCTAGATTCTTTTATCAATGGCATGGCATGTTTTTATATTGTAGTTATTAATACAAAATTACTTGAATGCTCGTAGTAGAATGATTCCGAGTTAAAATTTACTCTATAAAGGAAAAATTGCTAGTCTTCAACAGGTCAAAATTGATGCTATTTTTTCAACTTTTCTTATTCACTGATAAATCTGTGTAAAGAAATGTTGTATATCTTTGATACCTGCTATATATTATTATCTTTGATCAGTTGCATCAACATTTGGGTTCTTCTGTTGCAAGAAAATGGTATCTAATCAAGTTTTGATATCAATTTGTAATAGTCTGTCTTAGTTGCTAACACAAACAGCCTATAGGCTAGAAAAAATAATATTCCAGTTTTTTACTGAGTTAATAGATATAAAGTGAACTTAGTTGAAGAATTATTATTTGAATGCTCAATTTAAATAAAATTATCACTAATACTTGATTTGATCCCATTTCAGATAATAATTCTATTAATTTCCTCCCCCCTTTTTTTATACTTTTATAATTACAGCCACTGAATGCCACACCACATTTGTTAGCATTTAACAACTATAACTCTTTTCTACAGATATCCCTGTGCGACATGATTGAACCGCCAGACTATGAGGAGGTGTGCTCAAGGCTGGTGGGTCCTCGAGACCCACTGGCCTACCCAGCCACCGATATGGACCTCTGCACCGTCTCACGGCGTATACGCACCCTGACCCATGTTTTGCCAGAAGAAAACCTGTAAGTATTATTTTCAGTCTATCAGATGGAATTTTTAAAGGTGGAAGGTCAATGTTCTGTTGATCCAAAAAGCACACATGAAGATGTTTATAAATGAAGTGTGTTTGAAGCAAATGAAGTGTGTCTGGATGGTTGGATTGAAGTGGTCTCTTTGGAAAAAGAAGTGTTTTAGAGGCGATTGTGATTTCACGACCCGACAACCTAGTGCTCCTGATATTTACACGATTTTTTCTCTTCACACAGCACGAAAGCTTCAATGTTCGTCCGCGACTGCATTCGTGCGTACACCTCCGACTACACAGTCGTCGAATACAAGTACCGGTCGTATTCCGGCTCGATGTGCTGTCGCGAGCGGCTCGGCGAGCGACTCGACAGACTTCAGACCGCGCCGAGACACCACTACGAGGTGGACGCTGAGCCTAACGCTTTAGAAGAGGTGCCTCAACAGGTACAATGCTTAGAAATTGAAATTCTAAAACGCCACATTCCACATTATGGATTAAAAGATCAATATTTGTTGCTTGCTGCACTACTAGAACCATTGAGAGATTGAAAAACATAAAAATTTGCAAATCACCCCTGGAGTTCACGATAGTTTAAAACTTAATCCGTTCTTGAGTACAAGAATAACATAACATAGATCAAGTACAAAAAGACTTAAGTTAAATTATTTTGCTGTACAAATAAGGTCATAGTTAACAACCAGTTACTACCGTGCCACTGAAAATTACCTTATTATGAAATACCAGGATCTGATTAAAACAGAAACTATCTATTTACAAAACAAAACCATTATTACATTACAAACAAATAAGTCATCAACAATAAGAATGATTTAATCAAAACATAAGAAAACATGGCTTATTATAAGAAAATATAAGCTATTCCATAAAGTGTGTGGTACAGTTATGTTCCAACCTTGGTTAAGTTAGTTCATGCCCTCAGCTTTGTTAAGGTAAATAACAAATAATGTGTTAGAAAATTATCCGGAAGATTCTACCAGCTCAGTATCCCATAATGTGTTAATCAATGAATCAGCCTATTGCAGTCCATTGCTGGACGTAGGCCTCCCCTCGGGCACGCCAAAGCGCACGATCACCCGCTTTCCTCATCCAGCCACCACCAGCGACCTTCCTCAGGTCATCAGTCCACCTGGCAGATTGTATTCTATAATATGTATTAAACTATATTGATCAATGTTATGTTATGCTATGTCATTATTTATTTGGATACCTGTGGATTCAGCTAATTTGTGTACAAAAAAGAGTACAAATTAAATAATGGGGACTAAATTCTTTACCTAAGGCAACACCAGATAAATTGGTAGCCAAAAACAGGAAGTTGCAATGACTGGCTGACAAACCATCAGTGTTGCCAATTAACTCCGCACAGCGCCCTCATTTTTGTCTACTCTTTGTCTCACTGGCACTGTAAATACCTTTTAATTTTTTTTTTTTTTCAGTTTGAATCTCAATCCCAACCTTCAAGCGGCCGTCAATCCGTCGCGTCAATGTCGTCTTCATCATCATGCAACGAGACGCTGACGCCGCGAGGATCCTGGGCCAGTCTGGACTTGAGGAGCTCATCATCAGACCCTCTACTGCCGGACCTGTTTGAAAGGAAGCCTGCGGAGCAACTTGATGCTATTAACGAAGCTAAGAGGTTCGACATTAGTATTTACCACTCTAATTAATACAGTGAATAATGTCTCAAAACAGTTTTAATAATTTAGTTTTGTTGATAATTTAATGCTTGACGAACCAAAACAGGGCTGTATAATAAATCCGAAACTTTTTTGGGCTTGACGAGTTGTTACATCTATTCCTACCTAACTAGCAGATTTTTTGTTAGCATTCTTTTTTTGTGCGTTACTTGTGATTCGCCTTCTCACATACGACTCCATAAGTTGAATCATTTATAGTTCAAGATTGAAACTGTAAAGATACAGACTTTTCAAGAGTATTCTTCTGCAGGCTGGAGAACCGTCAGACAGACCTGCTAGGCCTCTACACTCCGTACTTGGACGAGGAAGAAGCCGTGGAGCGCCGCCTGGCCGCCGACATGCCGTGCGAGGTCATGGGCCACAGGATACTGGTGGTCTGCCACCAACTCAAGTTAGTATTCATAGTTTACCATGTCAGTCTAGCCATGTGGTGACGGCGGAGTAGAATACATTTGTCACCAACCCCTACTCTTCCCGTGGGTGTCGTAAGAGGCGACTTAGGGACTACACATTGAACAGGGAACGGGCAGCAGCGCTCTCTGATACAGTAACCTTTCAATCTGCGATCTCCAACCCGCCTGCCAAGCGTGGAGATTATGGCAAAACCAAACACTTAAGTAGAGGAGGCTCATAGTCCAGCAGTGGACTGTAACGGGCCGTTGATATTGTTGATGATGTCAGTCTACTAGTTAGAATAGGTTAAACCCACTATTTAACTAAATCTAGAGCTTTTTACATTCTATCCCACGCCACTGTGGGATTATAGCTCGGCGTGCCACAGGGCTCAATTCTTGGACCGTTCCTATTTTAAGTATATATAAATGACCTGCCTTTTCTGGTACAAAACCGATCTAGGATAGTGTTATTTGCAGATGATACTTCTCTAATTTTCAAAGTTAGTAGACATAATCAAGATATTGACGAAGTAAATGACGCTCTTTCCAGATCCATGATTGGTTTACGACAAATAATTTAATGTTGAATCCCAAGAAAACAAAATGTATAAAATTTTCATTGCCTAATGTAAGGAACAACAACTTAGCCTATCGTCTTGAATAACGAAAATTTGCAATATGTAAATGAAACAGTTTTCTTGGAGATCACTATCGACGCAAGGTTACAATGGGACCCTCATTTAAATGCGTTATCTGCAAGGCTCAGCTCGGCGGCATACGCAGTCAGAAAGATTCGTCAACTGACTGACGTTGCTACTGCCAGACTTGTATATTTCAGCTATTTTCCTACGGAATTTTATTGTGGGGTCAAGCTGCTAACATAAATAACATCTTTGTGTTACAGAAGAGGGCGATACGTTCCATATATGAGTTGCGTGGTCGCGATTCCCTAAGGGAATTGTTTAAAGAAATTGATATCCTCACGGTATACTCACAGTACATATTTGAAAACATCTTGTATGTCCGGAAGAACATAATGCTATTTTCTAAGAATTCTGATATACATAATATAGATACTAGAAATAAAAATAAAATAGCGCACCCAAAGTTTAAACTGTGTAAAGTTAATAATTCATTCATGGGGAACTGTATTCGCTTCTATAATAAAATACCAGATGATATTGTAAATCTGTCCGATAGACAATTTAAAGCTAAAATTAAAACTATTTTATGTTCTAAGGCCTATTATACGATAAATGATTACTTAGATGATAAAAACGTCTGGTCAACTGTTGTTTCAAATCAGCGGAGTAGATTGTAATTATGACTCATGTTTCATGTATGATTCTTTATATATTTAAAAGAAAATTACAAAAGATACAATTGCTGTGGAGTTTCTTCTGGCCGTTCTTCTCCACAGAGGGCGTACACTGGTAGTGAACGTGCCATTCATGATAGCTTTGACGTCGAAAAATTATTTGTAAAAATCTTAATTCGAATAAAAATATTTTTACTTTTGACTTTTAGTGCCGGAACGTAGTGTAGTGTGGGACGCCCCCCTGCCAGGGGGACTGAGGACCTGAGGAAGGTCGCTGGTGGTGGCTGGGTGAGGAGAGCGGGTGATCGTGCGCTTTGGCGTGCCCGAGGGGAGGCACACGGCCAGCAGTGGACTGCGATAGGCTGATTGATTGATTGATTGAGTGCCGGAGTGGCGTCTTTCCTCAGACAATATGTTATGCCCATTTAAAAGTAGCAGTACATCTATTTATACTTGTCTGCTTAATTCTAAATGCCAAAGTATTGACATGATAAGAAAGATCTGAGCTATAGCTTTTTCCAAAGGCGTCTTCTATGTGACTGATCATTTTTAACTCCTTGCTGTGAACAAGGTCCACATTCTTTTTTTTTACAATTCTGTGACTGATTGACTAATTTACTAGTTCGGGTATTAATATCAAGTGACGACGTCGTGAATTTTATTTGATATAATATTTTCCAAGGAACTGTTTTAAAAATATTCAAATGTAAATAAAACTAAACTGAGGGTTAGTCTTATTAATATATCAGATTAAATATATTAATAAACGAATTGTATAAAATATTGTTAATCCAGTAGAAAAATAATATTAAAAAAAAAAAAACTTAATCTTACTATTTCTAAAATTAAATCCTTAGAATAAAATCCAGCTAAAAAAAGGAACATAAAGCTAAATTAGAAATATTTAAACATAAAGAAGTTAAAGGAATGTAATAAGAAATACCTCCTATAAACCGATATACACATATCTCCATTACAACACAATACAAATAACCTATTCACTACCCAATTTTAAAACGTTATTCCAGGTTAGAATTGGACGTGGAACCGCTATTCGCGTCCATGGCTCTATACGACGCTAAGGAGCGCAAGAAGCTGTCCGAGAACTTCTACTTCAACCTGAACTCTGAATGCACGCGGCAGATGCTGGCAACACACGTGCCGCATGCTGACCTGTCTACGTTAAGGTATGTTCTCTGCGAAGAAATCTTTTTAAAATTTTAAACTACAACATGTTGATGAAAACTGACAAAAAGGATGAAGCAACCGTCATCCGAAATATTATTTTTTTGACGCCCACACAAATTGTCCTATAAACTGATTGAAACAAAGAATTTTATCTACTTTTCATGTCTGTTTAATCGTGTTATTTCAAAGTATTTAATCATATATTAAAAAAAAGAGAGATGGAAATATGAAATGATGAATGGAGATGGAGGAGATATTAAAAGTTTTTGATGGGATAATTTTTTCAAGTTACTGAATTGAATTCGTCGTTAACGTGTTATTTAACAATTATTTCAGTCGCAGCGCCGTGTTCGACATCCACAACCCGACGCCCGACATATTCCTGGTCGTGAGAGTGGAGAAAGTACTGCAGGGAGACGTCAACGAATGCGTCGAGCCTTACATCAAAGATGATAAGGTAAATAATCCAACAAGTGCTTACAAAATTCTACAATATTGTATACTGTCTGTAATTAATAAACAAAAGAGGACATAATGTAAGAAAATAAAACTAAAAGTTATGTGTGTGTGTGTGTATGTAATGTAATGTAATGCATGTGGTTTTGTACAAAAATTCAAACTTTATAACACGCCTGCCCATCTAACACAAAACAGTAGACATTAAATGTTGATGGAACTAAATTCCTAACTAATATGGCAACACCAGATAAGCCAACATATAAGTACCAGACGGACATTTTGAAAAGTGTTGCCAGGAAGTCATGTCATGTGAAAAAACATTGCACGTAAAGGGTCATTATCCAATTTTCAATTACACAGTGAAGATGTTAAAATACATTTCCCTTCACAGAACCGCGAGAAGGTCCGCACGAGCGCCCAAGCCGCTTGCTCCCGGCTCGGCAAGTACCGCATGCCGCTCGCCTGGAGCTGCGTGGCGCTCACCAACGTACTGAGCGGCTGCAACAGCTTGGACAGACAAGACAAGGACGCACCGAACACACAGAACACCAACAGCCTTGGTGAGCTAATATCACCATATGTGGCAACAATCAACTGGTCAAAAACATTCGTCTTTTATATAAGTATTTTATATTTATTTTATACGTTCACAAATCTACAATAAATACGTACACAAATCTACCGCACACACACACTTTGGCTTAAGTACTTCAAAGTCAAAGTTATTTATTTCCATAGGATGTTATTACATCACTTAGATCCGTCATTACATTTTTTTGGGTGAGTTCACTAACACAATGGCGGAATCTGTGGAGAAGAGCTCACTCACTTAAATATAACTTAAAAAAATATGAAATTGTCAAATCTGAAACTTACAGTTTATACTACCACAAGGTTCAGAATAACCATGTAAAAATTACATTGTATTATTACAAATAAAATATTATATTAATTTTACTTTTGTACAGATCGCAAAGCCTCATCCAGCAGTCTAGAACAGCTGCGACGTCGCGCGGGTGAAGTGGGGGGTTCCCTCACTAGGAAGGGATCTATAGAGAGACGCAGTGTATCCACTCAAGCCTCGGACGAGATCGCGAACCAACTCGACACCTTCAAACCCATCGTCATCACCGTCACTAGCTTCTTCAAACAGGTACACGTAGAATCAAAGCGCTTTTACAGGGTTCGTATTGTAAAAGCTCCTTAATTTTTTGTAGAGTGGGTTATTCCAAAAAAATAACATTTAAAGAAAGAAGGATTCTTTCTTGTTTATTTTTCCCGTGTGTGCAATAATGTATATTCTATTCTATTCTTGCTGATACAAAATTCCAACAAGTGCACACCTATTAATAAGTTATAGAAACTTTTAACGAATCAATGGTGTCGATTCGGCATACGCCCAACTAAACTAAACTTAAAATTAGTCCTGTCACTTTCTATCATCATCAATTGAAAAGGGACCGAAGATCATCTTCGTTGTTTTTGTCTATGACTTCACGACTAACTGTCAAATTTAGCTTTATTTTAGTGCCTACCTAACACCATGACGAATAAAAAGCCACTAAAATTGACAGTTAGTCGTGAAGTCAAAGACAAAAACAAAACCGATGATCTTTGGACCTTTTCAATTAAAAATGATAGCAAGTGACAGGACTAATTTTAAGTTTAGTTTAGTTGGGCGTATGCCGAATCGACACTAATAACTCCGACACTAACCTAACCTAAAATCCAACAAAATATTATGATACAGATTTTTTTTCCTACAGGAAACAGACAAACTCCGCGATGAAGACTTGTACAAATTCCTGGCTGAGATCAAGCGACCCAGCTCGGCGCCGAAGAAGCTCAAATGCATCCCTGGGACCCTCAAGCTGGAAGTGTGTCCCTGCCCTGATGAAGTCAGGAACGGGCTCACTCCCGAACTGGCTAAACTAGCTCCCTATGGAGGTGAGTTGTTGATAAGAAGCTCAAATGCATCCCCGGGACCCTCAAGCTGGAAGTGTGTCCCTGCCCTGATGAAGTCAGGAACGGGCTCACTCCCGAACTGGCTAAACTAGCTCCCTATGGAGGTGAGTTGTTGATAAGAAGCTCAAATGCATCCCCGGGACCCTCAAGCTGGAAGTGTGTCCCTGCCCTGATGAAGTCAGGAACGGGCTCACTCCCGAACTGGCTAAACTAGCTCCCTATGGAGGTGAGTTGTTGATAAGAAGCTCAAATGCATCCCCGGGACCCTCAAGCTGGAAGTGTGTCCCTGCCCTGATGAAGTCAGGAACGGGCTCACTCCCGAACTGGCTAAACTAGCTCCCTATGGAGGTGAGTTGTTGATAAGAAGCTCAAATGCATCCCCGGGACCCTCAAGCTGGAAGTGTGTCCCTGCCCTGATGAAGTCAGGAACGGGCTCACTCCCGAACTGGCTAAACTAGCTCCCTATGGAGGTGAGTTGTTGATAAGAAGCTCAAATGCATCCCCGGGACCCTCAAGCTGGAAGTGTGTCCCTGCCCTGATGAAGTCAGGAACGGGCTCACTCCCGAACTGGCTAAACTAGCTCCCTATGGAGGTGAGTTGTTGATAAGAAGCTCAAATGCATCCCCGGGACCCTCAAGCTGGAAGTGTGTCCCTGCCCTGATGAAGTCAGGAACGGGCTCACTCCCGAACTGGCTAAACTAGCTCCCTATGGAGGTGAGTTGTTGATAAGAAGCTCAAATGCATCCCCGGGACCCTCAAGCTGGAAGTGTGTCCCTGCCCTGATGAAGTCAGGAACGGGCTCACTCCCGAACTGGCTAAACTAGCTCCCTAAGGAGGTGAGTTGTTGATAAGAAGCTCAAATGCATCCCCGGGACCCTCAAGCTGGAAGTGTGTCCCTGCCCTGATGAGGTCAGGAACGGGCTCACTCCCGAACTGACTAAACTAGCTCCCTATGGAGGTGAGTTGTTGATAAGAAGCTCAAATGCATCCCCGGGACCATCAAGCTGGAAGTGTGTCCCTGCCCTGATGAGGTCAGGAACGGGCTCACTCCCGAACTGGCTAAACTAGCTCCCTATGGAGGTGAGTTGTTGATAAGAAGCTCAAATGCATCCCCGGGACCCTCAAGCTGGAAGTGTGTCCCTGCCCTGATGAGGTCAGGAACGGGCTCACTCCCGAACTGGCTAAACTAGCTCCTATGGAGGTGAGTTGTTGATAAGAAGCTCAAATGCATCCCCGGGACCCTCAAGCTGGAAGTGTGTCCCTGCCCTGATGAGGTCAGGAACGGGCTCACTCCCGAACTGGCTAAACTAGCTCCCTATGGAGGTGAGTTGTTGATAAGAAGCTCAAATGCATCCCCGGGACCATCAAGCTGGAAGTGTGTCCCTGCCACGGAGACAAATATAAAGAGGAGGTGCCACAAGCAACTTAGTCCCGTCTCATAGCGGACTAAGTACTCTTACTACTAGCTATTAACCACCAGGCGTCGCTTCTGTCAGTGTTACTTTGGATTTTATGGATACGACACGAATATGACTTGGTTTGATTACAACCATTTTAATTGAAATTAGTGACGCAAAAATATGTTCTTTGTTGTATCGTGCAACAGTACGAGTAATACAACTATTTCTAACGAAAAAAAGACATAATTCCACTCGTATGTATTTTTTTAATGCAATTTTTAATGCTCGTAATTTTTCCTTCGAGAAAGTTTGGCAATAACAACGCCATCTATCGCCAAGTAGAATAACTTCTTGACTGTAGAAGGTTATATGACCTGTTTCATTCATGCTCATTCATTCATATATTTTGTATAGTAAGCTGGGTGGCCAGATATGAAATCTAAAAAATATATTTGTATACAATATTTATTTTTGTAGAATACAATTAAATAATGCAGATAATATTGATGAACTTACTCAATATTTATAATTGAATAGATGACATCAAAATATCACATTTTGGGCACGGATGTTTCCTTACACTTGGTAGTAAGTAAGTGATGATAATAAAGGACTTACGTGAAATCCCGAGTCAAAATTGAACAGATCTTTTTATATATATAATCTTTATTGCACACTTAAATTTACAGGATAATTAAGAGATCTTCTTATCAGATCTTTTTATGTCTTATAGTTTCAAAGTTACCCATACTGACCCATCTAAATGGGCCACCTGTATATCACAATTGCTCGTATAAGGTAATCCTACAATAAAAACGACCGATTTTTTTGTTTTTTCACTAACGAACAGAACCATCTTGTGTGTAATAGCAAAATTAAGTACGGTTCATTAGTGTCTAGCTGCAAAGCTAGTTTTGCTATTGACCGCTAGATGGTTAGCAGAACTTCATCTCCCCGCACCCTCTCCCAATGACGACCCCCGCTATCATATAGAAAACGTCTTAGGGCAGCTCCTCTTTGTATTTGTCTCCGTGGTCCCTGCCCTGATGAGGTCAGGAACGGGCTCACTCCCGAACTGGCTAAGGAAGTTAGTTGGTGATAGTTCCTGGATTCCAGCACAAATTTACTGCCCAGGTACTTAAATTGAACCAGCCAAATACTAGGATACTAAGCCTAATAAGCATCTAAACAGGATGGGTCTATCTGAGAACTCTTACTGTACATTCTGTGCGGATGACGAAGAGACTCCGCTTCACATCCTATGTGAGTGCGATGCCCTTGCCAATGATGAAGTAGAAGACTTGAGTAATATTTCCTTGTCCAGACGAGAACCTGCGCCCCTGCAAGGAGATCCTGCCGTTCCCGCAGCAGCCGCCGCTCGTGCCGCACTACCAGTACCGCAGCCTGCTCTACCTCAGCGTCAAGGAGATCAACCTCAACGCGTACACTTCGCGCACCGGATCCGCCAGGAACATCACCGTACGTCTCACCATCATCATCAACAGCTCACATACGTCCCCGAGGGGCTCGAGCCTACCCTGTATCAGAGCGATCAGGGCTTAGTCGACCACGCTGGCCCAGTATGGGTTGGTCGACTTCACACATCAACAGCCCGTTACAGTCCACTGCTGGACTATGAGCCTCCTCCACTTAAATGGAGAGTTTTGCCATAATCTCCACGCTTGGCAGGCGGGTTGGAGATCGCAGATTAAAAGGTTACTGTATCAGAGAGCGCTGCTGCCCGTTCCCTGTTCAATGTGTAGTCCCTAAGTCGCCTCTTACGACACCCACGGGAAGAGTAGGGGTTGGTGACAAATGTATTCTACTCTGCCGTCACCACACGGCTCACACACAACCTTTGATTTCCTTCGCAGGAGTGTGCAGATTTCCTTACAAAGTTTTCCTTCACCGTAAGAGTGTCGAATAAACGTAATGAATTTTAAGTTCGAAAACACATTGGTACGTGGTGGAGATCGAACCCGCGTCTCCCGGACGGGAGGCAGCGGCCTTAACCAATACACCACATTTAAATTTACTCTCAATAGAATCTGATTTGACTATAAAAAAATGCCGACACAGTATCATGGCCGTGACATACCCTGCGTTCCGAGACACGCTGAAATCGATTAAAGCACCCGTAATCGCGTTCCGAATTACTGTCAGCAGGCAAAACTCATACGTTTTTTGCTCTCCTGATCGTTGACAGCGCTGAAAGTCTGATTCGAAATGCGCCCAAGTAAATATACATAAATATGGTCGGGAAATCAGGCTAAACGCGTACACTTCGCGCACTGGATCCGCTAGAAATATCACTGTATGTCAACCTAGTTTTTTTTTTTTTTTACAGGAAAACCAACAGTTAATAAAATTGAACAGATTACAATTTTAGTAACCAATAATAGGTTCTCGCAGATAGAAACTTAATAAATTATAACATTAAGACTTCACAACAACAAGAAGTGACACTACATCTATCCAAGCATAAACAATACAATAAAAGATATACTGTCATTCCAGAAAAACAAGTTAGCATATACAAAATATAGGTAGAAAAGAACAGGACTGGGAACACATACACAAAATATACATTTTAAACTACCGCCTCAGGGAGAGTAAAGTTACGCTTCGTAAGCTGACGCCTTGCAGCTTCAATCAGTCAACGGCCCGTTACAGTCCACTATGTGCCTCCTCCACTTAAGTGGAGGGTTTTGCTATAATCCCCACGCTTGTCACCAACCCCTCCTCTTCCCGGGTATCGCAAGAGGCGACTTAGGGACTACACATTGAACAAGGAACGGGCAGCAGCGCTCTCTGATACAGTAACCTTTTAATCTGCGATATCCAACCCGCCTGTAGCTTCAATACTAACATTAAATAAATTTAAATCAACTTCGGCAAACAGCTAGTTAAAAGCATGAAGCAGCATGAAAGTGTTCGACCTGTAATTGGTATTGCAAAATGCAGTAGAGTAGCTAACCTATTAACAAATGACCTTGGAAATAATTCATAATGGCTGCTTTCACATTGACCTCAGTAACGTGCAAGTGTACCAACCAATGCAATAGTTCAATCAATCAATCAATCAATCAGCCTATTGCAGTCCACTGCTGGACGAAGGCCTCCCCAAGGGTACGCCAAAGCGCACGATCACCCGCTTTCCTCATCCAGCTACCACCAGCGACCTTCTTCAGGTCATCAGTCCACCTGGCAGGGGGGCGTCCCACACTATGTTTCCCGAGACGCGGTCTCCATTCGAGAACCCGTCTGCTCCAACGCTCACCGGTTCTGCGACAGACGTGGCCAGCCCACTGCCACTTCAGCTTGCTACATTTCTGGACAATATCCACCACCGTGGTCCTCTGCCGGATGATTTCGTTTCGGATTTTATCCCGTAGCGAAATACCAAGCATAGATCTTTCCATAGCTCGCTGAGTGACATGTAGCCGGTGGGCCAGCTTCACCGTCATGTTCCACGTCTCGGCTCCGTATGTCAAAACGGGTAGGACACACTGGTTATAAACCCTGCTTTTCAGGCATTGCGGTAGCGGCGACGAGAAGATATGACGCAGTTTCCCGAATGCTGCCCAGCCCAACTGTACTCTTCTTGCGATTTCACGCTCAAAGTTGTCTCTACCCAACTACAATGTCTGCCCGAGGTAGACATATTCTTGGACAACTTCGAGCACTTCGCCATTGATCGAAATCGGTTCCGGAGTGATTAGTTCGTTGAACATGACCTTAGTCTTGTCCAAGTTCATCCGGAGACCGACTGACAGTGAGGCAGCGTTGAGACTGTGTAGCATTTTTTGCAGATCCTGCAACGATTCAGCCATTATGACTATGTCGTCGGCAAAGCGGAGGTGACTGAGATATTCGCCATTAATGTTGATGCCCAATCCGTTCCAGTCTAGGGTTTTGAAGACATCCTCCAGTGCGTTGGAGAACAGTTTCGGAGAGATGACATCCCCCTGTCTCACTCCTCCGAGCAACTGGATGGGTTTTGTCTTATGATTCTGTACTTGAACGGACATCGACGCCATACTGTACAGGCTTCTCAGTACCTCCACGTACCGCCACGTAATGCAATAGTTACCAATTACAAAAAAGCCTCCATAGTAACCAGTACTGTTTCCTTGACGGTAACGACACGATACTGGTGTCGATTCGCCCAACTAAACAAAAAATTTGTCCTGTCACTTTCTATCATTTTTAATTGATCATCGGTTTTATTTTTGTCTATGACTTCACGACTAACTGTCAATGTAAACTGACAAATGTATAATAACCTACCTTCAGAAATTAAAAAAATTGTTTCTCGCTCAGTTTAAAATTAAACTAGCCTATCATATTTTAAACGGTTTTTAAATATAAAATTTGTTATTGAGAGGAAGTTTATTGATTATATTGTGTAATTGTATGAACCTGTTGTTTACTAATGTATAGTGCGAACGACCGTTACAAATTTACGTTTATGTTCTGTTCTCATGTAAGTGGCTTTTGTCTTTTATGAGAATAAATGTCTTTAAACCTAACTGTCAAATTAAGTCTTGTTTTAGAGCCTACCTAACACCATGACGATTAAAAATCCACTAAAATTGACAATTAGTCGTGAAGTCAAAGACAAAAACAAAACCGATGATCTTCGGTCCCTTTTCAATTAAAAATGATAGAAAGTGACAGGACTAATTTTAGTTTAGTTGGGCGTATGCCGAATCGACACCAATGTCGCATGTCGTAACGATAGTTAGTTAAAAATCATGAAAATCTAAAACGCTTCTTTATCGTCGTATCCTTATAACTGAGGGTCACCAAAAATTACATTGCGGGTCAAAGCTCTCTAGATGTTTTTATTTAAGGCTAATGGGGGATTTTCTGACAGCTCTTTAAAAAATAAAAATAATAGTTCTAATTAAGATGGTAGATGGCGCCAGGGGGCCGTTTCACGAAGCTACAAGTTACAAATTACAAGTACAATTCGACGTACATTGCGTAGACGCTTAGAGAAAACGATAAGGGCTTACAGTTTAGCTAGGCGAATTGGCTACGCAATATATATCAAATTGTAACTTGTTACTAGTAACTTGTAGCTTCGTGAAACGGGGCCCAGGTGTACTTGGTAGTTTTTTTTTTAACCCTTTTATGGCCTTGGGTGACTCGCCGGATTTCTTCGGATCCACGAATCGTAAACGCCATCTATCGAAGGTTTATGAACTTTTTTTAAAAATTGGCTGTCGGAATATCCCCCATTGTAAAAAAAACGCTTAGGCACTAAATAGCTATAGCTAGAGTTTTAATTGAATGGATGCCAAAAAGAATATTGTGAACCCTGTTTGTTAGACTTTACCGTGTTTTCCAGGTGCGTATCCAGCTGATGTCGGGCGAAGAACAGTCGCTGGCGTTACCGGCGATCTTCGGACGCAGCTCGTGTCCAGAGTTCGCCACTGAAGCATACACCACCGTCTTATATCATAACAAGTAAGTGATTTCATTAACAGCTTCCGTGGCCGAGTGGTCGAGATTTCGACGCCCGTTACGGAGGTTCCGGGTTTGGTTCCCGGTGGGGGCATTGTCAAGCAAAAATCGAGACTTTCCCCAGTTTGGTTAGGACGTTGCAGGCTGAATCCCCTGATTGTCCGAAAAGAAAGATGATTCCGTGCTACGGAAGGCACGTTAAGTCGTTGGTCCCGGCTGTTATCTAGTCGTTACACGAGCCAAGTCAGTGGCCTTTGGCGGCTCTATAACACTGACACTAGGCAGTAGCGTGACCACCATACAAGCCAAAAAGCCCGGCATGCCCTAACGTAATAATGCGGATATCGAACGAAAGTCCAAAAAAACAATTAAATTTTCGCGCCAGTTTTCATTCGAAACTTGCAGAATCAATCGCGCGCTCGCTCGCTAACATTTAACCCTATTCCAGGCGACATACACTACAAACCAACGAGTCGCGTTCGTGCCGACACGAAACGCGTCTCGGGATTGCTCGGTAGCTCGGACCGCCGCGCCGCCATCTCACTCCGACCCGTGGGCTTTTATGGGGCATGCTTTTGCGTCTCTTTTACTCTTACGCAATCTTATGGAGATCTGTGACGTCGTTGTGTTATGAACTTTTTTTAACAATATTGAAAATAGTACTAGATTTTGGGAAAAATTAAGCCGGGCTTGCGCATGAAACCAGGCTTCCGCATTTGAATGTAGTGGTAAATTGAGTAATGATGCGAAGCTATGTTCGGGACGGTTACGTTGCATTCTTCTGTTGTTGACTGACAGTTGTTGTTTTTGGCGGGTGATAATTGGTGCAATTTATATTTTCTTGTTAAAAAATTTAGTTTTGTGTAGGATTTGCGTTTAAAATGAGTGTAGATCTGGGTGATATTGTTCCGTGTAGTGATTTGAAGTGTGTGCAAAGTTTAACAAGCGGGGGAAAGGTAAAGTCATTGACCTTACCCGATAAAGAGCAGCTTATTTCTTCGCCAAAACCAACACCAGATTTGTTGATTTCTCAGTCAAGTAAGTCTCATAAAAGACAATTTAATAGATCTGTGTACAAAACTCATTGGGTAGCTGGATGCTCGCATTCCAATAAGTTATATTGTTGGTGTTGCATATTCTTTTCCAACGAGAAAAATGCATGGAATACGTTTAGTTATGACGATTTAAATAACATATCTAATGCCATAAAAAGGCACCAAAACTCACAAAACACATGAACACTGTTATTTCTTTTTGTAATTTTGGTAAACAGCGTATAGAAGCTTCTTTATCTCTCGTCAGTTACCTATCTGACGAAATCTCAAAACATAACTCGCGCGTCGACCACAATCGTAGTGTTTCTCAGAGATTAGTAGATATTGTTTGTCATTTAGCACAACAAGAACTGCCTTTCAGAGGGCATGATGAGACCATAACTTAATTAAATAAAGGAAATTTCTTAGAATTAGTATCTTTGCTTTCGAAATACGATCTCGTCTTGGAAAAACATATGCAATACCAAAATAGCAGCAAACCGGGGCCAAGTTATTTATCTAACAAAATTCAAAATGATGTTATTCATTAAGTAGTATTATTCATTCCTACGAAAATATATCATCGGCATGCCCTACTATTAGACCCTAGGCACGCCACTGACACTAGGGTTTGTGAGGTCGGTTGTCGACGCGGGTTCGATCTCCACCACGTACCAATGTGTTTTCGAATTTTCAATTCATATGTACGTTTATTCGACGCTCTTACGGTGAAGGAAAACATCGTGATGAAACCTGCACATTCCTGCGAAGAAATTCAAAGGTTGTGTGTGAAGTCGACCAATCCGCACTGGGCCAGCGTGGTCGCTCTAATTCAGGGTACGCTCGAGCCTCTCGGTGGGGACGAATATGATCTGTTGATGACTGATGAAACACAAACACTTCAGCTGCATCTGACTAAATTCAAACTGCCATTTTACAACCCCTCGGTGGGGACGTATATGAGCTGTTGATGATGATGATGATGGTGATTTTACAATCCAGACTGCATTTTGTATGTAAAGACTTTTATGATTGTATTTATTTTCTTCCAGGAACCCATCCCTCTACGACGAGATAAAGCTGAAGTTGCCAGCGGATTTGGGAGACCAGCATCACCTACTCTTCACATTCCTACACGTCTCCTGCCAGAGGAAGCCCGTAGCTCCCGACCAGGAGAAAAATGTGGAGACTGTTGTCGGATACTCCGTGAGTTAGGTTACCTTACTATGAATAAATGATCATAAGAATAAGTTGTAATAGGGGATCGGACTACTTTTTTTTTATTTTATAAATCCAAACTGGTTAGTTCCTGCTATCGAACACTAAAAGAATTTTTGCTCTCTCTTTAATATTGACCGAGTTATAAAGGTTTGAAATTCAAGATTAGACAGAGAGGCACATACCCACTTGTGACGTCATTTGTTAGTAACGTCATATAATCTCCATACAAAAAATCGTTTTTGAAAGAGACAGACATATTGAAACTTTAAAAAATCACTGTAAATTCGTTTTTCAACCGATTCTGTTTTTTTCTTCGCAAATCTTCTGCTACTAATCTATATTTTAAAAATAATTCATATAATATAGTAAATTCATGAAATATGGTGAACAGTCCGATCCCCTATTTTGAAGGAACTCTCGATACTATTGTGATCATGTCATGTCAGAGGTCTTTGTTTAATGGCTCTATAATCCTGACACCTGTTTGTGAGATCGGTGGTCGTTTCGAGTTCAAAATTTGACGATTTGACATCATTTGACATTTCGACAACTAACGAAAAATAATACGTTAAATTGTAAATGGTTTCAGTTCACAATTTTCCGTAAGTTTATAATATCGCGAGTCAGATTATAAACTAACGGCGTTCACAATCTTACGGTGACATAATACAAGAATTGCTCATTTTAAGTATTAGATAAAAGTACATGTGACTCCAAAAGGATTTCCTCCACGGTTAGGTTAGGCAAATGACGACGAGTGACGGTGAAGCTGGCCCACCGGCTACATATCACTCAGCGAGCTATGGAAAGATCTATGCTTGGTATTTCGCTACGGTATAAAATCCGAAACGAAATCATCCGGCAGAGGACCAAGGTGGTGGATATTGTCCAGAAATGTAGCAAGCTGAAGTGGCAGTGGGCTGGCCACGTCTGTCGCAGAACCGATGAGCGTTGGAGCAGACGGGTTCTCGAATGGAGACCGCGTCTCGGGAAACGTAGTGTGGGACGCCCCCCTGCCAGGGGGACTGAGGACCTGAGGAAGGTCGCTGGTGGTGGCTGGATGAGGAAAGCGGGTAATCGTGCGCTTTGGCGTGCCCGAGGGGAGGCCTACATCCAGCAGTGGACTGCAATAGGCTGATTGATTGATAGTAGCACAGACTCCGTTCAATTTTCATAGCTTAACATGATCCTTAGAATCAGCTTCAACAACATCATGTACTGGTGTTGCCGCCAGGTTTGAGTCTTAATGAGGCAACTTATTTACATGCTTGTTGTGGTCCCAGTGGCTCCCCCTATGCCGCAACAACAAGCTGACGTGTGGCGAGTTCGGGCTGCCGGTGATGACGGAGGAGCCCCCCGCCAACTACTCGTACATCTTCCCCGACGTGCTGCTGCCCGGGACCAGGTGGATCGACAACCACAAGCCGATATTCACGTTGTCCCTGGACTCTCACACCACTGTGCACCCGCTGGTAAGGTTTCGTGGACACCTGTTCCTATTCATTCATCATTTAACTCGATAAGAGGATGATACACAGAACTACAACTACACAGATGCACAAATGATGCGACACTTTTTAAGTTTTTTCGTTGAGTTCTTCTCCATATAGGACCGCACATTGGTGTCGATTCGGCATACGCCCAACTGAACTAAGCTTAAAATTATTATTGTCACTTTCTATCATTTTTAATTGAAAAGGGACCGAAGATCATCGGTTTTCTTTTTGTCTTTGATTTCACGACTAACTGTCAATTTTAGTGGCTTTTTATTCGTCATGGATGTTAGATAGGCACTAAAACAAGACTAAAGACAGTTAGTCGTGAAGTCACAGACAAAAACAAAACCGATGATCTTCGGTCCCTTTTCAATTAAAAATTATAGAAAGTGACAGGACTAATTTTAGTTTAGTTTAGTTGGGCGTATGCCGAATCGACACCACTGTGTAGTGATTTGCCAAAAAAAGAATACTTTAACCTTATTGATATGTGAGTATGTCCGAAAGTAAGAATAAATACGTTATTTCACTTCCCAAATGCCTGCGTTTTCTGATGCATTTTGTTGTTGCACGTACGCTTCAACTAAATTTGAAGGCATGAAGGCAGCATTTGTGTATTTAAGCATTATTTTATTTATTAGGGAAACATACAGTCATAAATGCTTATGTCTACGACAATATTACTGAACAGACCAAGAGTTCCACAAATATGATTACAACAAGGTATACGTATGAGAGCTTAATAGTAACAGGTCATTTACCTACTTAGTATTAGTTAAGGTTAGTACGAGGTAAGAGGGCGTACACAGGTAGTGAACGTGCCATCCATGATAGCTTAGACGTCGGAAAATGATTTGTAAAAATCTTAATTCAAATAAAAAAATATATATATTACTTTGACTTTAAGATTGTGTACAGAAAGTAACCGCAAAGATCTAAAATTAAATTAACTTAACAGCATTAACATCATAACATTATTAAAACTCAACCATCTTTGTACCCTATGCAAAGCAAATACACTACAGCATGAAATTTACATCGTTTTGTTCCCGCCGTGTAGTGATACTAGTGATTTATGAACAAAATAAAGATTTTATTATTATTATTATTATTATTATTATTACTAGTGCTCGTCAAACTGAACAACTTTTCATGAAAAAAAAAATCCTGCGACAAATACAAAATGGGTCGGTCGGGAGTCTCACTTTGTTTGTATGAAGAGACCAAAGTATTTTTGTTGCAGGATTTTTTTTTTCGTGAAAAGTTGTTCACTGCACGGCGGGAACAAAACGATGTAAATTTCACGGTGTATATTTCATTTATCTTAAAGTGGAAGCAGTGATTTAATGTTTGGATGGAAAGTCCGTCATTTGGGATCATGAAAATTTTTATTTAGACTGCGATTAATAGATCATTTGACACGTGTTTTAGAATTTTATCAAAATCCCTATTTTATTATGGAGGAAAGTAGGGATTAATTGTTTGTATGGAACGTCTGTCATTTCTAAAGGTAGGAACATGAAAATTTGGATTTAGGCTGAAATCAATAAAACATTTGACATGTGTTTTAGCATTTTATCAAAATCCTTATTTGAGGGGGAGAGTAGAGATTAAAGGTTTGTATGGAAAGTCCATCATTTCTAAAGATAGGAACTTAAAAATTTGGATTTAGGCAGAGATTATTAAATAATTTAACACATATTTTAGCCCTTTTTAGAAATCCCTATTTTAAATGGAAAGTAAGGATAAATGTTGTTATGGAGAGTCTGTCATTTCTAAAGGTAAGAACTTGAAAATTTGGATTAACAAATCATTTGATTCATGTTAAAGCTTTTTTCGAAATCCCTATTCTTAAGTACAAATTACCGTATAATACCCTAAGACTGTTATATATGTCAATGACAGATTCAATTATTAACTAATGGTATTTCTAGCTCTGGCAGAACGTATAAAACTTATCTACAAAGTATTTATAATTTACAATTAAGGCTATTAAAAGCTATTGTTCCTCTAAAGATCAAATATAATTATGATAACTTATTCCAGTATTCCAGGGTTTTAAATATATTCGATAAGGTGAAATTCACTATTGTATCCGATTATTGTTCAGAAGTCAAAAATTTAGAAATAAAATCTAGGGCTAAAAACTTCATTTCTAAAGGTAGGATATTGAAAATTTTGATTAAGACTGAGATTAATAAATAATTTGATACGTGTTTAAGCTTTTTACGAAATTCCTATTTTGAGGAGGAAGCAGGGATTAAATGTTTGTATGGAAAGTCTGTAATTTCTAAAAGGTAAAAACTTAAAACATTGGTATTAGACTGAGATTAATAATTCATTTGATACAGTTTTAGCATTTTATCAAATTCCCTATTTTGAGGGGAAAGTAGGGTTAAATGTTTCTATGGAAAGTCCAGTTCTAAAGTTAGAAAATTGAAAATTTGGATGTAAGCTAAGATTAGTAAATGATTTGACACGTCTTTTAGGATTTTTTCGAAATCCCTATTTGAAAAGGGAAGTAGGGATTAAATTTTGTATGGAATGTCAGCCATTTTTAAAGTTAGGAACTTAAAAATTTATATAATAAGACTGAATTATTCGGTTCGAGTTCCAAAATGTTTTTGAAATCCCGACTTAAAGGGTCCCTCTCCTTAAAGAAGGTATTTAAAAAATATATAAAAAAACGAGCCTCCTCCATTTTGAAGTTGGTTAAAAATGTGTTAAAGTATGAATTAATCTACCCGTGCGAAGTCGGGGCGGGCCGCTAGTAAAATTATAATACGACTCTACATAGTCGTCAATATCGTTACTTTATTTATTTATTTTATTATTTATTGTACACAATAAAGTTAACAGAAAATGATCACATAGAAAAACGACTCAACAGGCACTGCTTATTTCTAAAGAAATGTCTTACAGCAGACCTTGTTTACAGGATGGCTACATCGAGCGGTTTTCGATGGCGTGCGAGGCGGTGCAGGAAGGCAACATTCCTACTAGGATTGGACTGGCCAACATGGAAGCAGAACTAAGGGCTAGGTTATTAAAATTATGTTATATTTTAAAATGTCATGTATATTTTTAAATAGTAGATTTTAGATCAAAATATTATATCAAATTATTTTTGTTGACCCGTCTTTGGGTGTCAAATTATCTTCGCACCAATTAAAATTGGTTCACTGTTGTCCCGAAGATCCCGCAGCAGGAACTAGCCTGTCTGTACTTGAGTATCAACTTATATTTGACCCGAAAAATTAATTTAGTAAATAAACCGAACAAACAGACAAATAGAGCTACTTTCGCAGCAAAAAAATATATATGAAATGCGTGCAACAAGAAGTTAATTTACATGTTAACAACATTTATTTTTTCTGCTTTATAAATTATTCAACCAGAAGTTATTTTTTTAGTTTGACAGCTGTCACTCGTACCTGGGAGGAGTGGCGTTCATGCTTGTTTCCGTTTTGTACAGACAGTTTTTTGTGTACTACATGCTTGCCTTGGACGGGAAAAACTGTGCGAGCAGATTATGACCGACCCGTTTTCTGCAGCCATTTTTTTTTCGTCCACGTTTTGCGCACTCGAATTTTCCAACCATTAGCATTTTTGAGAAGTAATCTCCTGCGGCCGCTGCCTCCCTCCGCTTGTTGTTGACAACAGTCTAACCTAATCGAAGTGTATTCTTTCTGGGTGGATTTTTTTTTATAGCGGGGGGGCTGCGCCCCCCAATCCCCCCCTTCGGCTATTATCGATCCATCATTTTGACATCTAATCAGTGGCTTAGAAAAACGCGGCGTACCAAAACAGTTGCGTTCAAAACTGCACGAGCACTTTTTGTACAGACCTGTTTTTGGATGCAACTTTTTAGGCATCCTCATATTGAATGAATGCGTATACGTTGTAAACCATGTACATCAAAAACGTGGCGCACAAAACCAGGGGCGGTCATGGAGGTTTCCCCCTGGGAGAATACATAAAATAACGTTTATAATAGGAAGACAACACCCAAAGTTAACTTAGTAGTACAAACAATTAAAATCAAAAAGCCGTTCACAATTTTGTGTTTCAGTATCACGGAGTTACCGACAGCGCGCGTGGAAGTTTTAGCGCGTTACCTGCCAGTGGTGGGGGATAAGCTATTACTATTACTAGTGGCGCCCCCCGCACTCAACGGACAGACGCTCAATGTGTCGCAAGACGTGTTCACCTGCCTAGCGCACGTCTTCGCAGAGATCACCGTGAGTAACGTAACATGGACAGTGGAGAACAGATCTACCTATATTAATAATCGAAATATTTCAAGTTTCAGATAAACACATGAAAAATATTTTTTCAAATATCTTGCTCAGAAACAAAGTTATAAGGCTTCAAAGTCGATGGTTAGACAGAGAGGTCCGTGTGACATGTGACGTCATATGTCACGCGGGCCATACATCCGCCATAGAAAATTTTGTAAGAGGGACAGATATGTAGTTTGTTTTTCGATCAATTTCGATTCTGTTTTGACTGCCAGTCTGTATTCTATTTTTGTATACTTTCAGATGAACTATGAAATAACTAATATTTTTTTATGCATATTCCCTATTTTGTCTTTACAGAATATGAACGAAGGCGCGACTTGTGATCACCACGGAAGGAGCAGTCTGATCTCAACTTATATCCAGTACCAGTGTTCGATTCCTCGACCTTCACTGACTGACCGAGATATTGGCCTACCCTTGCCACCTACTGGTAAGTCATTCTAAAAGAAGTGTAGTGAACAACCACGAAAATATTAAAACAAAAGTCATTCTAAAGGTCTATTGACACAGCTCAGTGCCGTGTCAGGGACGGGGCCGGAACGTGGCAAATGTCATAGAAAATCGTCATCGTCACGAGTCTAAAAAAATATCGGTACATACATTTTCTATGACATTTGCCACGTTACGGCCCCGTCCCTGACATGGCACTGAGTTGTGTGGATAGACCTTAAAAGTTCATTATCACCTCGTATAATTTCCCATAGAAGGGCCCGAGCCTTCCCAGTCTGGCTAGTTGGTCCAGTCACTAGAATGATGTATGTAATTAGAACCTCCGACACAAAAGAGTAGACATAAAATGAGGGCGCTGTACAGAGTAAATTGGCAACACTGATGATTTTCAGCCAATCATTGCAACTTCCTGATTTTGGCTACCAATCACTGCCAGTTTATCTGGTGTTGCTGTTGGGAAATAATTTAGTTCCATCAATATTTAATTTCTACTCTTTTGTACTTGTACTTGTTGCACTGTAGGTCCTCTGAAACCGAACTTGCTCCCTAAATATATGAGCTGTTGACGATGATATTTGTATCAATAATGTTTTGTATGTGTGCAGTGATGAGCGACGGTTCGTGCAAGATCCTGCATGAGGAGTTGGCGTTGCAGTGGGTGGTGGCCAGCGGAGCCACTAGGGACCTCGCCATGCACAACTCCTGGTAAGAATAAGAATATCGCTCTTTTGCAGATGGCGTTCGGTAACCGACTTCTGATTGTCCGTAAAAAAAAAAACAATTTCCTATGAATTCTGATATCCATAGTCATCGTCATCGTGTGGGTTGTAAGGTCGACAACCGACCTCACAAACCCTTGTGTCTCAAGGCCACTGAACGACTAGATAGTAGCCGGGACCAACGGCTTAACGTACCTTCCGGAGCACGAAATCATCTTTCTTTTCAGACGATCAGGTGATTCAGCTCGCAATGTCCTAACCAAACTGAGGAAAGTCTCATAAAGACATTTTTGCTTGACAGTCTCCCCACCGGGAATCGAACCCGGAACCTCCGTAATGAGCGTCAAAATCTGAACCACTCTGCCACGGAGGCTGTTGCATAATATAAATACTAGAAATAAAAATAAAATAGCGCACCCAAAATTTAGACTGTAAGGTAAACAATTCATTCATGGGGAACTGTATTCGCATCTATTATACCACCTATGACGTCGTTCTCGTTGTGTAGATAGTCATCAACATCAACGGCCCGTTACAGTCCACTGCTGGACTACGAGCCTCCTCCACTTAAGTGTTTGGTTTTGCCATAATCTCCACGCTTGGCAGGCGGGTTGGAGATCGCAGATTAAAAGGTTACTGTATCAGAGAGCGCTGCTGCCTGTTCCCTGTTCAATGTGTAGTCCCTAAGTCGCCCCTTACGACACCCACGGGAAGAGTAGGGGTTGGTGACAAATGTATTCTACTCTGCCGTCACCACACGGCTGGTATAGATAGTAAAAACATTTTTTTTTAATTCCAGGGCCCTATTCGAGCTGATGAACAAGTCGATGGTGGAGTACCTGTACTGGAGCGGGGCCCACGAGGCGCCGCGCAAGGCGCGCTTCCCGGAACAGTTCACCGATGACGTCACCACGCTTGTCAACAACGTCACATCCGAGATCATATCCAGGTGAGACAGCTATAGTAGTTTACACTTGAGTACGTAGTTAGATGTTGCAGCCTAAAGATTACGAATAGAGCAATACTCGCGAGTCATCATCATACTCAGCCCACATCAACCCACTGCTGGGTATAGGCCTCTTCTCTATAGCCCCAATTCTCACGGTCCTGTGCCAGCCTCATCCAGTGAGATCCCGTCATCTTGACGATATCGTCTGACCATCGGGCTGGTGGTCTGCCCACTGGCCTTGTCGCCCCTCTAGGCCACCACTCTGTGACTGCTTTGGTCCACCGTCCGTCGTCCCGTCTAGCCAAGTGCCCGCCCATCTCCACCTGTCTCGTTATCCGCTTACCTACGTCTTCGACTTTAGTTTTCCGGCGAATTTCTACGTTTGGTATGCGGTCAACGAGTAAGATACCTAACATAGAACGCTCCATTGCCCTTTGTGCTACCTTAATTTTGTGCATATTTTGCTTAGTGAGCGTCCATGTTTCGGCACTGTAAGTGAGGATCGGCAGGACACATTGGTTAAACACCTTGGTCTTCAGGCATTGCGGGAGTTTGGATTTAAAAACGTTGTCTAGTTTCCCGAAAGCAGCCCAGCCTAATCCGATGCGTCTTTCGATCTCCTTTACTTGCGCTTTTCGGTCAAAGGATAAACGATGTCCAAGATAGACGTAATCGCTGACAACCTGAACGGTGTCATTGCCTATGCTTATGTTAGGCATATTTACATAGCAATTCGTCATGATCTTGGTCTTGGACATGCTCATCCTAAGACCGATTTTTAAGGAGGCTTCGTGCAGTTCTGCGAGCATATTCTGGAGATCTAGGACGCCTTCGGCAACGAGAATAAGGTCATCCGCAAACCTCAGATGTGACAAGCGCGCCCCATTAATATTGACTCCTCTCTCACTCCAATCCAACGTCTTCATTACGTCTTCTAAGACAGTGGTGAAAAGTTTGGGCGAGAGAGTGTCCCCTTGTCGGACGCCTCGGTCTATTGACACGGACTCGGTGTTTCTGTGCATGCGCACCTGCATAGTCGCGGACCCGTACAGCTCCCGGAGGATATCCCTATATCGCTTATCGATTCCGTTGCGATGGAGAGAGTGGAATACGGCCCAGTGCTCGACACTGTCGAATGCCTTATCAAAGAACACCACTAGAAATTACTTACAAATATAATAACCTTCATTTGAATTTTGTCAATACTGCTACTTTGTTAGGAATAGAAATTGATACTAATTTAAACTGGAAAGCCCACATACAAAAAGTAGCGTCCAAGATTTCAAAATTTTCCTTTGCATTGAACAACTTAAAGAGAGCCACAGACATTAAAACATCGATATCAGCTTATTATGCATACGCCCACTCGTGGTTGAGCTACGGAGTGATATTGTGGGGAAACAGTGCGGATGCACCGGATTTGTTTGTTTTGCAAAAGAAATGTTTGAGAATAATAGTTAACATTGATCAAAGAACAAGCTGCAGGTCGTACTTCAAAGATTATAAAATTCTTACCCTTACATCTATCTACATCCTAGAAATAGCTAAATTCGTGCGGAAAAACATACATTTATTCACGTTCATGAAACTAAATCCCAGACATGTTAAAAACGGCAAGAAATTGGAATCAACTTTTTCAAGACTGCGCGTTCGCGCTGAGTGATCGCGTTCTTCCAGGAACTGGGTGTAATACCCTGGGAAAGAATGGCGTTGAACAATTTTACGAGAACCATTATGACGGGTTTTCCACCCGCCTGCAGCATTTCAACATGCACCCCGTCCTCTCCAGATGATGAGCGAGAACTCGCGAGTACTTTTTTTTTATGGCTTATTTATGATTTATTTACGATCCACAACCACAACCCTCATAACTTCGTTTTTTTTTTATTTATTTTTTATTGGTTGAGAAATGTGACTGTAGAGGAAAACAGCTTCAGCGGTAGACGTTTCAAGCTGGCAACCCCCATATCTCCGTCATTTTTTAAAATTTCCAAAAACTGACTCAACAAAAAAATTTTATTATTGACCGAGCGAGCGAAGCGTCTCTGTTTCAGCTTGGCCAAATTTGCTTTTGTATGTCCATCTGTTTATGGATTTGTTTGTTTGTTTCACTCTACAGGTCGCGTTTCTCAACTGATTCTCGTGAAATTTTGTGAACAGGTTCGATAAATTAAACGATTTTTTTTGTCGAGTCAGTTTTTGGAAATTTAAAAAAATGACGGAATTATGGGGGTTGCCAGCTTACAAGGTCTACCGCTGAGGCTGTTTTCCTCTACAGATCACATTTCTTAAAATAAAATAAAACAAATAAACTTTGAAAATAAAGAAAATCAAGGGGGTTGGGGATGTTTGTCGAGAAAAAAAATTGAGAAGATATATACAGACTCGCGAGGTCTACAGCTCACAGAGCCACTAGTTTATCGAACTTACTCACAAAATTTCACGAGAATCGGCTGAAGAACGCGACCTGTAGAGTGTACAAACAGATAGACATACAAAAGCAATTTTGGCCGAGCTGAAGCAGAGACGCTTCGCTCGCTCGGTCAACTACAGTACACTAACAACAACGGTACATAGAACAGGAGAAGAACATAACAGAACAGACAGTGTCTTTTTTCGTACTATCATTATAAATTCGAAATTAAATTAAGGATTTGAGAAAACTTTATTAATACCAGAAAAAAAAATACGATGCGAGCGAACATTTACTATTTTAACACAATAGATTTTATTTCTAAATTAAATCTAAGCTATCTTTCCAGATACGGCAAAGAGAGCCGCCTCACCCAAAGCCTGAACAACAGTCTAGCCTTCTTCCTATTCGATCTGCTCAGCATCATGGACCGAGGCTACGTCTTCAACCTGGTCCGCAGCTACTACAAGCAGATGTGCGCCAAGATCGCTTCGCTGCCCGTCGCCGTGCCGCTCGTCGACTATAAGGTACAGTCGCCAACACAAATCAGATGCTGCTGATTAGACTCTGCGCCGATATGATCTCAACCAGATGTGACAATGACGCTTCACGTCTCATCAACACTGCGTCATTATTATATTTATCGATCTATCTATTATGAGCTCGAACAAAGATATAACTCTTCGCATCGCTGCAACGCTGTGTCATTACGAACTGAAACAAAGATATCTACGCTTCGACACTGCATCATTACAAACTCTACCAAAGAAATGACGCCTCGCGTTGCCTTAACACTGCGTCATTATGAACTCAATCAAAGATATGACGTTTCGCGTCGCTTCGACACTGCGTCATTATGAACTCGAACAAAGATATGACGCTTCGCATCGCTTCGACGCTGAGTCATTACGAACTCAACCAAAGATATGACGCTTCGCATCGCTTCGACGCTGTGTCATTATGAACTCAACCAAAGATATGACGCTTTGCATCGCTTCGACGCTGTGTCATTACGAACTCAACCAAAGATATGACGCTTCGCATCGCTTCGACGCTGTGTCATTACGAACTCAATCAAATATATGACGCTTCGCATCGTTGCGACGGTGTGTCATTACGAACTCAACCAAAAATATGACGCTTCGCATCGCTTCGACGCTGTGTCATTACGAACTCAATCAAAGATATGACGCTTCGCATCGCTGCGACGCTGTGTCATTACGAACTCATCCAAAGATATGACGTTTCGCATCGCTTTGACGCTGTGTTATTACGAACTCAACCAAAGATATGATGTTGCCTCGACACTGCGTCATTATGAACTGTGAAATACAATAGTAGTTGAAAGTCTTATTTGGTTAATTCATAATTATTTATTTTTTGAGAATAGACTGAACTGACTAGCGTGAAACACCAGCTTTAAAAATAACTTCCTTTTTCATTAAAAATAGATAATTTTATTTAGGAATATAACAGTCTTCAGTCCTCAAGTTAATGTTTGATAATGCAAATGGTTACACTCAGTTCAGAGAGCTTTGAGCCTAAAATACATATAAACCATTCGCAAGAAATTGTGAGTTACGTGTCCCATTCATTCACGGATTCACTATACATACTCTGACAGTGATATAGATCAGTTTTTATTTTAGGTTCAGAGCTCCAAGAACTCCGTATACTTATAATTCCTTAGGCCGTATTCTCGACGACAGCGGGCAGCGGGGCGGTGGGGACCGCGACGCGGGAGCAGCGCGTTCCAAAGCATAGTTCTATATTGAACTGGTCCCGACGGCAGCGGCGAGCGGGTCAGCGTTGCCGCTCCACTCCGCGCAACGCGGTCGCCGCCGCCCCGCCGCCCGCTGTCGTCGATAATACCGCCTTACACATCAAATATAACCTCTTCTTTTCGAGTCGATTCGGCGACTAAATTTGAGAAGACCAATACTCAGCCACGGATACGGCAGTGTCTGTGGCATTATAGAGGTAAATATAACCTTCAACCCGTTGTTCGTAGCTTGCCTTCCTACGCATCATCTGTTCGCACGAGCACTACGTCGCCCTCAACCTGCCACTAACCCCCGCCTCAGGAGGGTCTGCGGGCGGGGGCGGGGGGGCGGCCTCCCCCGCGCCCTCCTCGCACTCCGCCAGCAGCGCGCCCCCCGCCACGCAGCTGGGGCACGAGTTCCGCTCCCGACACTACCTCGCCGGGTTGTTGTTGACGGAACTGACTACTGCGTTGACGCTACAGTGAGTAGATATATAAGAATGATTAATTCGAATGATTATTCGAATGAAAAAAAAACATTCGATGAAAATAACCTTTCGAATTATAAATTAAATGTTTTGTTTATCATGTCGACTACGAGGTATTTATTTATTATTCCTCATTTATTGCTTTACACACAGGTGCACATAGGTATAAAACAAGTTTCAGTGTATACTGTTTTACCGTTTTTACTGTTTTACTGTTTTACCGTTTTTGAAGCCCTTTTGAGCCGGCACAAAAAAATAAAAGTCCTCATTTTATAAAACTGTCATTTCCAGGAGTCCAGTACTGCAATGTTCAGCAGTGAACGCAGTCCTGTCGCTCCTGTCAGCCCACGACGCCGACCCTCGACTTTGGAACGCTGAGCTGAAGGCGCGAGTGGCAGCTCTATACCTTCCCTTACTCGGCATCGTGCTGGACGCGCAACCGCAGCTCTATAGAGGGTTCAGCAACAGCAGAGGTGGGTTATAGCAGCTCTGTAGAGATATTAGTTGAAGTCATTAAAATCGATCAATAATTTGGATTTTCCTCATGTTTGATTCTTCGACTTATTAATAACTGTCTCTATCCTTTAAAAAAATCATTGCTCTTTTGCTACGTGAAAGAGGGCCAACTCACTATTTAGTATATTTTGTGTTGTTGTTAAAACAATTTATTAGACTGTATAAATAAATTTTAATAAAGAATATGCATATATTTTTTAAATTCATTAATCTAAATATTTCAAGTTCCAGACAAACACTTAATCAATAATTTTTCAAATAACTTGCTTAGAAACAAAGTTATAAATATTCGAAGTTGATAGTTAGACAGAGAGGTCCGACGTGACATGTGACGTCATATGTCACGCGGGCCATACATCCGCCATATAAAATTTCGTTTTCGTAAGAGGGACAGATTTGTTTATTAATGTTGTATCTAGTTTGTTTTTCGATTCTGTTTTGACAGTCAGTATTCTATTTTTGTATACTTACAGATGAACTATGAAAAAAACTAATATTTTTTATGCAAATTCCCTATTGCATTAATAATTTAACTTGTATTTACAGAAATACCTCCATTAGACAGCGAGATGGGTCAACTCGGCAGCCTGTACACCGCCACTTCACCCGAGGGAGAATTCAAACAGGTAGATCCTGCACAAGTTGGCCTGATATCGTCCACAACACGATCATCAACAGCTCATATACGTCCCCACCGAAGGGCACGAGCCTACCTTGAATTAGGGCGATTAGGCCTTAGTCGACCACGCTGGCCCAGTGCGGGTTGGTCGACTTCACACACAACCTTTGAATTTCTTCGCAGGAGTGTGCAGGTTTTGGTACGTGGTGGGGATCGAACCCGCGTCTCCTGGACGGGAGGCAGCGGCCCTAGCCACTAGACCACCGACGCTCTCCGACCACAACATTTATTAAAGAAAAATACAACCTTCCTTTGCCGTTTATAATAATAAATAAATAAATAGTTGTGCTTCGGAGGCGGCCAATGCCTAGATCGCAGCGGCGTCGTGTCGTATTATATTGACTCGCTCGTGTATATTCTTAATCTTGTATCTCGCTCACTCTTACGAACGAGCGCGTACTCGCAGGCACGTTGATGTTTTAATGAATTAAATATACTAAATACTTGATCAATAAAACGTGAACGATCAACATGTTTGGCTCCAGCGAAAAAATACCTTGGAACTACCATAGAGAATAAAAAAACGTGCTGGCGATCAAATCTTTGTCGGTCTCCAAAGCCATCAGCGCTATACTAAATAATGATTCAAGGAACTAACAATTTAACATGATCATCATCGTCGTCGTGTGGTTTATAAGGTCGACAACCGACCTCACAAACCCTAGTGTCAGTGTTATAGAGCCGCCAAAGGCCACTGACTTGGCTCGTGTAACGACTAGATAACAGCCGGGACCAACGACTTAACGTGCCTTCCGAAGCACGGAATCATCTTTATTTTCGGACAAACATGTGGTTCAGCCTGGAAAATCCTAACCAAACTGGGGAAAGTCTGACAAAGATATTTCTGCTTGACAGTGTTCCCACCGGGAATCGAACCCGGAACCTTCGTAATGAGCGGTGAAATCTCGACCACTCGGCCACGGAGGCTGTTAAAATGATAATTAAAATACATGTTTGTTTCTACAGACTGGGCGTCCCCTCTTCAACAGCGAGACAAGTCGCAACCTCCTAATGTGTCTAGTGTGGGTTCTAAAGTGGACTGAACGGAGCGTGATCAGCGCATGCGCGAGCGACCTGCCTCCCGCCAGGCTTCACGCATTGCTCGAGCTACTCGACTTGTGCTTCAAATGCTCCGAGTATAAGGTATATAGGAAGTACGCAATAACATGACGAAACTTTGACACTAAATAGGGTATCGGACTGTCCCTAAATTTACCATATTTTATTAATTACTTTTAAAATATAGATTAGTAGCAGACGATTTGCGAAGAAAAAAACAGAATCGGGTGAAACGAATTTACAGTGATTTTTTAAAGTTTCAATATGTCTGTCTCTTTCAAAAACGATTTTTTTGTATGGAGATTATATGGTAACAAATGACGTCACAAGTGGGTATGTGCCTCTCTGTCTAATCTTGAATTTCAAACCTTTATAACTCGGTCAATTTTAAAGATAGAGCAAAAATTCTTTTAGTGTTCGTGCAGAAACTAAGGAGTTTGGATTTAAAAAATAAAAAAAAATAGTCCGATACCAAGTTCCTTAGTTATCTTTTTTTTTTATCTTTACTTAATTAATTGCAATTTCAGAATGATTCTTTTAATCAAAAAGATTTTTGCAATTGTTCTTTGTTACAAAATTACACATCTTTAAACAAAATAAATAAATAAAAACAAATAGGTTACTAAAGATGGGTAGGTAAGGTATTTCAAACTTTAAATTACCTTATAAACTATCCCCGTTTACCATCATAAAAAAATCTTACATTTACATACTCACAAGATGAATGTGCTTAATATCGAAGTAATATTTGAATGTATATGTATACATACATACGTATATTACAGGGCCGAAAGGAAATAATGAAATGCGCTCAACAGAATGTGCGCAAGACGACCGACATCAAGGCGAAGCTAGAAGACGTGATCCTGGGACAAGGGTCCGCCAGATCAGACTTCATCATGCGCAGGAAAGGAGGTAACTCATCATCATCGTGTGGGTTGTAAGGTCGACAACTGACCCCAGGTGTCAGTGTTATAGAGCCGCCAAAGGCCACTGACATGGCTCGTGTAACGACTAGATGGTGGCCGGGGCCAACGGCTTAACGTGCCTTCCGAAGCACGGAATCATCTTTCTTTTCTGACAATCAGGTATAGATCTTTGTTTGACAGTGTCCCCACCGGGAATCGAACCCGGAACCTCCGTAATGACGTCGACATCTCAACCACTCTGCCACAGAAGCTGTGTTCGAATTTTGAATTCATATGTACGTTTATTCGACGCTCTTACGGTGAAACCACCGTGAGGAAACCTGCGCACACCTGCGAAGAAATTCAAAGGTTGTGTTGTGAAATCGAACAACCCGCACTGGGCCAGCGAAGGCCTGATCGCCCAACTCCGAGTAGGCTCGAGGCCCTCGGTAGGGACGGTAAATGACCTGTAGATTACGGTGATGGCAATAATGTGGTGTCACATTATGTTAGGTATGTGTACATACCTATACCTCTTTGCCTCTTTGGCTGTTGCTGGCCGTAAACATTTGGATTTATTTGAATTAGGAAGATAAGTTTTGACATGAGAAAAAAGAGCTGATTCTAGGTTAGACTGCGCGTGTGTAAAGATCTTTGAAAAAGTAAATAAAAAAGCATCTCTCGTAATATCTATCTTTAAGTTAAAAACACCACCTCCACCTTCGCTCTACATTATGATGCCTGCTAAAGAGTATTAGCAAATCCTTTTTTACTTAGATGTTCTTAAAGAAATAGGCATTGTCATTGCCCTATGTATGTGGGCGGGGTTTGACACGCTCAATCATGGTTATATATTGCATTATTGTTATTGTTTTTATACGTACACTCAAAGCAGCGTTCGTACATCAATATGTACTTAAAATTTTGAACAAAATGTATCGGGAAGTATGGATACCGAGTGGCGTCGCTGGAGAGATGCTCTGTAGCGGCGCCATAAAAAATATTGTTTTTCTTCTTTACACTATGTACCAGTGGCGAAGGGTGACATTTTGACAAAGGTAAGCCGGAAGGGCGCGACCTCGGAGGAAATAAAACACGATCGCTAGCGCGAGGCGACGCGCGTCACAAATCTTTGGTTAGGCTGACAATTTTCGGCACCCAGCGGCCATTACTGGCAGCATATAAACCTAATCACGCGCGAACGACCGATTGCCGATCGGGCGAGCGCACGACACATTGCCGTGTTTACAGAGCGTCGTCCACCTCGACTTGTATTAAAAATTACAATGTATCTTACGCTTGCGTGTTATCATGAAAGTAAATTACTAGCTCTAGCATTAGGCTGTTGGAGCGATTTCTGTAAGGTAACCCGATGGGAATCGGCATGTATGGACCCTTCGCCACTGCTATGTACGTAGTATGAACATTCAACGATATTATTACCAACAAATTCGGCATTAGTGGCGCCGCGACAGAGCATGACACAATAATGTGTGGTTTTCTAGTATAAGACTTGAACAAACACATATCTTCACGTGGGTTTCGTATAAGGCGGCTCACCCTTTTGGAAATAGAAGTGTGACGAAGTATACGAATTATCTATAGCCAAGAAACGTAATAATAATAATATGTATTTTCAAAAAAGACATGTTTCCCTTTTACAGAATCTGCCAAACTGCATGGCGGTTTATAGGCAGAAATAATACTCCCTTAAAAGTCAAATTTTTTTTATTCGAATTACAAATCATATTTCGACGTCAAAGCTAACATGGATGGTTCACTACCAGTGTACGCCCCGTCTACACATGTAGGGTTATACACATCTCATGTTTACTGCACTATATATCTATCTATTCTATTCTAATCTATTGTTGTTATTTTGTAACTATACATATGTTTTACTACATTTATCTAGCAACCATTCACATTTTTTTTTCTTAAAGTAATAACGCTTCAAACTTGACCCCATCAAATGAATACCAAAGAAGCAAAACTATACCATACCACATTCGAATACGCGGTACAATGATTATATGACTCGGTTTGTAAGAATGTCGAAAGTGCAGGGTTCCATTGTTGCCCAATACTACTTAGGTAAGTCTTTGTTGACTACGGAACCTTAAAAATGCAAATTAACTTTATCACAGCTCACTCACTAGAATAACTTTATTCAAGATTTAAAAACATGCTACAAAAACTTGTCGTAAAATTAAATAAAATCCTTACTAATATTATAAACGCGAAAGTTTGTATGTATGGATGTTTGTTACTCTTTCACGCAAAAACTACTGAACGGGTTGGGATGAAATTTGGAATAGAGATAGTTTGTGGGTACAAACTATCTCTATTCCAAATTTAATCCCAACCCGTTCAGTAGTTTTGTTTGTTAGTTGGATTAACACATAGGATACTTTTTACGGGAAAAAGTCATATTTCCACGGGAAAGTCTTACATTATCACAATAGGGGACCGGACTGTTCACCATATTTTATGAATTATTTTTAAAATATAGATTAGTAGCAGACGATTCGCGAAGAAAAAAACAGAATCGGTCGAGAAACGAATTTATAGTGAGTTTTTGAAGTTTCAATATGACAGACATATTGAAATTTCAAAAACGATTTTTTGTATGGAGATTATATGGCGTTACTAACAAATGACGTCACAAGTGGGTAAGTGCCTCTGTGTCTAATCTTGAATTTCAAACCTTTATAGCTCGGTCAGCAAAAATTCTTTTAGTGTTCGATAGCAGAAACTAAGAAGTTTGGATTTATAAAATAAATAAAAAAGTAGTCCGATCCCCTATTACAAATAGAATAAATGAATTGATTGCTTTTTCCAGCAGGGGCATCGAATGCGAGCGGTTGCAAGCGGGAACGTTGGCGCAAAGACTGGGTTCGAGGACCGGGCAGCAAGGAGCAGCCCTCCTCCCCAGCACGCCACGACCCTGATCTATCTGGTCTCCTGTCAGCTGAAGTGGCTCTGACATTACTACACGCGTTGGAGACTATAGTACAGGTACAAAATGTTATTGAAATTTAAACAAACCCAGTTATCAGTGTGATGGAGTCGCCACCAAAAGCCACTGACATGGTTTTTATATCCGACTGCTACGTAGCCTAGTTGGTAGTGCGCCTGCCTTCGAAGCACAGGGTCGCGGGTTCGAATCCCACCCAGGGCAAACATTCGTGTGATGAGCACTTGTGTTTGCCTTGTGTCTGGTTGTTGTTTATCTATATAAGAATGTATTTATATATTTAGGTAACGTATATCAGCTGTCTGATACCCATAGTACAAGCTCTGCTTAGTTTGGGATCAGATAGCCGTGTGTGCAGATGTCCTCGCATATTATTATATTAATTTACCCGTTTATTCGACAGTGTTGCAGCAACTTGGAGTACGGTCAGAGCGTGTGCAGTACAGCGCTGCAAGTGCTGCTGCGCGCGCTGCAACGTAACCAGAGTACTACCGTGCTGCAGCACATGTTCGCGTCCGTGCGCACACTTATACTCAAGGTCAGCTATGTTTTATCAATTTTTGTATTTTTTTTGTTTTTTTTTTTTGTTAGTTTTCCCTCAGTATACTTCTGATCTATCAAACTGTGTCTACCAATCTTTACCCGAATCCGTTCAGCCATTTGAACGTTAAAAAAATCAAATAAAATTAGTGAGTGATATGGGTTGGCGTTGTACATAAAATATGCTTTAAAACTATTTATAACGCTTTCAAAAAACCGGTATAAGGTATATTCAAAAGTTTCATTAACTGTAAACGCTAATACGATAAAAAAAAGTGCTTATTTGGGTTATTAATAGCTAGTTTAGGTTTACTACTTAATTATTCTTTAAATAAATCTCTGGTTAAATTACAAGCTTGAAGCTTCTCGTTATTACAGTAGGAACAGTAATACTTACTCGCTACCTTATTAAGCAGTGATAGCCTAGTCTGTAGAGGGCTTGCCTTTCATTCCAAAGGTACTGGGTTCGTATCCCGGCATGTATTACTGAATTTAAAATTCGTGTACAGGTCTTTTCTAACCAGATTATGACTTACTCGGTGTTTCGGATGGCACTTTAAAACTGTAGGTCCCGGTTTACTGCTTTGATCGTAAAGCCATGAAACTCTCGACAATAGATGGCGCTAGCCGTCACATGATGGAAAAAAAGAAAAAAGACCTTATTAAACAGTGTTCTATTTGGCATTTTAGCTGGGCTGGTCATGCTGTGGCGAAGAGTCGGGTATCTGTCGCGTTTTACTGCGTCACTGCGCGGCTCTCTCCGCCAACACTCGCGCGCACTCCTCCGCTACGTTGTATGCGCTGATGAGGCAACACTATCAGCTGGGGAACGTGAGTCCATCATTCACAAATATATGACCACACCACATAGAAATATACGACCACACTACACACAAATATACGACCACATCACATAAAAATGTACAACCACATTACACATGAATATACGGCTAAACCACACACAAATATACGACCACACCATACAAAAATATACGACCAGACAACACAAATATACGACTGAACCATATGTAAAAATACGACTACACCACACATAAATTTACGATCGAACCATACATAAAAATACAATCACACCACACATAAATTTACGATCGAACCATACATAAACATACGACTGAACCATATGTAAATATACAATAACACCACACATAAATTAACGATCGATCCATACATCGATCGATACAACCACACCACACATGAATTTACGATCGAAACATACATAAATATACGACCACGTCACACAAATATACGACCGGCCGGACCTATTAAATTGATAAAAAATTGCCATTTATCTCCGCAGAACTTCAGCCGCGTGAAGATGCAGGTGACGATGTCGCTGTCGTCCCTGGTGGGCACCTCCACCACCTTCAGCGAGGAGTCTCTGCGGCGCGCGCTCAAGACCATCCTGCTGTACGCGGAGCACGACACCGAGCTCATGGACACCAACTTCCCCGAACAGGTGAGCTTAGGGAAATAAAGTGTGTTCAATAAACAATTAAACACACTTTATAGCTGTGTGGTGACGGCAGAGTAAAATACATTAGTCACCAACCCCTACTCTTCCGGTGGGTGTCGTAAGAGGCGACTTAGGGACTCCACATTGAACAGGGAACGGGCAGCAGCGCTCTCTGATACAGTAACCTTTTAATCTGCGATCTCCAACCCGCCTGCCAAGCGTGGAGATTATGGCAAAACCAAACACTTAAGTGGAGGAGGCTCATAGTCCAGCAGTGGACTGTAACGAGCCGTTGATGTTGATGGCTGTGTGCATATGAGCGTACGATGGAGCAAGATTAGTTTTATGACCAAAATATTAACCGGCTATGATATCTTACTCGTAGATTAAACTTTTATCTTAAATTTACACGCTGATGAAGAGCGACGACGAAAAAGGAGACGTAAGTGGGAAAGAGTGATTCCCTATATCCTTCTCTTTCCCATGAAATGACTGCCTGCTTGAATATATTCATCATCTAAACCACCTTTAACCTTTCTGCACACAATTTTTATTATACGAGTTATCATATTAAAAATTCCATGTTTTTTATTATTGTTTTAACCTTGTCTCAATATGTATTTTTATTAGTTTTTTACTAACTTTGATTTACACTATATTTTATGTTTTTTGCAATGAAGTTCATATCAAAATCTTGTCTAATTACTTTACTTTACTGATATTATGTCCTGCTCCGGTCCGGAATAATAATAATTTTGTCGTACGTCATTATAAAGTTGAGAAAACTTGATCAGTTTTAAAAAGATTTCAAGTGGCCCTGGATACATTTCTCAGGCAATATGCACATTTCTTTTTTATTCATAAATCGAAATATTTCAAGTTCCAGATAAACACATAAAAAATAATTTTTCAAATATCTTGCTCAGAAACAAAGTTATAAGGCTTCAAAGTTGATGGTTAGACAGAGAGGTCCGACGTGACATGTGACGTCATATGTCACGCGGGCCATACATCCGCCATAGAAAAATTTGTTTTTGTTAGAGGGACAGATATATTTGTATGTAGTTAGTTTATTTTTCGATTAATTTCGATTCTGTTTTGACTGTCAGTATTCTATTTTTGTATACTTTCAGATGGACTATGATTTGATTAGCACAGGACGCATTGGGTCCTTTGCCAATCATATTTATCGAGTAGGTTGAGTTGGATGGATGATTAGTAAATATCTATGTCAACTTTATATAAAATATGATATGTAAGTAATGAAACAACAATCCATTCCACCCGTTCCAGGTGAAAGACCTAGTCTTCAACCTGCACATGATCCTGTCAGACACGGTGAAAATGAAGGAGTTCGCGTCAGACCCCGAGATGCTGCTGGACCTCATGCACCGCATCGCGCGAGGGTACCAGCACTCCCCCGACCTCAGGCTGACCTGGCTCAACAACATGGCTCAGAAACACATGGAGGTCAGGATAACGCGCATAAGGCAATTCCACCAGAGGCGAGGAAGATGATCATCATCATCATCATCGTGTGGGTTGTAAGGTCGACAAACGACCTCACAAACCCTGGTGTCAGCGTTATAGAGCCGCCAAAGGCCACTGACATAGCTCGTGTAGCGACTAGATAGTAGCCGGGCTAAACGTGCCTTCCGAAGCACGGAATCATCTTTCTTTTCGGACAACCCGATCTAACCCTTAATTAAGATGATCAAGCATATTAGATTTGACCACACTAGCCCAGTGCGGGTTGGCTGACATCACAGACCACTTTCAAACCGCAGCAAGCGTGTATACGTTTTCTTTCAACGTAAGAGCGTCAAATAAACGTACATGCATTAAAAACAAGTTTGGTTTACGAACCTTGTAACAAAATCCCTATAATCGTATCACCAACAGCTCATATACGTCTCCACCGAGGGGCTCGAGCCTACCCTGAGTTAGGGCAATCAGGCCTTAGTCGACCACGCTGGCCCAGTGCGGGTTGGTCGACTTCTCACACAACCTTTTAATTTCTACGCAGGAGTGTGCAGGTTTCATCACGATGGTTTCCTTCACCGTAAGAGCGTCGAAGAAACGTACATATGCATTCGAAATTCGAAAACACATAGGTATGTGATGGGGATCGAACCCGCGTCTCCGGACGGGAGGCAGCGGCCCTAACCACTAGACCACCGACGCTCTATATAATCGTATATTGTTTATATATTTCAAATTCAAATCATTTTATTGCATTCCTGTTGTTTACATAAGGTCTTAATTCTAAATTTTGCAACAGTACATACAGGAACCCTGTAAGGGCACTACAACAATAAAAACTAATATAATTATCATGCAATAATTATAAAAAATAAAAGTAAATATTATCAGTAGGTATACATATTTAGGACAGTCATATTATCATAAAGTATCAATCATTAATTCATCATTATCAGCTTCCTATCACCCACTGCAGGGCATAAGCCTCCTCTTTTTCGTGCCAACCTTTGCGATCTTGTGCACACCTCAGCCAAGTCTTTCCAGCGACCCGCTCTATATCATCGACCCACCTAGTTGCAGGTCGACCGGGTCGCCTTTTCCCCTGCCTTGGCCACCATTCTGTTAGGGACTTACTCCACCTGCCATCTCTAAATCTAGCCACATGACCTGCCCACTGCCACTTGAGTTGTACGATCCGCTTACCAACGTCTTGCACTTTGGTCCGTTTCCGGATTTCTGCGCTCGGTGTACGGTCGATCAACTTGATGCCTAGCATGGTACGCTCCATGGCCCTTTGTGCAACTCCTAGTCGGTACACAGTCTCCTTTGTGAGCGCCCATGTTTCGGCACCATATGTCATAGTGGGCAGGACACACTGGTTGTAGAGTTTAGTTTTGAGGCTTTGCGGCATCTTTCTGTCCCTAAGTATGTCACTCAGCCTGCTGAATGCCGCCCATCCCAACTGTATACGCCTAGTGATCTCCTTGGCTTGATGTTCCCTTCCAAAAGATAAACATTGTCCAAGGTAGATGTATTGGTCCACGGCCTCTAGTTGTTCTCCTCCCACATTGACTGTTGTTTCCGAGATTTCTGAGACGTTGGCCATTATCTTAGTCTTGGACATGTTCACTTAAAGCCTACTCTTAGGGAAGCATCAGAAAGGTCCTGAAGCATGCCTTGAAGATCATCCAGGTTTTCAGCGTATAGTATAAGGTCATCAGCAAAACGAAGGTGCGACAGGTATGTTCCATTGATGTTTATGCCCTTACCTTCCCATTCCAATGTTTTCACTACATCCTCGAGGGCTGCAGTGAATAATTTAGGTGAAATGGTGTCACCCTGTCGCACTCCCCTTTGCAAAGGTATTTGGTTTGTCAGCTCGTGAAGACTGACTTGCATGGTAGCAAACCTATACAGCTCTCGGAGGACATCCACGTATCGCGCATCGATTTGGCAACGATGGAGAGAATGAAACACAGCCCAGTGTTCGACACTGTCGAATGCCTTCTCATAGTCGACGAAGGCGAAACACAAGGGGCTTCACGGTGTGGATGTGGTCTATAGTGGAATATCCACTCCGGAAGCCCGCTTGTTCGATGGGCTGACATTCATCAAGCCGATGGGTGAGAGGATTGCACAGGACTTTGGCAAACAGCTTATTTGAGAGAGGAGGCTTATTGGACGATAATTGGCCAGGTTTGTATTGTCACCTTTTTTGTGTATGATCGAGACAACCGCATTTTTCCACATCTCTGGGGCATCACAGGTGTTTTTGATCTTGATCTATAGAGGTCCTTGTAGAATTTCTCAGCGGTAGTCATTAATTGGTCTCGGTCTGTCACTAAGGAGCTCTGGTCATCAGTAAGCTTGGATACTTGAACACAGCCAATTTTTTGTCTCTTACGAAACACTTTTGGACCTCTGTGTTGTTCGATGGTCTTCATTACAAGATTTGTATTATAGTTCCTAAGATCTTTGCGGATACTTTTGTGTACTTGTCTGTTCAAGTTTTCCAATCTCCCTTGGTCCAATGAAGTTTTTAGGGTTAAAGTTCTCCTTTCTTGTAAAAGTGACATTGTAGCAGGTGCCAACTTTTGGTCCTTCTTACCCATACCACTAAGATGTTTCTCTCTAAGACAATTTTATTAAGTCTTCACCTTTTCGGCGAACTTAAGAAAGTCTAATAAGGTCCCATCTTATGTTTTTGGATTCAATTTCCAGTTCACATAACCTTTCATCTTGCCTCAAAGTCCTTGCATTAAAGCAGCACAAAGCCAGAGTCGTCGTATGGCAGCCGGATCGTACCCGCCAGAGATTCTTCGCACCCTCCGCTCCACCGTTACCATGACCGCTGCCGTAATCAGGAATAGTGGAGCCGCTGGGGACTGAGGGCCATTGGTTGTCTGCACTATTCATGAGAATTTTTTAGCCATAAAACACCACTCTGGCCAGGGACCGTGGTGAGTCTTCCTGTGACGTCAGCCTGCTGCTCGTCAGCTCCACAACTGGTGAACAGAAGTGAAGCTGACGAACAACAGTTACCGGGGAGGACCGCTAGGAGGTGTGACTCGGAAATGAGGCCACTAGCAATGCACAGCTTGAAACATTAATGCTACGAACTCGTAGTATCCCTATTACCCACTAGTACACGACTAAAGGTCCCCTTCCCTCCCATTCCCATCATTCATTAATTCCAAAAATTATTATTATCACTGTTCAAATTATTATTGTTTATACAATATGCAAATGTCAATATGTCAATATATAAAATTAAAATTAAAAATTGCTTCATTGATTTATTTATTTTTATCGTCAAAAAACTCTTGTAGGGTGTAGTAATATTTTTTTATTAAAAACCTCAGCTCATTTTTAAAAATATGTATTTTTTCTATCTTTTTCATCTCATTGTATATTTTTTATTTCCAGCGCTCAAACCACACAGAAGCGGGCATGTGTCTAGTCCATGGGGCAGCTTTGGTCGCCGAGCAAATGTGCGCCGGCGGGCGCGGGGCTGCCTTACTAGAGAAAGTCACTCACAACGCCCTGGACGAAAGCTGTGCTGACACTTTACATCACCATCTGACTCATCTGGAGCTGCAGGTAAGAAGTAGTGAGATACTAACAAAAGAAGTGTCTAAAAAGGTTACTGAAAGATGGCGTTAGTTTTGTTAAACAAATGTGTTGCTCACAATGTCAGACAAAAGCTATGCAAATACTCCACAGATGGCGTTAGTTGCTAACGTAAAGTGCGTTCCGGAATGGGTGAAGCGATCACTTGACATCACCCTCCGTGGCCGATTGGTCGAGATTTCGACGCCCATTACGGAGGTTCCGAGTTCGATTCTCGGTGGGGACACTGTCGAGCAAAAATTTCTTTGTGAGACTTTCCCCAGTTTGGTTGGGACATTGCAGGCTAAATCACCAGATTGTCCGAAAAGAAAGATGATTCCGTGCTTCGGAAGGCACGTTAAGCCGTTGGTCCCGGCTACTATCTAGTCATCACACGAGCCATGTCTGTGGCCTTTGGCGGCTCTATAACACTGACATCAGGGTTTGTGAGGTCGATTGTCCATAAGGTGTCACTTAGGTCTGCCATTGGAACCTCCCGTCGTCAACTCACATGGAATAAGCCCCGTATACGTACTAAGTTTGCACGAAGATTTAATTACTAAAATTACAAATCCTTATACTGACTAAACATAATTGTAAAAAGACAGTTGTAACTTGGCTCCAATCTTTAACTTACGCAAATACAGAGAATCTACTTATACCTTTAGGATAGCAAATATATAGTTTTGTTGTTAAAAAAAAAAAAAAAAACTTGCTTTCAAATCGATCATATCCCCCACTCCACACTTATGCCTCAATACACACACCACATAATATATGCCACACACACACAAACACAATAACAAACACGCACACACACACACACACACACACACACACACACACACACACACACACAACACACACATATCACACTTTCAACTCAACAACACTCTCCTATAGGGCTAGTTCTATCATTTGCTGTATTATTATTATTTTATTTTATTTTTTTCTGCACACATCTTGATTGTAATGTTTAAAGGGTTACACTAGTACATAAGCCTAGTTAAGTTGAAGTAGCCTAGTCCTTGCAATACAGGGAATCCTAGTGCAAGGATTAGCGCACTAATTGGATGTAAACTTTCTGCAAATAAATTCATTTTTCATTTTTTTTTTTTTTTCGTTGTCGACCTTACAACCCACTCGATGATAATGAGTCTGTTTTGAAAGATTTGTAGGAAGAGAAAGTGAAAAACCCTATCTATCACTAGTTTTATCAACGGCCCGTTACAGTCCACTGCTGGACTATGAGCCTCCTCCACTTAAGTGTTTGGTTTTGCCATAATCTCCACGCTTGACAGGCGGGTTGGAGATCGCAGATTGAAAGGTTACTGTATCAGAGAGCGCTGCTGCCCGTTCCCTGTTCAATGTGTAGTCCCTAAGTCGCCTCTTACGACACCCACGGGAAGAGTAGGGGTTGGTGACAAATGTATTCTACTCTGCCGTCATCACACGGCGTATCACTAGTTTAGTACTGTTTAGTTTACAAACACATGTATGTATTATTTATTGTACGCATTATGCGGGTACCAGACAGCAAATGATGAGATTTGATCTGACGCTGGCTTCAATATCGTTGCGTTTTCAGGCGCTCTTAGAGCACGCGGCGAGCGAGCTGATGACGGCGGGCATGTATGAAACTGTCAATGAAGTGTACAAGGTGCTCATCCCCATCGCCGAAGAACACCGCGACTACAAGAAATTGGCTAACATTCACAGGTAGCTGATTTTTTCAATCCTTATAGAAATAATTTTTAAAAAAACTTCAAACATTTAAATTTTTTTTTAATTAGCATTGTAACGCTGTTGTTTTGCATTTTTAAAGGGTTTTTTATATTTTAACACGGACCAAGTAGGAAGAGGACTAGGCGCTATAAACATTTTCATACAGATTGAGTGTGACATCGCGCGGGGTCGAAGTCTGAGACGCGGGGAGGGTGACTCCGCGTTTTTATCTCTTGCCACCTAGTGGCGAAAACCAGAATTAACAGTCACGTTCATATTGCGGATAGTTACACTATTCACCACTAGAGGGCGAAACGTGTTAAAAACATACTTATACAGGGCCGTACTGAGATTTTATTTTTAAAAATAAGTACGTCCTCTCGCTCAAAGTCTTAGATCAAAGTACCTATATCGTGTACAGTGATGAACTTGGAAAAATTAGCGCGTGGGTCAGATTACAAACACATTTTTAAAACAAGAAATAATTTTAATAGGTACAAGAAATAATAAAGAAATAAGGAAAATTCTTTCTTTTTTTCTTCCAAAACTTCGTAAAAAATGGTATTCCGTCGTAAACAGAGTTGATAAAACTCCACCCTCTGCTTAGGCCAATACAAGACATTTATGTGAAGATCATTTTGATGTAAGTACATATTACTAATTTACTATTTACTAATAATATGCATGTATGTTTGGATGTATGGTTGTTTGGTTGGATGTACGGATGTATATAGACGTTAATAAGCTACTTTTAAAACCTGTACCTAATTCATTTAATCACCCATAAATAGAACAATTTTATTTAACTGCTGTCTTTTCGTTTCTCGAATATTCTCACAAATTCATTCTCTAAATGCGGCCCGTTGTCGCAAGTGTTGCCTGTTTAGGGAAGGTTGGGAGATTTTCCACAGATTATAATTATAAATGAATACCTCAATGAAAATGGATATTTCACATTGAAATAATATTGTCTTTTTTACACTTAAAAACAAAAGATATGTAATAATTAAGATGAAAAACTAAGAAGATGAAAGTAAACAATTCCAAATAGGTATGACTGCACGGGTTATTACATAATTAACATGTTTACTTAATAAAAGCGTGCGTCACACTAATATTATAAAATTTATAATATATTTGGATGTTTAGATGTTTGTTCCGCTTTCATGCCTTAACCACTGAACGGATTTGAATGAAATTTGGAATGGAGATAGTTGGTACCTTGGATTAACACATAGGATATGGAAAAATATCTTATTCCCATGGGAAAATCTTACATAACGCGAGCGTAGCCGCGGGCGGAAAGCTAGTGTAGAATCAAAATCAGTAATACGTAACACCAATAACTGCGATTATTTTGAGAACCTCTTTTATTTTAGCATATCGACATTTTAGGATATTTACTTGGTCCGTGCATAAAATCCTCCCGACAAATCGGGAGAATTTATAACACTACCACATATTTTCCTTACTAGTACATTTTCTGCACGCTAGATGGCAATCTCGCGTCATCTGACCGCGGGGATTTTTTCGACGAATATAATAGTTTAACAGAAAATCTAGTATATAAATTAATAAGTTTTATAAATTTCATGATAGAATCTAATGAAATATAAACATTAAAGCTCACATAGTCGCAATTACACTTACTTATTAACCAATCTTTATTAGCCATCTAGTAGCACAAAGCGTAATTTATTCCTCGTATCAATTATTACAGAAAAGTTGGGATGAAAATACTGAAATAAGTTACTTACACGTGAAATGATAACTTTTCAGCTGTTTCTCCTTGCCTCTCAGAACAATTTCGACACATAGGTACACAACACTTCATATTTTTAGCATTATTTACTCAAATTTCAATATTTTTTGACCGCACGACGGCAAGTGTTTTAGTCGCAAGTAAATAGCGTAATGGCCGCTAAGCCCCGCCCCCTCCGTGACGTCATGGCCGACTAAATTATCACGCGGCCTAGTTCATAGAGCCTAGTCCTCTTCCTACTTGGTCTGTGTATTTTAATCAACTAATTTTAATCAACTAAATATTTAGTTTAAAACCCTGAACATAAGTACAGTTAATAAATGTAATGATGCATCAATCTATTAAAATGAAAAGTTTGTTAAAAACTGTAATTTTGAGCCAACATAGTTTGTGAACGCACCACAACAGCTGATTTCAATCTGTCAAATGATCGTAAACAAGTTTCTGTGCAGTGTTGATTAAAATATAAAAAACCCTTTAAAAATGCAAAACAACAGCGTTACAGCTTGCCACTATGAAAGGGACTTGACGAATTTTCCGGGGAAACGCAGTTATGTATTTATATTTTATAGAAAACGAAAGATTTGTTTAACCATGCATGACATTTAGATGGCCTGCATTTCAATTTTTATCTAGCAATGGTAGTTTAATCGTCAACAGCTCATACGTCCCCACCGAGGAGCTCGAGCCTACCCTGAATTAGGGCGATTAGGCCTTAGTCGACCACGCTGGCCCAGTGCGGTTTGGTCAACTTCCACGCAAATTTTGAATTTCTTCGCAGTAGTGTGCAGGTTTCATCACGATGCTTTCCTTCACCGTAAGAGCGTCGAATAAACGTACATATGAATTCGAAATTCGAAAACACATTGGTACGTGGTGGGGATCGAACCCGCGTCTTCCGGACGGGAGGCAGCGGCCCTATCCACTATATATAAAATACTATTAATGACTACTTACTTACTTTTTTATTTTAAGATTATATAATTAACGTATAAAATTGTACAATGGGTCTGACCAACGATTTTAGCTGAAAATGCCAAAATGTTCTATAAAAAAATACAAAAAATACTGTGTTTTTATTTTTTTATATCTTTAAAAATGACTGAGTTATTAACAATCAAAGTGCACACTTCCGCACGAGGCGAGTGGTAGCTGTGACGTCATATGCACGCAACGTTCCTATTACACCGCCCGCAACCGCCTGCATATGACGTCACACGCTCAGAACTTCTCGCGGTCCTAATTTGGTAATATTGCATGTATTGAAGTGAAGTAAAAAGTAATGTAATGTACATGATATAAACTTTAATATAAGGCATGTTTTAATGTGAAATAAGAACCTATCGGTGTTCTCCATTCCAGCAAGCTACACGAGGCGTTCACGCGCATCGAGCAGCTGCACGGCAAGCGCGTGTTCGGCACGTACTTCCGCGTGTCTTTCTACGGCGCGCGCTTCGGGGACCTCGCCGGGGAGGAGTTCGTGTACAAGGAGCACGCGCTCACCAAGCTGCCCGAGATCTTCACACGGCTGGAGGTAACTCAGCATCTCAGCCGGAAGACGTCCACTGCTGAATACTTGCATCCACCGGCGCCCTGCAACCTTCGCCAAGTCATCTGTCCACCTTGGGAGGCTACCGAAAATATTTACCCGTCAATTACGTAGGCTGCAGATGGAGGGTGCAAAAGAGAAACTAGAATCACTTAAAACGTAATTTATAATTAACACATTGGTGTCGATTCAGCATACGCCCAACTAAACTAAAATTAGTCCTGTCATTTTCTATCATTTTTAATTGAAAATGGAGCGAAGATAATCGGTTTTGTTTTTGTCTGTGACTTCACGACTAACTGTCTTTAGTCTTGTTTTAGTGCCTACCTAACACCATGACGAATAAAAAGCCACTAAAATTGACAGTTAGTCGTGAAGTCATAGACAAAAACAAAACCGATGATTTTCGGTCCCTTTTCAATAAAAAATGATTGAAAGTGACAGGACTAATTTTAGTTTAGTTGGGCGTATGCCGAATTTACACCATTATAAGACCTATAAACTAACTAACCTAGGTGCGAATGAGTTCGATGTTAGAGCTACACTGGCTATCGAATCACTTGGCGGCGCCCGCGCTTCAGGGAATGTGCGTCGGCCTGGTAGGGCTGGCGGCTGCCGAGTGGCCGGATTGGGCAATAGTCTGCACTTTGAATTATATACCGGAGCTTACATTGGTCGTGGTGTGACGGTACCGATACGTAACACGTGTATATGTAACTAGTGTTAGATATAATGTCTTTGTCTAATTACAAAACCTCTCTAGCGGTAAGCTCAGATGAAACAGAACAGCTTTTGTTCCAGAAGTACTTGAAATGGGTCAAAAATTTACCGCGTGTAAATGAACTATATAGGTAGTTGATATCGTCCAGAAGTGTAGCTTCGTGAAGTGTTTGTGGGCTGGCCACGTCTGTCGCAGAACCGACGAGCGTTGGAGCAGACGGGCTCTCGAATGGAGACCGCGTCTCGGGACACGTAGTGTGGGACGCCCCCCTGCCAGGGGGACTGAGGACCTGAGGAAGGTCGCTGGTGGTGGCTGGATGAGGAGAGCGGGTGATCGTGCGCTTTGGCGTGCCCGAGGGGAGGCACACGGCCAGCAGTGGACTGCAATAGGCTGATTGATTGATTGAAATGGACTATTTGGCCTCTGACTCAGACCCAAAACTAAACAGCTTTAGTGAATTACTGAATTATTTCATGAAAAACCCTCTCGTTCATATACCAAAAACGGCAAACATTAATCAAGTTGAAGTAGTAAAAATAACAGGATATTTGTTTTTTCAGAACTTCTACGGTCAACGTTTTGGCCCCGAGAATGTAGTGATAATCAAGGATTCCAACATCGTGGACGTGAGCACACTCGACCCGGACAAAGCGCACATACAGGTTAGTTCGCATCAAATATTGTTGTCAAGAGCAGAGCTTAAAGTTAATCTTAATGTTATTTTTATTTATGGCGTTTCACTAAAGTATACTCGACAAGGTATCCTGATAGGTTAGTGGCTCTACAGGGCACAGCGGCATGTTTTCAAAGAAACTGCTACAATATGGCTGTGAAAATCTTTAATAAAGTTCCAGGACATGTTAAGAATCTGCCTGCAACTAAATTTAGAAACGCGTTTTACAATTTTTTAATGGAGCGATGTTTTTATAGCGTTGAGGAATATTTAGAACATAAGCACAAAGGTTAGGTTAAGATTGACATTAATAATTATTCATAAATGACATGCATGCAATCATTGTTTATAATTCTAATTTTTACAAATATAATTTACTTAATTAATTTTTGCATACCAAGTAATTTACTGGTTAAGTGTGATACTACCAAAATGTAACAACTTTGTAAAAACCACATTTAGTGCAAATAAAGCAATAAAATATATATATATATATTTAAATATAATCTCTTACTACGACCATTCGTTTTCTCTCTTGTTCCAACCGAACTCATTCACAATAAGACCTCGCGCCGCAAGTGAGGCGTTATTTACCGAGACGGTTTTATTGCTCCGACCAGATATCTAGTTGTAATTGTTGATCGAAGGTAGCTTTAAAAACCCAGGCAGCCCTAATCCTAACGAGAATGACGTGGAGCCGCCTGATATCATCAAGAATAGGGTGGGATGTTTCCCGGGATAAAAATATATCGATTCTATTTAGCCCCTCAATTAGATAATCAAAAAATATTGAACACGTATTTTTTGCTTTATCAAACAAATAAAAATTTACAAAGATATATCCCATCAAAGTTTACGAGTGGGGGGGGATTTGACGTCATTCCTTGCTAAAATTTGTAATAAAACCAATAAAAAAAAAACAAAACTCAAAAATAAAAAACACATCCATAAATGTTAAAACCCATCTAAATGGACCATCCTGTATATATTTTCGCAATTTTCCAAAACTCTCTGTAAATAAAAGTGGTTCAGTTTCAAAGGCTCAGTATAACATCCGAGATTATATTTTGTGCCGGGTATATTCGACGAATAGAGAACCTCCACTATCCCCTCCCTCCTCTCCTTAGAAGTCGGTTAAAAAAGCTTCTTTATATGTATGCGGCTTGATAGGTCAGATGAGATCTTTGATCGAAACTTGCATTTTCTACTCGGACAATGAGAGTACATGAAGATCATGAGATTGATTACATTATGTCTAATCGGGAATATGCACATTTTTTTAAGGCTTCAAAGTCGATGGTTAGACAGAGAGGTCCGACGTGACATGTGACGTCATTATGTCACGCGGGCCATACATCCGCCATTGAAAATTTTGTTCTCGTAAGAGGGACAGATATATTTGTTTAATACTGTTGTAACTAGTTTGTTTTTCGATAATGTTTTGACTGTCAGTCAGTATTCTATTTTTGTATACTTTCAGATGAACTATGAATAAAACTAATAAAATTAAAAAAAATCTATTCTATTCTAATATTTTTTTATGCATGTTCCCTATTATGTCTAACTAGCGGTCCGCCCGCGGCTACACTCGCGTTGTGTAAAATTTTCCCGTTGGAATAAAACTTTTCCCGGTAAAAAGTATCCTATGTGTTAATCCATGTTATAAACTATCTCTATTCCAAATTTCATCCAAATCCGTTTAGTACTTTAAGGGTGAAGGCGGAACAAACATTCAAACATCTAAACATTCAAATATATTTTCACATTTATAATATTAGTGTGATTGTCAACAGATCACGTACGTGGAGCCCTACTTCGAGCCTCATGAGCTCAGGAAGCGCGTCACGCACTACGACAGGAACTATAACATCAGTAAGTAGCGTCAAACCCATTTTCATCACAAAGTTTTACCTGAATCGCTGAAGTCAGAGCGAGTCGGAGCTATATTACCGCTGCAGCAGTGCTGCTATCCTACCTTCTTCTGCTATTTGTTTCTGGCAATTCAGTACTTTTAAGTACTGGCAGTCTCAACATTCATTTTCAAATTTCGAATCCATCTGTTTCGGTTCTATCATTTTTCATCAAAATTTAATACCCGGATCTTCGACCAAGAAAGTGGTTTACCATTTTTCATGCAATTTCTTATTTAACGAAAATTTCAATTCAATTCAATTTTTGAAGAATATGGCGTTTCCTTTATGATTTCGCCAATGTCAAGTTTATTTACACTCTGCTCATTTTAAGGCTTCGTGAAAGGACAAGGTTATACAATCTATGGGGAAGAAAAAAGAAAAGAAAAAAGATATTTATATCTATGAACGCCACTGAATTGCTGCCTGAATCACCTAAAACAAAAGACAAATAAGGTTTATACTTGGCATCTGACAGATCATTCTGCAAACGAAAATAATCTTTGTTGTTCTATAATTTGCAACTGACATTCAACCTTAGGGTGGTAAACCAATTTATTGGTCGACTTTACTTTAAATTGTTAGAAGCATTAGGATCGGGCCACACTTATCGACGGCGATCGACGGTTTGCCTGTACAAAACGCGCGCAAAGTATGAAAATCCTTTCGCATCGACGCGGTGAACGGATTTCCATACTTTACGCGCGTTTTGTACAGGCAAACCGTCGATAAGTGTGGCCCGACCCTAAGTGTTACGAATCTTCCAATGACGTATGTTCTATGAAATATCAAAATATTTCAATAAAACCTGTTTGTGCCACAATTATCCGTTTTGTGAAAATCTGGACTGGACCCTGTTTTCCTGCCACGCTAACTTACTATCGTGTAACCCACGGCTTAACGTGCCTTCCGAAGCACGCAACCATCTTTCTTTTCGGACAATCTGGTGATTCAGCCTGCAAAGTCCTAACCAAACTGGGCAAAATCTCACAAAGAGATTTTTGCTGGACAGTGTCCCCACCGGGAATCGAACCCAGAACTTCTGTAATGAGCGGTGAAATCTCGACCACTCGATGGAGGCTGTGCCTAACGTGTTGTCGTAATTCCAGAGCGCTTTATGTACGCGACCCCGTTCACGGTGGACGGGCGCGCGCACGGCGACATCGCCGACCAGTGCAAGCGCAAGACCATCCTCACCACCGCGCACCACTTCCCCTACGTCAAGACGCGCATACAGGTATATTAATAATACTAAATTCTATTCTCCGACACGCTCGAAAATGTGATCATTACTGCCAAAAAACAGTACGCGAAGTGACTCATTTTTGGACGACCTCAAACGGCCTAGGCCGGCAAAGTAACTTTCGTCTAGAAATTTCAATGTTTTTGAGTCTTTTTACAGCATACTTTTATGTTCTAAATTCAAATTTTATATGAATCGTACACGAATCGTAGGGATTGGAGTTGGCTGTATGCTCTGTATGACACTGGCACCTGTGGCTCACCCGTGCCTCGCCTGTGGCTCGGACTTTCAACGTGTCCTCGTCCAACAATAACTAATTTTGCGGTCGCGGCAGTAATGTACTATTATTCTGCAAAATAAGAAAAAAATAGAAACAAAGCACTTATAGAACTAATATGATATGACACTTATTCTTCCCAAACTAGAAAAATTCTGTATTTTGGGGTGTTTTCGCAGGTAGGTATGATAGTAATCAGGACACTGTCCCTTAAAGCCCAAGTCACACAGAGGCGTGCCGGGGGCGGTCCGGGGCCGGGAAAGCGGGACGGCGCTATGCCGCGCCATAGCACCGTCCCGCTTGTCCCGGCACCATGCCGCGCCATAGCACCGTCCCGCTTGTCCCGGCACCATGCCGCGCCATAGCACCGTCCCGCTTTCCCGGCACCATGCCGCGCCATAGCACCGTCCCGCTTGTCCCGGCACCATGCCGCGCCATAGCACCGTCCCGCTTGTCCCGGCACCATGCCGCGCCATAGCACCGTCCCGCTTGTCCCGGCACCATGCCGCGCCATAGCACCGTCCCGCTTGTCCCGGCACCATGCCGCGCCATAGCACCGTCCGCTTGTCCCGGCACCATGCCGCGCCATAGCACCGTCCCGCTTGTCCCGGCACCATGCCGCGCCATAGCACCGTCCGCTTGTCCCGGCACCATGCCGCGCCATAGCACCGTCCCGCTTGTCCCGGCACCATGCCGCGCCATAGCACCGTCCCGCTTGTCCCGGCACCATGCCGCGCCATAGCACCGTCCGCTTGTCCCGGCACCATGCCGCGCCATAGCACCGTCCCGCTTGTCCCGGCACCATGCCGCGCCATAGCACCGTCCGCTTGTCCCGGCACCATGCCGCGCCATAGCACCGTCCCGCTTGTCCCGGCACCATGCCGCGCCATAGCACCGTCCCGCTTGTCCCGGCACCATGCCGCGCCATAGCACCGTCCCGCTTGTCCCGGCACCATGCCGCGCCATAGCACCGTCCGCTTGTCCCGGCACCATGCCGCGCCATAGCACCGTCCCGCTTGTCCCGGCACCATGCCGCGCCATAGCACCGTCCGCTTGTCCCGGCACCATGCCGCGCCATAGCACCGTCCCGCTTGTCCCGGCACCATGCCGCGCCATAGCACCGTCCCGCTTGTCCCGGCACCATGCCGCGCCATAGCACCGTCCCGCTTGTCCCGGCACCATGCCGCGCCATAGCACCGTCCCGCTTGTCCCGGCACCATGCCGCGCCATAGCACCGTCCGCTTGTCCCGGCACCATGCCGCGCCATAGCACCGTCCCGCTTGTCCCGGCACCATGCCGCGCCATAGCACCGTCCCGCTTGTCCCGGCACCATGCCGCGCCATAGCACCGTCCGCTTGTCCCGGCACCATGCCGCGCCATAGCACCGTCCCGCTTGTCCCGGCACCATGCCGCGCCATAGCACCGTCCCGCTTGTCCCGGCACCATGCCGCGCCATAGCACCGTCCCGCTTGTCCCGGCACCATGCCGCGCCATAGCACCGTCCCGCTTGTCCCGGCACCATGCCGCGCCATAGCACCGTCCGCTTGTCCCGGCACCATGCCGCGCCATAGCACCGTCCCGCTTGTCCCGGCACCATGCCGCGCCATAGCACCGTCCCGCTTGTCCCGGCACCGGACCGCCCCCGGCACGGCTCTGTGTGACTTGGGCTTAAAATGCAGGTCTCATAGTTTAAGGGGCAGAGTTTTATTTGAGTACATTTAGATTGCACAGTATAATTTATGTGTAAATATTTTTTTATTATACAATACAATGTACAACGAGTTAACAAATTCCCACAAAACCTCTCGGTCCCCGTAAAACTGAACAACTTAATTTGTTCCACAACTTTTTAAAGCATTTTTTTGTACTTTCATACAAATTGACTCGATCAGCTGATTTGTTATGAAAAATTTTTTTCACCTATGCACTTCGGAAAGTTGACCTTTAATGCCCGAAAACAGGGACGAAAATCGCTTATTTTTTTTTTTCTCTTTAGTTAATTAATTCGTTTGAATTTCGAACATTATCGAAAATAAGAGAACATTTTTGAGTAATTTTTACGTAATTAAGAGTAGGTAGTTGATTTCCTTGCCGGAACAAGTGAATAATAATGTGTTGGATTTGAGAGGAATCTTATTCTCATCTCGAACTTTCGCATGCTCTGGATTCAATATCAGTTCTCTGAGGAAAAATCAACATTCCTCTCTTACCTAACAAATAACTATTTCACTTTCATGGGCTAACCTTATCACTCGAGAGGTTTTGCGTCGTTTTGTTACACGTTGATACACCAACCAGCAGTTGTAGCAGAACCGACGAGCGTTGGAGCAGACGGGTTCTCGAATGGAGACCGCGTCTCGGGAAACGTAGTGTGGGACGCCGCCCTGCCAGGGGGACTGAGGACCTGAGGAAGGTCGCTGGTGGTGGCTGGGTGAGGAGAGCGGGTGATCGTGCGCTTTGGCGTGCCCGAGGGGAGGCACACGGCCAGCAGTGGACTGCAATAGGCTGATTGATTGATAAAGCTACAGCTATGTTAGGTAGGGTAGAGCTTTGAGCCATAGAATGCTCCCATGAATGTGTGGTTTTCTGGCAGATAAATAAAAAAAAACTCATAATGATGCGGCAGATGGCGTTGACAAAATCAAAGCTGTGATTTGCTAAAGCACATGAAGATGGAAAGGTAAAAAAAACTTTGTGGTAATCATTTATACTTTGATTGCTTCAAAAAAAGCTCCTTGATATCTCAGCGCCATCTACCGTCATTCTATAGCGTGATTTAAACACTCCTAATATTTAGGTAATGTTTTACAGGTTGTGCAGAGAACTCAGATCATACTATCGCCTATTGAAGTGGCCATAGAAGACATACAAAAGAAGGTAGTTTTAATTAATTTCTATTTATTTTAACAGTCTAACAGACAATGAAAAGGGTGGAGAGAAGGTTATCAAAATTTTGCAACGTGCTTGTAATATATAATACGTGCTTGCAATATGTCAAAGAAATTGTATAATCTGAGTCTAAATTTTTAATTCAAACTAGAACGTCTCGGTGGTCTAATGGTTAGGGCCGCTGTCTTCCGTCTGGGAGACGCGGGTTCGATCCCCACCACGTACCAATGTGTTTTCGAACGTCAAACTTCGAATTCTATGTACGTTTATTCGACGCTCTTACGGTGAAGGAAAGCATCGTTATGAAACCTGCACACTCCTGCGAAGAAATTCAAAGGTTGTGTATGAAGCCGACCAACCCGCACTGGGCCAGCGTGGTCGACTAGGCTTGATCGCCCTAATTCAGGGTAGGCTCGAGCCTCGGTGGGGACGTATATGAGCTGTTGATGATATGATTTTAAAACTGGTTTAACTGGTCTAATTACGGGTCAATTTTACCTAAAATATATGGTGAGTGCACCCGTTAAACCAGTTTCAAAATGTATTAAACTCGCGAGAGTTAAAACGTTATTTTAATTCAATAGTTTTCATTGGGCTAAATCAGATGCGTAAACACGAAAATAACTGGAAACAATTTGCATATAATTAGGTCATATTAGTAGATTGTTAACCAAGAGATGACAGCAAACAATTCCACCCTCACACTATAAGCGCCCTCGCCACGGAGACAAATACAAAGAGGAGGTGCCACAAGCAACTTAGGCCCGTCTTATAGCGGACTAAGTACTCTTACTACTAACTATTAACCACCAGGCGGCGCTTCTGTCAGTGTTACTTTGGATTTTATGGATACGACACGAATATGACTTGGTTTGATTACAACCATTTTAATTGAAATTAGTGACGCAAAAATTATGTGCTGTGTTGTATCGTGCAACAGTACGAGTAATACAACTATTTCTAACGAAAAAAAGACATAATTTCACTCGTATGTATTTTTTTAATGCAATTTTTAATGATCGTAATTTATTCCTTCGAGAAAGTTCGGCACTAACAACGCCATCTATCGCCAAGTAGAATAACTTCTTGACTGTAGAAGGTTATATGACCTGTTTCATTCATGCTCATTCATTCATGTATTTTGTATAGTAAGCTGGGTGGCCAGATATGGAATCTAAAAAAATATATTTGTATACAATATTTATTTTTGTAGCATACAATTAAATAATGCAGATAATATTGATGAACTTACTCAATATTTATAATTGAATACATGACATCAAAATATCACATTTTGGGCACGGATGTTTCCTTACACTTGGTAGTAAGTAAGTGATGATGATAAAGGACTTACGTGAAATCCCGAGTCAAAATTAAACAGATCTTTTTATATATATATTCTTTATTGCACACTTAAATTTACAGGATAATTAAGAGATCTTCTTATCAGATCTTTTTATGTCTTATAGTTTCAGAGTTACCCATACTGACCCATCTAAATGCCCATTTAGACACCTGTATATCACAATTGCTCGTATAAGGTAATCCTACAATAAAAACTACCGATTTTTTTGTTTTTTTACTTGCCTGGCAACATTATACAGCGTAACGAACTAACGAACAGAACCATCTTGTGTGTAATAGCAAAATTAAGTACGGTTCATTAGTGTCTAGCTGCAAAGCTAGTTTTGCTATTGACCGCTAGACGGTTAGCAGAACTTCATCTCCCCGCACCCTCTCCCAATGACGACCCCCGCTATCATATAGAAAACGTCTTAGGGCAGCTCCTCTTTGTATTTGTCTCCGTGGCCCTCGCTACGCTCGTGTGCCAAAATACTTCGGGTGTAATGGGTCTGACCAACGATTTTAGCTGAAAATGCCAAAATGTTCTTTAAAAAAATACAAAAAATACTGTGTTTTTGTTTTTTTATATCTTTAAAAATGACTGAGTTATTAACGATCAAAGTGCACACTTCCGCACGAGGCGAGTGGTAGCTGTGATGTCATATGCACGCAACGTTCCTATTACACCGCCCGCAACCGCCTGCATATGACGTCACACGCTCGGAACTTCTCGCGGTCATAACTTTGGTAATATTGCATGTATTGAAGTGAAATAAAAAGTAATGTAATGTACATGATATAAACTTTAATATAAAGCATGTTTTAATGTGAAATGAGAACCTATCGGTGTTCTCCTCTCACCTCTTATTTATTTTTTTCATTTTTTAGAAACAAAACAGTCACACATGGTTGTAAAAAAAAAGCTTGATTAAAAATCCTTTTTAAACAAGCTTTTAAAGCCGTGGAGTGGAGTATCCTTGTTAAGACAAATCCAACGAGCCCAAGTACGACTAGGTTGTGGTGTGTATTTAAGGAGTTCCTATGGACACCTTCCGGCTCCATCATGAGACCCTGGACACCACGCATGACTAAAGATCTTGTTAAGACAAATCTAACAAGCCCAAACACGACTAGGTTGTGGTGTGTATTTAAAGAGTTCCTATGGCCACCTTCCAGCTCCATCATGAGACCCTGGACATCACGTATGACTAAAGATCTTGTTAAGACAAATCCAACGAGCCCAAACGGACTAGGTTGTGGTGTGTATTTATTTAAGGAGTTCTTATGGCCACCTTCCGGCTCCATCATGAGACCCTGGACATCACGTATCGCTAAAAATCTTGTTAAGACAAATCCAACGAGCCCAAACACGACTAGGTTGTGGTGTGTATTTAAGGAGTTCCTATGGACACCTTCCGGCTCCATCATGAGACCCTGGACACCACGCATGACTAAAGATCTTGTTAAGACAAATCTAACAAGCCCAAACACGACTAGGTTGTGGTGTGTATTTAAAGAGTTCCTATGGCCACCTTCCAGCTCCATCATGAGACCCTGGACATCACGTATGACTAAAGATCTTGTTAAGACAAATCCAACGAGCCCAAACGGACTAGGTTGTGGTGTGTATTTATTTAAGGAGTTCTTATGGCCACCTTCCGGCTCCATCATGAGACCCTGGACATCACGTATCGCTAAAAATCTTGTTAAGACAAATCCAACGAGCCCAAACACGACTAGGTTGTGGTGTGTATTTAAGGAGTTCCTATGGACACCTTCCGGCTCCATCATGAGACCCTGGACACCACGCATGACTAAAGATCTTGTTAAGACAAATCTAACAAGCCCAAACACGACTAGGTTGTGGTGTGTATTTAAAGAGTTCCTATGGCCACCTTCCAGCTCCATCATGAGACCCTGGACATCACGTATGACTAAAGATCTTGTTAAGACAAATCCAACGAGCCCAAACGGACTAGGTTGTGGTGTGTATTTATTTAAGGAGTTCTTATGGCCACCTTCCGGCTCCATCATGAGACCCTGGACATCACGTATCGCTAAAAATCTTGTTAAGACAAATCCAACGAGCCCAAACACGACTAGGTTGTGTTGTGTATTAGAGGAGTTCCTATGGCTTCCTTCCGTCTCCATCATCAGACCAGCTCCATGGTACCATAATATTGCATTGTCATCGCGGTTACATAAGTGTACCAAATTTCAGCGAATTTCAATGGCAGCAAGTGCTTCAAAATTGAGTTGCAAGATTTTGCCCGAACATAACATATAGTGCAAGCTAAATAAAAGCTTTTAAAAATACTAAGTAAAGTTTTAAAATATAGACTTACAGTTTCCTCATTATGTTAATAACAGTAGTAAGGTAAGAATCAAAGTAGATAAAGTATATAAGATAAAAATACCCAAACCTTAATCACTTTAGAACACAAACAAAAACAAACGTTCCGAAATGGAGAACACCGATAGGTTCTTATTTCAAATTAAAACATGCCTTATATTAAAGTTTATATCATGTACATTACATTACTTTTTACTTCACTTCAATACATGCAATATTACCAAATTAGGACCGCGAGAAGTTCCGAGCGTGTGACGTCATATGCATGCATTGTAGCAGTGTTTGCGGGCGGCGTTGCGTGCAAAAACACATTTTTTGTATTTATAGAACATTTTGGAATTTTCAGCTAAAATCGTCGGTCAGACCTTCGCAGACCCATTGAAGCCAACTTACACTATGAATAGATACAAGCAATGGATCTATTCCAAATAATAGATGAATTTGAATTGAAACCGAAGAGAGTACATGCCATTCTAATCTATTTTAATAAATTATATTCTCTTTGTTAACAATCTATCTACTAAAATGACCTAACTAATGCAAACTGCTTCTAGTTTTTTCAAAAGTATTTCTTGTCATCTTAGTTAAAGTTAGGTCATTCTGGCACCTATACCGTAACTAAAATTTGAACATTTCCTTTAGATAAACGAACTAGCAGCGGCCACGAGCCAGGAGCCCCCGGACGCCAAGATGCTGCAGATGGTGCTCCAAGGGTGCATCGGAACCACCGTCAACCAAGGCCCGCTCGAACTCGCGCAGGTACACACTAATCTCTCTGGTGTTGTTTAGTTCGTCTAACTGAACAACTTAAAAAAAAAACAACAACATAAGATAACCATTTATTCGTCAGAAACTTGGTAACTTGGAAAAGGTGTTAACTCAGTAATAAATTGCACAGTATGTCTCGCCTGATGAAGGCATACAAATATTCAAAAATACCTACTAATAAACAGATACAAAGACAAGTTAATAAGGTTATTATTAAAAATTAAAAAAATATATATTTTACAAACTAATCAGCTGTCTCTGACTCTGTCTGAATCTGCGTTCCGAGACGCGCTGAAATCGATCAAAGTACCCGTAATCGCGTTCCAAATCACTGTCAGCCATACATTTTTTTGTTTTTCTGATCGCTGACAGCGCTGAAAGTCTGATTCGGAATGCGTCCAAAGTCAATTTATACAAAAAAATATAATTAAAAAGCTGTGGAGTAGAAAGTTGTTATACCAGTTTTATGTTATTGCAATATTAGCAGAGGGTGCCCAGGAGTAATGAAAGAAACGTACACAAGTTGATAGTTAGAAGTATAATGTTAGACTGAACGGTACAGAGAGAGCTATACTAATATATGTAATTGCTTAAATACTAATTTATTGCTAACACAAGCAATACGCTTCAAGTGGTGGGTGCGCGTGCGTCACACCACTACATTATTTTGTGAACACGTGTATTCCACACTTTAGACAGGGGTATGAAAAGTTAGCTCCCCCCTGTAGCGGGCCATGGGGACAGTACGCATACATCAAAGTTTACAATTTCGGATATTTCAAAAGCTAACTAGAACTCATACCCTTAGCCCATACCCGATTACAGATACATAATTAAACTGCTGTATTGGAGATTTGAGGCGCTGAGAACATAAGTGGGCCAACCCACAAAAAGTCAATACTTACATTGGTGTCGATTCGGCATACGCCCAACTAAACTAAAATTACTCCTGTCACTTTCTATCATTTTTAATTGAAAAGGGACCGAAGATCATTGGTTTTGTTTTTGTCTTTGACTTCACGACTAACTGTCAATTTTAGTGGCTTTTTATTCGTCATGGTGTTTAGGTAGGCACTAAAACAAGACTAAAGACAGTTAGTCGTGAAGTCACAGACAAAAACAAAACCGATGATCTTCGGTCCCTTTTCAATTAAAAATTATAGAAAGTGACAGGACTAATTTTAGTTTCGTTTAGTTGGGCGTATGCCGAATCTACACCATTGTTTGTTTAAAGGTTCGTAAATTGCATTTACTTCAAAAGAAAAGTGGATTTAAGTACTATGGTATGTTGCAGCGCCATCTCTAGGAAAAAGTGTGTAGGTGAATTCTGCCGTAATCATGTCTATTGCAACATAATCGAAATATCGGTGAGCTTATTAAAAGCTTATTTTAAACCAAAATCGTGGTAAATAACCCGTTAAATATGTGTGTTATTTGTTACGGCTCCGTAGCCCAGGTAGTCAAAGTCAAAGTCAAAATAATTTATTTCCATAGGATGTTATTACATCACTTAGATCCGTCATTACATTTTTTTGGGTGAGTTCACTAACACAATGGCGGAATCTGTGGAGAAGAGCTCACCGAAGAAACTCCACAGTCATCGCATCTTTTGCGTTTCCTTTTTTAAATAAAATATTGTCAATTACAAAATTAATGCTTATTACATATCGAAAAAGCCTGCTACTCAAACAATCTATTCCCATGGACACCTGTCTTCTAAGTAATCAGATATCCTATAGTAACCTATTTATACAATTTCTGTTTTATAATTATTTTAAACTTGTCTAAAGGCAAGTTTTTAATATCAGTAGGGACCTTATTGTAATAGCGTATACAATTGCCTTTAAAAGAATTACTAATTTTATGTAGTCGGCTGACATAAGCAACCAACTTGTCTTTATTTCTAGTATTAAAATTGTGTATATCACTGTGCTTCTGAAAATTACTTATATTTCGTTTTATATACACAAGATTGTCATAGATATATTGAGACACAAATGTCAGAATATTGATTTCTTTAAATTTTTCCCTCAGTGACACTCTAGGCCCTAATCTATAAATTGCACGAACAGCCCGTTTCTGCAAAATAAATATACTATTAGCATTCGCAGCGTGACCCCACAATAAAATACCATAGGTCATTAGACTATGAAAGTAACTGAAGTAGACTAGTCTAGCGGTGTCTACGTCGGTAAGGGCTCTAATTTTTTTAACTGCGAACGCTGCTGAACTCAGTCGGTTCGACAATTTATTTATATGAGAATCCCATTGTAGTTTGGCATCTAAAGTAATGCCCAAAAAGACAGTCGAATCTACAAGGTCCAATTTCTGTCCTTTTATAAATATATCTGTAGTTACCGGTTTCACATTGGGTAATACGAATTTAATACATTTAGTTTTCTTTTCATTAAGTAATAGATTATTAACAGTAAACCAATTCACTATACTAGAGATAGCATTGTTTACGTCGTCATAGTTTGATTGTTGTCTTTTAACTTTAAATATCAAAGAAGTATCATCGGCAAACAATACTAACCCATGTTTTGCTTTAACAAGATAAGGTAAATCATTAATATATACTAAAAACAAGAAAGGTCCAAGAATTGAACCCTGCGGGACGCCCATACTTATTGAAGATCCGGGTGATCTTTTCCCATTAACATCGACCATCTGAACCCTATCTGTTAGATATGACTCCAGAAGGCCAAGAGCCTGATCTTTTACACCATAATGGCGTAGCTTCCTGACAAGAATGTCATGATGGACTCAATCAAAAGCCTTGGATAGATCGCAGAATACACCTATTGCATCCATTGCGTCTTCCCAGGCACCAAAAACATTGTCAATTAGCTCAACACCAGCGTCGGCTGTTGAACGACCCCTTGTGAAACCAAACTGAGCAACATGAATTAAATTATTGACATAAAAATGACTCTGCAATTGATTAAGTATGAGTTTTTCAAATATTTTGCTAAGAGTTGGTAGTATCGATATAGGTCTAAAATTTGTGAGGTCTGATGTACTACCGGCTTTGAATAAAGGTATCACTTTACTTAGTTTCATCAAGTCAGGAAACACACCGTTATCTATACATTGATTAAATATGCAACAAAGGTGAGGTGCGATACAATCTATAATGGAACTTATAATTTTTACAGATAGACCATGGACGTCAGCCGTCTTTTTCATTTCCAGGGATTTAAACGCTTTTACAATGTCCTCATTATTTACGTGCCTAAATTTAAAATCTGTTTTACATTCCTCAAAGTTCTGCTTAAGTATAGATTCAGCAGCAGCGGGAGATGAATTTAAAGACTTGGTTGTTGAAACTGGAATGTCCGTAAAGAAATTTTCAAAAGCTTTTGCTACTTCTAGGTCTGTACTTAACAATTGATTATCTATTTTAAGCTTGAAGTTATTATGTGTAGCTTTGGCCTTTCCAGTCTCGCTATTTATAATTTTCCATGTCGTTTTCATTACATTGCTACTAGATTCAATTTTGTTTTTAATGAAATTGGATTTAGCTACGGCACAAACGCGTTTAAACATTTTTGAATAACTACGAACATAATCTAGAAAGGCCGTACTCTTGTTATATGATTTCTCTTCATAGAGTTCATATAATTTTCGTCTGCTCCTATGAATTCCCGCTGTCGCCCAATCACTAAACAAAGCTTTGTTATTAACTTTTATAGTTTTTGATTTAAATACCGTATCATATTCATTTTTGACAACGTTAAATACTGAGTTATACAATAAATTTGGATCGTCACTGTATGGTATTTCCGATAATTTATCTAAAATATTATTCCTATAGTGTTCTAGCCGAGTGTCACTAATGGGGACACATGTAATATCCTCTTTTTGGTCCTTTTTTATTTTAATATTGAATATACCTATCTGACCAGAGTGATCAGAGGTTAATTTATTGATGACCGATTTGTAAGTAGGCGTAATGTTAGAAAATATATTATCAATGCAAGTAGCAGATGTTGCAGTAATTCTAGTAGGCTCCAAAAAAAGATAGTTCATGTTGTGACATAAAAATAAAGATTTAAATCTAGTACAAGTATTATTATCCTCTAACAGATTAACATTAAAATCACCACAAATTATAAAATTTTTGTTTTTATCGCTGATTTTAGTCAACGCTTCATCCATTATCTTTTCGAATAAATCAAAAGATGAATCTGGTGGTCTGTATACGCTCATTACAATAAGTTGTTCAAGTTCAATACAGGCTATTTCAATAGTACGCTCAACAGACAGGCTCACTATGTCAACTCGTTCCTTATATTTAAAACTATTATTAACAAGTATTAAGGAGCCACCGCGTTCTGCTTTTTTTCTGTTGAACGAACTAGCTACGTGGTGGTGGTTATTAAAGCTGAACATGAACTGATAACTTTTTAAAAAGTGCTCTGTAATACATAAAATATCAATATTATTACAGTTCATGAACAACTCAACTTCTAATTCCTTGCTTAATATGCCCTGTATATTTTGATGAACCACGTTTAAAATATTCTTGCTTTTACATTTATTACTAGTAACTTGATTTAATGGGCAAGATGAAGGTATATTTATACAAATATTAGGGCTACTGCCAGAGTTACTCTCTGTTGTCCTATGGGTTAATTTAAAGAGCTTGGAACAGATTCCAAGGGGTATATGTCATTATTATTACTCTGCTCAATAGAAGCAGGCGTTTCATTAGTCAAAAAATTGACTGAGTTCAAAATAAAATAAGATAGCAACTCTGCTATCTGTTTTGTATAAAACCTAGATAGGTAATACCTATCCTTAGTCAAATAAAAATATTTTCCAATACAAATATTGGTGTCTATGAAATGAAATTTTTCAGTATGTCGACATGTCAATGTGTGTATAAATGTATTATAATCATGTCTTATATAATTCTCATGTTGCGACAAAGATTGGCTGAAGGGAAACGCAAATAAGATTATTTTATCTACATTTTGTAAAGAATTTAGTTTGGAAAAGTATTTAGTAATTAGTTTTTGAGATACATTTTCCCTTCTACCAATTAAAATAATTAGGGTCGTGGGTTCTAAAAACTGCGATGACAACACTTTGTTTAATATTTGTGAATATGTGGCGCCAGGCATACAGTTATTTAATAATGCCTGGCCCACGCGCCGACTAAGTTGTAAACCTATATTTTTTCCAAGTTCATCGCTGTACATTATATACCTATTCTTTGTTCGAGAGGAGGAGGCGTTATTGATAACACTATTAGTACTCAAGTCGACTGACGGCGCCTGGGTCAGTATCAGCTGTTCGGCCGGCTGTTCGGCGGGACACACGGTCGGCACGGAACAGCTCGCTGGAGCTTGTTTACAATCACAGATGTGATTGTCGGTCAAAGATATGAAAGTGTCATAATTATACTTACACATTTCCAACAAACTATTCATAGCCGACACATGCTCCTTAATTTCGTGTTGTGCTGACTCATATTTACGTGTAATACTTTGTAATGACGAGTTTAAAATATGACTGGAGGCGCCGTGTGTCACATTCGTACTTTTCTGTAGTTTTTTCCAAACATAATCTACAATCGTCGATTTCGTTAATTAATTCGACACGTTCCTTGCTACAATTTACATTTTTACAAAATATTTTATTTCTATTTGCTAGTTTTTGAGTTTTTTTTATAAAATTATTCAATTTAACATATTTCTTTAATTTATTTTTACTACAGCTCATAGTGGTAACAGATTGCGATCTGTTAGGACTATCACACGTAAGATCAATTGTTACAGATGAATTTTGATCTGTGGGTGAGATGACAGAAGATACAGGTGGAGTGATCAGCTCCTCAAAGAGTGACTGGGTCTGCGCCGACCTGAGGCTATCGTTTGCAGTTTTTAGTGCAGAAATCTCGTTACGTGCGTCGCGAAGCTCCTTCTCCAGGACAGCAATACGCCTCAGAGCATCTTCGAACGCACTGCCACTCCAGTCAAAGCCATCCACCAAGTGCTGAAGCCGATCCCTATCTCCCGTCACGTCAAGGAACTTGTTGTGCAACTCTGTCATCTCACTTTTCAATTTTAAGTTCTTATTAACAATAAGCAACACCTCCTTCTCACTTTCATCTCTCTCAGTAAGCAACTGCTCATTGGTTACCTTACACTGTTTTAATTCATACAAAGCTAATTTTAAGTTGTCTTCTAGTTGACGGGCTGCCTCACTTCTGGTAGTTGGCATTTTAAACAAAATAAATAACAGTAAAAAGCAAGATTAAAGCACGGCTGTAGCACAGCTGATAAGCAGTCACTTAAATTGAGGTTATGATTAATGAAATGTACAAAAAAAAATAAAAAAATAAGCTATTCAACAAAAAACTAAGTAATTTCAAATCGATTCACGTCCCTAAGTAACTAGTTATATTGAAAGTATCGTAGTATATAGCCCAGTAGCAAATTATTTCAAATAAAATACTCAACTGTCAACGGTACGTTTTTTAAATACACAATTTAGGATAAATATTAGATTTTTTTTACACTTATACACTAATTAACACAAAATACACTTAATTAATACGTATAACAAATGCGATAAACTTGGAAAATTGTATTAAAGTAGTGTAGTAGTGTATCTGCCTCCGACGCACAGGGTCGCGGATTCGAATCCCACCCAGGGCAAACAATCGTGTGATGAGCACTTGTGTTTGCCTTGTGTCTGGTTATTGTTTATCTATATAAGTATGTATTTATCTATTTATGTATTGTATATCAGCTGTCTGGTACCCATAGTACAAGCTCTGCTTAGTTTGGGATCAGATGGCCGTGTGTGAAGATGTCCCCACATATTTATTTATTAACAACTGCAAAAACCTAAGTCTTTATAATTGTATATTTATTCCGCAGGTGTTCCTAGCCCCGGTAGCTGAAGGCAGACAGCCACCCACTCGCCTCACAAACAAACTACGACTGGCTTTCAAAGATTTCTCCAAGAAGTATGTTCCTATTCTTTAGTCGTTGAACTTTCACTTTATTAATAGGGGATCGGACTACTTTTATTTTTATTTTATAAATCCAAACTTCTTAGTTTCTGCTATCGAACACTAAAATAATTTTGGCTCTATCTTTAAAATTGACCGAGTTATAAAGGTTTGAAATTCAAGATTAGACAGAGAGGCACATACCCACTTGTGACGTCATTCGTTAGTAACGCCATGTAATCTCCATACAAAAAATCGTTTTTGAAACAGACATATTATTGAAACTTTAAAAAATCACTGTAAATTCGTTTTTCAACCGATTCTGGTTTTTTTTTTCGCGAATCGTCTGCTACTGATCTATATTTTAAAAATAAATCCTAAAATATGGTAAATTTAGGAACAGTCCGATCCCCTATTATTGCTGGAGGAATAGTTGGTTCGATGGGAAGAAAACTTAAACCGAGTTCCGATCGGAACAACTAGTTGTTCCGTTTAGTTGCTCAAAGTGGAAGAACTGCTCGAGCCTACCCAGTATATTATTCATCAGGCCTGCCTGAACACATTTTTGCAAACTGTACATACCGTAACGAAAAATCATCGTAGTAACCACACATTGAAAGAAGACGCATCGTAATGAGAATCAACGGCGGCTTTGTATAGAGGGAACAATTCCAAATCGATGACAAACTTGATTCTATCTTTCATACCTATCGTCACATACAGAAACAGTAGAGTAAATGACTAAATGTACAGTCTTTATTTCTGGTGTTTTAAAATCTCTGATAACAGGGTTATTACATGAAAATACCTACTCTAAAAACGCTTATTAGGCGACCAGAATTTCATCAACAGCTTGTATACCACGTCTAGCTAGAGCCTACCCTGAATTAGGGCGTTGAGGCCTTAGTTGACCACGCTGGCCCAGTGCGGGTTGGTCGACTTCACACAAAAACTTTTAATTTCTTCACAGGAGTGTGCAGGTTTCATCGCGATGTATTCCTTCACCGTAAGAGCGTCGAATAAACGTACATATGAATTCGAAAACACATTATTGGTACGTGGTGGGAATTGAACCCGCGACCCGTCTGAATTAAATTTTAGCACCACACAAGGTTCTAGAAACGCAAAGATAGGCGTACTTTTTACGCTACTGCTCCAAAAAAGGAGTGTTATCTTCGTTTTGGTGCGTATATACCAAAGTAATATTGAACAGTTTACCCAAACGTGATTTTAGCTATAAAAGCGTAACTCTGTGCACACATAAACATTTATAATTACGTTTGCAGGTGCCAAGACGCCTTGAAGAAGAACAAGAACCTGATCGGTTCCGACCAACGGGAGTACCAGCGCGAATTAGAGCGCAACCTCGCGCGCTTCACCGACCGCCTCGCGCCGCTCGTGCAACCCTCGCCCTCGCCACACGTCGACCAGCTCACGTGAGTATTACACGCATTCGCCTCACACACTCAAGCCTCACGAGTCACACACACTCTCGTCTCACGAGAGTATCACACACTCGCCACACGAGTCACACTCTCTTCTCACGAGTCACTCTCGGCACACGCGAGTCTAATACACACTCGCCTCACACACTTATCTCACTCTCGCCACCCGTGAGTCTAACGCACTCTTGCCACACGAGTCTCGCACACTCGCCACACGTCAGTCTTACAAATACTCGCTACACTTCAGTCTCGCACACACTCGCCTCACACACTTATCTCACTCTCGCCACCCGTGAGTCTAACGCACTCTTGCCACACGAGTCTCGCACACTCGCCACACGTCAGTCTTACAAATACTCGCTACACTTCAGTCTCGCACACACTCGCCTCACACACTTATCTCACTCTCGCCACCCGTGAGTCTAACGCACTCTTGCCACACGAGTCTCGCACACTCGCCACACGTCAGTCTTACAAATACTCGCTACACTTCAGTCTCGCACACACTCGCCTCACACACTTATCTCACTCTCGCCACCCGTGAGTCTAACGCACTCTTGCCACACGAGTCTCGCACACTCGCCACACGTCAGTCTTACAAATACTCGCTACACTTCAGTCTCGCACACACTCGCCTCACACACTTATCTCACTTTCGCCACCCGTGAGTCTAACGCACTCTTGCCACACGAGTCTCGCACACTCGCCACACGTCAGTCTTACAAATACTCGCTACACTTCAGTCTCGCACACACTCGCCTCACACACTTATCTCACTCTCGCCACCCGTGAGTCTAACGCACTCTTGCCACACGAGTCTCGCACACTCGCCACACGTCAGTCTTACAAATACTCGCTACACTTCAGTCTCCACACACTCGCCTCACAAGTCTCACACACACTGGCCACATGCGCTCACACACTCTCAACATAACTTTTATATACGTAGAAATAAGTCGTATACGTAACGTATATATATTGTTTTTTTTTGTTACAGCAATGGCGTCAGCAAACCAGATTATAAGTTCCAAGCTTAAGGACACACACCAAATCATAAATAACATAATTTAAGAGTGCAAATACGGTATGTAGGTATAATTTTATTAAGTGCAATTTGTGATTACCTACCCTTTTTTTTTAGACATAGTCAAAATGAGATTAAACGAAAATGATGAACAAATTCCTTTTTAAAACTTAATGGGACTGCTTTTCGTATAGTAATAATTATTCTCTACTGGTATAGCAAAAGCAATTAAATCTGTATAGACGTTGATGCATACTGGTAAACAAGAGATTTCATTTCAAGAAGGTACTTAGTACATACTTGTTTATTCTCTTACAGGCGACTTTCTATTTTGTGGGCACTGCTTTAATTATAGAAGTAATGTTAATTTTCAAATCAAATTGTTTTAACAGAATTATTCCGCCTAGTTATAAGAAATAACAGTATTTTCTTTAGGTTTATTTTGTTCTGCTGTTCTTATCAAGAGTGCGTTCCGAAACGCGCGCGGGTATCACTCGGTGATAACCTTTTTCACCTTTACTTCCTTCAAATCTTACAAGTGCAAGTGAAACAGACTGATGTGCTCTACCCGTTTCGGAACGAACTCCTAATCGAAATAAACTCAAATAAAAATGTGTGCGTGTGGTTTATAAGAACAATCCAAGTATGAAAAAACCTGTTATCCCATTCCAACCAACTCACAAACCAACTAAACGGATCAACTAGAAACTGTTTAACTATTTTTCTTCCGAACGGCTCGACTTTGGGTTGGTTCTGGACAATTTCTGATAAACAAACACTTTTTGCTGGTAATGTGACTGGCTACTTCAAATACTTGATCATATTTTTATTGATTTGTAAAAAGAATAATAATATGAACTATAATATGTATGTATCTATAAAATAAAGGTTGGTTTCAATATCCTGTAATCTAATCTAGTTAGAGTATTATATAAATAAAACACAATTTAACATTCACGAAAATGTTGTTTTTACTTTTATTTAATTAATATTTACCTTTTACATCACGTGTCATCAAATCACATACGCTTGATACACTGGACATTGCAAAATAACTCATCGACACTTCATTATTTTTTCATCAGAATAATATAAAGCATACCATTAACATTTAGTTGCTAATGCGCTGGATATCATTGCAAAATAGATATAACATCGTGCTCCAAATATCACTGCAAATTTCAAACTTCAATTTTTTTTTACATTTCAAATTGATTCTTGGGGAAAATTGTTGTACAAATGCACGGTTTTAGCTTTTAAGACCGTACCAATTTCATTTCAGTTATAATATTTTGTATAGCGTGAGTATTTCGCCAGTATCAAGTGGTTTTTATAATTAAGTAGCTAGGTAAGTAGTAGTGAAGGTATTTGATAGTTAAATTACTGAAGCTACAATAAAAAATTGCAGTAAAATGCAAGCGTTTCAATTGTCGTTTCAGAGCCATTTACTGGAAAAATACTCGGATAAACTGAGATAAAAAAATAGCACGAAAACATGGACCGCCATTTCCGGATGCTAGCAAACGACCTGGGGGCCGTTTCACGAAGCCACAAGTTACAAATTACAAGTACAATTCGATGTACATTGCGTAGATAGTGATATTAAAGCGATAAAGCCTTACAGTTTAAGCGAATTAACTACGCAATGAATATCAAATGGTAACTTTTAACGCAACATTCTGTACAATCTTCGTGAAGAAGTACATAAGTCTATATATCCTAAAGACGGTAACGAAATGATTATGAGCGTTCAGTTCTATACACTATAATTGGAATTGTAAAAAAGAACTTGAAAAAATGCCGTTTCGGGTCATATTCTACTATTTACCGGACATACGATACAGTAGAATTATCATATTATTATTATTGTTCGTCATTATACTGGTTGTAAACTCGACAAGCGACCTTCGGCCGACCGGCAAAAGAATAGGGCCTGAACCGTCAGATTTTAAATATTTGAACATATTATCCCGGTATTACAATAAATCAAAATACTTTTTAATAAACAAACCATAATTTTAGGGTTCCGTAGTCAAAAACGAACCCTAATAACCATGTGTTCTGTATACACAAAAATACATCTAATTAATTACAGCGCATCAAAATGTATAAGGCGTTATTCAGTATTGCCTATATACTGAATAACGCCTTACACATTTTGATTTTGACTTTCCAGAAGCTGCTATGTGGTTTTACAGGCAATCTCTGAAGTTTTAAGTACATTCATTATTTTCTAAATTAATGAAGTTTTGGTTCAGTTTTGTATTGTGTAAATCCTTGGTATCAATAAAGAATATTTGTATTGTAGTGTAGTCTCAACCGGCGCGGGCGGTTAGTTGGCGTTGCTAGCGAAATATCTTTGAATTGTATGTCAATCAACGGCCCGTTACAGTCCACTGCTGGACCATAGCCTCCTCCACTTGTGTTTGGTTTTTCCATAATCTCCACGCTTGGCAGGCGGGTTGGAGATCGCAGATTAAAAGGTTACTGTATCAGAGAGCGCTGCTGCCCGTTCCCTGTTCAATGTGTAGTCCCTAAGTCGCCTCTTACGACACCCACGGGAAGAGTAGGGGTTGGTGACAAATGTATTCTACTCTGCCGTCACCACACGGGAATGGTATGTAGTTTCAAGAAATTCCTGCACTCAGTCAAGCATTTACAGCTTGGTCGCCTTATACTAGACTTTTGATGCACTGAACTTATTTAGAATCTACAATGTTTTAGTTTAGTCATACATAATTAACACAACACATACTGTTTTACCTAGAAAAATTGATGAAATTATAATGTAGTGAGAAGAAAATACCATTTTGTACAGTCAACAACAAGGTTTTTCGTGAGTTTCTTTATTATATTACAAAACCCCAGGGTATAATTTAACTTGTTGCTGACTCTACCAACTAACTAATCCCATCCCAAATCCCAATGGAACTAGTAGGAACGAACCATCAACACGAAGTTTTTATCCTTCGACACATTATTAAGATAAGTTGTTAGACACGTGTCCTACTACCCGCACAGCAATTCTGGCGAGCAAAATAACACTATATGACAGAGACAGATAACACAAGAATAATTATTTTTTTAATCGCTATCTCTGTCAGTAAAATAGCAAATCCAAATTTAATTTAATTTAATGTCGTGTTTTAAAACGTTTCTTACTTTATACGTAGAAAATAAAGTCGCCAGAGCGATATGTTTATTTCTTAGAGCGATTTTTAAGACTGACTTTTTATTTTAGGTTTCCATTTCACAAAATTACAAATTACCCGAGTTGTATTTAAGAAAACTCTGTGACAAAGCCTAGGGGAGGGCTTCATTCAATGATACTAAATTCATTAAAACCTAATTAAAGTATTATTAAAACCTAGATGCATTTATTAGGTACTTAGCGAAAAAAAGCATTTAATTATTTTTTTATAGATATATTAAATTCTTTGAAATTAGTAGGTAGTTACTTAGTTTGAAATTAGCATGCCAGATCATATACTTGACAAACAAAAAAACAATAATTCACATCTGTTATTTATTGTCAATTCAGAATTTTATTTGGAAGCACATTACCCACAATTTTCAAAAACCAAAATTTTTATTAACATTATAAATTTCGAGAGAAGCGCGATAAATTAATATTATTACAGCCAGTTTTTCATACAAACTTCCCCCTTTTTCCTTAGTGGATTACTGTGAAGTTGGAGAGTTTTATGAAGTCTCATTAGTACCAATTAGATTAATGGCTAGAAATGTTGACTTGTCATCTTAGTAACCTGTAACTTCATGAAATGTGCTCGTCCCGTTCTACCTATTCATTGACACGGTATCGCATTAACCCAATATGAAACATGCCTCAAGTCCGCAACATTTCCTTATTTGGTAGCTTAATCTGATGCCGTGTCAATAAATGTGGTGAACCCTTAAAATCTAATATTACCCGCACAGACAAATTCAGTTGAGCAGGAAATCCATTACTGTCCTTTATTAACTGACACAAAACTTTTTAGTTTTTAAATCATATAGTATTATATCGTATCTTATGAAAACATGCGACCTATCAAGTTTCACACAGAAAATGCAATCATAATAGGGACATGCATAAAAAAAATATTCGATTTTTTCATAGTTCATCTAAAACTATACAAAAATAGAATACTTGTCAGTGTTCTATTTTTGTCAAAACAGAATCGGAATTTATCGAAAAACAAATTAGATACAGCATTATTAAACAAATATATCTGTCCCTCTTACGAAAACAAAATTTTCTATGGCGGATGTATGGCCCGCGTGACATATGACGTCACATGTCACGTCGGACCTCTCTGTCTAACCATCAACTTTGAAGCCTTATAACTTTGTTTCTGAGCAAGATATTTGGAAAATTATTTGTATGTGTTTATCTGGAACTTGAAATATTTCGATTAATGAATTTACAAAATTGTGCATGTTCCCTATATTCTAAGAAAATGTTATCATTAACTTTAAATATACATTCTTTATCTGTCCATTGCCTCACAATAACTATATAAAATCATAATTTACATTTGTTGGAAATGTGCAGTTCGAAATTCAAATTGCTGCCCATTATTATGGAGAAACTACCTTATTATGGTTATTATTATAACTACCTTAAACATTTAATCAAGACAAACGATTTTACAAGTCTTACAGCTACGAAATAAGGGCTCGTTGTAGTTATTGTGGGCCAATGTCTTGCGTTATACAGAATGGATGTAGTACTCAACATGTGAGGGTGTCCAGTGCGGTGTGAGCCTACAGGCGCACGCGTCGACATCACTCGGCGTCGGCCGGCGTGTGCCACGTGAGCCGCTCCTCGTAGAACGCAATCACCTAGACAAACATGAGGAGGCAATTTAATTATTGTTGTAGAAACAACCAGTTATTTTATTTTTCTGGGAATTAGGGGTGAAATAGTTCCTTAAACAGAGCAGGTCACTCGTCTGCGCTCCGTCGCAGGCGCCGCCCATCAGATATACATACATACATACTGTTATTTTTTATCTGCGACATGCAAAACCCACTCTGCCAGTCTTTCAGTTCAAAGTTCTAGAACTTTTCCGAAATCTTAAATAGAAATGAACTTACATACTAATTTGCAAGATTTTTAAAAATCTATAGGCATATTGAAAAGTGTTTGTGGTGTAAAAGTTGTTCAGTTTTAAGGACTGAAACACCACACGAAAGGTTTTTTTGACTTCTGCATAGTTTTTTTAAATGTGGAAGTGAGCTAGTTGGTCTTTCCTTCTCGCATCAAAAAAGCTCAAGATCAACACCATTTGCATAAGACATTTTTTCCGAATATGAAAAAAAAAAATTATAATAAACATCTTCTAGTTTCTTACCTGCTGTGGACACTTGATGTTGGCAACTTTGGCAGGCACCAGCTCAGCCTCGTCAGAGTCAGCCCACTTTATTAGGAACATTAGCTCTCCCGTTGCATCAGATGCTCCTAAAGTTAAATCATACGATCAGAAAACCAAGCTCTCACCCTGAGTTCATAAAATTTTCTTAACATGAAGGAAAATATAACTTCTAGGCAACTAGAATCTATGGAAAAAAGAAGTAGTCTCAATCAAATGTGTGTTTTGTTTGTTACACATGGCTAACGGCTAGTAGTTTGACATGGCTAACGGCAAGCATATCAGGTTCTTATTTTCATGAAGCTTCATCAATTCGTATTGTTTTCTGTCTAATTGGTATAAGGAAGATTAAAATAAAGGGACAAAAAATATTATGATTATAAAATTACTTCAAGGTGTCAACATTACAACCCATCCAAAAGAGGGAAGCGAGGTATGATGATGATGTGTTTCTTTTTGTATCTCCCCTGCTTACATTTAACCTTCTTTAATATAAAGATGCTCCTCTCCATAGCTCTCTGGCGTATGGCAAGTTTTTCCCTTAGTATTTAGCTATGGAGAGGAGTATGACTGGTTAAAATAACTAACATCAATCTTCGTTCTAAGACAAATTAACTGATATACTGGCCTCGATTCGGGATGTCATGCTCTAATTCTAATTTTAAAATCCAGCTATCCTCTTCGTTTTTATAACCAATGAAAGAGAGGTGATAAACGAATGATATTAATTTGAACGAATGATAACCTGAAATAAGGGCATAGCTGTCAGTTTAAGAGATTTTTAAGTCGCATGTTTTCCGTGCTCTCTAAAATTGTGCAATCGACACGGCCATAAGGTTCAAATTCGATGTTAAATTAAGGATTAAAGTGTGACACATGTGAATCGGGGCCACTGTCCCTAATCAACAAACAAAAATAGAGATGGACGGGACACATGATGCGTGACACTAAGGGACAATGGAGCAGGAAAGTTGCAGACGGAAATAGAAGCTGTGGAAGGCAACACGTGAGATGGGAAGACGAGATAAAGATAACAGCAGGACCACTTTGAAGAAGGGTTGCCCACAGCAATTTGGAGGAGTCCTTTGCTAAGAGGCACACCAAAATAAGAGATATTCTTTGTTTGATACAGTACATTAATATTCGGAATTAAAGGACTTATTATTATTATTAATTTAAAAATGATAATAATTATGAGTTACCTATAATTTTCTCTGCCTTGAGCCCCTTATCAAAGCCAGACTTGGTTTTTTCATCCTTGCCACGTTTGGTTTCCTTGTGCTCTTCGACCGAGGAAACGCTGGTGCCACGACCCTTACGACTAGTACTGGTCTCCTCACTTGACTCACGGACACGCTTTTTGCCACGCTCCTCAGTCTTCTTTGATGTTGTTTTCTATAACATATTTAGAGTACTGTAGTACTGTATGTAGCACCATACTGTAGTGTGGTTATAATAATAATGACAAATAGAAGACAACCTACCACTGCTGCTATGCCATAAAAGCACAAGGTCAATGTTTATACAATTGGTTTAGGTATTTACTTCACTAGATTTTAATCGAAAAACACATTACAAAGTTGAAAGATTAACAGCCTGTGGCAGTCCATTACTGGAAGTAGACCTCTCCCAAGGCACGTCATGTAGTCCAATCTTCGGCTGCATGCACCCAGTAGTATATATTTTTTTAATTTGAAGTCATATCACTGCTAGCGAGTCAATAACCAAGGAACTTACAGATTTCTCTTTTTCCTTCAAGTTCTCCTCAAAAGTCCTTATAAGCTCCTCACAGTCTAGATTCTCCTCCGGCTCCCATGTACTCTCTTCCTCCTTGTACCCCTTCCATTTCAGCAGATATTGTACCTACAAACAATTGAAAAATTTTAATTAATTAAAAATCAATGACAAATAAATACTACACACTAGGGTGGGTCAAAAAAAAAATTTTTAAGTAATCGATTTCTAATAGCGATAATATGTTGCAGTAAGGTATCGTTATGAACCCTTTAAATTTTTGTTTAGTTATTTCAAGTGGAACAGCCCGCGCAACGCACTTGAAGTTTTGAAAAAAAGAAGTTCAAGTACCCTCTTTTAAACTTGGACTTACATGTTTGACGTTGGGTATAGTTTAATATTTTAAAGAGTATCCAGTGAAATACACGTTACTTTTGTTAAATAAGCTGTGTTGTTTATTAAAAGAAGACTTTTGACGTAAGTAAATTTATATAATTCACGTATCCATGAGGCTACTTTCTTGTAAAATCTAGTGAAATTGTAATTTGTGTAATTTTTGTTTTAGGAAGTGGAAATTTAGTTATCTCATTATGTCAAATAATAGACAGTCATACAAGTGCCCTATATTTGGAACTATAGAGGATATAAGACCAAACGTGTTACCAACACACCAGGATGTAATGAAATGTTACGAGTGGAATAGACTACAGGTGAAAATAAAAAATGGCAGTAACAAAGAGCCCTCATTTTCCGAAATTGTAGAAATTGTACCCCAAAAAGTTGAAGGAGTGTGGCAAAAGGCATCAATCCCTGTGGTCTCGCATATAAGAGTCATTCAGCTCCTAAAAGCTTATCATTCGAAATGCAAAAATATCATCAAATCATTGAAAAGGTTGTCAACTGAGAAAAAAGCAGATTTCTTGCAAAAAAGCGAAATTTTGTTCGATATTTGTTCAAGCAAATGCAAGATAATAAGTCAGTGCAAATGTCCCAGAGAAGTTAAGGTTCCTAAAGAAGAACACGACTTTTTGATTGATCAACGGGGTGAGAGAAAAATGCGAATCGGTGGCATTGATCGCAAGCGAACAAAATGTTTACAAAAAAAGTTTGTTCGAAAGCAAGCTTCAACAAAAATATGTCTGAAGAGCGATAACAACCCATCGAAATTGCCAGAACAAGATTTAATGTTATCAACAAGTAGTGATTCTGATAGTAGTGTTTTATTTTCGGAAAAGCTACAAAAAAATATAGAAGAGCCATTACCTTCTACCTCAGGAATAACAGAAAATAAAAAATGCGTGAAAAGTTTACCGGTATTATCGCAAATATGTGACCGTTATGGAGTATCCGACAGAGCTGGTGCTGCGATTGCTTCTGCAGTTTTACACGAAGTTTCATCAGATATCGTTATAGATAAATCAAAACTGCGAATAGAGAGAAGGAAAACACGTGACACGCTTATGAACAATCAAGCGTCTTTAAACTTGCCTGCTTTATATTTTGATGGGCGAAAAGATAAAACTCTGAAGATAGTCAAAAAGGGAGCCAAAAGTTATAAGCAAGTAATTATTGAAGAACACGTATCTGTAATTAAAGAACCGGAGTCTATTTATGTAGGATATGTGACGCCTTTACAAGGAACTGCAAAGTCCATTGAGATGTCAATAAACGATCTTCTTTTCGCCAAAAATATTAGTACTGTTGACCTCCTGGCTATTGGATGCGATGGAACAGTAACAAATACGGGTAAATTTAGTGGTGTTATAAGGCTATTTGAAAAAAGACTTCAGAGACCTTTGCAATGGATTATTTGCATGCTTCATTTAAATGAACTGCCTTTGAGGCATTTGTTTGATAGTAAACGCGATTTTTCTTATAAAAATAACTATTTTTTTTGATAACCTATTCTGATTATTTGTTTAATTTTAATGTTTTACAAGTTAATATGTGTCTTTCGTAAAATTATTGTTATGTTTCAATAGTATTTAAAGTAATTTCTAATAAAGAACTAAGCCTTAGTAATACGTGTTTTTTTTTCAAAAACGTATAGTTTTGAAGCGCATGCGTGGGCTGTAGATATATGTTTAATTATCCGTTTTTTAGCTAAAACTACTTTTTATAGTACACTACAACATAATATTACTATTAGAATTTGATTCATCAACTTTTTTTTTTCTCCATACTAGAGTGACCCACCCTACTACACACATCTAATTATAACTAGGTATCCCAACCAACCCAACAGCTTTTGTATTGTCGTAGCCGATACGAAAATTTTATTACGGGGAGGTTAGGTTAGGTTTAGGGTCTTGAAGATAGAGCGAATAAAACTTCACCAGCATGGAAGAATTGACAGCGCTTGGCTTGGTCACAATCACAACCGGCGACGCCGCCTAATCGCAGGCAAATTCTATTCAGGAAAAGTAGCATCAGGCGATGAGAATATATATATTATTTAGAATTGTAACAATGCAAAGGCTTTCTATACTAAGAGGCGTCACTACCAAACTTAAATCTTGCTCGAATGCGAAAATTATGTCTCCGGTACTAACCTTTCCTTTGACAGTCCTTTTATCTAAAACTTTTTCCACGACATATTCCTCTTCACTTGAACCACTGGAGTCACCTTTTTTATCCTTCTTTCCCATTATACAAGTTTAAAGGTAGAGAATTAAAAAACACTAAACAAACACGACGACAAGTTTACACAAAATTCAGCAGTCCAACCAAAATGGCGCGACGCGACGGCGACAAAAGAAAGCGATGGCGGGCGGCGGCGGCGGTAGAAATGTTGCCAATTAATTATTAGGCTCGTTTCCATTGTGACTCTAGAGTTGGGATAGGACTCTCACAATCTACTGTCTGTGCATTATACCAACCAACCAAAAATATTTACATTTATTTATTTATATTTATGTTTATTGTATTAATAGGTTATTTGACTTTTTTTTTATTTTATTTTATGAGTCTAAAATTGTTAGTTCCTGCTATCTAAAAGTAAAATAACTTTTGCTGTATCTTTAAAATTGACTGACTAATTATAAGGGTTTTAAATTCAAGATTAGATAGAGAGGTAAATACAGACCAGTGATGTCACAGCTCAGTAGCTAAATCACAGTCAAATACCCTATTAGCAAAATGATACGACATCCTGTACTATAAACGCGCGGGATTTCCCGTGCAAGAGTCGTTCACATCATCGCCTTTCACTTAAACTAACGCAACTTTCCGCATCATTAATGTTGCCGAAATATCCGAAATGAAACAATATTGATATTAAATTTTCATAAATGGTGCATGGAGTTAACAATCATCATTTATTTTTTTTAACCCCCGACGCAAAAGAGGGGTTTTATAAGTTTAACGTGTCTGTGTATCTGTGTATCTGTCTGTGGTATCGTAGCTCCTAAGCGGATGAATCGATTTTCGTTTAGTTTTTTTTGTAACATAGATAATTTTACCCCGAGTGTTCTTAGCCATGTTTCATGAAAATTTCTTCAGCCGTTTGAAGATCATCAGCTCTTTTCTAGTTGATGAGGGGATCTGACGAACTTCCTTATCTCCGATCGATTCGAAATTTGGTACCTTGTTACTTCAATCATATTGAAAGTAAATGGTAAGATAACCATGACCTGATCAACCGTTTGAAGATCATCAGCTCTTTAATAGTTGATGAGGGGATCTCACTAACTTCCCTATGTCCGATCGATTCGAAATTTGGTACCGTGTTACTTCAATGATATTGAAAGTATATGGTAAGATAACCATGACCTGATCAGCCGTTTGAAGATCATCAGCTTTTTAATAGTTGATGAGGGGATCTGACTACATTCCATGTCCTATCGATTCGACATTTGGTACCGTGTTACTTTAATTAAATTGAAAGTATATTGGTAAGGTAACCATGACCTGATCAGCCGTTTGAAGATCATCAGCTCTTTAATAGTTGATGATAAATATGTGGAAATGATGCGTCGCGTTGCTTCGACTCTGCCGCAGTGGGAATTGTCTTATCAATTCTGCTAAAGCTGATCTGTCATACTTTGATTAATGATTTACGAGTATGGACCATTCTAATAGTGATCATTTTAGATAACTGTACTTATCATAATTTATAATTAACTTTAAAAATTATAAAATAAAAAATAAAGGAGATCTTCAGAAATCGTATGGAAGGTGGTATTTTAATATTTGATATTTTTAGCAGCGAACTGAAGTATATAGGCTGAAAGAGTATATTATTAACTACGAGTCTGAATTAAAAAATGTTTTTTATTTACCACCATTACATTGCAATAATTATTTTAATATATTGGTAGTAGGAAACAAAAAAGTATCTGGCAGCACCATAGAAGCGGGTGCATATAATGTGCGGTGAATAACGTGCAGCAAATAATACGCAACAAATAATCTGCAGCAAATAATTCAAGTTTTTGGCTCAAATTATTGGACTGCACGTTATTTAATGCGTAATATAAAGAACGCCCATTTTTTTTAAAAGTCAGCAAGTACATTATGTGACAAGCTCTTGGCATGCCTGCAAGCAGGCCTGGGGGTCACAAGATAACCTAACCCCAAAGGGTATGGCGGAGGGAGCCGTGCTCGCTTCGCTCGCCTAGCTCCCGTCCGAAATCACCTTCTAACCTAATCTAACCGAATCGGGGTGCCCCATACTCCCGTGCTAGCTTGGCTCGCACCCGCCCTGACTTGGCATTCACTGTGGATTGGCTTCGTTTTATCGGGCTGTACATTGGTTGGGCGAAATGTTTTCAAAATCGATTCGACACACAGCTGATAAATCGATCTGAAATGAGTCAACTCTCTAGAGGTGTCCATGACCCTGACCTGTATTATTGCCTGCATGTTATTGAGTGCGCATTGTTGCAGCGCGCCAAGAACTGGGGTTTGTTCTGTACTGAATTATTTCCTGCACGTTTTTGGACTGCGCAATGTTCCTTGCATTTTATTCAAGCGCTTCAACAAAATGGAGTAAATAATTCACAACAAATAAAGTAAACATTTTTTGACGCTTCAATTATTCAGTGCATATTATTTGGTGCGCTTTTTTTGACCTCAATTATTTGGTGCATTTTATTGTCCCCCAAACAAACGTCAGAATCTGACAGCCTGCTACACAGATTGACAGTTATTTATTTTGTGTGGGCCAGCCACAAGTCATGTGACACGGAAAATCATGAAACGATTTTTTATTCCCGAAATAAGTAATTTATTTGGAAATAAAATCTTTAAAATAATAATAAAAGAAGATTAACAGTTATTTTATTTATTTTTATTATAATTCTACTTAATTATTGTTATATTTTGGTAAATACAGCAAAGTTGCTATTAATTGTCTGTTCGTTTCATGAAATAATATAAGAATTTAGTGGATTTTTTAATAAATTATTTAAATTAAATGGAGGTAATATAAATTCTGGTAATAGGTTTAATGTAAAATTCATAGAAAGGGCTTTCAAAGAAACTAAATTTTGTTAGTGCTAAAATTTCCTCTGAATAAAATACCGCTTCTGAAAAGAGCATCGAACCTCTTTGGCCTACCTAAAGTTGCAAGTACATAAAAAGTGACATTTTGGTGTACATCTATAAAACATATGCCAATTGATAGATAAAATTATTATAAACAACAAATATTCTTTGACAAAATGTCGTAAATGATATACTTTCTGAGTTATTTTGGTTTGAAAATATAAAAATGATTAAAATAAAATCTCCATTTAAATTGATTTAAAGGTACAAACTTAACATTTTAAATCATCCCACGTCACTACTGGTATTAAATTGGATTCTCGTGATAATAAAATAATGGGATAATAAGTATATCATAATAAGTTTTTTTTTTATGATTTAGTTATAACTAAATATTAAATAAAGTAAAATGATAGCACATCACATAAAAACGGGATCTGATATCGATCAGCAGGTTGTATTGTGATAAGTTTAATTATACATCCTTTTTTACTTGCTTTGCATCAAGTTATGAGTTAGTATTTGCATCAAGTTATGAGTTAGTATTGTTTATCAAAGTACAAATCACTGCATGTGTATTTACAAAATCAGCTGGTTTAAGCAAGTATGTATGTACAAAATATCACGACAGTCAAATGTATAAAATAATAATAATACTTACAAATAAAATAAATGTGTACGTACAGTCAGTCGGATTCATAAGTCCATCCATATCATGTGCGTACTTTGAAATATCTTTTTATTTATGTAACCTTTTTCGTATTTTTTATCCTAGTGGATACAGCCCCGTACACTTCACCTATAACAGCAAAAACCGAAAAGAAGAATTATATAATTCTGTTTTTAATCAAACTTAAATGCTAGGAAAAGGTAAATCTGACTTACATAAGTATATTATTATATACAAAAAGATTGATGTGTTTTTAAAAAATCAACTGACTCCAACATAATTTACATATAGATTACAATTGTGAAATGGGTAATAATGCTAAAAATCTTATGCAAATTATAGTAAATGTATGTTTATGTACAAAAAATATCACCTAGCTAAATATCCCGTTTCCATGTAATGTGCTATCTATCATTTTTAAAGAATTCTACTTTATTTCATATTTAGTTAATTATGACTAAATCATAAAAATAATAAATAAATAACTTATTATGATATCCTATTATTATTATTTATACCTTATCCCATTATTTTATTATCACGAAAATCAAAATTAATACTAGTAGTGACGTGGGATGCTTTAAAATGTTGATATTGTACCTTTAAATCAATTTAAATGGAGATTTTATTTTAACTATGTTTATGTTTTCAAACCAAAATAACTCAGAAAGTATATCATGTACGACATTTTGTCAAAGAGTATTTGTTGTTTGTAATAATTTTATCTATCGATTGGCATATGTTTCATATATGTACACCAAAATGTCACTTTTTATGTACTTGTAACTTTAGGTAGGCCAGTCTCCATACAAAAATGCTCGAATTCTTTCCTTTTACGTAAAATACGTCAACAGTGAAAACGAGGCATCATCATAGGACATGACAGTTTCAATATAACCAACATAACAAAAACGTAGACAGAAAAAGGATCATCTCTTTCTTACCCTGCGTTCCGAGACGCGCTGAAATCGATTAAAGTACCCGTAACCCGTAATCGCGTTCTGAATCACTGTCAGTCAGCGTGAGCAGTCAGCCTCAGCCATACATTTTTTTGCTTTTCTGATCGCTGACAGCGCTGAAAGTCTGATTCGGAATGCGCCCTTATACTTAAAAATGTTTTTTTTTTTATCGCGTTGATTTTTTATCGTGATGTTAAATCATCAATGGTATCGAAAAATTCCAATATTTTTAATTTTTATTAATTGTTTGGTAGTTACTATTAAATACATTAAATGTTTGGAAATCTAGCATAACAGGAAAAGCGAGACAACATAATAATAAACAACGTCATATTTGTTTTGTATAGGTCGAAGCCAACCTTTGAGATAGTTATCTCGCTTGCGCGCATCAGCAATACGATCTGATTTACTTATCTCTATCTTTGTCACACTGTCATGGCGTATCAAAAAGTCAAAACATGCATGACAACGAGGCGTACAACGAGGTCTCCACACGCAGCTGAGTTCAGTTTACTGATTGAGCCAACCTTCGCGTGTCGAGTCGACCAGTATCGTGCGAATGATAACTCATTTTGGTTGTCATCGGAAATACATTTGTTTTTATTAGTAAAACACCAGTGCTACAAATATTTGTGCTGTGTAAATGAACAGTTCTGAAGTTAATTCATGTTGGAATAACGTGTGGTAAATGGTAAACAAACAGTTTGTAATTATTATTAAGTTTTTGTGTCGATCTGAGTGGTATCAAATTGACTTTTGACGTCACTAGCAGCGACCAATCAGTTGCCGCTCAAATATCACTTGTTGAATGCTAAATAGTTAGAAAAAAAAAGTTCGGCTAAAATTGGTCCTTCGTGCCGGATTTGTTTGTTTTTGTGGATTCGGAACGATTAAATGGATGGAACTACATAAACTGCGATTTTAATATGCTATTGAAATGTACTGCGGACGGACGGCGGATCAAAGTGAACGGGGCGCCGGTCAGCCAGGGAAATGTAGCCAGAGGTAAGCCCCTTTTCTTACAACACATTGCTAATAATCTCATGTAATTAACTACCTATGTAATTTGCTATTAGTAGTTTGCTAATGACGAGTTTCAGAAGTGCTTCCATAATTACGCTGAGCGTTATCGCCAAATCTATAGATACCTATCTCTTATTGAGACAAAGTTTAGACATGATTAGGGTTGACTATGTACAATAACTTACAAAAAAAGGTGTACTTACCTTCTCCTACTACTTGTTACAACCATTACATTAACAGCATGTTATACCTACCTAAGCACCTACTTATTATGAGATTACGCTATTTACGCTTGTTTGACTGTACACCATTTTTCATACTTAGGAAAACACGTTGAAAGTTGATCTTCGTAGACATTCTTGTCAGCTGAGCTCTCTACCACAGAATGCCCTTCAGGTAGAACCCGCACCCGCCGGCGGGGTAGCTGAAGAAATCTAAACTTATCCAGAAAGGCCCCGTCAGGGTCATTCTTCTCCAACTCGTGTTTCACCCTGGCAACTTCCAAGGCCGGGGTCCGCCCCCCTTGGCATGATGCTACGAATTTTTAGAGGTATGTTATGATCCTTCTGCTTCCCCGACAAGGCCGCGCCCGCTAGTTACTTTGGTAGAAATTAGAAATAGCGATCAAATTCGTTAAAAAGAACATGTCAGCTCATATTAATTATGTCTCTATCAGGGCTAACAGGAGTACAGGGCTCGTTCCCACATTCACGGTTGCAAACCTCATGTAATTAACATGTGCGTGGGCACACCTCCATAGATTAGAGCGACCGTGCGCCGGAAAAAAAACATCCTCGGTAAACTTGCACACGAGCACACATGAAGCATCGAAGAAACGTACATTTTTTGAATGCGATCACGAAAACATTGTTAATATAATGTAGGTTACGTGTTGAGATTTTGACCTTCGCCACCGACGCGACGACGCGCTACCCCATAGAAGCATTAACCTGCAAAAGCAGCACCCCATGAATTGGACGATGTGAACTGCCAGTTGTGAGACATTCCAGGATGTCTTGTCGTTGAATGTCAGATATAAATCAATCATACTGAAATAAATTCGATAGAGTATCCGTGATGTAGCAGTTTTCTGCTAGAGAGGCGGTGGTTAGATCCCCATCACGAGTTTCCGAAAGTAATATTATGATGTACGTTTATTTTATGTTCTTACCAGTGCTGGAAGGAAATAGGGCGGTTCGAGCATTGTATTATTATTTACCTAAAGATATCTTTATCTTTTAAGGCAATGAGAGAGAACATCATTCGTTTCGAATTGAAACTTTGAAAAGTAGAACTGTGGTAAAAACCAGACCATACTGCATGCATTTGATCTCGCCAGTTTGTATGAAAAGTAAATTTTAGTCATGTGTACCTGAAAATGTGCGTGTAGGCACCTACCTAGAGAATTCTAATGGGCCCCGTAAACGGTCAAACGGTTTGATTCAAACACGTAAAGTTTGGTTTGACTCAAACCATTTTGATCGTTTACAAAGGTGGTTTGAACGGTTTGTCAAACATTTACGTGTTTGAAGCATGTTTGATGCAATTTCATATTTTTCGTTTGATGCAATTTCATATTTGGCATCATCGTATTGGGAGCAACCCTGTAATGATGACGTCTTTTGTAATTATTAGTTTTTAATAAATAAATTTTGTTGTGTTTGACGCGTCAGAAGTGTAATTACGACAGCGTACAGAATCAGACTGCGCAGAGCCGTTTGACAAACCGTTCAAACCGACCTCAAACGGTTTGATCAAACACGTAAGGTTTAAATCAAACCGTTTGACCGTCTCCGGGGCCCTTTAGAACGTGCATAAATAAAGTCGGTGCTGAAACAAGTTACGATACGACGACACGCCCACCGTTCGCTCATCCATATTAACGTGACCGGTAGCCGGTAGTTTACCACAAATAAAACTGATACGATACGAATCTTTTCGTAAGATTACATACCTAATTTAATTAGGAATAGGATAGTATCATCGATGCTTGCTATGACTCTTACTGGCGCAAAAGTTATCCATCGCCATCCATCCAACGAGACAACGCGGCAAGTTTTATGGCACCTTTGCGCTTGGTACGGTACGACTCGGGCGGGCGGGCTTTTTGAATGATTCTGTAATCATGTACTACATAGTTTGTAAATATTATTAAATGTTAATATACCTATAGGTAGTATCTTCCGCTTAAAAAATTGGATTCGTGTAATAATTTTGTGGACTGTTGTGGTTCACATGTCCTCTTTTCTTGTTATTTATTCGGCGTTAAGTCTTCTCAATTTTGGGTCTTAATCTGCGTCATGCCTAATTTAAATCCTATTGAGGTTTAAAACTACAAATATTGATTTATGATATAAGGACTTTGCCCCGCTCCAGATCCGTAAATCAACAAACAGTTTAATTATAAGAGATAGACGTAAATTATAATATGAAGTAAATTATTTATTCAATTTATTATCGGTCAATATTATGACAATTTGGATCAAAGGATCGTTCCTAAATCGAGGGTTGTTCCGGTTCGAGATTATAGAAGTTGAAAATGAAACGAACAGAGAGCTCATTCATCGGTCGTGTAGTCTTCAAGGCTTGATCAATATTTTTCATTCGAAAGCCGTGTTCAACAAAGAGAAATCATAACTTACTGATGTTTTGATTTCATTGCGAAAGCAGCCGATATAAATTTCATATTAAATCCCGCGCGCTGTGTCCGTATTCGTAGTCATCCAATCTCTGAAAGTTGCAAAAACTTAAATATGCAAATATAGACATTACAATATTACATAAACATAAAACGTGAGACGGAGAGATATAGCGTGCGCCGTCCTTCGCAAATTTGCGTATCTGGTCTGTCATATGGTCGACGCGTGCGCATATTGCTTCTCTAAACAACGCAGTGCGCGGCCGCTGCTTCTGACCCTTGATAGTAGCTGGCGCAGCGATAACCACTCGGTGCGATATCTCGGGTCGCTCTACAATGACAACCGACTGATTTAAGAAGACACCACTCCTGAAGACTTGACAAAGACGAGTCGGACAATTTATTTCAGCAGATTTAAACTTTATGTTAAACCAATAAATTGGATCGTTTTCTGATATATTGTACTTGTTATCTCTATATTGATGTATTAGTCGCACTAATCTCACAAATAATTATGAAGTGATCCGAGGCCGTCTTATAATATAAGCATTTATTTTTAATATTTTAATTTATTGTATGACAAATTAATGGATGTTAAGTTTTAAACTTACGTACTTGACCTGTTTTGTTCAATGCAGAACTTTTAATTTATTTATTCATGGACCCCTAAGAATTATGTAGTCGGCACTAGCGCCAATAATAGGGGATCGGACTGTTCCTAAATTTACCATATTTTATTAATTCTTTTTGAAATATAGATTAGTAGCAGACGATTCGCGAAGAAAAAAATAGAATCGGTTGAAAAACGAATTTACAGTGATTTTTTAAAGTTTCAATATGTCTGTCTCTTTCAAAAACGATTTTTTGTATGGAGATTACATGGCGTTACTAACAAATGACGTCACAAGTGGGTCTCTGGTTAATCTTGAATTTCAAACCTTTCTAACTCGATCAATTTTAAAGATAGCGCAAAAATTATTTTAGTGTTCGATAGCAGAAACTAAGAAGTTTGGAATCATAAAATTAAAAAAAGTAGTCCGATTTCCTATTAGGGGATCGGACTACTTTTTTTTAGTATTTTGTTTAGCTGTCGTAAGGCTGTCGTGCGTAAAACTTTTCACTCTTACTAGCATAGGTGTTTTTGCCTAAAAATACATTATTTTCGTTTACTTCAATGCTCGTTTTTAAATTATTGTCTCTTAAATATCAAAATTAATTAAATGTCTAAAAAATATCATTAGATTTCAACACTTATAAACACCATTCGATGGTAAATTGAGTAGGACTGTTCTAATATAGCGAGCGTCGAAGGGAAGCCAGAGATAAGATTACCAATTTAGGTCTGACATGAATGGAGTGTCAACGACCGAACAATGCCAGACATATTATCACTCTATGCAGCAATCTGATGTTTGATTGCTGTAAACTATTATAAAACTACTACTACTTACTACTATGTGAAACTATTATAGAATTTGAGAACAAAAACTACCTGATGTTAGCAAGTACCTACATCATCTCCACACAATTTCATTATACATGGATCAATATTATATTACTATAATGAACGTAACTTGGGTTGCCAGGTCTTAAAACCGAAAACTGGACTGACCTGGCTGAGCTGGCAGTAAGTAGTAAGTAAGCTGGTAGTAAGACCCTTATTTTAGTCTTCACACGACAATTTTTTAAAGTAAGACTAGGCTTTTTTGTCATTTACCATAAAATCTTAAATTTTAATGAAACAACAATAATATGGTAAAATTTAAAAAGCATTATAACAAAAGCCGGATATCGTCTAATTTGGCCGGACGTGCAACCAAAAAGCCTGACTGTGTCCGGCTTTATCCGGACGTCTGGCAACCCTAAAAGTAACTGCTGCATCGTTTCCTTCTGCGGGTGAGAGTAGCCTACGGACGTCATTGTCGTTCCCGTATAGGCTTACACAGCCACGAGAAAAGTTGTCTTACTATTTATTTAGGGTATTTTTTTCGGTTCTGATCATAGAGCATTTTCATTTTGATTCCTGCTCAAATATCAGACTGATTTGCTTCATCCTTTGGTCCTCGATCTGCTTTCGGTGCATTTATTCACAAGATAGAGATAGAGCATCGCGCTTTACTCGTCACGCGCTGCTTGCGCTGCTCGAGGTTTATCCCAGAAGTGATATCGCTCGTAAGTCGGTTTCGCTTTACGAGTGATTCGCCTGGGATCTGGTTTGAAACCGAAATTCACCAGGTTAAAATAATACCGGTTTCCAGCCTTGCGACAAACTGTCACTGGGTGTACTAAAAAACGTGCAGATCTCTGTATTGCCTGCGTTTAAGTGCGTATATGCCGAATTTTTACCAAAGATACTGCCAAACGTGATTTTAGTGTCGTGCTCCTAGGAAGCCCTGCTCACCCCTTCGGGGATATGAATTGAATTGAGCTTAACGTTATTTATATTATATTTCTTACAAATTCTTTGATTTATCAGTGTAGAGTTAGGCGCCAAACATGCCTCACAGATCTTAGTAAAGTAGAGGTGGGTTATTATCATAAACATGTTAATAGATCAAGTTATCGCTTGGCGAGATAACCAGCATACATACCTAATTGAAACGATGCATTAGCTCACGTTTGCCTTATTCCAACGTTGACAGAGATTCATAGTAGAATTCGGAAGTTTATAGTAGGCTTGGTATTGCCTAAAATCAGGAAGGTGATTATCATAAAACTTTTAGAGAACTATTTACATTTCTACTTACCTAAAAAGAACGCAATGCAACCGTGTCAAAAAGTCCGACTCCGAGACAGTATTTCGAAATACACTCAATCGAAAAACGCAATGTCAAACCAACTTTAAAAACGACACTCTGCAGTTCGAACGGCTGCTATTCTTAGGTTACTGTAGGATAAGCTCCAATGAAATAATGCCAATTTTAAAGACTTTTTAATATTGTATTTTGTTTATTTATTTATTAAGTAAAATTACATACTGTTTAATGATAAAATAAGAGGTGAAGTAACTTTTTTAGCTATTATGGTTTTTAAACTGAATATTATACAAAAAAGTTGTTAACGTCGTATGAAGAATTTTGAAGCTGTCAGATAGGTATTATAGAATGATTATTTCACGATACAGCGATTTATCGAATGACTGCTCTGTCCACCAGTTTCCTTTCTCATTCGATAGGTAATAATAATAACACCTGAAAAAATTAGGCGATATAACTTAAAACAATGCGATTTTGTGACCTTGAAAATATTGCAATTTTTACTAAATTACCCATAGACACTACACCTTGAAATTGCGTAAGTAGTCATAATACGATACGCACGGAACATGCGTCATATTATGTTTATAAATCATAAGGTGTTTTATTTAAAACATGCTGTGCAATCGCAGACAATACACGTTCACGGGTTACAGCATTTATTATTATAAGCAACTTGACTGATAAAGCTGCCTTATTGAGATATGATGAGTCTGGATTTATGAAAGTTAATAACGTGAAGATCGGTGTATGCAGTGGCGCAGACAAGTCCATGGCCCCGGGGCGGCAAACTGAAAGGGGCGGCTTAAGCAGTATTTAATTATGTCATCCTACGGAATTCAAAAATTCGTCACTTGAAAAGCAAAATTACTGATCCGCCAAATAGGCGACATTTAGTTATACAATGATAACAAGCTTTCCACCCGCGGTTTCACCCGCGTAAAATGAGTTTTCCCGTGGGAATAAAGTGTTTTACCGCAGTGAAAAGTAGCCTATGTCCTATTCCAGGACCTAACCTATATGTGTGCCAAATTTCATTCCGATTTGTCCAGTGGTTAAAGCGTGATTGAGTAACAAACATCCAAACTTTCGCATTTATAATATTAGTAGGATCATAGAATCTCAATATCGCCTATTTGGCGGATCAGTAATTTTGCTTTTCCAGTGACGATGTTTTTGATTAAACGCATCGATAGCGCCGACGACCGACCTCCTATTGTCAATGTTTTAAATTAGGTTTGGTGTCATAATACTTTGAATTTATATTTTTATACAGGGTGTAAGGAAAAATCTCATTATCATTTAAACACGTATACACGTGTTAGTGATGTGCAACAACTTTACTATGGGACCAACTCTATAACTCAACAAAAAAAAAATCAGCTGATTCATACATATTGTCAATATAGGTATTGATAACTTGTATATGTATATGGAGCGGCGAAACTTATAGGCCCGGGGCGCCAAACTTATAAATACGCCAGTGGCTGTATGTGCCTTTGTTTACGTGCGTATAGGCCAAATGTTAACCCAAAAAGATTACCAAATGTGGTTTTAATGTGCTCCTTGGCAGCCCACTACGCTTTGCTCACCCCTTCGGATTAGAATCGTGATCTTGTGTGTGTGTAATAATAACTGAAGTTTCGAATATCTCGTTCAAACACGAACAACATATGAAGAAAGAAAGCAAATTCCAATATTAATTTTACAATAAATTAGTATTTCAGAGTAGTTATTGTATATATGAAATGAAGAAGAATGTGATGATGATGATGATGATGAAGAATGTAGCGAACAGTCGTCGATATCTGTTTCAGTGATTCCGTCCGTACCTCTGCACTGCAATGAATAAGGAAATAGACTGTTTTTCAGTTGGAAAATTTGCAATACTCAAACAAACTAGCAACCAAACAAACAAACTTGAGTTTGACCGTAGAAATCCACGTTTTATGTCAAAATTTAAGACTACCAAACTAAATATTAAACACACCTAAAAATATTAGGTACATTAATTTCAACTTAATTTAGCCGTGTGGTGACAGCAGAATAGAATACATTTGTCACCAACCCCTACTCTTCCCGTGGGTGTCGTAAGAGGCGACTTAGGGACTACACATTGAACAGGGAACGGGCAGCAGCGCTCTCTGATACAGTAACCTTTTAATCTGCGATCTCCAACCCGCCTGCCAAGCGTGGAGATTATGGCAAAACCCTCCACTTAAGTGGAGGAGGCTCATAGTCCAGTAGTGAACTGTAACGGGCCGTTGATGTTGTAATTTCAACTAATATAAATTGGTACATAATTAATAAAACAAGACTAGTATGTAATTAAAAGAATTAGTCGCAGTCGTTAAAAACTCATCAGGGAATAATTCTGTAGTTGATCCGACCCAACTACCGGAGGGAACCGTCACAGTGGTGGACTTTTGGATGTCTTTCGTATAATATTACGCTTAGTAGAGAGAGCTCCGTACCCCGAGTGGTCGAGGTTTCGGCGCCCATTACGGAGGTTCCGGGTTCGATTCCCGGTGGGGAACGCTGTCAAGCAAAAATCTCTTTGTGAGACTTTCCCCAGTTTGGTTAGGACATTGCAGGCTGAATCACCTGATTGTCCGGAAAGAAAGATGATTCCGTGCTTCGGAAGGCACGTTAAGCCGTTGGTCCCGGCTGCTATCTAGTCGTTACACGAGCCAAGTCAGTGGCCTTTGGCGGCTCTATAACACTGACACCAGGGTTTGTGAGGTCGTCGGTTGTCGACCTCACAACCCACACAATGATGATGATGATGATGAGTAGAGAGATGAGGGGTGAATTATTGGAATTAGTGGAATAGACAATAGTTCATTGAGCTTGTTTTGTTTTTCAGTGATTCTACCAAGTTCTTATTTAGGAATACTTTTTTACCATATGAAATTATCAATTATGAATACTGGCTAATTTGAAATTCAAAGTGTATTGTATAGATTGCTTTCGTACTGAAAATTTTGACCCGATAGATGATAATGAATTTAGATCTACGTCATAACTAGCAACAGCCCAATACTTCGATTAATTAAATACCTACCCGCATACTTAGAATAATTTTCATTTTAAAAAGTTCAAAACAGCAATTTCATCTAATTCTAAACTTAATGTCAGAATATTGTCCAGAATATTTGACCCTCACGCACAATCCTTATAAAATGTTAAACACTACTTGCCGGTGATTGCACAAGCCAACTCGTGTTCCCCAGCCATCATTTGTTGTAATTTGTTCAATAGACATTCATTGACGCAATGCTGTCGACAAGTAGTGCATCTAAAGTATCAAAGACGCCAAGATATTACTGTCGCTAAGAATGTTTTTTTCCTGTTAGTTTCAAAGACTGCCATGTCGTCCATGTAGACATCTGAGAGAAAAGTTAACTAATTAGGCACTGCTTAGCTTAATTCTTCCATCAAAAAAATGTTTACTGAGATATTTATTTAAGGCAATATTGGTTTTAGTAAAACTGTAGATCTATCAGCTTTGAAATAGATGCTCTACAGCCGCGTTCTTGACAACCTTGGCGCGTGGGTGACTCGGTAACTGCGAAGTCTAATATTGTAGACTAATTTCAAGATCGATACCAATTTTAAGTTTAAAAGTAATTACAATTAGCGGTGGAAGCGGAATGATGTATCGTTCTATTCTATCATCTAATTTCGCTAATGATTTATTTTCAGCGCGGAATGCGGTCGCTACTGAAGTCTTGTGTTGTGATGGATCTGTTTTGCGCACACCCACTTATTAGATCTCGGATCTTGTATCTCTTTCAAATTGATGTTATGTACCTTGGGGCAAAGGAGACGAATAGTGTTTCCGCGATTTACCACCGTTGCGTGAGCGCAGTCATCAGTAGACCTTGATCTTACCTTGACCTTGTAGTGAGTCCAGCTATAGTATTGGGGTGTGTACGTACACTTGATTTGCATTTAGTCAATCCATTGCTTCATTTTATGGCTACTGTTCTGTGTTTTACAGGCTTTAGATTGTGATAGCGCTTTGAATCATTTCGACTACAAATACGTACGAAATTAACAGGTAATGATATTTTTTTATAGCAATGCTATATAGGTATAACTTTAAGTGAACTCACCCAAAAAAATGTAATGACGAAACTAAGAGATGTAACATCCAAAAGTTAATAAACTGTTCATTTAATTTCACCTAAAAGTTTGTTTTTGTCCGATATTTAGCGTCCTAAGTGTAACATGGTCGATTCATACGCAACAAAACAAGTCAATTTTACTTAAAATTTAAACCGTTAGTACCTACCCACTTTTATAGCAAACGAATTGCTAAGTAATCTGAAGCACTCAGGAGTTCTTCACTTTGCTAATTAAAGGTGTGTCAGCATCAAGGCGATTGCAACGCAGACTGATGCTACTTTATTATATGGGCTGATTAGTTGATTCAGTCAGGTTAGTGGAGAAGAATACCTTCATAGATATGTTTTATCCGACCAATGTAGGTTTCTTGCATATGGGATAAATTTATGCATTTGACTTTTAAGTACGACGAGTTTCATGCATAGTTTAACTGTTAAAATCATAACATTACGCAGCTTCAAGTGGCTTTGAGCAGAGATTCAGGTGGCTGTTGGGTTTCATATAAGATAATGAACCTGCCTACCACCCTGCATATTCATCCTTGGCCTTGATGCCCAGCAGCCGCCACGGATCTGCTGAGCACTACACGAAGAGTGTTGTAGAGGGTTATGATATAAAATGTGGCAAAAACCAGGGCACAGTCCGAAAAAATTGGTATTTATATATTTTATAACTGTCAAGGACTGGACTGTAGCAAGTTATCTGTCCCTGAATCAATTTCCTCGGTAGACATTTTAAATATTTTTTCAACAAATCCTTTTAAAAAATCCGAAATAAATTGAAATGACAAGTTCATATAAAAAGACAGAATAAATTGTAAAGTCTCCGCCTAATAGAATTTCACAGTCCTTCACTAATTAGTGTGATGTGAAAATATATTTGGATGTTTGTTCCGCCTTCACGCTGAAAGTACTCAACGGATTTGGATGAAATTTGGAATGGAGATAGTTTGTAACCTGGATTAGCACATAGGATACTTTTTACGGGAAAAAGGCTTATTCCCACGGGAAAAGCTTATACAATGCGAGCGTAGCTGCGGGCGGACCGCTAGTTTATAATATTAGTGTGATGTGATTCGGAATGTTCATAAATTCTCAAAAACTACCAATTTTTTTTTCAGTACGGTCAGGAACGTCTCAGATCACTTTTTTTGAAAATCGTTCTCTTTTGAGGATTTCCCTCTTACAATCTCTGCAGCACGCACAATAGTAGTGATGTGGGTGTCAAAGGCCAACTCAACTGCGTCATTACTCACTTATATCGAACTTATTATCTTTCCAATAAAATATGTTTACAGTTACAAATATAACACTGGAACGACACACCTCCAATTTGTTTTATTCAGCTGACGAAATTTTGACCTTTATTGGCTAATGTGACATTATTGTAATATCGTATCTTCCTTGGTGACAACCTAATGATAGTAACCGTTTTCTTGTTTGAGATTATCATTTTTTTTTTTTATTAATGGCATCACGTCTTATGTACAGTGCCTCTAAAAAGAGTAGAAAAATTAAAAAGTGGCAATACTGTAGTGTCGTCTCTTTCAAATCAATGTAATGGAGAAAACTCTGTCTACTCTTTTTATTAGACGCACTGCAGACGTATTTCGCCAGTGTCAAGTGATATTTTGTAGGTTTAAGATATGATATATACAGGAGACCCTAATCCTTGGTCTAGGAATCTGTGAAAAATCAAGGACGATTGTTCGGTGAATCGGGCTCAGCAATGTGATAGTAAAATTATTGAAGCCACCACGAGGCCTCTTGGCATCATCTAATGGCGTTTGATTCCACCAATGTGTAGATTTTAGTATCATCAGCGTACAATAGAATTTAAGAATTTTGAAAACATTACTTCATTTATAACAATATTAAAAAGTAGGGGACTGAGGTGGGAACCCTGAGGGACCCCAGAAGTTATAGGAGTATAGTTTGAAGTAAAACCCTTGACAGTAACTGCCTGGCTTCGATCACGTAGACTACGATTTTAACCAGCTTAAGTTCAAGTGAATTATGAGGAATTTTATCAAATGCTTTGAAGTAATCGGTATACACGGCGTCTACCTGATAACCTTTGTCCATGGCTTCCAAAACGTAATCCAAGAATTCACATAAGTTTGACTCGGTGGACCTTTTCGACACAAATCCATGTTGCTGTGTGATCGAGAGCGGCCTAATAACACAAGACAATGTATCGCAAATAATCAATTCTAAAACCTTGGGTGTAACAGACAGTTTGGAAATACCTCTATAATTTCCTACGTTATGCCTATCCCCACTTTTATGTATGGGGGTCATAAGGGACTTTTTCAATTCATTCGGCTTGTTTAGTGTAGAGTTGATAGTAATAAATATATAAAAATAATAGATAAGTTGTAATAAATAGTATATGTCTAATATTCTAATAGCTTTAGTATATAAAATTGTTATGCCTAATCCGGGCCCATGTTTTCGCTTCATATTTTATTTAAGACCTTTTATGTTACATGATATGCAATAAAATAATTTTAGGTTGAGTTCGAGAGAAAGTTTAAACAAGATACAAATCGGTTCGGCAAGCTGATCGCAACATTGTTTAAGAAAAATCGAGTGGATGCAAGAGTGGATGTCGTCGGGTCCGCTACCTTTATTTACGTTTACGTTTGTCCTAGAAAGATATTTTTTAACTATAGCTTCATTAAATTTAATAGAATTTATCAAGCATTGACTTGATGCTGATAAGTTAATATTATTATTAGAAGAAGAATCTGTTTCAAAAACGGAATTAAAGAAATTACTAAACATACTTGCTATTGCCTGACCCTCAGAAGCAGTAATGCCATTAAAAACATCGTATCTGGTATAGAGTTATTATTTTTCTTTGATTTCATAAAAGAAAATATGGCTTCCCCTGAAATTCTTCATCAAAATTTTCCAGCTTTGAATTTCTCATTTATAAGTTTTATCAATGAATGTGAAAACCAAACGGGCTATTTAAAGTCATGACTTACGTACGGCGTTAACATTTCGTGCAAGTAATACACCATGTCAAATGTGTTTATTATCAAATATTTTTTATTAATTGGTGTTCCATCCATGTTGTCAAATGCCAGTCACTGCTTGATGGTAATTTATTTTATTTTAACGGTATAAAGTTGTGTAAGAGGCCCGCTACGCTGCAACGCTGAGAATGCGGTTAAATGCTAATCTTCCGAATATCTATGCTGTGGTTATTTTGAGCGGATGATAGGCCAAGTGAAAACGGTCAGATCTAAAATTATCTACCTACTGCATTTTAACGGTGTCAGTTTATTATTGTTGAAGAGAAACAGTCACAAACTCTGAATGTTTTTGCGTAGGAAAAGAAAAGTTTCATTTCAACATACACTTAAGTTAGTTAGTTTTTAAAATATACTTAAGTAAAATGGCTAGAAGGAATTGGACGGGACATGTCATCCGCATGCACCCGGATAGTTGGGCTAGAATACCGGAGAGTGCCGGAGGATGGTCGTCACCGTCGAGGCCGACCTCGGAGACGATGGCGAGACGATATTGACAGTTTCCACAAGGCTTGGCATCTGGAGGCTCAAGATCGAGACAGTTGGCGAAAGCGAGAGGAGGTCTTTGCCCAGCAGTAGGACACGAAAACGGCTACATAAAAAAATGCCTAGTTTCCAAAGAAGCACACATGCTACCTTGGTGTAGAAGGCAGACTTACTAGTATGTCGTCATAATAACAACAATACACTAAATATACCATACCCAATCATACCCTACATGAATATTGATTGTAAGGTCGATCAAGAAAGCGGTTTACCATTTTTCATTCAATTTCCTAGTTATCGCAAATTTCAATAAGGTTTATATTCGGGATCTGACAGATCGTTCTGCAAACGAAAATAATCTTTATTGTTCTATAATTTGCAACTGACATTCAACCTTAGGGTGATAAACCAATTTATTGGTCGACCTTACATTAAAACCATTGCGTGTTTTGCTCATAGCGACAACAGTTCCAATAATTACCTACTCAAGAATACGCGACACGCAGCCTTGAACTCATCAATCACGTTTTAGTGTGATAAAACGTGAACCGTTTGCGCAGGAGTCATAGCATAATCAGAGACAATATTGGGGTCAGATCGGATGACCAACTAAAAATAACTAAAATTGGTTAGGCGATAACAGCTTTTCGAAGTGCGTGATGGCTGTATGATCATAATTATAAGGGATCGGACTACATTTTTTTATTTCATAAATACAAACTTCTTAGTTTCTGCTATCGAACACTAAAATAATTTTTGCTCTATCTTTAACATTTACCAAGTTATAAAGGTTTGAAATTCAAGATTAGACAGAGAAGCACATACCCACTTGTGACTTCATTTGTTAGTAACGCCATAAAATATAATCTCCATACAAAAAATCGTTTTTGAAAGAGACATATTGGAACTTAAAAGAATCACTGTAAATTCGTTTTTCAACCGATTCTGTTTTTTTTTCTATTTTTAACCGACTTCAAAAAAGGAGGAGGTTCTCAATTCGTCTGTATTTTTTTTTTATGTATGTTATTAGATATCTCCGCCAATTGTTAACCGATTTTAATAATTCTTTTTTCATTCGATAGGATTTACTCTCGAGGTGGTCCCATATTAATTTCGTCAAGATCTGATGGTGGAACATGAGGTAAAACTTGGAAATTCCTCAACGGAATGTAGCATTCGCGTCGTTATTCATCTATTCTTTTAGTCATATCTCAGTCAGTTTTCAACCGATTTTGATGATTCTTTTTTCATTCGATAGAACGTGCTTTAGGGATAGATCCATATAAATTTTGTCAAAATCTGATGATGAAATAAGAGATAAAAGCGGAAACTCCTCAACCAGTGATAGCAACATGCATCGCGCGCGATACCGTTTGTGGTGGAATGTTGCTAGGCAACGAAATAAAGTTTTGTCAGTTTGCTGAAAATCTACGTTTCCGTTGTTCCATATAAAATTATATTATTCGATTTTATCTCATTTTTTGGCGACCGTGACAGGACAAGAACCTGCTCGGATATTGTATTGGATATCACAAATAATTTAGCTTCTATGGCTGAGTGGTCGAGTGTTTTACTCTCTTTACAGAGGTTTCGGGTTCGAATCCCGGTGAAGACACTCTTAAACGAAAATGTCCTTGTGAGACTTTTTTCAGTTTAGTTGGGACATTGCTGCCCGAATCACCTGATTGTCTGAAAAGAAAGATGATTCCGTGATTCGGAAGACACGTTAAGCCATGTGTCTCGGCTCTAATATCTACAGAAGGCGTCGTTACTCGTGCTAAGTCAGTGGGTTTTGACAAGGGCCCGGTACTATATTAACTGTGTGAGGGTATGTGAGGTTGGTTGTCGACCTTACAATCCACAATATGAAGAAAAAGAAGAAGCCAGCCTACGTTCACTATCTGTATGTAATCAGCTAACGACAGACTTTCAAGATACCATCTCAAACCTGAAACTCCTTACGAATAGCCCAAGTATCGGGGTAAACTATAAGCTTATTAAGAGGGAAGAATAGTACGTGCTCGTCCATACAAAAAGAGAAAACGTTTTTCCACTTCTAAATATTTTCCAATCTCCATGATTTTTTAGTATGTTATTGACACAATGAATGACTAGGTTTATAGATTTTTCTTTTTACAAAATTCGCTATAGATTCAAACTTATATAGGCACCTCAAGTAACGTAATTTTTATGATTAAAACTGTGTCGAATTAAGCCGTTTGTTGAACAAAAACAATGTTTTTTTTTAAAACCAAACCTATGAACCTAGAATATATTGTGCTGAAACGATCGACATCAAAATAAAAGTGATTTGTTGAAATTTAGTTATTGGATACCGTATTCTCCCGAAATGGGAATTTCATCAAGAAAAGTACCTATTGTCAGTCGCGAGCTGCAACGCTCTCGCTCTCTCTCCCGGGGGCATGAGCGCACGAGCGATAGCAAATGTTTTCCTAAATATCTATTTCATTAGGATCGCGAAGCTATTCTTTCCTCTTAGCATTGTCAGTTTAGTGGCCAGCTGGACTACTAAATGACCTCTTACTTCGTAGCCTCTTACTCAGTTTAACTTATGTTACTTTCGAAACAATCATTAATAATATAATAAACAACTAAACGCGCTTGCATAGCACGAAAGACGCAGTCTAAACTAAGCAAATACCAAAAATACGAGAGTATAATATCTTTGTACTGAAACTGTTAAATAACAAAACCTAGCTTTGGATAATGAAGAAAAATAATAGTCATAAAATAAAAATAATTTTAACAAAAAATAGAAACCTCCTTCAAATTACCTTATATGGTTATCTCCACTAAAAAGTAACAAATAAAATAACATTCCAGATGGAACATGAAAAAAAATATTGCTAATATCCTCAATTAAGTAGATAGGTAGTGTATTAAGTAAATATTTAGAACTTTGTACTTCCTTTTGGAGTCGGTGCCAGCCAAAAAATCGTCGATTAGTCGTGGACAACTGTTTTAAGTCAACGTGTTTTAAGTACAATTTTCGGCTGGCACCGACTCCAAAAGGATGTACAAAGTTCTAAATATTTACTTAATACACTACCTATCTACTTAATTGAGGATATTGGCAATATTTTTTTTCCATGTTCCATCTGGAATGTTATTTTATTTGTTACTTTTTAGTGGAGATAACCATATAAGGTAATTTGAAGGAGGTTTCTATTTTTTTGTTAAAATTATTTTTTTATAAACTAACGGCGTTCACAATCTTACGGTGACATATGCATACAACCAAATTTGCTTATTTGGCGTCCCTGGACGTTGCCACCCTGGGCAAGGACGCGGTTTGCTACATTGGGCAAGCGCACGGTTTACCACATCGGGATACGGTTTGCCCGCCTCCCCCCCTCCTAGATCCGGGCTTTTTTACACATGCCAGCAGAGGGAACGGCGGCGCAGATACACTAATATTTCTCTCCCTGCGTGACTAAAGGAGAAACACGTAGAATATAAAATGACATATGGTATTGTAAGTATGGTCGACATTAACAAATGTGCATCTTATTAGTTAACATTTATAACTTATTAAACTGAAGATGAAAAATCAAGCGTGTAAAAAAACAAGTTGAGTTTTTGATAGGGCAGTCGTGTTTTCAATTATTCTAACTAAAATATAATGTCTGGCTGTAGGTTAAGTAGAAAAAGCATGAATTAATGTTGTCGCCCTCTTTCATCTAACTTCGTTCCAATCACCTCACCCTAGCAGATACCTTGAATTATAGTATACATGAAAGTGATAGATAAGATATAGCTCGCCTATTTTGCCTGTTGTCATGAGGTCGACAACTGACCTCACAAACCCTAGTGTCAGTGTTATAGTACCACCTCCTCCCACCTAATTTCTACAAAATCATCCCCCGAACAGTATTGTACAACACGATACAATTTAGAAAACCAGAAAGCGCGTGTTCCCTGTTGCCCTGTTACGTAGAGACTCACCTTTTACATTGGTGACCCCTGTTGCCCTTTTCGGTCTTCTGTTTTTGTCTCAACTCTATATATATATTTTTTAATTTGACACTTATTATTATTTCCATAATTCATTATCCTGTAAATCCAAATGTCTATTTTAAATTACTTAACATTACCGCAAAAGGCATTCAAATAATCATCACCATTCTTGATTATTACAAGGATTGCGTTGCGTAGGCGCTGGTTTTATGCTGTTATCTTAGTTCAGACACACGTTGGAGCCGTTATCTAATCACGGAGCTAGGCAGCTCTAGACCTTGACGTCGGCATTACTACTAGGTAGGTACTACCAGTGATCCTACAACTAACGAACTAGTATATTATTTAAATACTTTTTCATTATTTTATTATTAATCTAGTGAGCGTGAGTGAGAGCGTCGGTGGTCTAGTGGCTAGGGCCGCTGCCTCCCGTCCGGGAGACGCGGGTTCCATCGATCCCCACCACGTACCAATGTGTTTTCGAATTTCGAACTCATATGTACGTTTATTCGACGCTCTTACGGTGAAGGAAAACATCGTGATGAAACCTGCACACTCCTGCGAAGAAATTCAAAGGTTGTGTGTGAGGTCGACCAATCCGCACTAGGCCAGCGTGGTCGACTAAGACTTGATCGCCCCAATTCAGGGTAGGCTCGAGCCTCTCGGTGGGGACGTTATGATGAGTCTAGCGAGCACGAAGCGCGAGCGAAGCGTCTCCGTTTCAGCTTGGGCTAAAATGCCTTCGTTTCTCCGGACGTCCGGGGGATGTCCGGCGGTTCTCCTCTACAGTTCGCATTTCTCAACCGATTCTCGTGAAATTTTGTTAGTGGTTCTATAGTTATAATATATTTTTTAGCTGGTTCAATTTTTTTTTTAATTGGCTGGGGTTTGTAAACATAAAAAAAAAACATATTTCAGCCAATTCGAAAGACAGATTCCTTCCCAGAAAATACTATACTGACGAATATCATCTCTTGTTCTTTCTCGATATCGATTATTTATTTATCGTATAGCAGTTTTTTTTTCATTTAGGGCTACAGTAAGAAACCCGCTGCACTGAGGAACTGCTTTGCGCCGTCTGATAGTACCTTTAGGTCCTCGGCATCTCCCCCCGTGTACCGACCGGGTGGCAGGGCAGTCAAACACAACACGGACCGTCTGCTCTGGGTGACCACATTCGCAGGCTGCCGTCTCGCTCCAGGCCCATCGATACGTACGACTGATAACGCTTCGATGATAATAATAATATTTCGTAAGAGGTTGCATAATCATCAAATGACTGGAGTCTCCTTTTAAGCATTGCAATGCCTGTAGTAGGAGACTGCGCTCTTCCCATTCAAAATAGTTACTTACTAACATTTTTTTTGTTTACTGATTTTACAAATTAAAACTAAATTTTCGATGATAACGAAAACCTGAGTGTTAGTCGTAAATTATAAGATTTGTGATATGGCACATTTTATAGTAAATAATAATAATAATAAAAAATCGCTACTAAGTTATTTTATTAGTTGCAAACACTTTTAGTCACCTGGAAAATAATAAGTCCTTATTAAATATTTAGCCCAAGATACTGAATCATATTCTAAAAACACTGCACTACTGCTCCAAACAAGTAATCAATCAATCAGCCTATTGCAGTCCACTGCTGGACGTAGGCCTCCCCTCGGGCACGCCAAAGCGCACGATCACCCGCTTTCCTCATCCAGCCACCACCAGCGTCTTCATCAGGTCATCAGTCCACCTGGCTGGGGGGCGTCCCACACTACGTTTCCCCACCGGTTTCGTAACCTTTTTAGATAAGATAAAATTATGAACTAGAGCAATATAACACCCAAAAATGATTAGGATTAGATGCTCGTATAATCTAAGCAACTAACACCTACCTACAACAAGACCGCGCCCGCTATATGTTACCACATTGATAGAAATGTAGAAATAGCGATTAGGCCCGATAGGGAAAAATATAACTATATAAATCATCAACGCCTCAAACACGTCCCCACCGAGGGGCTCCAGCCTACCCTGAATTAGGGCGATTAGGCCTTAGTTGACCACGCTGGCCCACTGCGGGTTGGTCGACTTCACACACAACCTTTAAATTTCTTCGCAGGAGTGTGCAGGTTTCATCACGATGTTTTCCTTCACCGTAAGAGCGTCGAATAAACGTACATATCAATTTGAAATCCGAAAACATATTGGTACATGGTGCGGATCGAACCCCTAGCCACTATAAATACCTAAAAGTAATTTCATAATGATATTCAAATTAAAAAGGCAATAAATTTCATTGATTTTTAAACAAACAGAATTCATTCACTGAAAGCTAGTTCATTGAAAATGTAAATTAAGTATTTTTATATTCCTGTAATATTTTGTTTTGTTGTAAACATATTGTTTTTGAGAGGAGAAGTCTTGTCTACTTATTTATTCGGTTTCTAGTTACCTATCGACGACGATCAAGAGCTAAAAACAAAGTAGCTAAGCGCCTACATCTGAAAATGAAAAATGAAAGCTTCGAGGAGAACTTTGTATCGTCTCTTATACGTGAATCTGTACAAACATTATAGTGGTGAGATGATTATGTCCTCAATTGCAGAAGAGTGTAAACAAACAAATAATCGCATAATACGAGGGTAACGACCGTACGAACGTCATATAAAGTTTCTGGGCTGTCGTCTATTTGCACATTTATTTATATTTTTTACTATAATGTTAGCATGCTAATGAAGGTGTAAAAGATCATCTGTGTTATGTTAGTACTATATTAGTTTCTGTGTCCGTTAGTTCTTGAATTGGGACCACAAGCCGAAAGGCATAGTGTTAGATAACCGCCCCCGCCGGCGGGGACGCGGAACTAATAGTAGAATTAATTCAGTAGGGCCTGGTAGGGGTCATTCTTCTCCGACGCGCTTCTCGCCCTGGTAACGTTCTGGGCCGCGGTCCGAGCCCGTGTGAGGGCGCCCCCAGATACGTTGTCATAAAGTTCTAAGGGGTACGGCCTTCTGCTCCCCCGCAAGTCCGCGCCCGCGATATTACCACTCTAGTAAATATAGCGATTAGGTCCGTAAAAAAAAAAAAAACTCCCACAAGGTGGAGAGATGACTTTGTGAAGGTTGCTGGGCGCCGCCGCCGGTGGAAGCAAGTAGCGGAAGACCGTTTACGTTGAAAACTATGGGGGAGGCCTATATTCAGCAGTGGACGTTTTCCGGCTGAGATGATGATGATGGTGGGAAACGCTAATTGTAGTTATTGTAACTCTACTGACACAATAAGAAAAATATGCTGGATTTAGCTAGCCCCTTTACGATGCTTTACCATCCCACAAAAGCACACAATTCCATTTTTAAATGACTCGCTGAAGGATTTTAATGCTACCTTTCGGATGCAACTACTTACGTTTCCTTTATTCGCGTTCTCGAAGGCTCCACTATTGGTATTATAGCAAAATACCATCATGATCAGATTAATGGGTTTAAGTTTAAGCACATCTTTAGCCTTATTTAGGAGCATTATTGTTAAGTTAATCTTAAAAAATACCGTTTCGAGAGAATATCTATTTTCCATTTGGTACGCCAAGGTTGTTTTGATCAAGTGCAATAGCTTCGATTTATATGCAAAGCTTATCGATTTTGCAACAGCACCTTGCACATAGAAACACGCAGTACATATTGGTGTTTACATAGATTATTATCGACGAAATTTTTCATTTTCTGCTTATTCGGTGTTTATATCTTTTCATGTTTGTAACGGTACATCAATCGGCATGTGATGATGTGAAACAAACATTTGGACTGTTCTGATTAGAACAATCTGTATTTTTTTGAGACGAGTTTGGCGGCGCTGCGGCGTATATGGAAATGCTTTCGGTACTGATTTACTTGACGCGACGTTTGGATACTTTGACACAGAATAAATAATAGTAGTACCCTTGATGATGATTAATCCTTTAACTCCTCGAGGAGCATAGGGCCTCTACAGTTCTCCTCCATAGACGTCGAACTCGTGCCTTGTTTTAGCCTCATTCCATGACATCCCAAAGCTCTTCAGTTCTTCGACAATGGATCTCCTCCAGGTGGTGACGGGGCGACCCTGTTTTCTACGACCACCAACTGGGTTCCAGTCCTGCTTTAGAGATGTAGCTGTCGGGTCTTCTTAGGCAATGCCCTATCCAACTCCATTTCCTCTGCAGTACCCTTTGAAGAAGTGATTATTACAAAAGCAGCATGCGAATAGAGTAAGAATTATCTTAAAATTACAATAACCATATTTAGTGTTCGATTCTGTCTGTGTCAGCTAATAAAGGCATACATTCAATCTGCATATAAATCAAACTAGTAACTACTTTCACATGCTGCTTAATACACTTTATAAGATTCCGTAGTTATTAATTTAGAGTAATGTAAGGGTTTAATAATTAAATTTAACTGGTCGAACGAGCAAACGATGTTGTAAGTTCAGTTAGCAACGGCTCGAAAAATATGGTATGATTGTAACTTTTATTTTTAATGTGTGACCTGACCTCCAACTGTCCGGATTGCTACTCTTGATAAAAAACAGGTTCTTACATTTTTGAATCATATTACTATATACAAAAAGAAGTTGCTGCAGTACTAGGTACATGCGAAGATTTCTACCGCGAAGTCACAGAGTACTTCTAATGTTTAGTCACCGAATCGACTCAAAACAAAAAGAATAAGACTAGAGGTCATCATCATCAACATCAACGGCCCGTTACAGTCCACTGCTGGACTATGACCCTCCTCCACTTAAGTGGAGGGTTTTACCATAATCTCCACGCTTGGCAGGCGGGTTGGAGATCGCAGATTAAAAGGTCACTGTATCAGAGAGCGCTGCTGCCCGTTCCCTGTTCAATGTGTAGTCCCTAAGTCGCCACTTACGACACCCACGGGAAGAGTAGGGGTTGGTGGCAAATGTATTCTACTCTGCCGTCACCACACCGTACGTACCTACCTATATATAGTTCGCGCGCAATCTGAATGCAGCTCTGATGTAACTACTATGGCCGGCCACGAATGCATTCAGGTACTTAGAAGCAGGAAAAGATCTCATACCCATGGAAAAACCCGAAAACCCTACAAGCCAAGACGAGGGCGAACAAAATTAGTTACACAAATATCATACTTACGTACGTACATAAATTCGCGCTCTTATTGATATGTTTGTACGTGTCATGGCGACTACTCCCGACCTGAAACAGATACTTATTTAAATACAATCGAGTTCCGAGAGCGTATTTACCGTGTCCATTACGCCAGCAAGAAAATGTGTCCTAGACTGAATTTAGCGCAATATGCTGTGAATGTGTGCCAAATAAAAAATTAGTGCGCCTTATCGTTTTGGAAGAAAACAGGAAAAATAATTCCCGCTGGAGAAACGCTCTTCCAGCAGAAAAAATTCTAAACGAATGATCGAAGAGAGAAATAAAGTATATGGGACGATAGCTTATATTTGTGCGTAAATGTGCGCCGAAAATGAAATTAGTGTGTCGTATGGTTTTAGAGATATATCGTTTCCTGCTGGCGTAACGTTTTTGCAGATTTCAGTTTCGCGGAAACTATTGAATGTGTGATCGTTTCGTGAAACTGAAATCTGCAAAACGTTACGCCAGCAGCAAACGATATATCTCTAAAAGGATAGGACGCACTAATTTCATTTTTGGCGCATATTTACGCACTAATATAAGCTAACTGCCCATATAATTTATTTTTCTCTCCGATCATTCGTTTAGAACTTTCCTACTGGAAGAGCGTTTCTCCAACTGGAATTATTTTTCCTGTTTTCTTCCAAAACGATAAAGCGCACATTTTTTTTATTCGGCGCACATTCACAGCATAATGCGCTCTAATAACTTTTCACTACAAACTAGTTGTACTAAATTCAGCCTAGGACACATTTTCCTGCTGGCGTAATGGACACGTGTTTACTGACGTAGGCGCATCTGCGTTGCATTACTTGCATGGACGCAGCACGTGGAATTGTGTATTGTATAACCAGTAATTTGTTCGTGATGATCATCATCACGACTCTAGATTGTTCGCTAGGTACGTACATGGAGAGAAAAGTCATTGTCTGATGGTAATTGCTATCAACCAAACATATTTGGATGATTTGTTGATTATAACTTCCCAATATAAGTTAGATTCGTTTTCTTAGAACGAATGGAGAAGAGTTATAACTCGAAATTGCCATCAAGGCTGAAACCTTATAGTCAAATATGACTATTGCTAGGAAGACCAGTGCTAATGTCACTTTAATCGCAGATTAATGTAATCAACTAGAAAGCTGGAGTAAGGTCAGCATGCATGACGAACAATCCTTGACCACAACTGTCGTTGTTAACACAAATGTGCGAACTAAACGCTCAGAACATTCATTCATATGCCGAGTTATTTTGAAACCACTGGCCAAAATTAAATATAATGTTTAGACCATCATAAGTAACAACTTTTTCCAAAGAACATTGTGTTAAAAACACAAAAAAAAAGCAACTTTTCATACACAATCAACTTTACTATTTTGTATGGGAGGTTTGTTTTTTTCGGGCGGTGTCTCGTCTTCCTATGAATCTTTGGAAAAGACGGTCCCGCACCGCTTTACCTACTTTGTGGTCTAAACATGTTTGGCCAGTGCAGTGGTTTCAAAATAACCCTGTATTCATTCATATTCATATTATTAAGCAAAACCTAAAGAATATTATAGATATAATGAACATAAGGAAGGAAATTAGTGCAGTAAACATAATGCATAGGTACGTAAAAAGTATAAACGTACATAATAATGTAAAGGGTAAGTAACTGTGTGTACAGTATGTGTATGGGGGTGTGTGTGTGTTGTGCATGTGTGGTTACGTGTGTGTGTATGAGCAGTAGAAAGTGTTTGTTCTAAATTACCTACCTGCGAACTTGTGTCATCTTTATATTCTCTCTCTTCGTCGTGTCATGCTGGATAATTGCCTTCACATTAACCGGTTTGCTGTTACTGCACTTCCCGCTTCCAACCAAGTATTTGCTGCAACCTTTATTACATTTTCACGCTGTCCTTCATTGCGCGGTTGCCACTTTTGAACTTGAAGGTTGCTGAGGTTGTTGCTACTGAAATCTTAAACACGAAGACTCAGATTGGATTAAAGAAGAATTAAGGCGGGGTTATGCGAAAATACTGCCCATAGTCGCTACTTTGACGATCAAATACTAGCACTTTTACTGATGCTATAAATGTAAAAAAAAATGTGCTAACAGAATGTATCCTTAATAAAATTTTAAAATACATTATCTAAACACATTATCTCATTATTATATTTTAGAAATAAAGAAGCAAAAATATTTTTTACGTCCTTAATCTCGTAACTTAGAGCGATGACCATAGTTTTTTTCGTTAATATAACTTGCCGATTATTGACTTAGATTTTAAATCGATTACATTTTTCATAAAGTCTGCCGTTTTCTGTTAATAAGCAAAAGAGTTCAAGAAAAACGAGTTTTTCGCACGATTCCTGCGCGGTGTCGGACGTAACCACCGTGAAGCATCGCACGCTAATATGAACGTTATTTCAGTAGTGCTGCGGTTGAACTTTCAACTAAGCGCGTTGAGTTGCAAATTTTTAGCATAACCCGGCCTTAACGAAACGTTAAAATAAATTATCTAATCGTTGTTACTACAAGACTTGGCCTTGGCTTGAGGTTGCTAATTGATACGAATTTGCAAAAAATGCTTTTTGATTCTTTGTAGGTTATTCTTTTAACTCGTTTTTCCTTATTATTAACATTTTATCTTTTAAATTCTCGGAAACGCAATCTTGTAGGTAGCTTCTCTTATAAGTCCTATGATGTTTAGGCTTAAACCTGAAATAGTTTATCTATGTTAAACTTAAACAAACAACCTTATCCATCCATAAAAAAGAGGCTAGTAGATTTTTCTAAATTATAGTAATAAGACTTGTCGCGCTATTTAATTATTTTATTTAGAGAGCTCGAAAATTTATTAGAAGAGCCGACTGCAACTAAACACGGAATAAGGTCGAATGAAAATAAAAAGAGAACTCGAAAATGCGAAACTCAAACTGCTTGTTATACAAGCCCAAACACTTGCCAGAAAGTCATAGAAATTAGGAATCTTCGCCAAATAGTGTTACCTATTAAACTTGACCGCTGGAGCATGTTAGCGTGTGCCGGCGAACATTTGCATCAGACATCAAGGCCACGCTACACTTGCAGCTGTTACTCATCGTGTACTTTTATAGTCTTAGCTAATTCGGACCATGTAAACATTGAGTAAGATAGCGAAAACGTGCACAGAATTACGGAGATTGTAGTAAACCATGTTGGCCGTGTGGTGACGGCAGAGTAGAATACATTTGTCACCAACCCCTACTCTTCCCGTGGGTGTCGTAAGAGGCGACTTAGGGACTACACATTGGACAGGGAACGGGCAGCAGCGCTCTCTGATACAGTAACCTTTTAATCTGCGATCTCCAACCCGCCTGCCAAGCGTAGAGATTATGGCAAAACCAAACACTTAAGTGGAGGAGGCTCATAGTCCAGCAGTGGACTGTAACGGGCCGTTGACGTGTTGGTTTTATAGAAATATGCCTAGATGGTCTAGAATAACAGTAACGAAAGATCAGAGATGAAGTTTGTAGAAAACATATCTACTTTATAACAACAAAAATGTCGTCGGTTTGGCTCGGCTTGATGCATTGGCTTGGTTCGGCTATTAAATTTTCATTCAACAAGGAATGACTTCTACATTCTGTGCTTCTACAACTAGTAGCCGGCCATCACTATAACATTGTAATCATGCGTATTATTGAGCACAATGAGATGCAAATCTTTGCAGATTTTATGACGCGCTTGCGCTATCATAATTGTGGATAAAATAAACAACGTTTATCTAAAATGCTTTATTTTCATTTCAGGTAAGCTTCTTTCATGGAACCTGTGCACTACAATTATTTTATTAAAACTTAAATTAAAAATATTTTATGCTCTAAGGCCTATACTATGCGATAAATGATTACTTAGATGATAAAAATGTCTGGTCAACTGTTGTTCGGAATCAGCAAAGTACATTATAATTATGACTTATGTATGATTCTTTATATATTTAAAAGAAAAGTACAAAAGATACGATTCCTGTGGAGTTTCTTCTGGCCGTTCTTCTCCACAGCGAGGAAATTGTCAATATAATAGGTATGACACTTTTCCTTACACCCGTCCAATAGCCGCTGCTGAATAGCAGCGGAAAGAAGCTTGAGCTTGGAATTTCTGCATCTAGTTCCATCCCGTCATCCTAAACAGATCATGTCGCCAGCTGGTCTGAGTGTCGCCACCTTGCCCGCAACTATAAGTATTGGCTGGAACTGCCAAGGACAGTGCCTCTTCTGCGCCATTATTTCTTCCGTATCGTTCCGTCGAAAACCGTCTTTTCAGACGGTCAAAACGGCGATCAGTCAAAATTGGTGTTTGGTGGTCCATCTTCCCCTTCCATCATCCCGTCTCCCGCGTCCGCGCACCACGTTTGAGACGTGTTTTCAATGAAAAAGATTGGGTGTATTACCATCTGACTTAATCATAATCATATCATTTATTGCTTCATGTGGTACCATACTATACACCTTTAATAATGAAGCCGCTTAACTTGCAAAGAACATAGACTACATACATGAATAAATTGATCTCTGTTTGCACATAATTTTGCTTAAAGTTAAGTTCTGAAATGTATCAAGATGACAATCGATCAAAAGTTTATTTGTGTTAGACTTCATACTTTGAACTCTACTTAATAAATATTTATTAAAACGTGGGTAGGTAGTCAGTCAATGGATTCACGTGCTCAAAAGAACCAGTTCGATTTACATCCTTCGTCGTCGGGATAATTCAATATTCTTGTTTTAAAAATATGTTAGAAACAAAAATTGCTATTTACATACATAATATTTAATCTATTTATAGATTTCTAAAAATATTCTTAGAGGCTTTACGGAATTCGTAACGTCCAGATAGATTCGTTGTTTTTTTTCTAACCGGCTAGGCGACTTCAAAAAGTTCTCAATTCGATTGTATCTTTATTTTTGTCATCAACATCAACGGCCCGTTACTGTCCACTGCTGGACTATGAACCTCCTCCACTTAAGTGGAGGGTTTTGCCATAATCTCCACGCTTGGCAGGCGGGTTGGAGTTCGCAGATTAAAAGGTTACTGTATCAGAGAGCGCTGCTGCCCGTTCCCTGTTCAATTTCAATGAGTAGTCCCTAAGTCGCCTCTTACGACACCCACGGGAAGAGTAGGGGTTGGTACAAATGTATTCTACTCTGCCGTCACCAGTCACCACACGGCGATTTTTGTCATAACAGTTTGCTAATCAATTTATGAATTTACGTAATTTATAATAATTCAAAATAGTTTGTTAGACGTCATTCTCATACCATCCCAGTTTTATTATACCATCTACAATAATCTACATAGATGATATTCTAAAAATTCATTTTGTATTAGCTGGACGATGTCTTCTAATAAATAACATGCGAATAAAATAAACCATAGTTAATATGAACAATCAATCTTTCAATCAGAACTACGAAATCATGATAAGGCGTAATAATAAAAGCCTCTGCTTTTCCTTATTCTATAGGTATATTAGGTACATGCCGGCATCCAAGTTATTATCTTTGTACGCAATTGACTACCAGTGTTATATAACTACCGCCCGTTTAGATTACACAGGAAAATGATACAACATGAATGGTCTTAAGATCCTTGCTCAAACAAGTAAGAAGGTCGACAACTTAAAAGAGTAAACTTCGATATAGTAAAGGAATGTATTTATTTATTTATTTGTTTATTTAGGACTGCCAGTGGATGATACATTAAAAAGAAAACTTAATATTTAGACATTATTAAACAAAGAGGTAAATGCACATTCTGTTTAAGGCAATCACATCATGCATATTATTTAATAGGACATGTTTTTCCTTACTAACTAAAATTAATTTAAAATTAAAAACATTAAATTATAATTTAAAATAAAATGTAATAATACCTCGAAAGATAAGCTAAGCATCTCCAACGATTTCCAACACTATATGTAATACCAGAGCAAAACTGTTCAGACGTTGGATACTTTCTTCGGTACAACAAGTTCACTGAAATAAGACATCAAAGCTCATTTTTCATCATTATTTGTCTCATTTTGGTGAATAAAGCTTTTTTTATTTTTATATCAGGTAACATCGGTTTCAGAAAAAAAAATTGTTTTTGAAGACCAAAATTAATAGGCCAGTCATATGTTACATTTGAAATTGACATAATTGCGGTAAACTTGCTCTTTTGGTATGTTGTTTGGGTCCACCTAGATAGTATTTATCCAGATTTGCAGCAGTCTGAAATTCTCGCGCGCTGAGTAGTTGCTGAAAAACCACCAAAACCGACATTGGAAGGCTCTGACGACAAAGGTCACTACTACTTTTTTAAAGTGTACAAAATTCCTGATAGTTTGAGCCCTAATTCAATTGTGTAGGTTAAACTTAAACGTTCTCGCCGCCGCCGATCAAAACCTGGCTTTGCTGTTTTACTCGTAGATCCCGCAAAGGTTTATGAGCTATTGGACTCGATTCGGGAATTCACGCTCTAATTCGTATTCTAAAATAAGGCATAGCTGTCAGATTAAGATATTTTTATGTCGGATGTTTTACGTGCTCTCTAAAATTTTGCAATCGACGCGTCCACGTTCAAATGTTTGAACGCTACCATTGGCGAATGTAGGGAAAACTCGTTTTGCGCCTGTGTAGCATTTACAAGTACGGAGTAAGAATTATACTGAAACCAGCTTTCCGCCCGCGACCACGCTCGCGTTGTGTAAGATTTTTCCCGTGGGAATATGACTTTTCCCGGTGAAAAAGTATCCTATGTGTTAATCCAGGGTATATAAGCTATCTCTATTCCAAATTTCATCCAAATCCGTCCAATAGTTAAGGCGTGAAAGCGGAACAGACATCTAAACATCCAAATATATTGTGATGTGATAGTGACCAGACCACGACTAGAGACCACGTCTCGGGAAACGTAGTGTAGGACGCCCCCTACCAGGTAGACTGATGACCTGAAGAAGGTCGCTGGTGGTGGCTGGATGAGGAAAGCGGGTGATCGTGCGCTTTGGCGTGCCCGAGGGGAGGCACACGTCCAGCAGTGGACTGCAATAGGCTGATTGATTGATTGATGTGATAGTGTTATTTGACAGGGTCAGCGCTCATTCATAACTCTCTGCTGTGCCTGTATCAATATTTATTTTTTTGCCTTTCCGCGTTCCCAACGAAGATTATCCTGACCGGTTTAAAGAACTTTCAATTATAAAGTATAAATACTAATAAGAACTGCGTTAAGATAATAGCTGCGGCCGAGCGGTTCGACCGTGAAGGGACCGGTACGGTGACGACATTGAATGCAGAATGCTGCTAGCCACCTTATTTAAAAAGCTGTTTAATTAATGCTAACCGCAAAGAAGTGACTCCCTTTTTATAAATCGTATAATGCAGACGATTGACATCTATAAAATAATTCACTTCGAACCTGGTGGATAAATCGAGCATTGTTCTGGAAAGTTGTTTTTTTGGAATTTGATAATTCGAGAATTTTAACTTAAAATACTGAAAAAAAATCTAAAATAAGAATACTAAGATGATAAAAAATCTAGATGTGTATTTTTACATCTTGACTTAACTAAATATATAGGTATATAATATATGAAGTAAATTGTTTTCTGCTATGTATTATATATTTAGGTGTATTATGTCAGGTGGACTGATGACCTGAGGAAGGTCGCTGGTGGTGGCTGGAAGATGAAGGCGGGTTTACGTCCAGCAGTGGACTGCAATAGGCTAATTGATTGGTTATTATATTATTTTAAAGAAGGACATTCCTTTATTATGAAGAAAATCTCTTCCACACTATAATAACATACTATGCTTATAATTTTTTTCTATACTTCCTTTATCATAATCGCGATGCATTAATAATAAAAATAAACCTAATTAATATTGTACGAAATTTTCACAACTTCACGTCCAAGGCACTGTTTTACCCGTTTAAGTTGCACTTATAATAATAGTTTACGTCGGCAGCACTCGGGCTTATGACACATAATGACTGTCCATTTTACCCTGCAATTTACACGTGGCTCAAGCTTCCCAAGGCCATGGGGGTGCACTCTCCTTCTAGACTGCACATGCACAAACTGCAGTAAGTGGTGCCTAATCTAAGGTATCATCATCATCATCAACGGCTCGTTACAGTCCACTGCTGGACTATGAGCCTCCTCCACTTAAGTGGAGGGTTTTGCCATAATCTCCACGCTTAATCGCACGGGCGAATAGGTTGTAAACAAAAGATTTGATACATTTTATTGATTTAAAAATACTTAAATACAATTTTCCAAGTTTATCGCATTTGTTATACGTATTAATTAAGTGTATTTTGTGTTAATTAGTGTATAAGTGTAAAAAAATCTAATATTTATCCTAAATTGTGTATTTAAAAAACGTACCGTTGACAGTTGAGTATTTTATTTGAAATAATTTGCTACTGGGCTATATACTACGATACTTTCAATATAACTAGTTACTTAGGGACGTGAATCGATTTGAAATTACTTAGTTTTTTGTTGAATAGCTTATTTTTTTTTTTTTGTACATTTCATTAATCATAACCTCAATTTAAGTGACTGCTTATCAGCTGTGCTACAGCCGTGTTTTAATCTTGCTTTTTTACTGTTATTTATTTTGTTTAAAATGCCAACTACCAGAAGTGAGGCAGCCCGTCAACTAGAAGACAACTTAAAATTAGCTTTGTATGAATTAAAACAGTGTAAGGTAACCAATGAGCAGTTGCTTACTGAGAGAGATGAAAGTGAGAAGGAGGTGTTGCTTATTGTTAATAAGAACTTAAAATTGAAAAGTGAGATGACAGAGTTGCACAACAAGTTCCTTGACGTGACGGGAGATAGGGATCGGCTTCAGCACTTGGTGGATGGCTTTGACCGGAGTGGCAGTGCGTTCGAAGATGCTCTGAGGCGTATTGCTGTCCTGGAGAAGGAGCTTCGCGACGCACGTAACGAGATTTCTGCACTAAAAACTGCAAACGATAGCCTCAGGTCGGCGCAGACCCAGTCACTCTTTGAGGAGCTGATCACTCCACCTGTATCTTCTGTCATCTCACCCACAGATCAAAATTCATCTGTAACAATTGATCTTACGTGTGATAGTCCTAACAGATCGCAATCTGTTACCACTATGAGCTGTAGTAAAAATAAATTAAAGAAATATGTTAAATTGAATAATTTTATAAAAAAACTCAAAAACTAGCAAATAGAAATAAAATATTTTGTAAAAATGTAAATTGTAGCAAGGAACGTGTCGAATTAATTAACGAAATCGACGATTGTAGATTATGTTTGGAAAAAACTACAGAAAAGTACGAATGTGACACACGGCGCCTCCAGTCAGATATGCATATTTTAAACTCGTCATTACAAAGTATTACACGTAAATATGAGTCAGCACAACACGAAATTAAGGAGCATGTGTCGGCTATGAATAGTTTGTTGGAGATGTGTAAGTATAATTATGACACTTTCATATCTTTGACCGACAATCACATCTGTGATTGTAAACAAGCTCCAGCGAGCTGTTCCGTGCCGACCGTGTGTCCCGCCGAACAGCCGGCCGAACAGCTGATACTGACCCAGGCGCCGTCAGTCGACTTGAGTACTAATAGTGTTATCAATAACGCCTCCTCCTCTCGAACAAAGAATAGGTATATAATGTACAGCGATGAACTTGGAAAAAATATAGGTTTACAACTTAGTCGGCGCGTGGGCCAGGCAATATTAAATAACTGTATGCCTGGCGCCACATATTCACAAATATTAAACAAAGTGTTGTCATCGCAGTTTTTAGAACCCACGACCCTAATTATTTTAATTGGTAGAAGGGAAAATGTATCTCAAAAACTAATTACTAAATACTTTTCCAAACTAAATTCTTTACAAAATGTAGATAAAATAATCTTATTTGCGTTTCCCTTCAGCCAATCTTTGTCGCAACATGAGAATTATATAAGACATGATTATAATACATTTATACACACATTGACATGTCGACATACTGAAAAATTTCATTTCATAGACACCAATATTTGTATTGGAAAATATTTTTATTTGACTAAGGATAGGTATTACCTATCTAGATTTTATACAAAACAGATAGCAGAGTTGCTATCTTATTTTATTTTGAACTCAGTCAATTTTTTGACTAATGAAACGCCTGCTTTTATTGAGCAGAGTAATAATAATGACATATACCCCTTGGAATCTGTTCCAAGTTCTTTAAATTAACCCATAGGACAACAGAGAGTAACTCTGGCAGTAGCCCTAATATTTGTATAAATATACCTTCATCTTGCCCATTAAATCAAGTTACTAGTAATAAATGTAAAAGCAAGAATATTTTAAACGTGGTTCATCAAAATATACAGGGCATATTAAGCAAGGAATTAGAAGTTGAGTTGTTCATGAACTGTAATAATATTGATATTTTATGTATTACAGAGCACTTTTTAAAAAGTTATCAGTTCATGTTCAGCTTTAATAACCACCACGTAGCTAGTTCGTTCAACAGAAAAAAAGCAGAACGCGGTGGCTCCTTAATACTTGTTAATAATAGTTTTAAATATAAGGAACGAGTTGACATAGTGAGCCTGTCTGTTGAGCGTACTATTGAAATAGCCTGTATTGAACTTGAACAACTTATTGTAATGAGCGTATACAGACCACCAGATTCATCTTTTGATTTATTCGAAAAGATAATGGATGAAGCGTTGACTAAAATCAGCGATAAAAACAAAATTTTTATAATTTGTGGTGATTTTAATGTTAATCTGTTAGAGGATAATAATACTTGTACTAGATTTAAATCTTTATTTTTATGTCACAACATGAACTATCTTTTTTTGGAGCCTACTAGAATTACTGCAACATCTGCTACTTGCATTGATAATATATTTTCTAACATTACGCCTACTTACAAATCGGTCATCAATAAATTAACCTCTGATCACTCTGGTCAGATAGGTATATTCAATATTAAAATAAAAAAGGACCAAAAAGAGGATATTACATGTGTCCCCATTAGTGACACTCGGCTAGAACACTATAGGAATAATATTTTAGATAAATTATCGGAAATACCATACAGTGACGATCCAAATTTATTGTATAACTCAGTATTTAACTTTGTCAAAAATGAATATGATACGGTATTTAAATCAAAAACTATAAAAGTTAATAACAAAGCTTTGTTTAGTGATTGGGCGACAGCGGGAATTCATAGGAGCAGACGAAAATTATATGAACTCTATGAAGAGAAATCATATAACAAAAGTACGGCCTTTCTAGATTATGTTCGTAGTTATTCAAAAATGTTTAAACGCGTTTGTGCCGTAGCTAAATCCAATTTCATTAAAAACAAAATTGAATCTAGTAGCAATGTAATGAAAACGACATGGAAAATTATAAATAGCGAGACTGGAAAGGCCAAAGCTACACATAATAACTTCAAGCTTAAAATAGATAATCAATTGTTAAGTACAGACCTAGAAGTAGCAAAAGCCTTTGAAAATTTCTTTACGGACATTCCAGTTTCAACAACCAAGTCTTTAAATTCATCTCCCGCTGCTGCTGAATCTATACTTAAGCAGAACTTTGAGGAATGTAAAACAGATTTTAAATTTAGGCACGTAAATAATGAGGACATTGTAAAAGCGTTTAAATCCCTGGAAATGAAAAAGACGGCTGACGTCCATGGTCTATCTGTAAAAATTATAAGTTCCATTATAGATTGTATCGCACCTCACCTTTGTTGCATATTTAATCAATGTATAGATAATGGTGTGTTTCCTGACTTGATGAAACTAAGTAAAGTGATACCTTTATTCAAAGCCGGTAGTACATCAGACCCCACAAATTTTAGACCTATATCGATACTACCAACTCTTAGCAAAATATTTGAAAAACTCATACTTAATCAATTGCAGAGTCATTTTTATGTCAATAATTTAATTCATGTTGCTCAGTTTGGTTTCACAAGGGGTCGTTCAACAGCCGACGCTGGTGTTGAGCTAATTGACAATGTTTTTGGTGCCTGGGAAGACGCAATGGATGCAATAGGTGTATTCTGCGATCTATCCAAGGCTTTTGATTGCGTCCATCATGACATTCTTGTCAGGAAGCTACGCCATTATGGTGTAAAAGATCAGGCTCTTGGCCTTCTGGAGTCATATCTAACAGATAGGGTTCAGATGGTCGATGTTAATGGGAAAAGATCACCCGGATCTTCAATAAGTATGGGCGTCCCGCAGGGTTCAATTCTTGGACCTTTCTTGTTTTTAGTATATATTAATGATTTACCTTATCTTGTTAAAGCAAAACATGGGTTAGTATTGTTTGCCGATGATACTTCTTTGATATTTAAAGTTAAAAGACAACAATCAAACTATGACGACGTAAACAATGCTATCTCTAGTATAGTGAATTGGTTTACTGTTAATAATCTATTACTTAATGAAAAGAAAACTAAATGTATTAAATTCGTATTACCCAATGTGAAACCGGTAACTACAGATATATTTATAAAAGGACAGAAATTGGACCTTGTAGATTCGACTGTCTTTTTGGGCATTACTTTAGATGCCAAACTACAATGGGATTCTCATATAAATAAATTGTCGAACCGACTGAGTTCAGCAGCGTTCGCAGTTAAAAAAATTAGAGCCCTTACCGACGTAGACACCGCTAGACTAGTCTATTTCAGTTACTTTCATAGTCTAATGACCTATGGTATTTTATTGTGGGGTCACGCTGCGAATGCTAATAGTATATTTATTTTGCAGAAACGGGCTGTTCGTGCAATTTATAGATTAGGGCCTAGAGTGTCACTGAGGGAAAAATTTAAAGAAATCAATATTCTGACATTTGTGTCTCAATATATCTATGACAATCTTGTGTATATAAAACGAAATATAAGTAATTTTCAGAAGCACAGTGATATACACAATTTTAATACTAGAAATAAAGACAAGTTGGTTGCTTATGTCAGCCGACTACATAAAATTAGTAATTCTTTTAAAGGCAATTGTATACGCTATTACAATAAGGTCCCTACTGATATTAAAAACTTGCCTTTAGACAAGTTTAAAATAATTATAAAACAGAAATTGTATAAAAAAGGTTACTATAGGATATCTGATTACTTAGAAGATAGGTGTCCATGGGAATAGATTGTTTGAGTAGCAGGCTTTTTCGATATGTAATAAGCATTAATTTTGTAATTGACAATATTTTATTTAAAAAAGGAAACGCAAAAGATGCGACGACTGTGGAGTTTCTTCGGTGAGCTCTTCTCCACAGATTCCGCCATTGTGTTAGTGAACTCACCCAAAAAAAATGTAATGACGGATCTAAGTGATGTAATAACATCCTATGGAAATAAATTATTTTGACTTTGACTTTGACTTTGACTTTGACTTTGCTTGGCAGGCGGGTTGGAGATCGCAGATTAAAAGGTTACTGTATCAGAGAGCGCTGCTGCCCGTTCCCTGTTCAATGTGTAGTCCCTAACTCGCCTCTTACGACACCCGCGGGAAGAGTAGGGGTTGGTGACAAATGTATTCTACTCTGCCGTCACCACACGGCTAATCTAAGGTATACACATCCATAATCATATTGTGTGGGTTGTAAGATTGGCAACTGACCTCACGAACCCTGGCGCAGAGAGAGCCACCAAAGGCCTCGGACATAGCTCATGTAACTATATCGGCTAATTCTGATAGCTGGAACAGACTGTTAGACGTGCTTTCCGAAACATAGAATCGTCTTGTTTTAATTTTTATCAGACAATTATATCTTCTTCTTTATCGTGTGGGTTGTAAGGTCGACAACCGACCTTACAAACCCTGGTGTCAGTGTTATAGAGCTGCCAAAGGCCACTGAGTTGGCTCGTGTCCCTGCTATTATCTATAGCCGGGGCCTTCCGAAGCACGGAATCATCTTTTGTTTCGGATAATCAGGTGATTCAGCCTGCAATGTCCTAACCAAACTGGGGAAAATCTCACAAAAATATTTTTACTTGACAGTGTCCCCACAGGAAATCGAACCCGGAACCTTTGTAATGGGCGTCGAAATCTCGACCACTCGGCCACGGAGGCTGTTAAGATGATTATCTGATTAGATGATTCACCCTTCAATAAGTTACTGAAAATCAGTATTGTGGCATGACTGGCTATTTGGTCTGTTAATTTCAGTGATTAGTCTGGCAACACAGGTTGCACAAATTGAGATGAATGGCCGCCACACCACCGCCGCGCCTGCGCGCCACGCCGCTTCTGCGAATCGTGCGTAGTGCAGATAATGATACCAACGTCACAAGACTTGCGGTTTGGTATGTGGACTTGCTCAATTTTGTATTATTCTCAACAAAGCCTGGTTTTTTACCTTCTTCCTAACTAATGGCGACACATCTTACATAGACGTATTTCACCAGTGTCGAGTGATATTTGTAGGTTTAAGATATATCCTTGGATGATTGTTCGGTTATTTAGGCTCAGTAATGTGATAGTACAATTACTGAAGCCACCACGAGGCCTTTTGGCATCATCTAAAAATGTGAGCAAAGTGTATGCGATTCAATTGTTTTATTAAAGTTTATAGTCCCGAAACATTCACTAGATAATGCACTATCGAAATTATACACTAAACACTTCAATAAACTAAAATAAAAAAATTAAAACGAAGACACGTCCGCCATTGTCAGATGCTGACAAAAGACCAGGCTTTAGACTTCTTTTAAAAGTAGGCACTTAGAGAAATGCTGATGATATAAAATTTCGTGACGGGATCAAACATATTTCGAATTTAATGCTTGACATAACACGTTCAATATAAATTTACCATAATGCAATAATGGTAGTTATGTAAAAGTTGTAAAGATAAAAGTAGTTCAAATCGCGACCATTTAAATGTTTTAATCATTTGGAGTTTCTAGTATCTACGGATTCTAATTTATAAATTTAATGCTAATAGTATACGGACGACATGAATACATTTTAAAGATACCTCGGCTTTATTTACTTACATTTAACCCAAACTGACCTGTACTGTAAACCAGTTCAAACTAAACTGGAAATTGAAATCACTCTACATATACAAAATATTTATTTAATCTACCTGTAACGTTTTATGTTATCAATTTAAAGAACTTCTGAAGATGGTTAAACTCACGGAAACGACACAAAACGACTCGACTCACGACTAGCTCGACTCTCGTCATGAAATATCCACCTAATTATAGACAAAATATGTGAACGCATAAATTATTGAAAAAAAAATCATGCGAAACTATTAAAGGTGTCATTTTTTTCTTCTACAATACTTGGATAATCCCAAAAGCGTTCACATCCTGACCATGACTCACTCGCGCCCTGGCTTTGACGTCATCTAACCAGTTTTAGTGACACATTGGCTGTGTAGCTTTTTATGAACAACCCCATTATCGCTTAATTCAATTAATTCACTGTTTACTTCGGCCCGCGTCTGTCTGTCAGTTTACCTTTTGCACTCGATGCAACCGCACACGTTTCCCTGAGACTGTTTTCAGTGATTTCTGACTCTGTTGTTATTTGTTTATCTTTGTGACTGTGAATTTTGAGACTGTATGTGGATTGAAGGATATTTTCAAAGTGGATCACAAACTTGGTGAGTTGTAGTGTAAACATTCTCCTATTGCGCACTTTAAAGCCGGTAGCCGGTAGTTCAGTTGTTTTCTCAAGAGTCGCGTTCATGTAATTTATTTTATCAGTATCTGATGTGATGGGATTCAGAAGGGATTTGTTTTCATTACTACTTACCATATTGATTGCATTATTGATTATAATCATTTATCAATCATGCTATATAGTTTTGGCAGAAGTCAATGTCCTATCTCGAGTATAGAGATAAGTATACTCGACCCAACCTACATTTTATAGATTAAGACATTTTATTTTATGCACTATCGAACCGAATGTGGAATCTTCTTTATTTCTGCTTCAAAAATAATGTTAAAAATCTAACCTAACCAATACATCATGCGTCTAAATTCTACATGTGGTACACAAAACACATGTTATTGTTTACAGAGCCGTATGGTAGTGTTGTTTGTCGGTAGTTGAACTTCGTGACCGAGTGTTAAGTATAAATGTTATATAACTTATAGATAAGATTTCGCACGCTTTGATTGTTTACGTCGAATACACGTAACATTAACGTCATGCCCTTTATCTAAAGAATTGTTTTCAACTAACCTTCATACCAGGTTTTCTAAACTATGCTTCTATAGGATCTTGAATTACTCTAGTCAGGACGCTTTACAGAAAAGTAATTATAGAACCGCAAGTAGTTGAATAGAGAGCGTCGGTTGTCTAGTGGCTAGGGCCGCTGCCTCCCGTCCGGGAGACGCAGGTTCGATCCCCACTACGCACCAATGTGTTTTCGAATTTCGAATTCATATGTACGTTTATTCGACACTCTTACGGTGAAGGAAAACATCGTGATGAAACTTGCACACTTCTGCGAAGAAATTCAAAGGTTGTGTGTGACCAACCCGCACTGGACCAGCGTGGTCGACTAAGGCCCAATCGCCCTAATTCAGGGTAGGCTCTAGCCCCTCGGTGGGAACGTATAAAGAGCTGTTGATGCGTGACTAAATTAGTTATCTTGTTACTCTTAACACCTACAATGATTGGCTGAAAGTTTAAAACGTAATTTAACGTAATACGTAATTACGTAATTTCGTTTTACGTAATTTTTAATTTACCATATTACTTACTGTATTTTTACCCGACTGCTTTAAGCTAGAAGGAGGGTTATTTTTTTCGAGTGTATGTATGTATGTATGTATTGACACGCTCTACAGCCTAAACGGCTTGATGGATTTTAGCTAAAGAGGTATCGTTAGATTCGTCTTACTGGTGACTGGGTACATCAAATTTATAAAAAAATCAAGATGGCCTATTTTTGGCGCCAAAAGTTTTAAATTTTTCATGCAGTCGGGTTTTTTGTTTTTTTAATAATAGTGGTTATTTTATTTTCTATCTGAGAACGAAAGATTGGATCAATAAGAAAATACGTTTATATGAAAATATTGACAGGATGATCTACTTAGTTGTTTCTTTTTTTTTATCTCTCTATTATTCTAGATCTATTATTTAAAAATTTCTTATAGAACTAACGGGACCACGTTTTTATACATATTATGTGTCTTCTGCTTTCCATGATTACAGATAGTCTATGCTATACTGTAAAGACCTACTGTATATTTCTATACTGTATAGACCTAGTTAAAGTTGGTATTTATATTCCGTAATAAATCATACCTACGTCAATACGTGCCCGCATACGGCAATATTTCGTTGCGCATGCGCAGCAAAGGTAGCTCGGGGACGGCAAATTTCAGATTTTCCTCGAAATAATTGCTATATAAACAAGAACAATCACCAGTTTTCCTGTTTCATTTGAAATCATTGCAAGAGGAAGAGGAGCTTATTAACAATTATGATATAAAATACATTTTCTATTTACTTGGTAACGAGTGCATTATGTTGTTTATGTATGTACGTCATTACGTGCAATGCAATGAAGCAGTACTGTTTCAACGAACTAATGTTTTATTTAAGTAGTCATGTTCGAATCATTAGTCCAACCGACTTATTAAAATCAACCTTAATACCAACGGGCTTAGGTTGCAGAATCCAATCACATTTGCCCTTATTTGCACCAACAAATCGAAACTAGTCAGAACCGTACAGTCATGATTACTCATCTCATAATTATCTAACACTCCCTTCGCCCTCTGGGATTACCACATTTTACTTAGAAGCCCTCTGACGTAGCCACTGTCCTTCAGGCGGTCGCTGCAAAACGGCCCTAATCGACGGTCAATTAAGTACAACTCTGTAAACAAATCGCGTGCGCCTCGTGAATCATGCGCAGAGTTGCAATCTCCGGTTTGTGTGGCTCTGGTGATAACGGGTTCCGATTCAGTTCCTCATTTTGAAAAAAAAAAAAAAACAAATATTATCTACTGATCGTCCCAAGGCTGAAACCGGTATTATTTTAACCTGGTGAGTTTCGGTTTCAAACCAGATCCCAGGCGAATCACTCGTAAAGCAAAACCGACTTACGAGCGACGTCGCTTCTGGGATAAACCTGGTTAATCCCAAGCAGCGCGTGACGAGTAAAGCGCGATGCTCTATCTCTTTCTTTCTTGTGCATAAATTGTGAATAAATGCAGCGAAACCAGATCAAGGACCAAAGAGTGAAGCAAATCAGTCTGATATTTGAGCAGGAATCAAAATGAAAATGCTCTATGATCAGAACCGAAAAAAATACCGCTTCTTGTGAGCCGAATTGTAATGAAAAAGCTCTTCTTAAAATGTATGGACATGCGCGCAAACTGGTTTGAAAATTCTACCAGGTATTCAAGCCTTGGATCGTTCATACGAAACACTTTCAGTGTAAACGTATTGATACTCACAGAGAAAACGGCCACATGCGCCATATTTGTGTTATAGTAGAATTTCGGTCAGCCACCGCTAAAAATAGAGTACATAAGTAGATATAAATCTAGACCAAATATACAGTAACATCTCCAAAGAAAACTAACCTGACAGTCTCCTGAAACGATATTCTCGGAGAGCTATAGCGTTTGCAACCAAAAACTGCTTCCGTTGGCACTATTACCGTGTATTTACTTGTCATTGCCAGCCGCTGCTCATTAAAAACAGCTTAAAGCTCATATTTCCACCAAGACAACATTTTAGTTCAAAGATGTCCAAAAACAATATTTGTTCTAACACGTCTCCAATTAAAACTAGCTTGATCGTGAAAAGTTTTTTTTAGACTATAAATTAAAATTTGAAATTGGCATTTGGAAGCCGACACCATTTCCGCTTATGAATAAAAAGTAAATACACATTATGCATCTAAGAACCCTACCGCAACTAACAAAAGGACTGATGACCTTGAAACGGCTGAACCGATTTTGATGAAACGTGTTTATGACCGATCGCTAGAAAACCTGCTTTCAAATAAAAAAAACCGCATCCAAATCGGTTGAACCGTTTAAGAGCTACGGTGCCACAGACAGACACACATAGCGGTCAAACTTATAACACTCCTCTTTTTTGCGTCGGGGGTTTAAACTGCTACGGCTGCTACTGTATTTAACAAAGTGCTTCATTGAGGTTGTATAATGTTTTGTTCATTACTCTTTAGTCTTTGTAGAGTTTCATTAAACAAATTAAGATTTTGTGTCATTTTATTAAGAAAATGTGCTTTCAGCTTTACTGATGCGTTAATAACGGGCAGGACAGGACATCTGATTGTCCGAAAAAAAAAGACGGTTACTATCTAGTCGTTACACGAGTCAAGTCAGTGGCCTTTGACGGCTCTTAAACACTGACGCCAGGGTTTGTGAGGTCGGTTGTCGACCTTACAACCCACACGATGATGATGATGAATGAAATTGGACAGGGATCCTATTTTCTGTTTTTTTAAAGCTTTTAAGACTAGTTTTTTCTATGTGACTATTAATGTTTAGATAGCAAGATAATTGCTGGTCTTATTGAATTCAAATCTTGAAAATTTATAAAATAAAATAAATAGACATTTATTCATCAACACATGCTTAAAAAAAATATTATCAAATAGAAAAATTGTTTACAGATGATGTTTAAAAGCTGTTTGGATGAAAAGGTTATGTCTCAGCTAGACTGCTTTTCAGACATCACCTTATCCTTTAATAAGAAACATAAGAAAATAGCTGCCCTGAACCACGCCCACTTTATTTTGTGATGTTACCCTGTGATAAGATTCTAATCTATCATCAAAATCTGTTCTGTAGATAAGCCATGAAAGCGTAACAAACAGACTTTCGCATTTATTGGGTAGTATTTTCATTTATGTCCATTTAGAATCAGTGTACTTAGGTACTATGACGTAAGCGACATTCCTACAAATTAACTCAGTTACACTGGACTTTGAACATTATAGGTAATAATTATCTTTTTCAAGGATTTTCCTTATAAGTTCCTAGGATTTATAAATTCGTTTATATGTTATTTGTATTAAATATGCGCACTATGTGTTTCGTAAACGACTTGACGTCATTGTCTCGGTCACTTTTATAGACAAGCCCGAGTGCTTCTACTGCAGGGAAATCTGAGTTCACTGACCTTTACGAACCGGGGTTGTGTTGTGATTCATTCAAGTCCAGTGCAGTTGGTCACCAAGAACACTGCCTCAGTTTCCTTCCTTTGGACAGATGGTTGGATGAATATTCTGTAAACATTGTCAGTCAAGCGGCCATTTTGACTACCCTTTATGATAATTTCTTTTAAATTTTCACGCCGTCAGGTTTTTTGTTATATTTTTTTTTTAATTTTATTCGTTTTTAATGAATGACCGATATTGTTGTGTTGACGCCGGTGATGACGTTGAAGTTTTTGATGTTTTTAGCATTTCTCATTCCAAATTACATTTAAACATATAGGTTGTATATATTTTTGGAGACCATTCATAAAGCCCTTTACTTTGATACCCCTCTCGATAGGTTTTGGAGAGATAAAATTTTCAAAGTCTATATATATGTTTTGGCGCCAAAAATCGGCCACCTCAGTTTTTTTTTTTATTTTAATGTACCCAGTGTCACTCTCACAAGTAAGACGAATCTAACGACATCTCTTTTGCTAAAATCTATCAAGCCGTTTAGGCTGTACATACATACATACACGGGAGATGCCTAGGACCTAAAGGTACTTTCAGACTGCGCAAAGCAGTTTCTCAGTGCAGCGGGTCTCCGCTTATAGCTATCTTGCTGTAGCAACAAAATGATAAAAAATGCCATACGATAAATAAAATAATACATACACTCGAAAAACATAACCCTCCTTCTAAAGCCAAACAGCTTCTGACTTACTTGATGATTCACTGAGACTAAAAATATAATCCTTTTTATCAAGCTAAGGCATAGTTGCATAAAAAATGCAAAGCACGCTTACACAAGGCCAAAGTGACTCTCCTAAAATCTCTTATCAAGTCTCAAATCACAAGATAAAACCGGCCTGTATGTACAACGAAATAGTTTGATATTCCTAACGTGCTTCAGTCGTATCATATTGATGTAAATATTACTGGATGTAGGTATTTGATGTTAGTTATAAAAAAAACATATAAAACCGCGACCGATCGATGGCGGCTCGTGATTTTCGATAAGGCTTGCGTAACCTACTCACATCTTACTAATCTGTGTTTGCATTTGTTTGTGAACAGGATTATTTTCATAATGCCTATGCCTAGACCTTGGCCGTGTGGTGACGGCAGAGTAGAATGCATTTGTCACCAACCCCTACTCTTCCCGTGGGTGTCGTAAGAGGCGACTTAGGGACTACACATTGAACAGGGAACGGGCAGCAGCGCTCTCTGATACAGTAACCTTTTAATCTGCGATCTCCAACCCGCCTGCCAAGCGTGGAGATTATGGCAAAACCAAACACTTAAGTGGAGGAGGCTCATAGTCCAGCAGTGGACTGTAACGGGCCGTTGATGATGCCTATGCCTAGGGCCATCTTGCTTAGACGTCGAAAAATGATTTTGTTAAATCTTATTTCGAATAAAGACACTTTTATCTTTATCTTTACTAGCGGTCCGCCCGCGGCTACGCTCGCGTTATGTCAGATTTTCCCGTGGAAATAAGACTTTTCCCGGTAAAAAGTATCCTATGTGTTAATCCAGGGTACAACTCTATTCCTATATCCAAATTTCATCCAAGTCCATCCATTTAGGCGTGAAAGAGGAACAAACATTTAAACATCCAAATATATTCGTTTTAGTTGATTAATATTAGTGTGATTAGTAAGGCGTCTGAAAGGGTTAATTTTTTTGGGGGTTTTCAACCCATGTTCCTTGGGAAAAGTTGTTGCTTATGATGGTCTGAACATCATATTTAAATTTTGCTAGGGATTACAAAATCATGCTATATATACCATAGCTGACCCGGCAAACGTTATCCTGCCATTTTTCCCAACATCTACCCTACACCTACCCTACACCTCTTCTACACCTACTCTACACCTACCCTACACCTGCTCTACACCTACCATACACCTTATTTTTCACAAAAACCTTCTCTTGACAATAACGAACACATAAAAGAAAGATTTATCCAATTTGGTGCAGTCGGATCGAAGGAACATTTCGGTGATTCATTTTATACATAAGGTATAAGTATATTTAAAATTCTACAAAAGAGAAAAAACAATAATAATAACAACCAAAAACATTTCAGTATAAACTATTGTCTAAGAAAGAATAAGAGAATACAGAATACTTAATTATGATAATTTAAGAAATATATATATAATAACAAACTAAATTTGTCTTTTTGTGCGTGTGCGTGCGGTGCGTGCTTATGCGTAGTGTGTGTGTGTGTGTGTGTATATTATTTTTTATACTTTATCTAATGCAATGAAGCAAATTCTCTGTATAGTCGTAATTTTAAAATTTTAATATGACGAATGTAACTCTACTCTACAGTCATACTGGACATTGGACAAGTGACTAGCTTGGGGCCACTCAATACTATTTCCCACCAACACGTGGGCAGTCGGTGGTCCCTTAGGTAATTAGAATCGCGAAGTGATTAGCTTTACCTTTCAAGTCAGTAAACAGTTATTTCTGTTCGAATAAACAAATTCTGGACGGATATTATATCACCCACGTATTTACCAGAAACTGGATCGATTTGGTACCAGGGGATCGTGAACACGTGTAGGCTAGCGAGGAAGTAGGGCAAATGCACTGTAGTACGTACTTCCGATTAAAACTATCTAAATATAGGGCGCATTCCCAATCAAACTTTTAGCGCTGTCAGTGATCAGAAAAGCAAAAAAACGTATGAGTTTTGACAGTAATTCGGTACGCGGTTACGGGTGCTTTAATCGATTTCAGCGCGCGTCTCGGAACGCAGGGGTAGCCCATCTACTACGCTACACCTTGGCATGACAGCACAATATCTATCTCCTGAAAGCATGGAGGAGGAAAGACTGATATAAAATATAACGCGTTTTAGTCTTTTTTCTTTACCCTTTCTAAAGAGTCCTTTTTCTTTATATATTTTTCCTGGACTGGTGAGTAATTAACTATAATTAAATCGGGTAAAATATGCGCCTTTATTTTAGACGTTATTTCTTAAAAATCAGAGAAAAATATGTACGCAATGTGATGGTTGTTATTCAATTTTATAATAGGGGATCAGACTACTCTTTTTTTTATTTTATAAATCCAAACTTCTTAGTTTCTGCTATCGAACACTAAAAAAACTTTTGCTCTATCTTTAAAATTGACCGAGTTATAAAGGTTTGAAATTCAAGATTAGACAGAGAGGGACATACCCACTTGTGACGTCACTTGCTAGTAACGCCATATAATCTCCATACAAAAAATCGTTTTTGAAAGAGACAGACATTTTGAAACTTTAAAAATTCACTGTAAGTTCGTTTTTCGACCGATTCTGTATTTTTCTTCGCGAATCGTCTGCTACTAATCTATATTTTAAAAATAATTCATAAAATAACAGTAATGGTATGGTAATTTAGGAACTGTCCGATCCCCTAATATAATAACTTCTTCTTACTTACCTACTCAACAATTCTGACAAACACTGACAATATTTAAGCTGATTTATAATTCAGTTGCGTAACTGCTCTATTATCAGTTGAATCTAAACAAAACGAAATACGTTATTCCTTCTGGAAGCATCGTAGAGGCTTTACGACATTATATATATGGTGTACATAACAACAGTTGGTCCACAGACACGAGTACGTACAAGGAATACAGACGTTACAGCAAATAGGTTGTCGTACGTCCCTGACCCGTATTGAACGTGAAATACGGTGTCCTACCTCCACTTCATCCTGGGCTTTGTCCTCGGATAACGATAAAACATCATTTGTGTCGCGGTTTATTACTTTTATCAGCGTGTTGCTAAGGATTTAACAGGACTGTTGTTTCCAATAATAAAATAAAATTAAAAACTCGATTGAAGTGATATAAGAATAACTGAAGATCTTCCGATTTCAAGTGAAAATTACATCTTTTCCTGTGGTAAAAAAACATTTGTTACTCTGCGGCAAATATACTAACTACCTCTACAAAAAAAACTTGCTTTTGGTTCGTTGTTATTATAAGTAAAAAAAAATATTTTTTTGTATTTAATTAAAGTGTGATTTTAGGACGTAATATACTTTAGTGTTAATTTGAGTTTTAAATGAAGAGTAGTACAGTTCTTGTACCTTGTGCACTGTTATTATTGTCTGCGACATTCTTTTTCCTTCTTTTTTCCAAATTCAAAATTGCTATACACCGTGAAATTTACATCGTTTTGTTCCCGCCGTGTAGTGATAGTACCCGTCAAACTGAACAACTTTTCATGAAAAAAAAATCCCTGCGACAAAAAAAATTTTGGTCTCTCCATACAAAGTGAGACTCCCGAGCGACCCATTTTGTATGGAGACTAAAAATTTTTTTGTCACTGGAATTTTTTTTTTCGTGCAAAGTTGTTCAGTTTGACGGGTACTATCACTACACGGCGGGAACAAAACGATGTAAATTTCATGCTGTATAAGGTCAAACTTGAACAATTATTTAATTTTTTACTCACAATTTTGTAATTATCAGTGCGTATTTAATTTCTTCCAGTCATATTGTTTTATATATCGGTGGAGATTTATAATTGGCTTTTGTACATTGTTATTACTGGCTGTATATCACCCAAATAAAATAAAATAAATATAAAATATAAAATAATTCTAAATTGACCCGATTTCGGAAAAAAATACCTAGAAACGTATAAGTCCCTGCTAGAAAGAAAGAAAGAAAAACCATTGGTGAGAAATACTGTTTGTATTCGAAGTAAGAAGAGAATAATAAAACTAATTTTTCTACATCAAAGCTAGCATAAAACTAAGGACGAAAGTTTGTCATCGGTTCCATAAAACTTGACTTGTAAAATTCCTAATATGTACTGTAAAGTCTTACTTAGCTGACATATCCGTGAATCCTGAACCAAACTTGTTTACTACGAGTACCTTTTCTTTAGTATTGAGCGAAAACAAATACAGTTAGATAACAAAGACTTGACGTACAAAGAAAGGGGTTTGAAGAACAAAACCTTCATATTGCGTATTGAATTTGTGGCTCCCTTTTACGTAAAGGGAGTATCGGACTGTTGAATCATTTATCATTATAATTGTTTCGATATCTAAGGGTGATTTTAAATCTACTGAGCTTGCGACCAATTCTACCGATTCACAATAACTTGTAAGTAGCCTTCGGCGATGTGAGACTAAATATAGTAGTTTAAAAAAACTAAGAAACACTGTTATGTCAGTAACCACTATCCAGCTCCAGGCTCCATCACTAGACCCTCACAAATTAAATGTGCCCAAACTCACTCACTCTAGGGTTTACTAGTAACTATTGAAGAGTTCCTCCTTCCAGCTCCTGACTCCAAGATTAGACCAGCTCGATGGTACCAAATTATTGTATTATCATCCGAATTACACAAATCTACGAAATATCAACACGATACGACAATTAGAAGCATGTTAAAACTTTAGTTTGTTAGTTATCTACAAGTGAACCTAATAACGTGTGGTGACGGCTTGTCACCAACCCCTACTCTTCCCGTGGGTGTCGTAAGAGGCGACTTAGGGTCTACACATTGAACAGGGAACGGGCAGCAGCGCTCTCTGATACAGTAACCTTTTAATCTGCGATCAACCCGCCTGCCAAGCGTGGAGATTATGGCAAAACCCTCCACTTAAGTGGAGGAGGCTCATAGTCCAGCAGTGGACTGTAGCCCGGCGTTGATTTGATTGATTTTGATTTGAACCTAATAAAAGCGTGTTGAAAAAAAGATGAAAAGTGGGTGTGACTATGGGTCGGGTGCGGAAATGACAAAGAAAAGATTTGAAAATAAAAAACACGTTTTGATATGTTTTGGAGAAATGAACGCTATTTGATAAACAATTTATCCCATTCATGTGTTTTTGGTGTCAATGTACTAAAGAGATAAAGCCGTTGTTTCATCATCAAAATAAAAACATATTATTATGATAATTCAATGTTTTTGTCACGTTGATATCAGTTTATTTATTTACTTCTGGTTATTTGCTAATATAATAAGATATCCTACTTTAAATTCAGTTTAATTTACTCTCACAATAACATCATATCTTACCGACATGTTAAATAAAACTATTAAGCGTTATTTCTAATAATAAATTTAGTACTTCCATCTTCGTGTGGGTAATAATAAGATTGACGACCGGTCGGTTTAACAAACCCTATAACTCTGTCCCAGATAGGATTGTAAAGAAGTAAAAAACTAGTAAAAAGGTTACTTTATATTCACACTTCGCGTAGTACGTATTTTTAATATTCACGCAAAGTGTGTCCTAAAAAGACAGTGGTCACAAACATTAGTACTGATATGCACAATTTTTAACAGATTTAGAACGCACCCTTAACGTCATGTCATGAATTGAACTGTCACTGTCAATGATTGATAAATTTCGTCACTTCACTTCCTTCTGGCTCTTGTGGTGTTTGTTTTGCGTTGCTGAAGTCTGTTCTGCTATGAGCTACTCGTGTTATTTCTTGTTAAAGTTGTTATGATGCCGGTTTGATTAATATCAAAAGGCAACCATTTCAGAAAACAAGTTAATCTAATAATTCACCAATAAGACTGTGATAAGACCTACCTGAGTCTATCTACTCTTAATATTTTGAACTTGTGCTAAAATGTTTACTGTCACTGCTTCTTTTTTCCAATGTTTTATGAAATGGAGCATAGTACAATCAGAGTTATGGAACCCAACCTGTCAGTAGCCTAGAACGTCCTAACTAAACTTGGAAAAAATATCTCAGAGATTTTTGTACGATAGTGTAGCTAGTTCTCACTGTCACGCTTCAATTCTTAGTTTAAGTTCATCTGTCCTTTTCACCTTTTAATGATTCAAAAGGGACAGGAGATGGTCATTCTAATATTAGAGCTGTCAATCATCGAATTTGAACCTTATAGCCGCGTCGATTGCACAACTTGTTGATCATGATTAAACATGCTAAATTGTTGTGTGTGTTCAAAAAGTTCAAATTTCGAATTCATCTGTATGGTTATTCGACGCTCTTACATCTTGCGGAAACCTGCACAGTGCACACTCTTAAGATAAGTTAAGATAAAACATGAAAATGTCTAACTTTATTCGAAGTAAGATTTAACAAAATCATTTTTCGACGTCAAAGCAAGATGGCCCGTTCACTGCAAGTGTACGCTCACTGTGGAGAAGAACGGCCGGAAGAAACTCCACAGGATTCGCATCTTCTGTACTTTGCGTTTTTTTCTCCAGCGAATATATTTAAAACGTGTGTGAAGTTGACCAACCGGGCCAGCGTGGTTGACTAAGGCCCGATCACCCTAATTCAGGGTAGGCTCGAGCCCCTCGGTGAGGTCGATAAAGTAGACAACAAACGCTAGTACTCGTAGCGCGATTTATGTAGTCTCATTCGCCTCGCGCGTCACAACATAATCGCCCAGAGAAGAATTAATTAAACATTAATACTTGATTGTAAATGTAAATGACTTTAAACGTAGTTTATTGAAGGTCTGCGGTCGGGTTTTCCTCTTGTAGGCTTAGACTTTATGTTCTCTCAGTCTATTGGTATAATCGTAACTTTGTAACGGTTTTATATCGTAAACGCGGCTATTTATCAAGAAAACAAATGAACGCTTCCAAGGAAGAATTATTTTGTTGTAATTATATGTCTTCTAGCTAGATCTTTAAAATAAAATGTTCCACTTTTGGAAACCTTTTCATCCTATCTATTCAAAAGGTGACGATTGGTTCGCGCATAAGTGCGCCCAAAGTGTTAGAGGCCCACGGGCCTAAAAGTATTTTGAACTTGGAACATGCTTTGCTTATAACTCTGCGACTACAGATATCGAATAAAAAATATTGTATGAAATAAGATACTAGCCGGTCGCTACGCTCTGGATTCAATGTAACGCCCTCGCCGTAAAAATATAACATTGTGCCCTTGTTATAAAATCTACTATCCATATACTTATATAGACGTGAAACAAAAACATTAAAACAAACAAACAAACAATAAACATAAACATTTTTTCATTTTTCATTTTCAGTATATAAACTAATATTATAATTATGTAAAAGTGTGTGTGTTTGTATGTTTTTGTTTCACGTCGAAACGGAGCGACGGATTGACGTGTTTTTTTTTATGTGGAGACAGTTTCACGCCTTTATGTGCGGCTTGCTTTAGATTAGACAGAGAGGCACATACCCACTTGTGACGTCATTTGTTAGTAACGCCGCCGTATAATCTCCATACAAAAAATTGTTTTTGAAAGAGACAGACATATTGAAACTTTAAAAAATCACTGTAAATTCGTTTTTCAACCGATTCTGTTTTTTTTCTTCGCGAATCGTCTGCTACTAATCTATATTTTAAAAATAATTCATAAAATATGGTAAATTCATAAAATATAGTGAACAGTCCGATCCCCTATTACAATGAGCTTATTTTGATTAAATGTCAAAACTGTAGCTTGTATGGAAAGATGATGTTCCGACATTATAACATAGACACCTAGAAGGTGTAAGTAAAGTATTACTTACCCTATCGGTGATGCGTCGCACCGGAAAAAAATAGTCTTTATAGCGTATTGTATCGCATGTGATAACATTCGACATTTCGCAGTAGGCAAAATATTTACGCATGCGGTTTCTCACGGCATGCGGTCCACTGTACATCCATAATTTGTTTATTATTGAGAAGAGAATACGACACGGTAAAATCACGCCTTTCACTTATACCATTATACGTAATTGAGCCATTAGTAAATTACTGTTTCTCAAAATACACACTCTTTGGAGGCCCGTTTTGTAGAGCTGTTATGTGGTTGTTAGTTACAGAGTACTATTTGTTATTTATGAAACTGGCCCCTAACGCAAGCCGCACATAAAGGCGTGAGCTAAATAGGGGATCGGACAATGTTTTATTTTATTTTATGAATCCAAACTTCTTAGTTTCTGCTATCGAACACTAAAAGAATTTTTGCTCTATCTTTAAAATTGACTGAGTTATAAATGTTTGAAATTCAAGATTAGACAGAGAGGCACATACCCACTTGTGACGTCATTTGTAACGCCATATATTCTCCATACAAAAAATCGTTTTTGAAAGAGACAGACATATTGAAACTTTAAAAAATCACTGTAAATTCCTTTTTTCAACCGATTCAGTTTCTTTCTTCGCGAATCGTCTGCTACTAATTTATATTTTAAAAATAATTAATAAAATATGGTGAACAGTCCGATCCCCTATTATTCCAAATATAAGTACCTAATATTGTAAGTAAATGCTTATGTGATATGGCGAAGAAACGAGCTGATTTAATACATCTCTTATAAACTCGTCAAAATTATAACGAATCTATTTTTTATTATTAATACAAGGTTATTTTTTAATCAGCGCGCCATTATTATTTATTGTATTGTATAACAACACAACTACATAAGCCGAAAGATGAAAAATTAACCCAAAGATGATATTGTTGACATAGTATAAATGTAGCACGGCTAAATATATGTGATGACTATTTCCTTAGCCTATAAATATAGCCTTATTTTCCCCATATTTTCACAGTCACAGTAGAGTGACGATGCAATTGAAAGAGCACGCGTTTCTTAAAATAGAAACATAATTAGCCGTTTATTGCAGTAGTTAGTGAAGGTCTGATAACTACGTAAGGGAGCCCAAATTTGGATAAGAAACGAGGTAATATATTGAGGGTCCATGGACCTGTACACGTGTTTCGTACGGGTCCGGCAATAATCTTAAATTAAAGCTTTTTTTTGTTTGTGTTTATTGCATTAGTTGAGCTTTATGCCAATATATGTTTTAAAATTTTCGTGGTTGTTCACTACACCGGAAAATTGTGACAATTTTAGTGGAGCTTTATGCCAGTGTCAAGTAGAAACTTTTATTTAAATTGTAATAGTCTGCCCGCGGCTAACCCTTGGCTTAAAGCTCAAGTCACACAGAGCGGGAGCGGAGCGGTCCGGGGCCGGGACAAGCGGGACGGCGCTATGCCGCTTTCCCAGCCCCGGACCGCTCCCGGCACGGCTCTGTGTGACTTGGGCTTTAAAGTATAGCTCAACATAGGTACCTTCTTCCGAAGCACTGCGTTTTATTCTCTGGATATTTCTGGGAGCCTGGTCTTTCTGAAAATACGAAATCAGTTAGTTTTTCTTAATGAAAATCAGTTGATCGATAATAGTGTGCCGTCTCCGTCAAAAGGAACGAGTTATTTTTTGCTATGTTGTTTGTTGTCCTCTTAGAAAAAAGACCCATAACAAAAACACGGTGCGAAATGGCGAGAACAGACGCCGCAAACCTCTGCAGAGGTTTTCGCCATGTGCCTCTAAAAATATGCATATTTGCTAATAACTCGTGAATATGCCTCTATAAATATACATATTTGAATATTTATAGAGACACATTCACGAGTTATTTATAAAACGACCACGCTGCTCCATGAATAATATCAAATCTGTAGTTTTGTGTAAAGACCGGTACACACGACGGTTGTGCTCACGTAATGAACTGTCACGTCTCACGTGTGATGCCGCGCGCCTTGCCAATAAGATGTTAGATGTTTAGCTCGGCGAAAACCAATCCTATTCCTTTTTCCAAATTCCGTTTTTCCTATAATATTTTAAATCGCGTTCTTATAACTTCTGTTTCCTCATTTGTTTTGTGGCTATGTATGGTAACTACTTTTTTTTGTTTTATTTTATAAATGCAGTTAGTTCCTGTAATCGAACAGCAAAATAATATTTGCCCTATCTTTAAAATTTACCGAGTTATAATTTTATAACCTGTTTAGTATGTTGCTATTCGTTAGCCACTTAAATCGCCTTCGTATATTAATAGTTTGTCCGTGTATCAAATAAATATAATCTGTGGGACTGTATCAACGGCCCGTTACAGTCCACTGCTGGACTATGAGCCTCCTCCACTTAAGTGTTTGGTTTTGCCATAATCTCCACGCTTGGCAGGCGGGTTGGAGATCGCAGATTAAAAGATTACTGTATCAGAGAGCGCTGCTACCCGTTCCCTGTTCAATGTGTAGTCCCTAAGTCGCCTCTTACGACACCCACGGGAAGAGTAGTTTGCCGTGTGGTGACGGCAGAGTAGAATACATTTGTCTGTGGGACTGTAATTTAGTTTAATTTTGATGCTGTTTCTTTATAAAATACGTACCTCAATTCATTCATAATGCATTATAAATTCGCAAAGGGATACTGAATCGTCTGTCTGAATTATTATTATTATTATCCGAACGTAAAAAAATTGGCACGAAAACTATCAACAGAAATCAAGAACACAGTGTATGCTCCGCCTAACAAACATGTAACACACGTGACATAAAAACAAATCTTTTAGTATCTTATTTGTGAGTGATAAGATACAATTCTCTAGCGTCGATTTTTTTCGCCGACTGCAAATATAACATGGTCGGCGATGCAAAAAAGTTCACGTTTGTGTTGGTATAGATATTTTTAGATTGCCAAAACCCCGAAACTGGTTTATAGCGGTTTTCTGCGTAACGAGAGAGCTATCGTAAGTGGTTTTAAATATTTGGCTGCTCGATTGAATACTGACGTATTCTATTGGTCGATGTCGAAACAAAATTAATTTGTATACATACAGATTGAGTGCCGATTATCACTTTTCACTATTGATGTTAGTTTTGTCCGAATAATAGGGGATCGGACTACTTTTTTTTATTTTATAAATTATCTAAACTTCTTAGCTTCTGCTATCGAACACTAAAAGAACTTTTGCTCTACCTTTAAAATTGACCGAGTTATAAAGGTTTGAAATTCAAGATTAGACAGAGAGGCACATACCCACTTGTGACGTCATTTGTTAGTAACGCCATATAATCTCCATACAAAAAATCGTTTTTGAAAGATACAGCTTTAAAAAATCACTGTGAATTAGTTTTTCTACCGATTCTGTTTTTTTGTTCGCGAATCGTCTGCTACTAATCTATATTTTAAAAATAATTAATAAAGTATGTAGTTTGACATAATAACACATAACCACAGTACTTATAGATACGAGTAATACAATACACATACACAAGGGCTTATCTGCTACGGGCTACGGCGTAGCAAGCGTAGCAATATATGGCTACGAGACGTGAAAAACGTTTGTTTCGCTTTGATGTCCCTTAAAAAAAGTTGATTAATTAAATATTTTCGTCATTAAAATAGTAAAATCTGATCATAGTGGACAAGGAGTTACTTTTCCTGCCACGCATGCAGTCATCTGTTAAGATAGAAATACAATCAAGGCCGATCACGTGTGGTTGAGGGTGTCTTTCCTGATCTAATGAAATGTAGTAAAGTAATACCATTATTCAAGACTGGTGATAAAGTAGACCCTAGTAACTTTAGACTTGTATCTATATTACTAGTATTAAGCAAAATTTTTGAGAAAATCATATCATAACATAATCTACTGCTGTCTCATTTTAATATTAATGGTCTCTTACATAATCAGCAGTTCGGTTTCACCAAAGGGCGTCCAACTACTGACGCTGGTGTTGCGCTCACAAAGCATATTTTTAACGCATGGGAAGATTTCTGCGATGCCATAAGAGATTTTTGTGATCTTTCAAAAACATTTGATTGCGTCCATCATGATACCTTATTATTTAAATTAAAATATTACGGGGTCAAAGATAATGCACTCAAACTTCTTAAATCTTATTTAGAACATAGAATTCAGAAAGTACATGTAAATGGAGCAAGATCACAGGGGTCCTTGGTAAAAATAGAAGTGCCGCAGGGTTCAATTTTAGGTCCTTTTCTATTTTTAGTATTTATAAATGACTTACCATATGTAGTTAAAAATCTGTCTAAATAAAAAAAAAACAACGGCCCGTTATAGTCCACTGTAATAAGGCTTACTATACCTAAGTTATATGATTATTTCAATGACAAAGAGGGTTGGTGTTTGGATGCTCCGGCACGGCATAGGAAACATTAAGAATACATTTATTTTAAAAAAGTGCAGAAGATACGAATCCTGTGGAGTTTCGTAGAACAAACTCGGAAAACATTGATAGCTACTATTTTTAAAAACCTTACACTCCTTTTTGTTTATTTAACCATTACTTGTAAACAATAAATAACAAAAATACAATATAATTTGAAACGACTTTTTCTAAAGAAAAATCTCGCACGCTCTCAAACACATTACCATAATTTTATCGCCGATATGCCGTCAAATTGTAGGTTAGAATGTGAGAGGCCGGGCCGGACGTCGTGTAGTCCGTACTACCTGCTCTGCTTTCCACTCGGGCCGGTTCTGGGCTCAGAGACTAAAGTAGTAGTAGTGTAGCTTCCGTGTTAGATGCAGACTTCCTAACGTTCATTTGAAGTTTTGGTTTCTCCTAGCAACGCCCTAAGCGGGGGTTGAGGGAAGATTTCAGCTCTAATGATTCCCTGTAAGTCGCCATATTGTCGGAAATTAATAGAGTTGCTTTTTGGCGACGGAACGAAATACAATTTAATTTATCATTCATAATATATCAGTATATAATTCGAGAGCGTCGAAATCATATGTACGTTTATTCGACGCTCTTACGGTGAAGGAAAACATCGTGATGAAACCTGCACCCTCCTGCGAAGAAATTCGAAGGTTGTGTGTGAAGTCGACCAACCCTCACTGGGCCAGCGAGGTCGACTAAGGCCTGATCGTCCTGATTCAGGATAGGCTCAAGCCCCTCTGTGGGGACTTATATGAGCTGTTAATTTTGCTGCTAAAGTGAACGTCTCAGAAAGGACGCAGATCGATCCCCACGCTGACGCGTTTCGGAAGGAATGCGATGAAAACACATCGTGAGGAAATATGGGCAAAAAAATAGTGTCTTATTGACTGAGCGAGCGCGAAGCGTCCCCGTGTCAGCTTGGCTAAAATTGCTTTTGTATGTCCCTCTGTCTGTTTGTTCTAATCTACAGGTCGCGTTTCTCAACCGATACTCGTGAAATTTTTTGAGCAGGCTCGTTATATATATAATTTTCTGTCGAGTCAGTTTTTAGAAATTTTAACAAATTACTGAGTTAAAAGGGTTGAAAATTAAAAAAAAAATCAACATTTCGAAAAAAAAAAATACTCGTGAGGTCTACAGCTCACAGATCCACTAGTTTAATTTTAATTAACATTTTACTCCGATTTAATAACAACCATCATCATCATCGTGTGGGTTGTAAGGTCGACAACCGACCTCACAAACCCTGGTGTCAGTGTTATAGAGCCGCCACCTTTGGCTTAATAATTACTCCAATATGATATAACCTACAATTAAGATGAGGATATAAAAAACATTTTGTATGTAAGTATTACTCTATTCAAAGCACACTTTTTCCTTAAACTCGTGTTCTGAATAATTCTAATGTTATTATTTTTATTTTCAGGTACGTACAGTACACGCTCTGCCGTAATCTTACGTGAAATAGATTACTGAAGACTTTTATTACTGTACTAATATTGGTGAGTGTTAATTTCATTACGCTAATCCCTGCAACATGAAAAATAATACTTAATATTTAAGTCGGTATGTGCAATTCTAATGTATTGAAATTATCTGTTTTAAAAGTAGGTAACTTACATAATTAGTCTGATTGGATTATCTTCTTTGTATATCCATCGCCTATCTTATTCATCGGAATTACCCAAACAATTAATTCTGAAATCCTAAACAAAATAACACCAAAATTTTAATCCATTTCAAACAATTACTTGTTACTGACGCAAATGCATTATAAAACATCCAGGACGAACGGAAAGCGATGAAATTACGAATACTTGAACATACATCGCTTGTTCTAAAGCAATTCCTACCTAAAGGCTTTATTTTATCGACGCAATGCATTTCGATGTGGCTAGACGTTCCTTGTACGCAACTTGAAGGGTCCAAGTTGTTTATGTCGACTTGTTGATATCGAGACCGTTGACCGCGTGACGCTGGCCTCTCGCCGTCACCGCACAATTATCGATATAACCGAGCTATTTTTAAAATTTGGAGGCGGGTTTTATTACTGCAGTTTTTGTTACTGCGACTCGGTTTGTAAGGGCTTGGAATTTCCTTGACCATTCGTGACGCAAATGATCAAGGTACATTTATTAAAACAACCATGTAACAACCTATTAAGGCTTTATTTGCATTTTCTCAATTACTTTTCGTGCGTGATCGATCAATCAATACAGGGTAAGTATAGAACATCAGTGGACTGCAAAAGGCTGATTGATTGATTGATTGATAGAACATTGATTTTAGACTTTTGCCGTCACTATCATCATGACAAAGTGTAACAAACAAAACAAATAACAAACACAATTGGAACAAATTTAGAATGTTATACAAGTTCTTGTTACTTAAAAAAACGCTTGATGGAGGAAGGGGATTTTAAAATGCGAACAGTAGGCTCATATAACTTTTTTACCTAATAATTTCTTAGGTATTATAGTTAGGAAACAAAAACATTCGTCTAACGTGCGTTGGTAAGACTGCCCATTTTAAAGCAAACTAAATTCGAATACAATTTTCTTATTTCTGTAAGACATTATAAAGAGCATATAAGAAAGGTTGAAGATCGGTATGTGTGTGTGTCTTTGCAGAATCTTAAGAGGGAAGAATAGCTTCGGGATTCTAACGAAATAGGTATTTAGGAAAACATTTGTTATCGCTTGTGCGCTCATGCCCCAGGGCATCGTGCGATAGAGAGCGTTGCAGCTCGCGCTGACAATAAGTACTTTTCTTGATGAAATTCCCATTTCGGGAGAAAACGGTTTCCACTAACTAAATTTCAACAAATCACTTTGATTTTGATGTCGATCGTTTCAGCACAATATATTCTAGGTTAAGGTTACGCTTTTTTTAAAAAAATACATTGTTTTTGTTCAACAAACGGCTTAATTCGACACAGTTTTAATCATAAAAATTACGTTACTTGAGGTGCCTATAAGTTTGAATCTATAGCAAATTTTGAAAAAAAGGAAAGCTATAAACCTAGTCATTCATTGTGTAGATAGATAGATAGATAAATCGTGTAAATAATATACTAAAAAATCATAGAGATTGGAAAATATTTAGTAGTGGGTTTTCTCTTTTTGTATGAACGAGCACAACTAATTCTCTCCTGCGAACTGAAAAATGACCTACCGTTTAAAAATGTCCAATTTTACAAACGTCCCGCCGCCGCCGTGTGGTGACGGCAGAGTAGAATACATTTGTCACCAACCCCTACTCTTCCCGTGGGTGTCGTAAGAGGCGACTTAGGGAATACACATTGAACAGGGAATGGGCAGCAGCGCTCTCTGATACAGTAACCTTTTAATCTGCGATCTCCAACCCGCTTGCCAAGCGTGGAGATTATGGCAAAACCCTACACTAAAAGGGGAGGAGGCTCATAGTCCAGCAGTGGACTGTAACGGGCCGTTGATGTTGATGACAAACGTCCTGCATTAAAAATGATCGACCTGAAAAATGACCAAAATTGAAATCGTATCTTTTTTTAAATTACTAGCCTGAAAAATGACAAAACTTAATGAGTTCGGGAGCTATAATGTGTTCCGTGTGAGCTCACTAAAGCTCTGCTCACCCCTTCGAGGATAGGAGCGCCATCTTGTATTTTTGCGTGTCATCACAGAAATGGAAGTTGTGTTATTTTACACGTTGTAGAACCATTAGTTCTATCTACACAATAATCTCTGCCATTAGACACCAAGGTCGCAATCTCCAACCCTCAAGATCCCAGCTTTTAGTTCAAGTTATTCCATCAGTTGCGGGATCAGTCGCCGTTAGTATAGATGGGGCAAACAGCCACGACAAGTGGTACCTGTTTATTTAACACCCCCCCTCGCTACAGCTAGGGCTGGCGCAAGGAGTATTTAAAAAAAAAATTAATACCGTCCAAATTCAAGTTTAGCTAATCGATCAAACGCAGACTGGCAGGCATGAGACCAGAGTGCTCATAAATCTAGGAAATTAGACTAAAAAATTCAAATTAAAAAAAATGTTGAACACCATATCGTTTACTCCGTCCTGTAATGGGCGATTTTCCTTTATTTTTTTTAATTTTAGATCTCACTTTTCCACTAGATGACTGTTTTATATGGCCATAGTGCGTTTTATTTAGTTGTCAAAATTAACTTTTTCTGTAATACAAAATTTACGGCTCTGGGTACAGACTATTTAAGCCAGCATGATGGCAATGTTGCCGCGACACAAATTTTAAAGTCCCTTAAAAGTAAACCCTGCTGGTTTTCTCCCTTGACTTAAGCTATCAATTTAAAAAAAAAGTTTTTATTAGAACAAAACTTTATTAATTACATTAAATGATTAAATAAAAATATGTAAAACAGTTTTGATGTGTTTTTTTTACCCTATTTGAGTGGAAGGCTGTTGTTCAGGTTTGACAAAAGCGGAACCCAGCGCCACATAGCGGGCCTTTGTAGAACTAAAAGAAAAATATTTTTGCTGCAATGGCTACTGGGCCACAGCCCACAATTTTTTTTTTCAAGGAGCCTAATGTCGCCCATTTCAAAAAGAAAGTCCCGGTGGCACAGAATAAGAATTAATTAACTAATGATGTTACATCTCTGAGCTTTGTCATGATTTTTTTGGATGAATTTAAGAGTACTAGCGTTTAAATTAAATTTGGATATATTTACTTACAAAAAAATATAGATAATATTATATTTGTACCCAGATTCGGGGAAATAATGTTACAATAAAGATACTTCCAATTATCATTAAATTCCGGATATTATTATTATTTATCTTGATTTTCCAACGAAAGGTCATACTGAATTCGTAGAAACGGTGAACTGGTAACCCTAGCCTAAGCCGCCCCCACTCTAAGCTCAGCCCTGGCCCACCTGTTGCCGGGAGGCGCGCAATGGCAGCACCAAGGCCGCCCGCTCAGCCCCGATTAGGGTTACCATTCAGAAGTTTGAAAAGTCCGGACAAAAAGCCGGATTACTCGATAAAATTCCGGACTTAATAGTCACAAATGATAATACCGCGAAAGAAGGAACTGATTTTTATTTTTTTGTAAGTTTTTCTGCTGCATGCCTCTAGACCTATATGGTCAAAACAAACGACCATCTGGAGCCCACAAAGAGATAGGCGGAGACGTGGACGGCTTCGTTCGTAGGAGATGGCAGGATGAGCTCGACTCTTTCAAGGAGTTGGGATGAGGAAGCCCAGGATAGAGGAGGATGGAAGAAGAAGAGGGAGGCCTTTGCCCAGCAGTGGGAAGTTATTATCGTATTCCAACTAAGCTAAAAAACCCGGACAAATTACAAAGCAGTCCAGTTAGAACTCTAAATGGTAACCCTAGCTCCGATCGCTTCTACTTTATCACGTTCTGCACTTCGATACTTCGAGGGAGTTTTCACATTGCACGGTTAATGGAAAATCAATAAAACAAAGTCAAATAGAATTAAAAAAGTATCAATATAGAGTTTATATTACCTAGATCCATTTTCAGTAAACATTCGGCCTAGCCGAATCTTAATTTAGCACTTGTTTTCCTGTAAGAAATTTATCTTTTTCGATGGAAAATGCGATTGGAGAGGCCTATGTTCAGCAGTGGACTTTAACAGGCTGAAATGATGATGATGATGATGATGGAAAATAATAAAGTGTTAAAAATCATAGTACCTAGACCTACGTATTTTTTTCTAACTTCGTCAGTTTTTCGAAATATTTATATAACGTTCTGGCGCTTCGATTTTTGAAATACTACTCGTATCCTTCATCGAACTAAATAAGATTCAATCTGCAATAAATATTTTTATAATGTCTCTCTATAAATCCGTGAATCTTTTAAACAGATGAATATACCTTAATAAGACAGAAAAATCCTGTGGAAAAATCAAATAATATTTTTGCTTTTGGAAAGGTTTTTAACAGCTCTATAGATATATTATTCTTCATTTTGTCATAGTTTGACATAAGGTCACGATACGTGCTATATAACACAAAGTAGGTAAAAAGGCACAGACAGAGTCCACTGAGAACAAACTGCCATTTCTGGCATGCACATATCGACGTGTTCCTTTATAGGTGTTGCCACGCAGTTCCTAAATAGTGTTCTATTCCATAGCGTTTGCTCAAAGAGTTTGTCGCGATCGCCAACTCAAATTAAAAACTCCTTCGCAACTTATTTTCATCTGCGAGTGCCAGCGCGGGCGTTTGTGACGTAGTATTGTCAAAACAATATTATTTTGGTCCAATATTTACAAAATTGAATTGAATGAATTTACTTAGATTTATTATTGCTATTGTCAAAATATATTACCTAGGTATGACAATACCACAGTAACTGTTGCGGTATATTTGGGTGTTTGAATACCACTAAACACTGTGCCTACACGGTCTTCACCTCACCAAAAACTAGTAAAAAGAGCAGGATAGGAGTCTGATACGCAATCCCGAATCACTGTTTACTGACTGAACACAACTCAAAATATCGTTAAAATGAGAATCAATCATTCAACGAATATGCACGCAAATGATCGTTTTCTTCGTCAATGTTAATTTTAATAAAGTATAGAAAACGCATCGTTTTGCGTTTCCATAAAAAAAATCAAGTTCAATTTGTCAATTTTCATTTACCTTAATTCCTTACATAATACTGAACTTCATCGTCAATGAAAACTCGCAATAAAAATGCTCGTAAAAATAAATGGCTTCCGACTTATCAGCTTAGAAAGTCTCAGAAAAGTTCAGAGAAAATAAGAAATTATTGATTACATAATAACTGGGAAATTTCCTATAATACTCGTACTTGTACGCCAAGTAGCACATTAGCGAAAAATTAGTACATAATGCGGCTATATCATCGCCTAAAGCGTTTATGCAGATGTATTAAGGCGAGGCTCTATCCTAAATTAGCAACTCAACGCGCTTTAGTTGAAAGTTCAACCGACGCACTACTGAAATAACGTTCATTAGCGTGCGATGCTTCACTGAGGTTACGTCCGACACTGCGCAGGAATCGTGCGAAAAACTCGTTTTTCTTGAACTCTTTTCTCTTTTTTGTAAAAAATATAGAACGATTTAAAAAACTAGCCGGTGTCGCCGTTTAGGTATTAATATAGCCACCCAAAAAATACAAAAAAATATGTTGTTGTCGCTGAAAATATTGAGAAAACAGATTTGCAAATTTTGAATGTGGGGTGATTTTCGGTGATTTTAATTATTTATTTTTGCTTTATCCCTTGATTATATGTAAAATCTACTTGGTTACGCCGCTAAATGATAAACTCTTCTGTTGGTTGTAATTTTCTTGATTTGATACATATTCCGAGACGTGAGATCCGCGAGTTCAAAAAGGGGCTCAAGAACGATTTTTCAAATAGGGCCTCGCCTTAAGGGGTAGGATGAATATTATGGCAAGATTATACTATGTTAAAGAGAACTGCTAGGCTGGGCTGCTTTTGGAAAGCTGGACGACATCCTGAAATCACGCACATTTCCACAAAGCCTAAAGACCAAGGTTTACAATCAATGTGTGCTGCCCACGCTAACGTACGGTGCCGAGACATGGACACTCACTAAGGAGACTATGCACAAAATAAAAGTCGCACAGAGAGCCATGAAGCGTGCCATGCTCGGCATAAAACTTCAAGATCGTGTACGGAACACTGAAATCCGAAACCGCACCAAGGTAGAGGACGTAGGTAAACGAATCACTAAACTTAAGTGGGCGTGGGCGGGGCACATAGCGCGGCGGGACGACGGAAGGTGGACCAAAGCAGTGACAGAGTGGCGGCCCAGACTTGGACAACGCTCGGTAGGCAGACCACCAGCCCGATGGTCAGATGATATAGTGACAGTGGAAGGGAAGTACTGGATGAGAACTGCACAGGACCGTGAAAAATGGCGCAATAAAGAAGATGCCTATACTCAGCAGTGGGTGGATGTGGGCTAGATAGATAGATGGATAGAAAGAGAACAGCTGACTAACAACTTCATAACAACGTGAAAGGCCTGAATGCATTTGAACAGAAGTTTAACATCGTGTTACTACTAGCTGGTTTATAAGCCCAAAGCTCGTTAGCGACTGGTTAGAGTGAAAAATTTATCTTATAATGCTGTGAACTGTATTGAGGTATCATGTATTGTTACTGACTGTTGATTGGTGTACACTTATTCTATTATAATGCTTACTCATTAGCTTGATTACGGCTGTTAATGCAGATTACATATTTACTATCAAATATGTAATCTGTATTAATGTCGTTACATTTATAAAAGAACCGTTTCCAAGTAACCCCAACGAATTATTCGTTGAGAAATATTGAAGACTAGCGGCCCGCCAGCGGCTACGCCCGCTTTATTTTTTAATTTTCCCGTAGGAAGACCATATTTCCCGTATTAAAAAGTTAACTATGTTACTCAGGGATAATTTAGCTTTCTAATGGTGAAAGAATTTTTAAAATCGGTTTCCTCTTTATTATATTAGTATAGATATAGACTAGCGGTCCGACCGCGGCTACGCTCGTGTCGTGTAAGATTTCCCCGTGACATTTTCCCTATGTGTAAAAATTATCCTTTGTGTTACCGACTCCAAAAGGAAGTACAAAATTGTAAATATTTACTTAACAGGTCTATATTAGGTAGGTATTGACCTACCTACTTAAATGAGGATATTGGCTATATATTTTCTTTATATGCCATCTAAAGGAATTTGAAAGAGGTTTTTTTGTTATTTTTTTATTTTTGATAAGAATGACGTCATTACTGGTTTTTATAATTCGTTTTTTTAGAGCACTAATTTTGTACCATTATCAGTTATCACTATTGCTAGCCAATTAATTTTTGTCTTGCTTAAAATTTTAAAGGTAAATGTTTATTGATAAGGTTTTATCTTTATCGGTGACCCTATCTATTGATACAACAAACTGCAAAGTGCATTTTTAGTTGGAATTTTATTTCCAAAAATAAAGGAATCCTTTGAGTGAAATCAAGGACATGTAATACGGGAGGTCAACAAATATATCAGATAGGTACACTATAACTATTTAGGTCATAAGTATTGTCACACAGTAAAAACTTTTCTTTTAGAATGCTGGCCACAAAAAAGTTTATTGAATTCGAATTTCGAATTGTTCATGAAAATAAAAATGTATACTTTTTAGAATTTTACTCATTTTTAAATATGGAGTGGACGCTTAAAGAAGACCGTGTTGCAGTTATTGCGTTGCATCGTTGCGGTTACGCGCCAATTCAAATTTTTGACATACTGAAAAATTTTAATATAACCATAAGATTCGTTTATCGTACCATCAAACGATACAATGAAGACTCTAGTGTAGATGACAGGTCAAGAAGTGGTCGCCCTCGGTCTGTTAGGACTCCAGCAGTGATAAAAGCTGTGAAGGCGCGAATTCAAAGAAATCCCAAACGTAAGCAGAAACTTTTGGCCCTTCAGATGGGATTAAGCAGAACCACGGTGAAAAGGGTGTTAAATGAAGACTTGGGGCTTCGGGCATATCGAAGAAAAACAGGACATCATTTGAATGCTCGTCTAATGGACCTGAGACTGAAGAGATGCCGAGCTTTGTTGAAGCGGTACGCGGGAAAAAAATATCGGGAAATTCTTTTTTCGGATGAAAAAATTTTTACCGTAGAAGAGAGCTACAACAAACAAAATGATAAGGTGTACGCAGTAGTGAAGAAGCGAGCAACCGTATTCTGCGTGTCCAACGAGGTCATTTTCCATCCTCGCTCATGGTATGGTTGGGAGTGTCTTATTGGGGCTTAACAGAGGTACATTTTTGTGAGAAAGGTGTAAAAACGAATGCAGTTGTGTATCAAAATACAGTCCTGACGAACCTTGTGGAACCTGTTTCTCATACCATGTTCAATAACAGGCACTGGGTATTCCAACAAGATTCGGCGCCAGCTCATAGAGCGAAGAGCACACAAGACTGGCTGGCGGCGCGTGAAATCGACTTCATCCGGCACGAAGACTGGCCCTCCTCCAGTCCAAATTTGAATCCGCTAGATTACAAGATATGGCAACACTTGGAGAAAAAGGCGTCCCAATTCATCAGCCTCATCCCAATTTGGAGTCACTCAAGACATCCTTGATTAAGGCAGCCGCCGATATTGACATGGACCTCGTTCGTGCTGCGATAGACGACTGGCCGCGCAGATTGAAGGCCTGTATTCAAAATCACGGAGGTCATTTTGAATAAACTTTAGTGTCATAAGAATCTATGTTTTGTTAAGTTCATTTTGGTATATAAATGGTTACATAATGAATAAACTTGTTTCAATTATTTTATATTAAACATGTGACAGAATTTATGACCTGACTAGGTATATGAAACCAGCCTCAAAGTTCAACAATCGCATTCGATACGACAAATGGCAATTGTCCTACAACGAAGGTTTGACGTCAGTACTCGTCTATACGAGTATACTCTACTCCCGTACATACAGTAGTAGTTAGTAGACCACAAATACCTATAGTAAGGTCTGCAAAGGTTATAGTCAGGCCAGGCTGCTTGAAACGGATTAAGTCTCTGGTATTTTTATTTATGCTTTGTCATGAAGTGTAATAAAAAAATAATCATATATAAAAAAACGAGCCACTAAGAAGAGCAACTACTAGCTCGCTAAACTGTTATATCGGTGGAGATATATATCGATCATAAATGATTCGATTCAATGGCCTCGATTCGGGATGTCATGCTCTAATTCTAATTTTAAAATCCAGTTATCCTTTTCATTTTTATGACCAATGAAAGAGAGGTGATGAACGAATGATAACCTAAAATAAGGGCATAGCTGTCAGTTTAAGAGATTTGTAAGTCGCATGTTTTAAGTGCTCTCTAAAATTGTGCAATTGACACGGCCATAAGGTTCAAATTCGATGTTTGACAGCTCTAATATTAGGATGGTCATCTCCTGTCCCTTTTCAATCTTTAAAAGGTAAAAAGGACGGACTAACTTAAATTAAAGATTAGAGCGTGACATCCCGAATCGAGGGCAATGTAGTGTCGGTCATTATTTTGTCCTGTCGGTCAAACGTACAGTCGCTCAAACATTCGTCGGACCAAAGTGGTGTCGGTCGATTGTAGTATCGGGCAAAAATTCTGTCGCCCTAACGTCCGTCGGTCAACTGTGTTTCGGTCAAATGTTATAGCACCCAGCGAGCTACCTACAAACAGTCTGTACAAGAAAATCATAATCAAGTCTACTCATATAATACAATCAACACAACATAACGGGTGGGGGTAATATAACGTGTGAGTTATATTACACTTTTCCCACTTAAACCTGTAACACCCCGACAACCATGACGCAAGACCGAGCAATGGGAACATTGACGCTTGAAGAAAACTGGGTTATCATTCCTATTTCCTATCATATCAACGATTATTTTCTATTTGTTACTGTGGACAATTGTGGTTACAAGAGCGTCGGTGGTCTAGTGGCTAGGGCCGCTGCCTCCCGTCTGGAGACACGGGTTCGATCCCCACTACGTGGCAATGTGTTTTCGAATTTCGAATTCATGTGTGCGTTTATTCGACGCTCTTACGGTGAAGGAAAACATCGTAATGAAACCTGCACACTCCTGTGAAGAAATTCAAAGGTTGTGTGTGAAGTCGACCCACCCGCACTGGGCCAGCGTGGTCGACTGAGCAAAGAGGCTGGATAAGACTACTTATTATGAGGCCGCAAACTTACTCGAAGTTGTATGGTATACATCCATCATTTTTATGTTGCCAACTGCGGGATACTTCGATTGACATTGACTGATTGAGCATCTTGTTCCGCGGGAAAAGAAGCGAACAGTTTGTATTTTTGTATAAATCTATGGTTTAAACTATATTGAAATGTACTACTTACTGCATTTCCTTCGAAACTTTTAGGAGGCTATGTTTTAATTTATAATTTTAAACTTTCGCGGTCATTATCATAACATTTATGAGACATTTTACGGACTTACCGCGATAATATTTGTCTACCCGCGACCATGGTAATATCGGGTAATAACAGCTCATATACGTCCCCACCGAGGGGCTCGAGCTTACCCTGAACTAGGGTGATTAGGCCTTAGTCGACCACCGACGCTCTCGTCTGATAAGAGCGGATCAGTGATCTTTATAAAACTCGAGCGCAGTATGACGCTCGATTTCTTCTAACTCGATCGCTGACCGCATTGCAAGTGCCGCGCGCGCAGGTGAAAGGCGTTCCCTTAGTTCGCCAGGGGCTCTCAAACTGTGCGCCTATGACTATGAGGGGTAAAAGCAGATAAAATCGAGCATTTTTTTTTTTCAACATAAGTTAGAATTTCATAGTATCTGTCTCATTCCAAAAGAAGATAAGTATTGTCTTTATTAATTTTATTGTTGTATCAATAATACTACAAGGTACTATAAGATACCTATCAGTACCTTGTAGTATTATTTAGATAATTACTTTGTTTACTTTTTGGTTGACATTACTTGTCATGTCATTTGTTATCATGTTACTTCACTTTCTTTACTCTTTTAGTTTGGCTTTTTAAAAAGTTAGTATTTTCTAAAAAAGATTGTATTATAGTTCTTTTAACTTATGTGAACCTGGTAATTTTACCTAAACTATGTTGATCGGAATCAACATAGTTAAGGTTTTTTTTATTGTTACTGTAAATATATTTTCCCCCTCAACTTTACCTCTTTTATTTCCGTCCATAAGACCTCCTCTGAGGTCTTACGTGACAACCTATACTAGCGTGCTGTCCGCAATTTTGCTTGCGTGATCAAAGTTTTATCTTCGAGATGAACTTTTCAGTACAAAAATTATAACTCTGCGTATAGGCAGCATATCAAGATAAAATATGCACTAGTTTTTCAGCAATACAAATATGAAAGCCAACCACAATTTCAACGGGTTTTGTTCTTTAAAATGTTGAGAACCTCTGTACACTATCTTGATCTTGGTGATCAGCTTATGTGACCAGTCAGCATTTAGCATACGAAGAGCCAGTCGCGTAAAAAACACGTTGGTAACTAGTTTTCACAAATGCCATGTCGAAAGGTTTTTATTGGAGTTAACATTCTTGTCTAAAAGCACCGAAAAGTCGAGTAGATTGTTAACCGGGCGAGCGCGAAGCGCCTCCGTTGTAGCTTAGTGTTGCCGAAAAATCGATAGTTTTACAATCGATAGTTGAACGCCAAAAACATGTACCCAACTGATAGAACTATCGATAGTATTGACACTATCGATAGTTCTTTTAGTGCAATACTATTGATGCCGTGTGGTGACGGCAGAGTAGAATACATTAGTCACCAACCCCTACTCTTCCCGTGGGTGTCGTAAGAGGCGACTTAGGGACTACACATTGAACAGGGAACGGGCAGCAGCGCTGTCTGATACAGTAACCTTTTAATCTGCGATCTCCAACCCGCCTGCCAAGCGTGGAGATTATGGCAAAACCGTCCTCTTAAGTGGAGGAGGCTCGTAGTCCAGCAGTGGACTGTAACAGGCCGTTGATGATCGATAGGCTGTCGATATTGGACTATCGAGCGGCAACATTATTTCAGTTTGGCCAATTGCTTTCGTATGTTGTTCTGTCTGTTTGTTCTCTACAGTTTTTATTTTTGTCAAGTCAGTTTTTGGAATAAAAAATGATGGAGTTATGAGGGTTGCCAGCCTACAAAAACGTCTACTGCTAAGGCTGTTTTCCTCTACAGAACGGTCACATCAACTCACAAGAAATGTAAAGACTCGCGAGGTTTACAGCTCACAGACCCACTAGTATCAATTAACTACCCTTATTTAAAAATAATAAACTTTATTTTAACAATGACTCAAGCCAGATAGACCCTAATTAGATAACAAGTTGCGCAATAGAAAAAAAATATACACATAAAACAGGAAGAATAGGATAAAGGCGTAGTTATTTTCAATTAATTGGCATCAGTCCGCCCGTAACCAAGGAAGTTAGAACTTTTCCATTTTCCGGGATTTTTCTACCCTTCGAAGATGACCCATTTTCTGCCTCGTGCAATAGCATACTGTAATGTAGCAAAAAAAAAACGTAATAGCTAATTTCTCCATGTTTTTCGTTGGTTGCCACACAACCTTAACAACGCTTGATTCAGTGTTCCAGAGCCGCCACCGACATTGGTGCTGTAGCATCGGGCCTCGTTGGTCCGAGTGCTATGTAGTTTGATACTGGCGATAGTATTCTTTTTGCAATATATTCGTTCTCTTTTTAACTATTCAGTTTAGAAAGAGAACGATAGAAACTTCAGACGGGCTGGGGCCGTGGAAGTTTGACGTTCTCATCTGCCGTCCGCCGTCAAGTGCGGACCATAGTATTATTACCAGTGCTAAAATTGTGAGCTAAAATATATTAAAATACTAAAGTTATAAACAGTGCGTTTAAGTTATAAATAAAGTATCGTGTTATAAAAGTGTCTTTATATTTGAAGTAGCGAGCTGTAGCTAAAGTGGCTACAGCCGCTACAGTACACCACATACTCTACACCTACCCTACACCTACCCTTGACCATTTTGTATTGGAAAACTAAATTGTCGTTTTTTTCTGTTACTTATTATTTATGTTTCTCACCGTTTAAACCTTCCCTGAACTTCCAGAAATATTTCAAGATTAAAATTAGCCAAATCGGTCCAGCCATTCTGGAGTTTTAGCGAGACAAACGAACAGCAATTGATAACACGTTTTTAACACACCAAAAAGTATAAATAATTTTGATGGTGATTTTTATTGGTGTAGTACTATTGGGCGTCTCACGGCTGTACTACGAGCACATAGAGGGAAAATGGGAAATTTTACTGAAGAACATTAAATTTTGATGTTAAAAATAATATGAATGAATTGTAATTTTAAAATGTCGTTCACCTGAACAGGGGAAACGACCTCACCAAATATAAAAAAATAAACATTCTGTAAGTAAGGCCCCTTTCAATAGAATCCGGCAATAATGTAAACAAGATAATTTTTTGACACTTACTTTCCAAAGACAAGACTGATGAGTAAAAAATTAATATGGCAGTTGTACAAATTATTGAAAGTTTTGTAGTCCGAGTATTTTTTTATTAAAAAACTAACATAAAGAACTTAATAGGGGGCGAAATGATTGTGAGAAGAATGTATGGTTCCTTGAAAAGTGAATATGATCAGGATTGATACTCAAATGTAAGTATATACGGAGTAATCGTGTTTAAATTGGTTTGTTTACATTATTGCCGGATTCTATTGAAAGGGACATTAAGACAAGTATTTTTGTGATACTAATTGAAACGATCAAATATGAGGCTTATTTTTTCCTTATTAATAAAGTGTCAAAATACAAGACCACAAAGGATTACTATATTGAAAATTTGTTTAAAAATCAGGAAGACGTTTTTTTGTCCTTGACTGCAGTTCAAATTGTTTTAAATTAAAATGATGTCTTCTTTCAGTAAAATTTCCTATCTACAATATTTAAAGTAGGTACTTCCCCTCCACATAGCCTTTAGACACCTGTATAGCCTTAGGGCACCCTGTATATTCGCCAGTCCTTAGGGTTACAGTATCGAGACGAAAGTATCGATACTTCTATCAGTATCGGAATAAAAGTATCTCGAGTACTTTTTGAAATTTCCCCTTCTTCATGCAACCGTGATTAAATCCGTTGCAAAATTGTTAGTAAAGCAGAAGGAAAAAAATAGACAACATTTTTGTAGCATCAATAGACCAAAATCTTCTTTAATGAGAAATCACACTAATATTATAAATGTGAAAATATATTTGGATGTGTGAGGTGGAAAATATATATGTTAATCCAGGGTACAAACTACCTCCATTCCAAATTTTATCCAAATCCGTTCAGTAGTTAAAGCGCGAAAGCGGACCAAACATCCAAATATATTTTCTCCTTTATAATATTGGTGTGATTGTACATACTCTGGCGACCTCGCCGAATTAAATAACTCAGTTGCACTGTTTCCTTCAAGTTTTAGAAATAATTTGAAAGGAGTTGGCATTTGTAAAAAAGTATCGAGTATAAGGAGCAAGTATAGATACCAGTAAAGTATCGAGTATCACAATACTCAAAAGTATCGATACCTGAGTAGTATCTATACTTTTTTCATATCCCTACCTGTCATCACTCGAAAGAAGTAAGACATAGTCGTAAAGGAGCCGTACGTCACGGGCCGATCGTCACTCGTCCACTTGAGAGCAATATAATCAAATCTCCTCCGCCACCGGCCCCGATTCTAGCAGGCACGGGCTAAAGCTGAAATGGTAGATAAATTAGTGTGAACTTCAGTTCGATCTGTTCGAGTCCTGTCCAAGACAGACAAAATTTTAAATTTTCTCCTTTATAATTATTAGATATTTCGTTAATAGACGTAATCTGTAACAATAATTATCTATTTCCGGTGTAAGTTTTCTAATGATATTTAAATCGGAGTGATGTCTTACGCCGTGTGGTGACGGCAGAGTAGAATACATTTGTCACCAACCCCTACTCTTCCCGTGGGTGTCGTAAGAGGCGACTTAGGGACTACACATTGAACAGGGAACGGGCAGCAGCGCTCTCTGATACAGTAACCTTTTAATCTGCGATCTCCAACCCGCCTGCCAAGCGTGGAGATTATGGCTAAACCCTCCACTTAAATGGAGGAGGCTCATAGTCCAGCAGTGGACTGTAACGGGCCGTTGATGATGTCTTAGACTTAAAAAAAAAAAATTACTTCTTTTGTCCTCCGAGTGTACCTGTTTAAATCTCTTACCGGAATCACAGACAGCGTCCTACTAGCTAAGGTCATCGTACAATGGAGGACTACTTCTATTTGTAGCACGTCTATATTGCTACACTTTACCGACTGACTGGCCAATTCTTTATAAATAAAAAATCATTATTGTAATCATTACTTCATACTACTACAAACAAACTTACGGCTAGCCTTACTAATATTGTTAGAGATTTTATGCCGCCAGGTTGCAGTGCATTAGTTTATGCGAGATGCGCGAACAAACATACAGACAGACAGACATACAAAAACCCTAAAAGTTATTGTTTTGGTTTCTATAATTCTATTGCTCTTATAAAGACCCCGGGCCAGCCTCGTGGCCAAGTGGTCGAAATTTCGACGCCCATTACGGAAGTTCCGGGTTCGATTCCCGGTGGGGACACTGTCAAGCAAAAATATCTTTGAGATCTATTGTGAGAATTTCCCCAGTTTGGTTATGACATTGCAGGCTGAATCACCTGATTGTCCGAAAAGAAAGTTAATTCCGTGCTTCGGAAGATACGTTAAGCCGTTGGTCCCGGCTACTATCTAGTCGTTACATGAGCCAAGCCTTTGGCGGCTCTATAACGCTGACACCAGGGTTTGTGAGGTCGGTTGTCGACCTTACAACCCACACGATGATGATGATGATAAAGAGCCCCTCATATAATTTTTTCTGAAATATCTTCTACGTACAAATATCGACTAGTTTCAATTTTTAATGTTATTAAATGTACCTATGTATGTATAGTAATACATAGAATATGAGTAATTTATTTTAATGTGTGTGAAATATATACCCGCACATATTTTATTATTGACCATCGTATTTTTATTTATGGATTAGTTTGGCTACGTTTCTTCAAATAAGATTGATTGATTATAATCTTAAAAATCCATAAAGTCACGCACGTGTGTCTTAGGGCCAGTAGACCTCGAAGTTCAATACGGTTTTGCAAGATGGCCATCTCTGTTTCAATCATTTATCATATTTGACAAATTACTAACAACAATATTGCTCAGATAGTTAATTTAAACAAACTGATTATGTAAGCACTGATTATGTGAGCAGACGGGTTCTAGAATGGAGACCACGTCGTCTTTGGAAACGTGGGACGCCCCCCTGCCAGGTGGACTGATGACCTGTGGCTGGATGATGAAAGCGGGTGATCGTGCGTTTTGGCGTGCCCTTGGGGATGCATACGTCCAGCAGTGGACTGCTATAGGCTGGTTGATTGATTATGTAAAATACTTGAGTATGCATATAATTATCACAACTAACATATGCAAATAATTAACTTTTTGCACTCATCACCCATCATTATTATATTTATGTGGGTAGGTAGGTACATGAATGTTGTAATAAAAAAAAAATTGCTGTTTTTTAGCAGTTTTTTTTAAATAAAATAATGTTTCGTAGTTAATTTAAGATTTGGTTTTTTGTACCAGAATCTGAGCCTCTGTTAAGTTTTTTTTTATTTGTGTGTTACTTTTTTAATTTATTTCTGTGTGTGTTTACATAATCGATGAAGTCAGCTGACCGGGTTTATTTGATTGTTGTGTTGTTGTGTCACTACTTGAATTCAATCACAACGGGAGTGTGCGTATAAGTTTAAATGGTCAGGGTTCTGTTATTAGAGGCTCGAAGCTACTCTAACTAAAATAGGGCGATCGGGCCTTTTTGCGGGTTCGAAATTTTCACGGCCATGTGCGGGTTTCGCATATTGGCCTCGATTCGTCACGCTCTAATCCTTAATTTAAGTTAGTCCGTTTTTTTACCTTTTGAAGATTGAAAAGAGACAGGAGATGGCCGTCCTAATATTAGAGCTGTCAAACATCGAATTTGAACCATAAGGCCGTGTCGATTGCACAATTTTAGAGAGCACTTAAAACATGCGACTTAAAAATCTCTTAAACTGACAGCTATGCCCTTATTTTAGGTTATCGTTCGTTCAAATGAATACCATTCGTTCATCACCTCTCTTTCATTGGTCATAAAAACGAAAAGGATAGCTGGGTTTTAAAATTAGAATTAGAGCATGGCATCCCGAATCGAGGCCATTATCACCGTAAAAGCGTCAAATAAACAGATTAACAATCATATAAATAAGATAAGATAAAAATAAGAAAACAGAAACACAAACAACAGCTTTTGACAGGGTGGATCACAAAATACTTCTAGAAAAACTTGCATTTAATGGGATTCGTGGAAACTTATGGCGCTGGTTTAAATCTTATATCTAGCACGCAAAAAGTAGTCATCAAAGGGTACGAATCTGTATTCGTCCCGGTCACTTCTGGCGTTCCCCAAGGATCGATATTGGGTCCATTACTTTTTATCCTGTTTATTAATAATACCTCTGTAAGGAGAGAAAAAACAACAATAATAATTAATAATAATAATATAAGTTTATTTTCAGACCAGAGTCCATAAAAATGTTAGTAACAGTTTTCTTAATAGCTATGTTAGTACAGATGGGCGAGTAAATTTTTAATTAAATGTGGTGGATCCAACCTCACGCCTTAATAGCGTGGAGTTGCAACCACCTCTGCAGCATGGGGGAGTCCCACCTCGCCGCGAACACTCTCAGGAGGGTGTTCGAACTGCCGTGCAGGCGCGCCAGCAGGGAGGCGCACCGCTTGCGCATGATGGCCGCGAACCCGTCTGTGCGCTCCTCCGCGAACATTCCCGACGCGCTGCACCTCCACGGCAGCCCCAACAGCGCCCTGAACGCGTTATTATATTGGACGCGTAGGTCGCTGTATGTCCGCTGCTTATAGTTTACCCATAGGCCGCACGTGTAAAATGATTGGCAGTAGGCTTTAAAAAGCGTTAGTTTAACTGTTTTTGTACAGCGTGCAAACCTACGGGCCAGCATGTTGGCTCGAGCAGCCAGCGACCTACGCTCCCTCTCAATGTCACAGTTATCAATAAGATCCTCAGTGATCCAGTGGCCCAAATATTTAAACTTGCTCACCTTGCAAATAGGTTTACCACAAAGCGATACTTCCGGCAAATTATTATAAGTCTTGGTGCCAGCCTTAAAGACCATGAACTCACTTTTCTTAACATTATATTTGAGCCCATGGACCACTGCATAAGCTTCACACATAGCAAGAAGCCCCCTCAAAGCACCAATGGAAGGACTCAGCAGCACCATGTCATCAGCATAATTAATGTTATTGACACAAACTCCGTTGACATGACATCCAACATTGGCGCCGCTGAACTCCTCGATCAGCCCATTCATGTACAGGTTGAAGAGGCGAGGTGAGCTCAAACCCCCCTGCCGCACCCCGCACTCCAACCTATACACTTCTGAGTACGACCCTGCCCACTTTACACTATTTGTTTGGTTAGCATACCAGTATTTAAATAGCGAAATTACTTCTGTTGGCACGGTAGTGTCCTTTTCCAACTTACGCCATAAAACATCATACGACACCAAGTCGAATGCCTTTGACAAGTCCAAAAAACAAGCGAAAACAGGCGTTTTCCTAGCTGTATAGTATTGCACAGTCTGCTTGAGGCAAAGTATGGCACTTTCGGTAGAAAGGCCCGGTCTGAAACCAAACTGGGCATCATGTAATTTCATGTGATTCGCCAAGTGAGTTTCAAGCAGACTGTCCAAAACCTTCGCTATTATAGTGGCCAAGGAAATGGGCCTGTAGTTGGACAAGTCAGAGGCACACCCAGTTTTTTTTTTTAATAATAGGTGCTACCACCGTATACATCAAGTCTGCTGGCAAGTAAGAGTGACTTAAACACAGGCTGAAAAACATAGCAAGTACCCGAAGCAGGTGCAAACCCGCATATTTTAAATGCTCCACGCTGAGGCCGTCGTGCCCGGGGGATTTATGATGTCAGACATTGCTTCAGGTTCTGTGAATTCGTTTTATACGCTGACCTAAAAAATTTTCATACAGTTAAGACCCCTGAGGATTCTATCCTAATCCAACAAGACCTGGACAGATTTTCTGCATATTGTACTGATAACAAGCTTTCTCTCAGTTTAAATAAGTGTAAGACCATAACTTTTACTAAGAAATTATCTGTGATCAGCCATCCTTATATGCTATGTGGAGTATATCTTGATTCTGTCAAATCGATTAGGGACCTGGGCGTAATACTTGATACTAAATTGCATCTTGACACTCATATAGATACAATTATTGCTAAAGCTTACAGGATGTATGGTTTTGTCATGCGCTCATGCTCTAAATTTACCCGCATATCAACTTTTCTATCTGTATATAAATCATTGATTCGTTTTCAACTGGAATACGCTGTTCCCATATGGAACCCCTTTTATGATAAATATGTTGAAGCCATAGAATCAGTTCAAAAATTTTTTACGGCGTGTTTCTTATAAATGCCACCTGGGGCGTTTGCCGTATGAACGATACCTAAAAAAATTTGGTCTACTGACACTCTCATCTAGACGCTTATTCCTTGAAACGATGATACTATATGATATATGTCGACATAAATATGACTGCACAGACTTAATTAGTAAATTACGCTATAGTGTGCCTTCTCGATCACATGTTCGCAATACTCACAGATTATTCGCAACAAAATTATGTCGTACTAATGCAGGTAAACGGTCACCTCTGTACCGCATCGTTAATACATATAATACCTACTTTCATCATCTTGATATTGCGCACTTGAGGGCGGGTGCCTTTAGAAGTATGGCCTTGAAGAAGCTTAAAGATGGTATATAAACGAGTGCTTCTCCTTTTTTCTCTATTCTATTTTCTATTTGTAATTTAGGGAATTATGTGTTATAAACTATGTCCATTCCAAATTTCATCCAAATCCGTTCAGTAGTTTACAGGAGAGAGTAACAAATATTCATCCGTACATACAAACTTTTGCGTTTATAATATTAGTAACGAAGTAAGGATTTAGTGGGCGCGGAACTGCTGTTTTTAAATGTGTGCTAATATGTATTATTAGGTTAAGGTTTATGTTAAAAATGTTGAAAACGAAAATGTTGAAATCTTCTTTTCATTAAGTGCTCACTTAAAATAAAATAATAATTCGTGGTTAATGGTGTTGGTGCCACAATTATTATTCTTTTTTGTACCTTGGTATATTATATGTATTGTGCACTGTTTATTAACCCAAATAAAAGAAAAAAAAAAAAAAAACAGTACTGAACCCAGAGTAGCCATCTATCGTCAGCTACGAAGCGTAGATTTTTGCTACGAAGCGTAGCAGATTTTTGCTACGCGATGTAGGCCGTAGGCATTGGCCCTACTTACGGGTTTAGAATTTAATTTTTAGCACATATATTCCAGCAGGCAATACGTAGCCTTATTATTTTGAAAGATTTCTTCCAGGGTGGGTCGATTAGTAAATTTTATAAATATAGGCCCCTCGGTGGGGACGTAAATGAGCTGTTGATGAAGGTATTTTATAAATTCTCAGTAGTTATTTTTGTGAAAATAGAATGTTTATACTTATTTTAGCGCCGAGCAGGGGTACTATAGTTACATTACAAAGCCATAGTCATTAAGGCCTGAAAGTTGCGCCGTCGTTAAATTTACGGCGGTTTTACGAGTACAAAAAGCAACAGTCTGACCTACACCTTTTCGTACAAAAGTGATCTTTATCGCGTCATAGAGTTCTACAGAATATAAGCGTTATTTATCGTTGAGTGTACATTGCGCCGCCGTCGGCAACAGTGGAGTAGACGGACACTAACGATATGATTGTTAATCGATATCTTGTATTGCTTTACTGCGTTTAGGGTTGCCATACGTCCGGAATTCTCCGGACAAGTTCGGAAATATGGGTCTTTGTCCGGAATGCGGAGGCAATCTTAACATCATCAACGGCCCGTTACAGTCCACTGCTGGACTTAAGTACAGGGTTTTGCCATAATCTCCACGCTTGGCAGGCGGGTTGGAGATCGCAGATTAAAAGGTTACTGTTGAGAGTGCTGCTGCCCGTTCCCTGTTCAATGTGTAGTCCCTAAGTCGCCTCTTACGACACCCACGGGAAGAGTAGGGGTTGGTGACAAATGTATTCTACTCTGCCGTCACCACACGGCACAGGGAATCTTAAACCGTCCGGAATTTCTACAAATAAGTGAGGAGTCAAATAAAAAAATAAAAAATCCAAATTATTTATTAATTATTTTTATTATAAATCAAATTGTAACAAAATTATATCTTTTTAAACTGACAATCAACATTAACTGTTATAACAATATTACTTCTAATATTTAATGCTCCCAGAAATATTGTTCAACACTTCCGAATCTTTAATAATAGTTTTGTAGAACATTTCGCTAGTCATATTTTTTAAATTATACTGAGTTAAGAGAATCGACACGACAGACTCTACAGAGAGCCTGTTTCTTTCCTTTGGCCATGCATTTGGTTTGTTTATTCATTTGCACGATGCATAACGACATTAATATAAAATTGACAAGAAAGTCCGGAATTTTCACCAAATTTCAGGAATTTTTCCGGATTTTTGGTATTTTGATCTGGGAACCCTAACTGCGATGGAAAAAGAAATAGGATATTACGTACAGAATAGGGTATCAGACTACTTTTCTTTTATTTTATAAATCCAAACTTTGCTCTATCTTTAAAATTGACCGAGTTATAAAGGTTTGAAATTCAAGATTAGACAGAGAGGCACATACCCACTTGTGACGTCACGCCATATAGTCTCTTCTTCTTCGTCCTAGCGTTTTTCCGGCCGGTGCTGGGGTCCGCTTTCCTAACGCCAATAATTTCCATACAAAAAAATCGTTTTTGAAAGAGACAGACATATTGAAACTTTAAAAATCACCGTAGTTTAGTTTTTCAACCGATTCAGTTTTCTTTTTCGCGAATCGTTTGCTACTAATCTATATTTTAAAAATAATTCATAAAATATGGTAAATTTAGGAACAGTCCGATCCCCTATTATTGATACAACGTGCTAGTAAAACAACTAGTACCAACCAGTTTGGTTAGGACATTGCAGGCTGAATCACCTGAATGTCCGAAAAGAAAGATGATTCCGTGCTTCGGAAGGCACGTTAAGCTGTTGGTCCCGGCTACTATGTAGTCGTTACACGAGCCAAGTCAGTGGCCTTTGGCGGCTCTGTAACACTGACACCAGGTTTTGTGTGGTCGGTTGTCGACCTTACAACAACCCACACGATGATGATGAGTAAAACAACGCAAAACCTCTTGGGATGGTGACTCAGCTCAGCCCGTGAAGCTGAACAACTTTTGTTCTGGAACATTTCCGAACCAGGCAGGTTTTGGAAGCTGACCTCCAGTTTGGTTAGGATATAACAGACTGGCAGAGAGTGTCGGTGGTCTAGTGGCTAGGGCCGCTGCCTCCCGTCCGGGAGACGCGAGTTCGATCCCCACCACGTACCAATATGTTTTCGAATTTAGAATTCATATGTACGTTTATTCGACGCTCTTACGGTGAAGGAAAACATCGTGATGAAACCTTCATACTCCTGCGAAGAAATTCAAAGGTGCTGTACCAACCCGTACTGGACCAGTGTGGTCGACTAAGGCCTAATCGCCCTAAGTCAGTGTAGGCTCCAGCCCTTCGGTGGGGACGTATATGAGCTGTTGATGGTGATAACAGACTACAGCGCTGCAGCTGATTCTATTGTCCTTGCTGTGCCCTAATTCTGCCAAATCTTGAAGCATGTCTTGTTAGCGCCAACTATAATAATATAAATAATAAATATGTGGGGGGACATCTTCACACACGGCCATCTGATCCCAAACTAAACAGAGGCTGTACTATGGGTACCAGACAGCTGATATACATTACATAAATATATAAATACATACTTTTACTTATATAGATAAACAACACCCAGACACAAGGCAAACACAAGCGCTCATCACACGAATGTTTGCCTTGGGCGGGATTCGAACCCGCGACCCTGTGCGTCGGAGGCAGATACACTACCACACATGGGCTACGGAGCCGTCAAACTATCGGTACTAACTTTCTGAATCTAAATCCCCCTTTACACTGATGTCGTTTCGGTTACAACTTCTTTCTTGGAATGCCAGACGCGCCAAACACAATTTGAATTTTAACGTAACTGTCATAAACACAAATAGGCTCGTCACGCATTAATACAATTTTAATAACGGGTCTTATCTTCGACTAATGTGTTAATAACGAGTGTTAATCGAGTAATAATTATTATTTGTCGGGTTAATCGCCCTACACCTGCCCTTTGACTGGCCGAGGATCGCTAAAATATAGCTTTAGTTTAATTTAAAAAAGCAGTCTGTTATTTTTTTGTTTTTAGATTCCAAATTTAAAATAATTATATACGTTTCATATCTTCGCGACGGAATTTGGAAAAGAGTTAACTCTAAAGCTTTGATTTCTGACAAACTAAAAAAAAGAAAGTAATAAAGAAAAAAAAATATAAAGATATACCTATATCAATTACTTTTATTTATTTATTTAACCATTTATTGTACACATTAAACAAGAAAATGACAAGAACACAAAGAAAAACGACACAACAGGCCTACTTATTTCTAAAGAAATATCTTCCAGCAGACCTTTGTGCATTCACCTAAAACACCTTTTCAGAGTCCATAACTAACTACAAATGAATAATAATTATAAAGCGAAAATGACATTTCGTTAATAGACGTAATCTGTAAAAATAATAATCTATACAAATAAATAGTTTTAATAGGTCCGTAAATATTTTGTTATCAAGTTGATTTACTTTCTAGAACACATCTTTTGTTATTTGTTATTGTAATAACATTTTATTCCGATGTTTATAAAATTATAATTTGTGGCAGACAAGAAAAACGTGTTTTTTTTTTTAGTAGCAGGTTATCTGTTACGTGAACCTTTATTAATCAATCGTATATAGCATAATACCTATATTATATCAACGGGTTCTTGTGTTTATATTATCATAACGTGACTTATAAAATAAATAATTAGTTCTTATGTTGATATGTTCGACGGTAGGCTACTTAGATTACATGTTGGCATTAGCCAGATCTTTACTAATATTATGAATGCGAAAGTTTGTAAGTATGGATGGATGGATGTTTGTTTGGGATGAAACTTGGAACGGATTGGGATGAAACTTGGAATAGGGATAGTTTGTACCCTGGATTAACAGATAGGATACTTTTTACGGGAAAAAGTCTATTTCCCACGGGAAAATTTTACACAACTCGAGGGTATGTTATAATTTTTGTTCAATATAGTTATTGCGGCTTTATTTTAGTATAACACAATGAGATTTTTCGAGATCTCTCTTATCCAGTGCCAGTCTATTTATATCAATTTATTAAAAATGCTCTGAACTCTGCGTGTTCTGCAATTGATAAAAAATAATGGTATTTAGACCTGTCTTTGTTATAAATAATCTTTGAGCCAAGTCAGTGGCCCTGGGAGGCTCTATAACACTGATACCAGGGATGATGATGATGATGATGAATAATCTTTATCGTGTTAAAGGTTTTATAAGGTATTTTTTTGTTTACAAAAGAAGTGCAGCAACATTTTAGGGGCGCGGCGCACGCTGTTAGCGCGTGGTTATTTAAACCTCTCTGATTACGACGCAATACCTAATTACCTATGGTACAATAAGTTCTATTCCTCTGAAGATTAAATAAAAACTGCAATAGAAAGCGGAACTTACAATAGGATATTTTACCACGTTTTATATTAATTTATAAACCTAGTCATGTTAGTTCCGGTTCGAACAATAAAATATTTTTTGCCTTATCATTAAAATTGACCGAGATATTAATGTTTGAAATACCAGTGACGTCACTAAGTAAAAGACTTTGATGAGTAAAAAATTAGTATGGCAGTTTTACAAATTATTGAAAGTTTTGTCGTCCGAGTATTTTTATTAAACTATCATAAAGAAGTTAATAGAGGGCGAAATGATTGTAAGAAGAATGTATGGTTCCTTGAAAAGTGAATATGATCAGGATTGATACTCAAATTTAAGTAATTACGGAGTAATCGCGTTTAAATTAGTTTGTTTACATTATTGCCGGATTCTATTGAAAGGGACTTTACATCTTCTTCTTTCTCCGGCTTTATCCCATGTTCAGTTGGGGTCGGCTCTCCTAATCGCTTTTCGCCAGCTTGCTCTGTTCTGGGTCGTCGTAGAATCTAAATCTAGGGCTTTGAGGTCACTATTTACAACTGATAGCCATGTGAGTCGGGGTCTACCGCGGCGTCTCGGTCCTGACTGAATGTTTAGCACTTCACGGGTCATATGGTCTTCGGGCCTTCTCATTACGTGTACGTACCAGCGTAATCGTGTTTCGGAGAGCTTTTCAGGTATCGCTGCCACTTTCAGGCTTCCACGCACATAGTTATTTGGCACTTTGTCCAGAAGTGGGGATTGAAAGGGACTTTACATACATACATAAAATCACGCCTCTTTCTCAGAGGGACAGGCAGAGACCACGTCCACCACGTCGTCGTCTAATAGTCAAATCGATACGAAAAAAAGGACGGTACAATACTCAGGTTGATTAGTAAATGAGTTGATAACAATAACACCTAATAGTAAACAGTTTGTTCGTTTGTCGCGCGAACTGGGTCACGCACGGATCAAGCTAGGTCCGCCTGATACATTACATACATACGGCGTCTTTGGCTAAGTCGTTTTAAAGGCATATACCGACCCATAGAAAGAGGTTTCCTTGCTTGTACTAAGCTCTATGGCTGTACATGCAAAATTGCATGCTGTATAAACTGTATTGATTTTATTATGGTCAAGAACGAGACGTTTACCATGGTTTGTATTCTTTTATTGTGTGAGCGCCCGATATTTCGACGCATTTGCTAATTCATGATCCAGTTTTTAACCATTATGGTTGGTTGTGTACTACCGAAAAAATATACGAGTTAATTTATTTATTTATCTAAATGTCACTTTCTCCTTACTTCAAAACTGTTGTACATAGGATGAGCAATTTTGTTTATCGTCTTCATCCTAGCTATTCCTAACTCCATGATCATGTCCGTTTCCTTGGCCTCCGACCCTTTCTTCTTGGACGCAAAAGCCGACTCAGAGAACGGGTTGTGTCGTATTCTGTTTCTAGCCCTCTTTGGACAGAAGCCTCAATAGGGTATTTGACTACTTTTTTTTATTTTATAAATCAAAACTTGTTAGTTCCTGCTATCGAACACTACAATAATTGTTGCTCTATCTTTAAAATTGACCGAGTTCTAAAGGTTTGAAATTCAATATTAGACAGAGAGGCACTTACTAGCATGTCGTCACTTGCTAGTAACGCCATATAATCTCCATACAAAAAATCGTTTTTGAAAGAGACAGACATATTGCAACTTTAAAAAATCACTGTAAATTCGTTTCTCAACCGATTCTGTTTTATTCTTCGCGAATCGTCTGCTACTAATCTATATTTTAAAATTAATTCATAAAATATGGTAAATTTAGGAACAGGCAAATATTCGGTTTTCCCTGTAAAACTGATATGTCAGACAAACAACAACATGATTACCGTTTGATTAAAATAAAAAGTATTTACGAGTTCTCAATCGCGACCTACTTTACCCACGTAAACTGATAGTTTATCACTTAACAAATAAACAGCCGTATGTTACGATTATGAGTTATGAGTATAATCTCATGTTTTTTAATGGGTTTATCTTGTACTGTAAAAAGATGGCCGATGGTCGTGTGAAGGTTTACTGTCTAGGAAAACTGATCGTCGTCTTAAAGTATTCAGAATTACAAATCTAGCAAAATATTATAATACAAGTATTTTTTCAGTGATAGATTTTTTTTTCGATTTTTAAATTTATTTCAACATTTACGTTTTCAATAAGCTATCATAATATTTGCGAATGTTTTCACGGAGTAACGTATCGACATCGAGCTATGGAAAGATCTATGCTTGGTATTTCGCTACGGGATAAAATGAGAAAGGAAATCATTGGCAGAGGACCAAGGTAGTTGATATCGTCCAGAAGTGTAGCAAAGCTGAAGTGGCAGTGGGCTGGCCACGTCTGTCGTAGAACCAATGAGCGTTGGAGTAGACGGGTTCTCGAATGGAGACTACGTCTCGGAAAACGTAGTGTGGGACGCCCTCCTGCCAGGTGGACTGATGACCTGAGGAAGGTCGCTGGTGGTGGCTGGATGAGGAAAAGGTGATCGTGCGCTTTGGCGTGCGCTGCGTTGAGGCCTACGTTCAGCAGTGGACTGCAATAGGCTGATTGAACGGATCGACATAATTTTTTACTAAGTAATTTTATGGTGAAAACAACTAGAGTGTAGCCGTAAGCATACAGCTGTTAATTAAGATATAAGCTCCTCTTTTTTATTGCTAACCATTATTAATCTTTTGAATCAGTTTGGGGGAGTGTGATATGCCCAAATAAGTGTTTTTTTTAGCTTTCATGAATCACTATACTATTTAATTATAATTGATCGATAATCATTTATAATCTTATGATAAGGGTCGTGAATTCGTAATCCTGCGTTAACATTATGAAAGCGATAAGTAGGTAAATGTTGTTTTTATCTGACACGCTTTACGTTTGAAACGCACGTGCGCGTGAGATTTTGATTCCAAGATTTTTTTTCTAGGAATATTTTTTTTTTCAAGAAACAAGATCTATACTATACTACATATATAAGTAGATCATGATGTTCCACTTATGACCAAAGGTCTCACAAATAAAAGTGCTAGTATAGTAACTAACTAATGTGTTAATAATTCAATGCACGGTGCACCTAAAGAATTTTGAGTCCTATACAGTTGTGAAAATCCTTACATAAAAAATATACATATCAGTGTCTCTTCGCATTACAAATGATTGAGGCATCAAAAATCAATTTATAGTGTAAGAGGGGAAATACGAGTGCGGCGTCAATCGCTTGCATCGATGCGCCGCGCACCTTATTGTACAGTAAAATGAGTCACGTGCGCTCCAATGTGGCGACGACTTACTTATTCTGAATCAAATCTTCGAAGGTACTCTTATAACTGAATATTGGTTGAGCAAGACTTCGGTTGGACTGTACTCTGTGTCCTTCTTTGAGTCCATAGCAATTTATGAGTGGGTTCTTAAGGTGTTGATTGAGACCAGAACGTGTTCGTGAAACGCCGAACCCAGATAGCATGTTATTAGTTTTTCTGCCTTGTCTGTTAGTACCTTTGTCTTGTCTGTCGCAAAATTAATAATTCGCCTTGTCAGTTAGTAGCTCTATTTTGACTAGTGGTTCTGTCTTGACTATTAGTAGCCCTGTCTCGTCTTTAGCTAAATCTACCTTATCTATTAGTAGGTCTTCCCTGTCTATTAGTAAATCTTTTTAATATAAGAGTTTTATATCAGTCTGTAAGGCTCGTATTCATCCTAAAAGACGTGCTGAGGATATTCTATTCCATTGATTAATCTACAAAAATCGTTAGTTCCTATTCAGCAGGTTAAGATTAATTCAGAGTTTGACCCACACTGCGCTTGAGTTTATTTATATACCTACCTACTTATATACGGCTGGCTATTGCGTAACGTTTCGTTTGTGTATCGTTTATTTAGATGTTAAATGATAATCATGTAATCTTCTGTCCATGAGAATGAATTGAGCCTTTGACTATGTTTTAAATAAGTATTTTAGAAAGAAATATTATAGATTAATAAATCTAGCCAGTTTATCTTTAATTATGAGTAGTATTCGTATGCATATTCTATCTCAATAAATTTATTTAGATAATAAAAATAAATTATGTAGATTCCTTGCATAAAGTCACTAAGTATAACAATAGGGGATCGGACTACTTTATTTTTATTTTATAAATCTAAACTTCTTAGTTCCTGCTATCGAACACTAAAATATTTTTTGCTATACGAGTATCTTTAAAATTGACCGAGTTTTTACTTTTTACCGGGTTTTAAATTCAAGATTGGAAAGAGAGGCACATACCCACTTGTGACGTCATTTGTTAGTAACGTCATATAATCTCCATACAAAAAATCATTTTTGAAAGAATAGAATAAAAAAGCATTTATTCCTTGAAAATAATAATTACAATACAACACAAACAGAAAGAGACAAACATATTGAAACTTTAAAAAATCACTGTAAATTCGTTTTTCAACCGATTCTGTTTTTTTTCTTCGTCTGCTACTAATCTATATTTTAAAAATAATTCATAAAATATGGTGAACAGTCCGATCCCCTATTAGGTAAGCTACATAATAAAAAAATAGAATAAATCATTCTAGACTAGAACGTTTTATTCAACGGTGGCGCTTCGTTATTCTATAATTATTCCCTCAAATCATAACATGTTCGATTTTTTTTAGATAGCTTTATTCGTCCCACTGCTGGGCAAAAGCCTCCCCTTTTCCTCTCCACCGATCTCGATCCAAGGCCACTTCACTCCATTTCTCCTCGAATGTGTCCAGGTCATCTCGCCATCGTTTTCTAGACCTCCCAGTGCTGGCATGGGCCATCTGTCCGGATGCATCCTGCACATTTATTTTACCTACTTATAGTTCTGGCGGAATCTGAGTCTACAAACGTCTAGCGTATAGTCGGGACGGGTGGACTTTGGCACCTGATAAATTGATAATGGCCAGACAGAGGGTAACGAACCCGCTGCCTGTGGCTAAGTATGGCCCTATAACCACGAACTTATTACTGTTTAAGACGAAATTAAAACATCTTGAAAGGCGAAAATGAAATGCTTTCTAGCTTTGAAAAAAAACATCGACCCGTGAAATATTACCTAGTAGACGACATAACAGACCGAATGCAGATTGGTCGACATCTGTATTTTTTTTTCATGTAGTTACCTCGCGGTACGTTTTCCTTCTAATATATTATAAAAAGTTTAATAATATCAGATCTTTTGTTAATAAAAGCGGCCCCGTAGCTTAGGTGGTAGTGTATCTGCCTCCGACGCATAGGGTCGCGGGTTCGAATCCCGCCCAGGGCAAACATTCGTGTTTGCCTTGTGTCTGGTTGTTATTTATCTACTCGTATATTATCAGATCATGATTTGATCAGATAATATTTGTGTAGGTATATTAGCTGTCTGACACCCATAGTACAGGCTCTGCCTTGTATGGGGTCGGATGGCTGTGTGCGAGATGTCCCCACATTATACATATTTATTTATTATTATTTAGGTACATAACGCAAATATATAGGTACATAGTACATATCCTTAACATAATATAATCATCATCAGCATTAGGGCGGTTAGGCCTAGTGCGGGTTTGTCGACTTCACACACAACTTTTGAATTTCTCACGATGTTTTCTTTAGCCGTGAATACCTAGTTAACTTAAATCTTATCATCACAATGCCATTCATCATCATCATCATCATCATCTCAGCCGGAAGACGTCCACTGATGGACATAGGCCTCCCATATGTTTCCACCGTGAACAGAAGAAGTTTAATTTAAATCAAGTGAATGAGTCATAGTTTAATGTTAAAACACGTGTTGTTTTTTTATTATACTTAACTACTAGTTAAAATGTAATAAACAAAGTCCAATGACCTCTCCAATAATGATTAGAACTATTGTTAGGATTCCCAAATTAAAAAAACTTAATTCAAAATGTGAATGAATGAATGAATATACGTATATATGTGGTATTCTGTTTATTGAATAAAACTGTTGACTACTGAAAAACCGATGTTATTTCATTTATTTATTTTATTTAACCATTTATTGTACACATTAATCAAGAAAATGACAATAACACAAAGAAAAACGACACAACAGGCCTACTTATTGCTAAAGAAATATCTTCCAGCAGACCTGACCTACGGAAGAGAAAAGGAAGATAACAATAGACGCGGATAAAACATGCTCAACTTAACCTAACCTAATGTACCTAAAACATTATACGCAATAAACAATAACATAAACTTACACCTAACAATACCTGTTTTTATTATTTTAGTAAAGATAAACTACGACAACATGGATCGCCCGTTTTTTTTTACGACTCAATCGTTAATGGAACGCGTGCGCAGTTTAAAATAAACAATTAAAGCTTTACATAATAATTTTATACAAATTAAATCTGTTCCTCTTCCTTTGAATCATGTCCTTGACAGCGCAGTTAACCGCCGAATCTTAACGTTTGATTGCCGGTTCGATTCCCTGCTTATGCATTCCCTGTAACGGCAGCTTTACGACGCGAGTAATGGATCTATAAAAGTGATTGCGATCTGCTAAATGACTCATGTTGTGATTCTATGGGTTCAAGGACCTTTCGGGCGGTCTAGGTACTAAAATCATTTTATTTATTTAATCGTATGGCGAAACAAACACTAACTAGGCATCTACAAATTGAGATAAATACCCAGTTGATCGCTTCAGGCGTCAGATCAAAAAGTTCTCGGGGCACTAAGATAATTGATACTTTTAAACATAACGTTTAAAAAACGCAATGGCTTGCATCTCCTCGGTAAGCTGGATGCATAGAATGCTTGGTATACAAACATTTTGCAGGTTTTAGAAAGGTCCAACAGGACATAGATAAACTTTTATGACGCCACCATGACCATGACAAGAACAAAAATATCAGCTGCGCGGGAGCGTGCCGGCCGGGGGTGCCTAACGGCCGGCCGGACCCTTTATTATCCGCAGCAATTTTTTTTTGACGACCATTCGTGCCATACATTGTTTGTTGTGGAAGAAAGTAAACGGTATAGGAAATGGACCTATAAGGAAAGTGGGCCATGTCATCCCAAATGGTTCCCTTGGACGAATTAACCACGTTCAAATTGGCAAAGTCACTGTTTTACCTGTGAGTTATATAGCTCGCGTCACGAAGAAGATGGGATTGCTCTCGCACCAAAGCACATTAGACGACGTAATGTTCCTGTTTCCTAAATATAATACAATAATAATCTAAGAAACAATGGCCTCCACTCGGGATGTCACGCTCTAATCCTTAATTTAAGTTAGTCCGTCCTTTTTACCTTTTAAAGATTGAAAAGGGACAGGAGATGGCCATCCTAATATTAGAGCTGTCAAACATCGTATTTGAACTTTATGGCCGTGTCGATTGCACAATTTTAGAGAGCTCTTAAAACATGCGACTTAAAAATCTCTTAAACTGACAGCTATGCCCTTATTTTAGGTTATCATTCGTTCCAATTAATATCATTCGTTCATCACCTCTCTTTCATTGGTCATAAAAACGAAAAGGATAGCTGGATTTTAAAATTAGAATTAGAGCATGACATCCCGAATCGAGGCCATTATGTAAAGTACGTATTTTAATTAAACTCATCCCCCCACTTCGTCCTGCGTTCTTCTTACGTGACCCATACTAGTCTCGAAACGAAATAAAATGACGAACGATATTACGACTTCCGTAAATAGACGTAGATAAGATACTACGTAACTCACGTCGTGCTGTGTGCTATACAACGTGTTACAAAGAATACCAAAAGAAGAATATTTTTCAATCAAATATTCCCATGTCTAGCGTCAATCAACCTGAGATTGACAAAAAAACAAATAAATATATAAAAAACACGCTTTCACAGTATATCAAAATAAAAATTGAAAAATAAATAAAGTAAAAAAAAACTAAAAAAAGGCATGCGGTGTTTTGTGCCATAACGAGCACCCACGCTTTTTTCACAATAATACTAGTGTAACACCAACAACCATAGTACCAGATTATGACAACAGATGGCGCTGTTAGTTTTACAAACTAGGTAACGGTGTGTCTTCCGGAAAAGATAAATACCCTTATGTTCTTTAGTTCCGCCGCTCGACAACAGATGACGTTGATGGGTTTTCTACAACTCGCTAACGTTTGGTCGAGAGATTTATTTATAAGCTCGGGACGACTTTTGCTTTGTATCCATTCCTTCAGCTAGGAAGTTATTGGCGTAGACGGATACCCGGCTCACCCATAACTTACTACGTTAAGCAAGCTGCAGCACTGCTTGCGAGTTGGACGGTTCCCGGACGCTCGCCAGTTGCGTTGTACTTGTACGCACTGTACTAGTTGCTATTTGTAAAGTTTGCTATTAAAGCGACATCTACCGTACGCGCTAGTTTTCTTTCCCGCCTCCTGCGCCTTCCGTATTACATTGGCGCCTCAACTTCCGGCCCGGAGTCCCATCCAAACTGGCATCTGGCAGCGGCCGTTCGTGGACTCCACCCACTACGAGATTGCGACCACGTCGTGTATTAGTCTCTGCGGAAGGTACAAGGAAGCAGAAGAAGATGGCCAACGTCTCAATGTCACCTGAGCAACTGCAGCAATTAGTGACTTCGCTTACGACAGCAGCACTTCAAGCCGCAGCTAACAATAGCGCATCCTCCTTCTCCAATGCGTCTTTCTCATACGACGGCACGAGGGATCATATGAAGGTGGAAGAATTTCTATCAGCTGCGTCAGTTTATAAGACCGTCAACAACATAACCAACGCGAATGCCATAAGGAGCCTACCCCTTATACTCCAAGGTGAAGCCTCAACATGGTGGCAAGGTGTGAAGGATAGCGTCACCGTGTGGACTGATTTTGAAGAAAGACTACGCCACGCGTTCGCGCCGAAGAAAACTGGTGTGATGATTTTCCAAGAACTCTTTTCTCTGAGCCAACCAGACGATATGCTCACGGAAACATTCGTAGCCCGATGCCGAGCTTTGCTGTCCCAGCTTCGTGCACCTGGGATCCCTGAGGAGTTTCAGCTGGATGCTGTATACACTCGGCTTCATCTGAAAATTAGAAAGAAGGTGTCACGTGACTCAGTGGAGACGTTCGATGAGCTCTTGAATGCGGCAAGAAATGTTGAGCAACTGTTAAGGGAAAAGCCTAAGGAAGTACTGAGAGAAGCAGTTCCAGCAGCTCCAACCTATAAGCTGAAACCCAGAAAGCAGCGCTGTGACTTCTGTCGTGGCATAGGACATGTCACGGATGATTGCCGAAAGAGAATGAGAGTCTTGGCCAAACAGACTACACAAGAGCCAGCCACGGCCAGAGCCACAATCAAGACGGAAGTAGCAACCACTCAAGTTCCTTCGCCTTCGCGTCCAGCCATTGCTTGTTATGGTTGTGGAGCACCTGGCGTCACACGCAGCAAATGTCCGAAATGCATGGCGGCTCTAGCACTGAAGACAGAAAAGGCTGATTTCTGGTCGATTGACGTGAAGACTGATGCTCGACCAAGACCAATGGTTGCAATAGGTATACACGATATTGTGGGTACTGCTTTTGTGGACACTTGCGCAAAGTCCAGTGTTGCGTCCTACCAACTGTACCAGTGCCTGAAAGAGCGCAATTACAAGTTTGCAATGCAAATTGTAACGGTTACCATGGCTGATGGTATCAAGAAAAGAGAAGAAATCCTATCGGTGACCGTACCAGTGAAGCTGTGTGACCGAATAATTCCGACGACCTTTGTAGTACTCCCGAAGGCTCGTGAAAACAAGACATTGCTTGGTGTGGGCTTCATAGAGGATGCGGGTCTGATACCCAACATACCCCAACGCTCGTTCCATTTCGTGGATAAGCCGCATGAGTTTTATGATATGATGCTGGAAGAAATGGAGGGGGTAACGGTGGCCCAGTTTGAGCCCACAAATGCCCACGTTGTTGCTCCACGAGAACCTAGTAGGCCTCAAGTAAAGGAACCAGCAACTGCAAACATACCAACACTCGAACAGGCTACCCCTTCCAAACGTGCTCGACGGGTCTTCGATGGCTATATTCCCGATCCCATAGATTTCATGTATGCGGATGCAGTGCGGTCCATCGATGAAACCGAGGTGGAGTTGTCGCCCAGATCTCAGGATTTATTCGTTGTCCATGATGAAGTAGGACTTAACGCCTTGGCCTTCGATGAAGTTAAAACAGGACCTTTGGACGGAGAACAGAAGAAAACGCTCTTAGCGGTTCTGATTGAGCACGAAGAAGCATTCTTGTCCAGTGGTGACTCTGACTACGGCACCTGTATTGGCCCAAGCTGATGAAACCAGACCCTATACAATTAAAACCGACGCGAGCAATTACGCCATCGGTGCGGTATTGTGCAGGGGGAGGGTGAATGTGAACGCCCTATTGAATACGCCAGCAGACTCCTCAATTCAGCTGAAAAGAATTACAGTACCACGGAACGAGAAGCACTTGCCGTAGTGTGGGCCCTGAACAAGTTCCGCGGTTATGTAGAAGGAGTACCAGTAACTGTAATTACTGACCATCAAGCCCTAAGATGGTTGTTATCTATCAAAACACCTACGGGACGTCTGGCAAGATGGGCTCTGGTACTTCAAGCTTTTAATGTCACAGTAAAATATGCTCCAGGGAAATTGAATGTAGTCGCCGACGCGTTGTCTCGACCGCATTGTGATGTTAAAACCAGCAAGGAATGTGGAGTGTGTAGCATCATAGTTGATTTACCAACTCGCAGCCCTAAGGAAATTAGGGTAGAACAGCTCAAAGATGAATACATTGCTAGAATAGTCAAGGCCATAGAAGGTGGAGAGTGTGAGAATGCAATTTATTGGAGCGAAAAGGGTTACATACTCAACAACGGAATACTATACAGATATGACCCCAGAGGTGATGGTGAAAATGCACAATTAGTGGTACCGGAACATGAATGGAAGAATGTTCTAACAACCTATCACGATAGTCCACTGGCCGGTCATTATGGAGTGGATAAGACCCTCCAATCTATAGCAAGGCGATATTATTGGAAAGGCATGAGGAAGTTTGTTGAAGCCTATGTGAAAAACTGTTTAATGTGTCAACGTTTCAAACCAACAAACCTAAAACCTGCCGGTCTCCTGCAAACCACTGCTATCAACCAACGTTTCGAGAGCTTGTCATTTGACCTTTTTGGTCCCTTGCCAACGACGGCTACAAATAAAAACTGGATCTTGATTATAGAAGATTTAGCTACCGGATGGGTAGAATTATTCGCATTAGAAACTGCAGATTCTGCGACCTGTGCCACTGTGCTCATCAACGAAGTCTTTCTTCGATATGGGTTGCCTAGGCGAATACATAGCGATAACGGGACCCAATTTGTTAGTGCAGTAATGCAAAAGTTGACTTATTGCTTTGGTATTAAGCACACCTTCACCCCAGTCTATCATCCAGCCGCAAATCCCGTAGAACGCAAGAACAGAGATCTAAAGACGCAGTTAGCCATTTTGGTTCAGGATAATCACAGGAATTGGTCAGATAAACTTGCATGCGTTCGTTTTGCTATGAATACTGCAAACAGCCTGGTGACAGGGCAGACCCCAGCCTACCTTACATTTGCTCGTGAATTACGAACGCCTGACGACGTCGAGCACGATCTCAAACAGATAGTGCTCTCTGAAAATTTTGTCGCAGAGATCACGCCGAAGCTTCTGCTCCTTGCTGATACGCTGAAAAGAGCAAGAGAAATTAGAGAGGGAAAGGAAGAAGCAAGGAAAGATCAGGCAGATAAAGCAAGGAGACCTGACCCAGGTTATAAGCCCGGCGATTTAGTGCTGGTTGATACACACTCAGTAAGCAGGTCATCGCAAGGCATAAGCAATAAATTCACGCCACGGAGGGATGGCCCTTATGTAATAGAATCAAAACGAGGTGCAACGACCTACAATTTAGCATTGTCTGATGAACCCGAAAAGGTGGTCGGCACTTACCACACATCGGCACTTACTCCGTACAAAGGCGATAGTGGCGATACCATCCCGACTCCTAAACCACAACAGCCGATAAGGAAGAGAGGACGACCGAGGAAACACCCGAGTACCCAAACGGATGTTACGACAAGGAAAGGACGCCGACGGCGGCCCGTGAATAATTAATAAACAAACAGAAAACCTGTCCTACTCGTCGAGTCGCCTTCGTGGACAGAGGGGGAGAATGTAACACCAACAACCATAGTACCAGATTATGACAACAGATGGCGCTGTTAGTTTTACAAACTAGGTAACGGTGTGTCTTCCGGAAAAGATAAATACCCTTATGTTCTTTAGTTCCGCCGCTCGACAACAGATGACGTTGATGGGTTTTCTACAACTCGCTAACGTTTGGTCGAGAGATTTATTTATAAGCTCGGGACGACTTTTGCTTTGTATCCATTCCTTCAGCTAGGAAGTTATTGGCGTAGACGGATACCCGGCTCACCCATAACTTACTACGTTAAGCAAGCTGCAGCACTGCTTGCGAGTTGGACGGTTCCCGGACGCTCGCCAGTTGCGTTGTACTTGTACGCACTGTACTAGTTGCTATTTGTAAAGTTTGCTATTAAAGCGACATCTACCGTACGCGCTAGTTTTCTTTCCCGCCTCCTGCGCCTTCCGTATTACACTAGTATTTTTCGTTCATTATTGTTTTCAGCTTATATTAAGAATTATTTTTAATTATCATGTTTACGTAATTTACAAACGTGAATATTATTTTTAAATATTTAGCTCATTAATTAATTATTTCATAACACTTATTTAACAAATATTTTTTTATTTATTTTTAGTTTTTTTTTCCATTTTGAAATTAATTGTTCTAATATGAATGTTATGGTACAAGTAGTACGTGTAAACATTTTTAAGCGTAGCGGTAAAAATAGTCGCATTGACCTAAAATTACATATCTGGTCCGAATATTCTTTGATACAGCTGATCTCTAGGGATGGGAATATTTAATTTAAATGCCTTTGTTAAAAAATGTTCTTTTTTTTTATTTTATGTAACACGTTGTATACTCCGTATCTCATGGTCACAGGGTATTAACATTGGTAAGCGACGTATGCGTACCACAGCATAACTAGAGAAGAGATTTGTACAAAGTTTGGCGAAGTTCTTCGATGTATGCAAGCACTGCAGTAGATCGCGTCCCGTAAAAAGTACCCTGAATTAGGGCGATTAGGCCTTAGTCGGCCACGCTGGCCCAGTGCGGGTTGGTCGACTTCACTCACACACAACCTTTGAAATTTTTCGCAGGAGTGTGCAGGTTTCGCCGTAAGAGCGTCGTATAAACGTGCATATGAATTCGAAATTCGATAACAGATTTACTACGTGGTGGGGTTCGACCACGACGCTCTCCAACTAAGTTTAATTGCATTAGCTTATTTATTGTCATACTTAGCATTTATTTGGGTTACCTTAGCGCCATAAAACCGGTGAGCAACTTATTTTATTTTTAAGGTGTTTGTAACTTTTACATTTTTATAGAAGTGACAGAAAATTATTCATACCATACCATACCTGGTACCTGGCAGTTTTCGGTCCCTCTTACACCTCACGATTTCAACTGCGGAATGCAGAAACGGTGCGACGTCATTTTATTCAAACTAAACTGAACTATTGTTTTTTTTTTCTGTGATAAGGGGAATAGTGTGCGATCGTAACTGAAAATGTATATTTTATCACAATACTTACCGTTATTGTATAGTTGACAACATCGAGCGAATCTAGCATCAAGACAAACCTATAATGGTTTAATGATGCTTTTATTATTATTTAAATTGTATATACTTCTTGTATCATAATAAATAAAAATAAAAAAAAACTAGAATTTTAATTTAACCGAGATACAGTACAAACATAGGTACACGACAGAGTTCAAATTCGGTTCATTGTAAACAAGTTTTGTCAGAATGCATTTTTTAAACATAACTTTGTATTGTTTAGGGAAAACGAGGCGTGTTTTAAATAACGAATAACAAAGTCGGGTCAAAGGGTTAAAAAATAAATATAAATTAAATCGTCCTCGCGTTAGACTCAAGTGGAGAAGGATTTTGCAGGTTTTTGAAATATCCCATCACGTGTCACTGGAAGGATAATTATCCTATTATTTCCCTGTGTAAACCTATGTCTTTGTCACAGCCATGTTATGAGTATTTATGAGTTCAAAATCAAGAAGGGATCATTTTGGGGTAATATATTTCCCTGTGTAAACCTATGTCTTTGTCACAGCCATGTTATGAGTATTTATGAGTTCAAAATCAAGAAGGGATCATTTTGGGGTAATATATTTCCCTGTGTAAACCTATGTCTTTGTCACAGCCATGTTATGAGTATTTATGAGTTCAAAATCAAGAAGGGATCATTTTGGGGTAATATATTTCCCTGTGTAAACCTATGTCTTTGTCACAGCCATGTCATGAGTATTTTTGAGTTCAAAATCAAGAAGGGATCATTTTGGGGTAATATATTTCCCTGTGTAAACCTATGTCTTTGTCACAGCCATGTTATGAGTATTTATGAGTTCAAAATCAAGAAGGGATCATTTTGGGGTAATATATTTCCCTGTGTAAACATATGTCTTTGTCACAGCCATGTTATGAGTATTTATGAGTTCAAAATCAAGAAGGGATCATTTTGGGGTAATATATTTCCCTGTGTAAACCTATGTCTTTGTCACAGCCATGTTATGAGTATTTATGAGTTCAAAATCAAGAAGGGATCATTTTGGGGTAATATATTTCCCTGTGTAAACCTATGTCTTTGTCACAGCCATGTTATGAGTATTTTTGAATTCAAAATCAAGAAGGGATCATTTTGGGGTAATATATTTCCCTGTGTAAACCTATGTCTTTGTCACAGCCATGTTATGAGTATTTATGAGTTCAAAATCAAGAACAAGAAAGGGACTCAATTCTACCTGCTTCGCGGAAGTAATGGTAGGCATAGACAGTTTATTTTGTATAATATTCATCATCATCAACAGCTTAGTCTAACACGCTGGCCCAGTGCGGGTTGGTCGATTTTACACACAACCTTTGAATTCCTTCGCAGGAGTGTGCGGGTTACCCCCACGATGTTTTCCTTCAACGAAAGAGTGTCGAAAATATATCATTTTGTTAATTACTATATAGAATATTTAGCACCTGATCTGTAATTACTTCACTAACCCCTTATAAAAGCAAATAAACAAAACCAATTAAAGACTTAAAACCAGCATATTGTCTCTCTTAAATTCTCGTCGACAAAGGACAAAGGAATTATAACGTTTTGCTTTCGCAAAATTCTAATACTTTCTTTCTCTTCTGTCCACAGGCATGAAAATGACCATGTCCACGAGTGCGACTATGTCTGCCAGGGTGCACAGAAAGGTGATCCGGGCGCCTCATAAACGGCCGCACCCAGGCAAGCCGCCTCATCCGGGCAAAATGGCGCATCCAGGCAAAATGGTGCATCCGGGGAAAATGACGCATCTGGGAAAATTTGGGAAGCTCGCCCACTATGCGAGTCGGCCCCCGGAACCGTGCGAGACTAGTAACGACAGCGGGCTAGGGCCGGACCCTATGCACAGGTAAGCCGCCATTTTGTTTTTGGTTGCGCTTGCGCTTGTCAGAGCATCCTCAACCTCACGCTTTGATACTAACTCGTGCTTATCTTTGCTTACATGCAGCACCTTACTAATTTGGGCCTGTAATAATTATTTTTCATAGAATTTCGAAAGGATTGATTTATGGGCGAATTCAAGATCATATAGCGTTCATAAATCGATACCTGTACTTTTCGCTTTTATTTTGCTTGCATACTAATTTTCACAGGTATTCGCAAGTTTTTCATATGTAAATAAAACATTTCATAATTCAAAAATCTTTGCACATCTATTCTATCATAATATTATCAATTTATCATCGCAAGCGGAAAATACGTAATAAACAAATGGGGTTCAGTTCAGTCCATAAAACTGAATCAACAGCTCATATACGTCCCCATCGAGGGGCTCGAGCCTACCCTGAATTAGGGCGATTAGGCCTTAGTCGACCACGCTGGCTCAGTGCGGGTTGGTCGAAAACTGAATAATTCTCTTAAAAGGTAGACGACAAAAACACGGCTAGATGAACGACTTTTTTGGAAAGTTTTTTTTTATCTTAAATTTTTCTTTCTATCTGTGCCTATTATTCAATTTCATGGCGGCGTTCCGTCGCGTTTAGTCAAATGACTAAATCCTGACAAATTCACCCAGATCAAAAGGTGTTTTCATCTAACTAAAGGCATTGATTTCCAACAGGCCTAGATATAGCGCGTCATACAAAAATACACTAGAAACATGTCACCTATTTGAAAGTACGCTGGGATTAAAAAGTGGCATGGGTATTTTATTAATTGTAACCTTATTGTTTACCATTACAACGTGTTACAAAAAATACCAAAAAAAAAAAAATTTTATCAAAGGCATTTAATTAAAATTTTCCCATCTCTAGTGATCAGCTGTGTCAAAGAATATTCGGACCAGATATGTAATTTTAGGTCAATGTACCTATTTTTATCGCTATGGTTAGAAATGTTTACGTACAACTTGTACCATAAAATTCACATTAGAACAATTAATTTCGAAATGAAAAAAACTCAAATAAATAAAAAAAGCTTTGTTAAATAATTGTTATGAAATAATAAATTAATGAAATAATGAACTAAATATTTCAAAATAATATTTATGTTTTTAAATACGTGAACAAGATCATTAATTCAAAAAAGAAAATGTTTTCTAACATAAATTGATTTAAGTACATCTCTTTTAAGAATGTAGGCACAAATGATGTACAAATACTTTTCCGTTCTGAGAATCGATAGTCTATATTTTAGGTGTCAATTGACACTAGAGATGGGAAAATTTTGATTAAATGCCTGTGTGAGAATATTCTTTTTTTTGGTATTTTTTGTAACACGTTGTATAGTAGTGTTGTTATTGCCATGTACGAGGGCTGATTGATAAGTTTCCGAAACGACAAAGAAAAACTTTAAAAATCTATTTAAAATAAATTTATTTCTCAACGTAGTTTCCTTCTACCTCGATGCATTTAGTCCAGCGCTTCTCCAATGCCGTTACACCAGTTTGATAAAATGTTTTCTCCAACCCCTCAAAATACTCGTCCACGGCAACAATGACTTCTTCATTTGATGAAAATCTCTGGCCACCTAACCATTTCTTCAGGTTTGGGAATAAGTGGAAGTCATACGGGGCCAGATCCGGGGAATAGGGTCGATGCGGTAGCAATTCGAACCGCAATTCATGGAGTTTGGCGACTGTAACCATTGACGTGTGTGCAGGTGCGTTGTCATGGTGGAACAAAACTTTTTTCTTGGCCAAATGTGGTCGTTTTTTCTGGATTTCTTCACTTAATTTTTGCAGCAAGCTTGCGTAGTACTCTCCATTTATTGTTTTTCCTTTTTGCAGATAATCCACTAAAATAATCCCTCGAGCATCCCAAAAAACAGTCGCCATCACTTTGCCGGCCGACAAAACCGTTTTTGCTTTCTTCGGCGCAGGTCTTCCGCTCTCAGTCCACTGCTTAGATTGTTCTTTTGTCTCGGGAGTATAATGATGTATCCAGGTTTCATCGACTGTTACATAACGCCGCGAAAACTCGTTAGGATCTCGGTTAAACAGCGCCAAACACTCCGATGAATCGTCCACTCGACGTTGCTTTTGGTCAACAGTGAGCAAACGCGGCACCCATCGCGCGCAAAGCTTTTTCATTCCCAAATGTTGGTGCAAAATATTAAAAACGCGTTCAGATGAAATGCTCACCATCTCTGCTATCTCTCGCAACTTCAAGCGCCGATCATTCAATACAATTTTGTGAATTTTTTTGATCATGTCCGGATTCGTGACTTCATTTGGACGGCCAGACCTGTGGGCGTCTTCGCAGCTCTGTCTTCCACGTTTAAAATCAGTTACCCAGGTGTGAATTGTACTCAATGCAGGAGCAGAATTACCTAAAACACTGTCTAGCTTGGTTTTAATCTGGGTTGCTGTTTTCTGTTTTAAAACGTAAAACTTTATCACCGCACGAATTTCGTTTCTTTCCATTGTTAAGAAAATTTACGACAGAGAAAGTTCTACGTCCTATCAAACAAATTCCACCAGTTCGATTAAATTCAAATTTGGCGTTCTATTTTCAAAAAGATGCCAAAATATAATGTAATATTTTTTTTTTGCGTATCATTTTTTTAAGTTCGTCGTTTCGGCCAGTTATCAATCAGCCCAGGTACTGCGGTAATGTAGTGCTTGAGCGCCGCTTTGCCGGCCCATTTTTGAGCATTCATGTTCTAGGCCTGTTGTAATGTAAATCAATGTCTAAAGGGAATAGTATTTTTTTCCCTAGCCTTGTTTTAGCAATTTTGTGAACCTTAGATACTCTAATTTAAATTCTCGCTTCATAAATAGCCTTGCATCTAGCAAGTGGCCTTACTAAGCGGTGTGCAATGCTCTCAAAACTATTTCAGAGCACTGTAGGCGGATGTAATAATATTGCGACACTGAAATATTTGTTTGAGGAAAACATGGTTATAACCTTATTTTAAATATAAACTAAATTGTTTATGTAAACTAGGAATTGGCACATCGAAAATATTGGGTTTTTTTCTCTAGTACTACAATACTACTTCCTATACACCTATATTCTACCGACCTATACCCTGTTTCAGATAACATTAGAAAAATCTTCTATAGGATGCATTTCCAGACATATGTCAATCTCGATGAGCTGACAAGTGTGAATCACGAATAAGCTTTTTTCTGCCATACATACATATTTTTTATCTTTTTTCCAATGTTATTTGAAATGAAGTATAACTTGTCATTCCGCGTGTGGGTCGTTTCGCGTAGATGTCGTTCCGCGTGTCTGTCATTCTGCGTATATGTCATTTCGCGTTCTTAAAATGTGTCATTATGCGTGAAATTGACAATACATAGTATCTCTGAGTTCTGTTTAGTGGCCAAAATTGGAACTACAGCAATTACTACGGAAATGTCAACCTTCAGAACTGTTGTGATTGGTTGAAATGTGTTTGTCTTTTGTTCTAGGTGTTTCAGCAGACCGGTTGCCATAGCTAAAATTTCTTCATATATATATATTTTTTTTTAATTTTTTAATCTTGTTCTCTCACGAAGCCTATATCCAAGCAGAGTCATCAATAAAACTTGACATTGGCGAAATCACCACGGAAACGCCATTCACCCAAGAATTGAATTGAATTGACCATTTATATGACCATTACCGCCGCCTTTCATTTTACAGATAAGTTTGAAACGTACCTTTATTTTTGGAAATTCATTCACATTCTTATTCTTACCTGATTAGAATTCAAACCAAATAAAAATACACACCTTGTGCTGTATTGTACCAATCGATAGAGTCAATGATGAGGAAGAAATCTTGCCATTCTTGGCCTTCCTGTTTTAGAGTTAATGTTTATACATTAACTCTAAAACAGGAAGGCGACTCAGGGACTACACATTGAACAGGGAACGGGCAGCATTGCTCTCTGATACAGAAACCTTTTAATCTGCGATCTCCAACCCGCCTGCCAAGCGTGGAGATTATGGCAAAACCCTCCACTTAAGTGGAGGAGGCTAATAGTCCAGCAGTGGACTGTAACGGGCCGTTGATGTTGAATATTAAAGAAGACAAAAATAAAGTTATATTTGTTGCGATTTGGCAAGCAAAGAGGTCCCACCCAGCTCAGCATGGTGCTATGGAGGACACACAAGCTGCTTCCCGCGATCTTTACCACATCATCAGTCTACCCTGCTGCGTCTTCCAATACGTGGTCGCCACTCGAGAACCTTGGACGGGGGATCATTCAATAGGGGATCGGACTGTCCTTAAATTTACCATATTTTATGAATTATTTTTAAAATAGAGATTAGTAGCAGACGATTCGCGAAGAAAAACACAGAATCGGTTGAAAAACGAATTTAAAGTGATTTTTTAAAGTTTCAATATGTCTGTCTCTTTCAAAAACGATTTTTGTATGGAGATTATATGGCGTTACTAACAAATTACGTCACAAATGGGTATGTGCCTCTCTGTCTAATCTTGAATTTCAAACCTTTATAACTCGGTCAATTTTAAAGATTCTTTTAGTGTTCGATAGCAGAAACTAAGAAGTTTGGATTTATAAATTTAAAAAAAAAAGTAGTCCGATCCCCTATTCAAGGAACACAATCGTCTCGCCAGACGGTTCATTTGACCGACCTTGTTTTGGAAATCGAACACTGTTTACAATATAACCGCACGTTGGTTCGCCAATCAGTAGAAATAAGAATTTCGCTTCTATTTCTAGAACGTTAAGGTTCTCTGAGCGAAACTGTTAGAGACGTGCGATCTTCTGAACTTGCTTCGTACGAAGATGTTTTGGTCTCATGTCTCATTGTCTGTGGCCGCGAGTGGGCGTGGCAGGAAGTAGACGCGAATTAGTGCACTCCTTACAAACGAAGTGCTTATACATTGACATTTATTTTTAACGTAAGAGATGCCTCTTTTATTTAAATCATCAATGTATACCTAACTCACTAACTCATTGTTGTCCAGGCCTGCAGATTACGCGGAAAACGACTAAACTTCAAACTTCAAAACTTTTATTGCATACACGTTGTAATAAAGTAATAAGTTCCAAACTATGTTTTATACAATGTAGAAATAGAGATGAGTATAAGAGTAAAAATTTTATGTCAATAATCTTTTTCAATTCTCATCTTTTTGTAATCAGTTCCAAAAACGACAAAGAAAAGTATTTAATTTTTATCGCATACTCTGACCGATAACTTACACGCTATCAAATCCTTGATAATAATTGTTTCGTGTGTGTAGTAATAATTACCGCGGTGACGGTAGACAGACTGATGCAGTTATCATGTGATAGTGCAGTGATATGATAAGTGAGCAAACGTTGCGTTGATAGCGCATAGACATATCGATACCTCCAGGCTCAAAGGTCGTAATTACCGCGATGACGGTAGACAGACTGATGCAGTTATCATGTGATAGTGCAGTGATATGATAAGTGAGCATCCGTTGCGTTGTTAGCGCATAGACAGGGCCATATGGCCGAGATTGAGCCCTCCGGCCCTCTTTAGCCGGTTCGTACCCCAATGCAGTTTGACTGTTCCTAAACCACATTATTACTGGTATTATTACCATAGAAAGTTGCTAAAAATAAAGCTCAATTTATCATAACAAGACTGCATTCAATCGGGCTGATATAAGGATTCTAACGATACCCCATACGTACGAATCTGTTGAGGCGTTTAAAGTTATGATGGTGGAATTAAGAAACTCACATACAAACATACATGAACCCAGAACACATAACATTCCTTATTTTGGGCAGTCGTGTAATAAACAGCTGTTGTCTTGTCAAGTATCAAATCTATAATTTGAACTTTGACCGTCAACTGACACCGTCTACAGCCATTATCATAATATGCTATGAGCACAAATAAAATAGGCTCCTACTATCAGATAGGCAGTGCGTCAGCAATCATCATAATAGTAATAACATTGCAATAACGATGACAAAGTCACTTTAAAAATACACTTTACAACCTGTCATTATTACTGGTTTTGTCAGGTTATCGTTCACTATTGTAGATACGAGCATACCGACTCGTTCGTTTATCTTTCCCTAGTAAATTCAATTTTAGTTATTAGCTACTTCTTTATCAGCAACCGACCCCACAGTGCTGTTAGTGTTATAGAGTCTAGAGACTTGGCTCATGTAACGACTAGCTAATAGCCGGGACCAACGGCTTAACGTGCCTTCCGAAGCACGGGATCATCTTTCTTTTCGTATAAACAGGTGATTCAGCCTGCAATGTCCTAACCAAGCTGGGGAAAGTCTCACAAAGAGATTTTTCCTTGACAGTGTCCCCACCGGGAATCGAACCCGGAACCTCCGTAATGGCAGTCGAACGCTCGACCACTTAGACCAGGTTGTAACGAGGCATTCGTCCTCTTTCCTGTTTTATGACTGGCAACCTTTCTTGCTGGCAGTTTTAAATTCATTTTCAAATTTAGATTTCTTACGTTTCGCTTTTGTCTTTTTTCTGCCAAATTCTTCACTTCATGTCCAGATCTCCAACAGTAATATCCCTAAGCACTCCATGTTTCTATTTTTCTTAAACTGTAAGACTAGTGAGAGATTATATAATATATAAATACATAAATTCCTTTTCTTCGGACTGAACCCTGTTTTTTTGCCACACCTTATATTATTAACCCCTACAACATTCTTCGTGTAGTGGTCAGCAGCTCCGTGGCGGCTGTTGGGCCACAAGGTTATGCCAAAAATTAGCAACTCAACGCGCTTTAGTTGAAACTTCGCCCGACGCGTTACTGAAATTTTGCAAAAGCTCATAATATTAGCGTGCGATGCATCACGATGGTTACGTAAGACACTGCATGCGCGGGAATCGTGCGAAGAACTCGTTTTTCTTGAACCATTTTGCTTATTAACAGAAACTTGAACCAGTTTGCTTATTAACGAGAATTAACGGCGGAGTTTATGAAAAATGACACTAATAGGCAAGTTATTTTCACGAAAAAATAACTATGGTTATCAAAACGTAAATTTTTTTAATTGCTGATTTTTTAAACAATCTTGTGCACCTTATTTCTATATTATTATAATGTATTTGGCGTGCCCTTGGGTATGACTACGTCCAGCAGTGGACTGCAATAGGCTGATTGATTGAATGATTGATAATGTATTTAAATTTCTATTCGATTTAAAATTTGATTGAGGATATATAGTATATATAATATATATTCTATTAGCATATTTTTTTACATTTATAGCATCAGTAGAAGTGCTAGTATTTGATCGTCAAAGTAGCGACTGTGGACGATATTTCCGCATAACCCCGCCTTGACGTCCACACCGGGAGGTTTGAGCCTATCTTAAATCAGATCGACCACGCTTAGTCCAGAAAGTCCAGAATGCTCGATCTCCCACAAAATAAAAAAAAATCAACGGCCCGTTACAGTTCACTGCTGGACTATGAGCCTCCTCCACTTAAGTGGAGGGTTTTGCCATAATCTCCACGCTTGGCAGGCGGGTTGGAGATCGCAGATTAAAAGTTATGATGCTGTATCAGAGAGCGCTGCTGCCCGTTCCCTGTTCAATGTGTAGTCCCTAAGTCGCCTCTTACGACACCCACGGGAAGAGTAGGGGCTAGTGACAGATGTATTCTACTCTGCCGTCACCTAAACTAACTTTTCTTCTCAAGTGACCTGTTTTCCCACGACGTTTTCCTATAAGCGCCAGCATTCTCTGTTAAGTTGTCAAACCTAATCATGCGCCACTCAGGAAGTGGATATAAGTTATATATCATATCAACGTATCATATAACAAGATAAGAATGTGTTTAAGTGCACTCCGGTAGCGCAACTTACAACACCGGCTGCAACTTGTAACCAAATACAGTTATCAGCAGGTTGTGATAGTAATCCTTCACTTCCGTTCAGTGTTGCCAGATAATAAATAAATTTGATATAATTTCTAATCAAATGTGATCGGATACCCCCTCTTAGCACGGAATTTGTACATTGATTGAACAACATTTTAGAAAATCTTGAATATTAAATCAATAGCTAAATTAAACGTATTTCGTTGCGGTTATTAGTTACGCGTTTATTAGGTACTTAAGTAAAATAAGAATTAAAATGACCATAAAATACTAATAAATCACACGAGCTCTTGAAAACTCGTAAACTGTTATCAATCTTTCTTGTTATTGATACGTTACTTAACTTCGTATATATGTAGTTATCGAAAGGTTTACTTACTTAGGCGCACGCGCAGAACGTCATAAGCAGCTAATTGGCGTCTATCATTTTTGGCAGCCATGATTCACAAGCTATGACGATATATTGTACGTACACCATTGATCTTCGACTTGTACGTACAAGAAATCAACAATTCATCTTGAATTTTCGAACGATTAGGATGAAATTAGACAGTAAATAATATGTATCACGAATAATATAATATGTACCGCACACAAAAAAAAAATACACCGAAGGGCTCGAACCTACCAATGTGATAAAAAAAACTTTTTATTTTACTCGGTAGTCATTATTATAATCAACCAATCACAACATTGTTGCACCGCATATTGCCCCCTAAGAGCGTCGGTGGTCTAGTGGCTAGGGCCGCTGCCTCCCGTCCGGGAGACGCGGGTTCCATCCCCGCCACGTACCAATGTGTTTTCGAATTTCGAATTCATAATAATATGTACGACTCCGTTTATTCGACGATCTTACGGTGAAGGAAAACATCGTGATGAAACCTGCACACTCCTGCGAAGAAATTCAAAGGTTGTGTATGAAGTTGACCAACCCGCACTAGGCCAGCGTGGTCGACTAAGGCCTAGTCGCCCTAATTCAGGGTAGGCTCGAGCTTCTCGGTGGGGACGTATATGAAATGCTGTTGATTGCCCCTTTAAAAATATAATTTCGTGAATGGTTTATGTACTGTTTACGTTTGTATTTTGAGCGTGTCTGGCTTATATATTTTGCACGTGGCGTTGGACTGTGCAACCCTGGCCATGTTCCAGGCACAATTTGCATCATGAGCGATATGATTAAAGTGATGCACTGGGGTTATTAATTGCACAAATCGGCATCATTCAAAGATGAAACGATCGCACTTCCTATGCCAAATGCATGGTATAGATTTCTGCTATTTGCACTAAAATCTTGTCTATATTTTTTTTATTGTTAAAAGTACGTACAATATGATCAAGGGGGAAAAGAAAAGAAGATAAGACGGGCGCACACAACGAAAAAAAAACACACACACACACACAAAACGCACACGCACACACACACAAAACACCACCACTCCACTTTTTAAATATATTTAGTTTTTTCGGAGTTATGATTTTTTTTCGCTAGTGCGCAGTCAGGTATCCCCTTAAATAAGATTGTGACGGGCTAACTTGACGCGACTTTTTTTTTATTGGTCTGGCAGATTGGACTTACGGCTATACAGTTCTATTTCGAATTACTAAAATTCTTACTAAAATTCTCACTTTTTACGAAATAGGCTTTTTTTTAGGAGAAATCCTCCTGGGTTTGGAGTAGGCGAAGACCTCTTCTCTCTACTTCCTACGATCTATAGCTAGATATACACACATCAAAAAGTTTAAAGCTAATATATTTTTTTAAATATAACTTTATCAAGAGAAGTACTAACTTGTGTGTCTTCTTTAAATAGAAATACCCTGTTTGAATTTAAAAATTAAAACTATTTTTATTTTTTATTAACAAAAATTGAGTAATTAATCACAATGTAATTGTAACAGGAATTTTAAAGATTTCGATTTTTCAAAGTGATCGCAAACTTTTTTTGATGTGTGTAGGTACATTCATCAGTCTCATCATGCACGCTCGTCGGTTCGGGGTATCTGGTCTTGGATAATGGTAGACCCAGTCAGGGCATTGTAAAGCGTAGGTGGGGATGGTGCTTTTAACTAAAAGATAGATATTACACGAGAGACGTATTTATTTTCATTTGCTAAGATCTTTACACACGCGCAGTCTAACCTAGAATCCGCTCTTTTTTCTCATGTCAAAACTTATCTTCCTAATTCAAATAAATCTATATGTTTACGGCCAGCAACAGCCAAAGAGGCAAAGAGGTATAGGTATGTACACATACCTAACACATTGTAAGTGGGTATTTATCGTAACGCATCAACTGATTACTCTTTTACCTAAACAAAATCATTTCTTCCTACCCTAACTCTCTCATCCATTCACACTCGCTACTGGCATATTTGGAGGAATAACCTTAAAGCCCAAGTCACACAGGGCCGTGCCGGGGGCGGTCCGGGGCCGGGAAAGCGCTTGTCCCGGCCCCGGACCGCGCCGCTCCCGCTCTGGGTGACTTGGGCTTAAAGGACATAAACCAAAGTGTTTGACCTCTGGGCTTCAACATGAGCATAAAAATATTACAATAATATTGACTGTTTTGAGTTGTCTGTAATAAAGATATTCACATAAATGTTGGAGTTTTAAAGAAGAAAAAAAGTTAAATATTGTTTTATGTAACTTTTATACAGGCGTTTTGGAGTTAGGTTAAGACAAAAGGTGAAGTCGGCCTGAAAACCATAACAATATGGACTTGGCCTTTATTCTAGAAAGTGATGCTAGTCAAAGTTGGCAGAATGGGCTTAGTTTCCTTTGCCTTTTTCATAAACTAAACTAAACAATAAAAAAAACATTGACATGGCTGACTAGTGTTACCAGGCAAAGAAAAATAAACAAAAAAATAAAAATAATACAATAACATAATTCACTTTTTTTATTGAAAGTCTGTCGATATTTTTTTGGATATGCGAAAATATATCAAAATGTTCGAAATTAATATGTTTAAACCCTCTAAGGTATCACACTTACCACAACCTAATAATAATAAAAAAATAAAAGTTCTTATTACTTTCTTCAGAATGTATTTGGCAACACTAGTTTTGGCGTTATCAATCGATTGAAAGTATTACAAAACATTATTTTTTTATATTTATTTTGATTCTCCCATATAGGCAGCTAAATTCATTATATATTATTTCAAAATGTTTCGTGTTTTTTTTTTGGTGTGGCTGTTCAAGGCTAAGCCCATTTTGGCACTTTAAAGGCAAAATTGACATTCTACAACGCAGATTATCGGACCCGGTGGAAGAATGGGAACAAACGAAACGGCGGCGGCGAGAGAGTGAAGGGGTGAAGTTAGAGTGCGACGACGCGAACGATGAGTACGCGTTTCCGCCGGCGGCCGCGGCGCAGCTGGCTGCGTCTGCGCACCTCCCGCCCGCGCACCCGCTCCCCCTAAACTCGCCGCTGACGACGCCTCAACCCCTAGACGCGGTGACACCCAACCCTCCAGTTTCCGCGCCTGCTATGCTGCCAGTACCCGTGTAGGTTTTTATTTGTTTTATTATTTTTTTTAAAAACTTTTTTTATCTCTATATGTTCGTAAACATTAAAGATAAAGATGCCAGTCCATGCTTTAATGCAACTACCTATATAACTTTCATCACATCATCTATCATTATCATCTGCATATTGAAAATCATTTTAGAAAGCACTGTATTATATTGCTAACTAAATAACATTTTATATGTAATCTTGTTGTTACCAGCTTACACACATTCCCACCGAGAGGTTCGAACTTACTTTGAATAAAAGTTTAATCTTGCCGGAACTTTAATTTGTTTACCAAAATCAATCATTTATGAAGAGCTCTTATCGGTAAAAAGTAATTGCCACTTAAATGAACAAATCATTAGCCGAAGGACGTCCACAACAAATACCTGACAACTATTCTTCTTTCCAGAATACGAGCAGGCACAAGTTTATCTAGTCCAATGAGCGAGCCGCCCGGCAAACGGTTTCAAGACCCTACGGGTTACCGGTCGTGCGGCAAGCTGGGCAGCGGGAAAGTAGCGAGTAAATACCCTGGAGGAGGGAAACTCTCGGGCAAGCTGTCGGGGAAGTTGGGGGGGAAGTACGGGGGGAAGCTGGCGCAGGCGCTGGCGAGAAGAAGAGCGTTGGCGGCGATGCACTCGACGGGGCCGCCGAGTTTGGCCGCGCCGCTGTCGTGCCGGTCGCGGGATGGCACGGTGGAACTGCAGATACTCTGCCAGCCAGAGACACAACACAGAGCGAGGTGAGCGTTTTTTTTACTTCACAAACAGCCTTTCAGCTTTCATGATCATCATCGTGTAGGTTGACAACCGGCCTCACAAACCCTGGTGTCAGTGTTATAGAGCCGCCAAAGGCCACTGACTTGGCTCGTGTAACGACTAGATAGTAGCCAGAACCAACGGCAGTGCCTTCCGAAGTACGGAATCATCTTTCTTTTCGGACAATCAGGTGATTCAGCCTGCAATGTCCTAACCAAGCTGGGGAAAGTCTCACAAAGAGATTTTTACTTGACAGTGTCCCCACCGGGAATCGAACCCGGAACCTCCATAATGGCAGTCGAACGCTCGACCATTTAGACCAGGTTGTAACGAGGCATTCGTCCTCTTTCCTGTTTTATGACTGGCAACCTTTCTTGCTGGCAGTTTTAAATTCATTTTCAAATTTAGATTTCTTACGTTTCTACTTTTCGGACAATCAGGTGATTCAGCCTGCAATGTCCTAACCACAGGTCCTAACCGAACCGGGGAAAGTCTCCCAAAGATATTTTTGCTTGACAGTATCTCCACCGGGAATCGAGGGTCATTCTTCTCCGACACGTTTTTCGCGCTGGCAACGTTCTGGACCTAGGTCCGAGCCCGTCTGAGGGCGCCCCAGATACGTTGTCATAGATTTCTAAGGCTGAAAAGGCTGTGTTTCCACCAGAGATCTGCGAGGATGCGTTGCGAGGGATGTTTTTTCAAGTGGAAAAGCAGCCTAAGGGGTACGAGCTACGAGCCTTCCGCTCCCCCGCAAGTCCACGCCCGCTATATTACCACTCTGGTAGAAATAGCGATTAGTCCGTTCAAAAAAAAAGCTGGTAAGAAGCGTGACAGTATTAAAATGCAATGAAACAAGCGACATTCTCTGTTAACTTGCAACAATTTTATGACAAATAGTTAAGCATTTTTGTTACAAAAATGGAATCGTAGATAATAAGCGATTGTGTTTTGTTCTTCCAGATATCAGACTGAAGGCAGCCGAGGGGCTGTCAAGGACAACTCTGGGAACGGGTTCCCAATAGTCAAATTAGTTGGTTACGATAAGCCTGCTGTCCTACAGGTAAACTATCTATAAATATGCATTATTGTTCCTGCTTTCATGCAAAATGCTTCGTAAGTTGTCCTTTATTCTATTTTCTTAGACTATGGTCGACTATGGCATCTTTGGTTGTAACATGTGTTTTTTTTTAGTTATTATTTTCGAGTAACCAAGTTAAGGCCACAAGAAACAAAAAGCAAACGATTTTTGGTCTCAGAGGAACAAAAGACGACGTGCGTCAGAAATCTTTGTTCTTGGTGTTCACTCAATAAAAAACATCACGATGCTTTTGAACCATTCACAAAGTGAACTTTTTATAAAGTAGATAGTATTCACAACAAAACACACTTTTCTCACTCAGTCGATACTTTAATAAAGTGCATAATTGAAAGATGCAGTGACTTGACAGCTATAAATGTGTCATGTCCTTATCGATGGAGGGCCGCGCGCAGGCGCAGTGACCTGCGCACGCGCCTGAAGACGTAAACAAGCTGATTTTGCTTTAACATTCTGGTGTTTGCAGACAACCTTATTTTTGGCCAGTTGGTCTACTCTTGAATACCTATATATAGGTGTATTACAAATTGCAATTATCTACTTGAATAAGAAGACCCTTGTTCATCTTGTAGACTGGTTGCTTGCTCGACGAAGTGACTCCAAATGACTAAACCTTGACTATCGATACAAAAAATAAAAATAAAATAATGGTGGAACTAAATTCGTTACAAACGTCAATATCAAATATACCGACAGCGACTGGTTTATAACCACAAGAAGTGGCAGTGATTGGCTGATTTCACAGTGTTGCCAATTAATTCTGTACAGCGCCATCTATGAAACTTTTTGTAATTACTTTTTAGAAGCTTTTTAAAAAACAATAATTTGAATAAAACATGAATTTCCCTTGCCCCCAGGTATTTATAGGCACGGACACGGGCCGGGTAGCGCCACACATGTTCTACCAGGCGTGCAGAGTGTCCGGGAAGAACTCCACACCGTGCAAAGAGCGCAAGGAGGACGGCACCGTCGTCATCGAGATCGATCTGGAGCCCGCCAAGAACTGGCAGGTCACGTGCGACTGCGTCGGGATACTCAAGGTGCGTTCGATATTCAAACTTTTGGCGGACCAATCTGTAGGCCATGTTTACAAACAGGCACTGATGAACTTTAACTGTTGGTCACACCTTTTTTAGCCACTTTCCATTAAATGAATAGACAAAAGAAACAAAGGTTACCTTACCTGCAGGGTCAGCATAATGACCCTAGACAAATTAAACCGCGCGACATAAAACGTAACTGCCAATAGTAACGCAGTTCTTGTCTACATATGCGATAATAACTTGGATGCTATTGGCGGTCACTTTTTATATCGAGTGGGTTTATTTTATCTACGGTGGTTATGCTGACCCTGCAGAGTTGATACTCAACAGCACAGTAGGCCCTACTAAGTAGGGCAGAAAAAAGTGTGTTTTCACCATAGATATAATATTCTAAAATGAAACAGTTTTCTTGGGGATCACTATCGACGCAAGGTTACAATGGGACCCTCATTTAAATGCGTTATGCGCAAGGCTCAGCTCGGCGGCATACGCGGTCAGAAAGATTCGTCAGCTGACTGACGTTGCTACTGCCAGACTTGTATATTTCAGCTATTTTCACAGCATTATGTCCTACGGAATTTTATTGTGGGGTCAAGCTGCTAACATAAATAACATCTTTGTGTTACAGAAGAGGGCGATACGTTCCATATATGAATTGCGTGGTCGCGATTCCCCAAGGGAATTGTTTAAAGAAATTGATATCCTCACGATATCCTCACAGTACATATTTGAAAACATCTTGTATGTCCGGAAGAACATAATGCTATTTCCTAAGAATTCTGATATACATAATATAAATACTAGAAATAAAAATAAAATAGCGCACCCAAAGTTTAGACTGTGTAAAGTTAATAATTCATTCATGGGGAACTGTATTCGCTTCTATAATAAAATACCAGATGATATTGTAAATCTGTCCGATAGCCAATTTAAAGCTAAAATTAAAACTATTTTATGTTTTAAGGCCTATTATACGATAAATGATTACTTAGATGATAAAAACGTCTGGTCAACTGTTGTTCCAAATCAGCGGAGTAGATTGTAATTATGACTCATGTATGATTCTTTATAAATTTAAAAGAAAAGTACAAAAGATACAATTGCTGTGGAGTTTCTTCTGGCCGTTCTTCTCCACAGAGGGCGTACACTGGTAGTGAACGTGCCATCCATGATAGCTTTGACGTCAAAAAATGATTTGTAAAAATCTTAATTTGAATAAAAAATGTTGACTTTGACTAAGTCTATGGTTTTCACACTCCAAGTTTGTATTCTAATATAATAAATGGGAAAATATATTTGGATATTTAGATGTTTGTTTCGCGTTCACGCTAAAAGTACACAACGGATTTGGATGAAAGTTTGTAAACTGGATTAACACACAGGATACTTTTTACGGGAAAAAGTCTTATTCCCACGGAAAAATCTTACACAACGCGAACGTAGCTGCAGGCGGCGGACAGCTGGTTATATATAAATTAAAGAATGGAGTAAAGACATTACCAATAATAAAAATAGCTAATAATAGCTGGCTATAGTATAGCCACTGGTAATATCGCATAGCTGCCAGCTATACGATACTGCTGTACGGTCAAAGTCCAAAGTGACTGTGATTTTCTGAAAAGTAAGAGGGTTGCCGTGTGGTGACGGCAGAGTAGAATACATTTGTCACCAACCCCTACTCTTCCCGTGGGTGTCGTAAGAGGCGACTTAGGGACTACACATTGAACAGGGAACGGGCAGCAGCGCTCTCTGATACAGTAACCTTTTAAACTGCGATCTCCAACCCGCCTGCCAAGCGTGGAGATTATGGCAAAACCAAACACTGAGTTTCTTCGGTGAGCTCTTCTCCACAGATTCCGCCATTGTGTTAGTGAACTCACCCAAAAAAATGTAATGACGGATCTAAGTGATGTAATAACATCCTATGGAAATAAATTATTTTGACTTTGACTTTGACTTTGACTTAAGTGGAGGAGGCTCATAGTCCAGCAGTGGACTGTAACGGGCCGTTGATTTGATTTGAAGAGAGTTGCCATTATACTTCGACCTGTACGTACAATTTTATTATCTATTTTTATTATCCCCCTCTCCCGCGGCTACGCTCGCGTTGTGCTTTCCCGTGGGAATAAGTATTTTTCCCGTAAAAAGTATCCTATGTGTTAATTCTGGTTGCAAACTATATATTCCAAATTTCGTTCAAATCCGCCTCGTAGTTTAAGCGTGAAAGAATATCAAACATATATCCATCCATACTTACAAACTTTCGCGTTTATAATATTATAATATGTAGCTCTGGATTTTCGAGAATATTTAATTTTAGTTTGTAATTAAATTAGCTCTGCAATTAATACATAAACCGAGCAATTTAGGTTATTCTTTACGTCATTGTATTACGCATTTCAAAGATACTTATTTTCCTGTTACCCAATTCGCGGTTCTTGAAATAATTCGCCGTCTATTATTAGCTTTATCGGTGGCACAAGTAGGTATGCAACGCAAGCCATATGACTCGAGTTATCTCAGTAATATAATTTATAAAAATCTTGCTAAGTTCTTATTCTAAAGTTAATCCCTTTTTAGTACAGGACATGAAAGACATTTAATTTTAGAGCTGTCAAATATTGAATTTAGCCCACTGGATAATTCTGTGTCACTGGACTACTTTTAAAACAATTCATTCACAACACCATTCGTTCATCTTCTGTCCTTTTCATTACGAGCCATGTGTGCCTTTGGCGGCTCTATAACTCTGTTTCTGAGGTCGGTTGTTGGCCTTACTACCCACACGACGAAGAAGATTAAGGGCGTCACGGACGGTTAAAATACGATATTATAGCACGAGGCAGCCAGCTCTCTCGTCATTCACATTTTATGCAAAACAAAATGGCGAATCAATCAGTGACCGGCCATTCTGCCTCGTACTATAATCAAGTCAAATCAACGGCCCGTTACAGTCCACTGCTGGACTATGAGCCTCCTCCACTTAAGTAGAGGGTTTTGCCATAATCTCCACGCTTGGCAGGCGGGTTGGAGATCGCAGATTAAAAGGTAACTGTATCAGAGAGCGCTGCTGTCCGTTCCCTGTTCAATGTGTAGTCCCTAAGTCGCCTCTTACGACACCCACGGGAAGAGTAGGGGTTGGTGACAAATGTATTCTACTCTGCCGTCACCACACGGCCACGTACACACGGGGCACACGTACTATAATATCGTATCTTAACCGTCTGTGACGCCTTATACTTAGTAAAACGAAAAGGACAAATTCAAAAGTTACTAACTATAATATTATTGCTGAGCATACCTAGGATATGTCTCCCGTTGCTTCATGCTGTCGGGTAAAAACGTGGCAAGTTCCGAGTGTCAACCTCGCGCATTATCAATTCTTCGGTCAACGTACTATTCTCGTCGCATTCGTTACATAAATAAAGAGATTGACAATAGCGTGAATCAGATGTGATATGAGTGTTTTATTAATTACGCCTTATATTTTAATTGGGAAAACTGTTTGAAAAAGATTGAAGAAAAGCTGAGTAAGAAAGAGAGAGAGCTATTTTATAAATGCTTATCTCGCTTACTCGCAGTTTCTATGGAGAGAAAAGAACGCTTGCGACTCGTTTGGACACTATTTCCACTGAAATTCAACGTTTATGTGCACTACCCGTAATTGGCAAGTTTCATCTAAAAAGACTTAACAATTAATTACATTACAATAAATGACACAATTGCCATAAATAGGGTATTTGACTATTTTTATTTTATTTTATAAATCCAAACTTGTTAGTTTCTGCTATCGAAGAAAAAAAAAATTTTGCTCTATTTTTAAAATTGACCGAGTTATAAAGGTTTGAAATTCAAAATTGAACGGAGAGGCACTTACTAGCATGTGACGTCACTTGCTAGTAACGCTATATAATCTCCATACAAAAAATAGTTTTTGAAACATATTGAAACTTTAAAAAATCACTGTAAATTCGTTTTTTTTTCAACCGATTCTGTTTTTTTCTTTGGAATCGTCTGCTACTAAACTATATTTTAAAATTAATTCATAAAATATATGGTAAATTTAGGAACAGTCCCTTTTGTAAAAATAAACTCTTTTACTTCGACATGTCCGACGATGCGACTATATCTCATCGAGTTTAATCTTGATCATAGATGACAACAGACCAACGAATTATCTATAGTCTAGAAGAGTAACCGTCTAACAAAGCCCGCTAAAACATGGCACCTAATTAATTTTGACAGACGACGACAGACAGGCAGATGATGTCGCTGCTGTACATTGAAGCTTACTTTCGACGTTCTTACAAACCATCTCACAGAGCCAATAGTTTAAGGAGTTTTGTGATACATTGATAATGTCACTCAAGTGATAGTACCATCCCACTCGTAATTAAACGAATAGATATTAAAAATCACACCCCATTTAAAAAGTGCTCTTTAATATCTCCAGGAGCGCAACGTGGACGTTGAACATCGTTTCGGCGAGGCGCTATCATCGGGCGGCGCGCACGTTTCCCGCGGGAAAAAGAAGTCCACGCGCTGCCGCATGGTGTTCCGCACCGACATCGTCAACGTGGACGGCCAGCCGGAGACGCTGCAGGTCTGCTCCACTCAGATCATCTGCAGTGAGTATCCAAGAGTGGTGGCAGAGGGGAACAACAAGGCCAGTGGGCAGACCACCAGCCTGATGGTCCGACGACATTGCCAAACTGGCAGGATCAGGCTGGATGCGGATGGCACAGGACCGTGAGGAGTGGCGCAGTCGAGAAGAGGCCTATACCCAGCAGTGGGTGGATGTGGGCTGAAAATGATGATGATGATGATGAGCCGTCATTGCCATATTTGGGTGCCGGAATAGGGTATTTGACTGTTCCTAAAGGAGAATGGGCAGGTTCGTCCCCAGTGGTGTATCAAGATGTGATATACGTCATTTTGAAGATCATAGTACCTTTATTTTATTGTATGACACCAACAACGAAACTCGTGCAGGGAAGAAACCATGATTATTTTTATTTTTTTAATGCACCACACTAATACATTTAATATACCAAATACAATAAAAAGCTGTAAAAACTAAAAATAATATTATTACAAAAATAAAAATAATCATGGTTCCTTCCCTGCACGAGTTTGTTGATGGTGTCCTACAATAAAATAAAGATATTGCTATGATCTTTAAAATGACGTATATAAAAGAATTAAAAAAAAAGAATCCACGAAGTACACCTGGCGCCATTTATCGCCTTAATTAGAACTACTGGGGACGGAGGCCATACAAAAGTGCCCATTCTCCTTTACAATATTTTATTAATTAATTTAAAAATATAGATTGGTAGCAGATGATTCGCGAAGAAAAAAACAGAATCGGTTAGAAAACGAATTTACAGTGATTTTTTAAAGGTTCAATATGTCTGTCTCAATGATTTTTTGTATGTAGATTATATGGCGTTACTAGCTAGTGTCTCTCTGTCTAATCTTGAATTTCAAACCTTTATAACTCGGTAAATTTTAAAGATAGAGTACAAAATACTCTTTTTGTTCGATAGCAGAAACTAACAAGTTTGGATTTATAAAATTAAAAAAACAGGTCAAATACCCTATCGCCATCATCTCTTAAAGTTGTCTACGTTGATACTTCACGAGCGGAACTCAAGGATAATGGGGGATTTTCTGACAGCCCTTTAAAAATCAAAATAATAGTTCTAATTAAGGCGATAAATGGCGCCAGGTGTACTTCGTGGATTCTTTTTTTTAAATTATTTTATGGCCCTTGGTGACTGACTCGCCGGATTCCTTCATTTACGAATCGTCAACGCCATCTATCGAAGTTTTATGAACTATTTTTTTTAATTGGCTGTCAGAAAATCCCCCATTGCTTAATTCAACTAAATTTCTGACCATCCATCGTATTTGCAGCGCAACCGCCAGGCGTGCCGGAAGTGTGTCGCAAGTCGCTGGTCTCCTCTCCAGCAACTGGGGGCTTCGAGCTCTACCTCCTCGGGAAGAACTTCCTCAAGGAGACCAGGGTCGTCTTCTGCCAGCGCCAGGACGGTCTGCCGCCCTGGGAGGAAGAGGTGGTGCCGGATAAGGAGTTCTTGCAGCAGGTAGGGGATTTGAGAATTAAATAAGTCATGTCAGAGGCCTTATGACTCAGTAACATTAAGGTCCTAAGGTCGACCAAAATCTATGATGATAAATAATGACCTTGAACGTTGAAGTGTCGTATACGTGAAAAATAATAAGTGTGATAACAAATGTCAACAACACATATGCTACCGAATGACCCTGATTAGGCGATCATCAGGCCTTAGTCGATTATGAGGGCCCAGTGTGGGTTGGTCCACTTCACACATGGCCTTAAAATTTCTTCGCAGGTTACTATTAGATGACCATTTAAAAACCATTCTGTAAGCGAAAAAAGAAATTTTTTGTCGATCTTGGACAGGACTCGAACCTCCATCTCGTTGGCTATCCGGGCCAGAAACAGGCGCATTACCAATTATACCACCAAGCTCTGTGAAAGGTCAACGAAACTTGACACTGCTTTGTACTTTAATGCTCAGAGTGCATTACAGCTCCATCTGTCGGTAAATATTGCAAACTGGAATTTGAACCGCCACCTTCCGAAATGCTACTCGCTCCGACTAGACTGACAGTCTACACGATATCCGTCCATCCAATACAGACTCGGACCTTCTCAACGGAACGACGGCCGGACTCTTCATCCGTACAGAACTAACAGTCCGTTTCCTCCGCAGACTCATTTAGTGTGCTGCGTCCCTCCATACATGCGCACAGATATTACCGAGACGGTGTCCGTGCAGCTGTTCGTGAGGGCGGGAGGGAAGGCGTCCGAGCCTCACGCGTTCTATTACACCCCGCCGAGCCTCGACACCGGGCCCTCGCACTGCACCAGACATCATACGCTAGGTATGTGTTTAACCAAAGCTAGATATATATATATATACCTATGCATGTGCTCAGGTGGCTCTGAGGATAGCTTAGTATTTCGGGTTTCTTTTGCCAACTAATGCTTGACTATTTTAACTGTTTTAATGGATATGCACTGAAAATAATTACACTTATGTTTTTATAAGGTCTTTCAAGATTAAATGCACGAGGTGTGTTTTACGAAGGAATTTTGTATTTACCAAATAAGTTTATTAAAAAAGTAAGATTTTAATTAAAAATATTAAAAATAAGATTAAAGTTTCTATAATTATACCTTAAAATGTGTTTTTAATTTGGAAGAATCCTAAATACTATTGTTTTAGTGTAAATCAAGTTTAATTCAGTTCCTTTCCTAGTTTCTGAAACATTATATTTAATTTAACAATAGATTTAAAGTTGTACAACTAAGTTATGTTCTCTATTCCAATTTCCTGATCTATCTTTGAAAATTTGATAACGTTTGAATACGGATTATAGTTAGATTTAGATACTTAGGAAAATGAACAAAATTATGTTGGTGCTCATCTTAACAATAACTTACTATTTGATTTACCATAAATAAATTTTACGTGATGATAAATATGACTGAAATAAAAAGATATATATGTGTATTTTGGTACTTATATGATTCACTTATTGCAATGTAAATAAATTGACGGCTCCCTAGCCTAGTCGGTACTATGCCTGCCTTCTATGCACAGGGTCCCGGGTTCGAATCTGGCCCAGGGCAAACATTCATGTGATGAGCGCTTGTGTTTGCCTTGTGCCTGGATGTTGTTTATCTATATAAGTAAGTATGTATTTATCTATTTAAGTAATATATAATCAGCTGTCTGATACCCATGGTATAAGCCTTGCTTAGTTTGGGATCAGATGGCCGTGTGTGAGATGTCCCCACATATTTATTTATTATTTATTATTGTTAGTCGATTTATCATCACATACCTATTTGCCTGTAGTTGTGACTGTCATAGTTGTTGTCGTAATCTCTTGCTTATGTGGTACTAACTATTTAATTAAATATGTTTAATATCCATTACTTACTTAATTGAAACCGTTGCTTTGAGTGATGTGCAATTAATTAATATTATTTGCTTTCTATGGATAGTGAGAGACGTTTTCACAAACAATATGGCGCTCAATCGCAATTTTCGCGCGCATTTCAGTGTTGCCATTCTACTGTAAATAAAACACATTCTTATATTTCGAATTATGTATGTGCTCGAAATTAAAATGGTTTGTGTTAGAGCGATTCTCAAAAGGCATGCTATATAAATGTCGCAAAGGCAAAAAAGTATTATGAATTGAATTTATGACAAACACTTTAGAAGAATTGACTGATGCGAAACGGCGTACCTTTGTTTTTCCTTTGTTCAAGCTAGGTCTGTCTAGGTAGCCGCCGCCGCCGCCCGCCGCCGCCCGCGCGCGCCCCACGGTACTGACACGCAAGCACATGCACGCCCTGACACGGACACAAGCGAGAACATGTTCGTTAGAGTTCAGCAACCGCCCCGCATCTGCTTTCTCACTAAATTAAAACATTGTATAAATTCGACCAAAGGACTGACGTACAAGACGAACTTTAGAAATTATAACTCGTAGTGATAATTAAGTAATTTTTGAGAGATGTTGCCATTCTATAAACAAATTGAAGATAGAAATGGCAACATCCTCCAAAATTTACATAATTGCTCTCCCTGTTCAAAAATTAATTTTGTAGCATACTTTGAGTATATTTTGGAAAAATCTACAAGCACGACACTACTGCACCACACATTACACTTTGTCTTTTCAATACAATACAATTGACACACAAAAGAAAATAATTTTCAACAAAAAAAGAGACAAGACATGCAAATAATTATGCAAAAGAAGAGACATGCGAATGGTACATCGAATTGTCGATGGAGTTTGAACCTGCACTGTTAAACACGCACACAGAACGCACTTTTCAATGACACTTACAGTTCACGTTTTAGGTACAGACTTCACAGATCCCTTCCCACATCACTTAGCTAGTCGCGCTTGTGCCGGCTCCAGGTTCGATCCCCGTTTGAGAAGACCGATCTCCAATTTAGCTGAACATTCCTGACTTCTCCAACCTTCCTTCTATTTTCTGTCCTTCGAAAATCCTTCTAAGAGCGTATTTCACTACTCACTATCAAAATTTTAACACAAATCAATATGTAGCCAGTACAAAAAATATATACTGCAGGTTTTTTAAAAGAATTAGGTTCTGAATGAAAAAAGAAACAAAAAGGAATCAATTACCTACAAAGCGAATTAATTTTAGGCTTATTGGATCAATGGGAGAGGTCTTCACTGCACCTTCAAAAGCTATAATGGCGATAAATAGTTCAATCTGGCAATAGGGAATATGCACAACTTTTTTAAATTCATTAATCGAATATTTTTAGAATATTATTCATTAATCGAAATATTTAAAGTTCCAGATAAACACATAAAAAATAACCTTTCAAATATCTTGCTCAGAAACAAAATTATAAGGCTTCAAAGTTGATGGTTAGACAGAGAGGTCCGACGTGACCTGTGACGTCATATGTCACGCGGGCCATACATCCGCCATAGAAAATCTAGTTTTCTTGAGGGACAGATATAATTGTTTGTTTTTCGATCAATTTCGACCCTGTTTTGACTGTCAGTATTCTATTTTTGTATGCTTTTAGATGAACTATGAAAAAATCTTATATTTTTTTATACATATTCCCTATTCGTCATAATCTATCAGGTATCTGCCAGTGTTAACATGGTGAAAGCACGTATCTCGCTCTATCCCTTCGCTATATTCATGAGAATGAGAGAAGATTAGCCAGTCGACGTCAAAATCGCGCGTTGGCTCCCCGTACACGTTTCTCTCTATCGGTCGTGAAAATGGAGATATGCAGTGACTCCGCACTCGACGCTTGAATACGCTCTTAGTTATCCTTTAGTAGAGGCAACGATACAAACACGTAGCTCATGTAAATACCTGTAGGTATATTCGTTATCTTTATCACATTTTTTCAGTTAAGTTTGCCCTAGGTCAATATTTCTTAGTAACATTTTTTATCAGTGCCTCCACTTTTTTTCTAACCTTTCTAATCGATCAGTCTGTACTTATCCCAAGATATTTATTTGTGTCCATTTTCCACAAATCTATTTGAGCATTTTGCTTAGCTATCATATGCAGTTTAGTAAAAGTTGGGTTTGGCAATACAAACAAATGACAATACTTGATCCATAAGATGCGATTGGTCATTGATCTATTGTCCACTGCTGCCACCCTAACAAAAACTTGTAAATGATAGCTTAGTAAAAAGCCTGTCAAAGGCACCTTATACATATAATCAATCTGGATCACGATCTATGTTTAAAATCAATAATAGCGATCCAGATTGACTGTGTAACGATGCAGACATCGCGATGTCTCGATCCGTCAATCCAGTACAACAAGATAAGCTGGATCACGATGTCACTTAACTTATTCTAACTTGGCATAGATTGATTGAATCACTCAGTGATGATTGGATGTTTTGTTCATAATATTATTCATACTCCATGTTTGTGATTCACTGAGATAGGAAAGTCAAATCACTACTTTTCGTCCAACGATAGTTGTCAGAGATTCAGAAATCAATTCATTCCAAAAAAGTTGGATAGTTAAGTGATTTCCGCGGTCGCCCCACTGATTGTTACCTGGATTGATGTAACGCCTTAATATAAGTAGTAGGTTACTAACCTCCACGTTAAATTGGAGATCAGTTTAGACGAGGATGTCCGGGACGGCACGTAGTTAGGGTGTCGAGTTACGTTTGGAGGTTACTTTGATGGTGCCGTGTAATGTCGCAGGTGGCGAGGAGGCGCGGCCCGTGCTGATGTGGGGCGGGGGGGGCATGATGCCGCCGCCCCCCGCGCCGCTCCGCCGACCCTCGCTCATCGTGCCCGATGCCCCGCTAGGCCTCAAGGCCGAACTCAGCGATGACTCCTCGCAACACTCCCTAGTCGACCACACCGACACCTCCGGCGGCCCCGATGGACCGGACAAATGCATCGCCGAAGACCTCAAAGTTGTGGACTTGCGACTCAAATCTGAGACCATCACTCGCGACGCTGCGAACTTCGGCTATGATGCGATGAAGCTTTCCCCCCCTACTCCGACGCCGGACGCTCCTTCCCCTCTCGCGTCCTTCACGCAGCAGCTTCAAGCCATCCAAAACCAAGTGCAGACCGATAAGATGGTTGAAACTGTCACCGCAGCGATCTTCAACACGGACAATGCGACACAAATGTCGCAGATGTACGGTGATAATGCCTGCATGTCGATGCCGTCTATGGATCCCATGCGGCAGCTGATCCCTTCAAAGGCTGCTATGGTTCCGCTGGAGACGGAAATGAAGGTTTTGAACCCAGAGCTCATGATCACTCATACCGCCATCCAAACCACGGTACTTCAAACCGACACTGAGCAGAGACTGGCGTACAATCAAATGCCGACATCCAGGTCAAATGAAACGTTCAACCCGTTTAGGACTATCACTAAAATGGAGATGGAGCCTTCGCAAATCGAGCAGCGATTAGCTCAGCAAAGCGCACAAATGGAAGCCCTAGTCGAAGACGCCATGAAAGCTACCGCGGCGATCTTACCAGCGGATGCTGCTAAATTAGACGAGCTCGTCAATTCTCGGGTAGACGACCACTTATCTGGAAACTCCACATCTCCATCTTCAGCGTCACATGCGTCAGACATCATGCTCAGTCCAAACGCGGCAGTCGTATCACGAAACCAACCTTCAGAGCTTTTACCCCCCATGCCGGCTTCGGCGATCTCCCCAGACGTGATCCTCAACCCCCAAGTGTCTCCGAGCATGCTCTGCGATAATAACCAAAGGATTGTAATGCAGCCTTCCAATCAGGATGATCTGATGATGATATCTGAATTGACCACGTCTGTGAAGACGCCTCCAGCGGCCGTGAAGTCCATGATATTAAACGCTGCTGCGGAAATCTTGACTTCAGACACGACTATGAACGCTTTAGTCACTTCAGCTATTAATACCGCCAATATCTTGACGACGGAGAGTGCTGGGCAGAACGGTGGGATGCAGAACTCGGATCCGCAGCCGTCTTCCGAGCCTCAAGGGGAGACTCCATTGGTAGCGATGTCTCAAGCTGTGTCTCAAGCCGTGACGCAGGCTGTATCTCAGGCCGTGTCCCAGGCGGTTTCTCAAGCCGTCTCGCAGGAGATGACGTCGCCTGTCATCACCGACATGAGCGACCAGGATTTACTCTCCTACATCAATCCCAGCACCTTTGATCAGGGTGAGTATGTGGACTATTACTACTGATCATTTACCAGCGGCCCGACTAAAGACTATTAATAGTTAGTTTAATTTTTAATGTGTTGTGTGTCAACTTAGATGTCGTTCCGTGTATTAAACCTAAAGTAGAAAATTATATATAACTCTTCGCTTTTCTTACGTAGTGATCTACCTAAACGAACTGCTAGAAGTTTATTCGATTGACAGTACCCACCCATTCAAACTTAGGGGACGATGTACAAAATTTTCTAGTTTCTAAGGGGTGTATTCCGAATCAGATTTCACTGCCCATTCACTGACAGCGATTACTCGCGTACCGATTCAGAAATCGCGATAATACGGCTCATGAGCGAAATCAAAATGGAACGGCGTGCGTGCTGAAACTGCTTATAACTCTAGTGTTGCCAGATGTTGATTATCGTAATTTTTATACGTGTTAAAAAAGTATCGTACAGCTGCTGTGAAAACTGCACTTTTCACATGGCTAGTACCCAAAATATGAAAAGGTATACGAATTTAAAAAAATGAAGATTTAAATAGGCACTTGAAATTAAAATAAATACAAAAAAGAATGTTTAATATTGATATTTTATCAGATTGCCTATGATTATCTTGTGTATATGTCGTGGCCATATCGTAAAGTTGATCACATCATGAAATTTTCGATCATTTCATGAAATGGTCACATCATGATGTGCCTTGGCCAGATCAAAGAAATCGTTTGACGATATTATTATGTTCAACTAAAACGCAGCTACTTCATGAAATGGTCAAGATTATTTGATCATATCGTAAAATTATTACATTTATTGCCGATAGAGGCGCTAGAAGCACTTTGTTTATGTATCAACATGGCGGCCGCGTTATTTCTCGCAGTGAAAAAGTGAATTATTCGTTATTAAAATGAGGAAGAAAAAAAGAGTTATGATGAAAAAGTACACTGAAAATGTCTGTCGGACTTAGAGAACAATAAGTACCAAACATAATTTAGATTCTTTTTAAATATTTCATGGACGCCCTATTTTCACGATATGGCCAATCGTGGACGACAAAATCGTGAAATGCACACGATTTAATGATCTGGTCAAATTTAGTTGGCCACATCATGAAATGCGACCGTTTCATGAAATGATCGAAAATTTCATGATGTGGCCAACTAAATTTGACCAGATCATTAAATCGTGTGCATTTCACGATTTTGTCGTCCACGATTGGCCATATCGTGAAAATAGGGTGTCCATGAAATATTTAAAAAGAAAATTTCATGATGTGATCAATTCTACGATATGGCCACGACATATATACCTGTATAGTACCTGAGTCAAAACTATCGTAATATATAGGTATACTTACCTACTCGATACTTTTACTATCGTACATCTGGCAGCCCTAACCTATAAACTGATTGATTTAAGATATTTCAGTAATTTATCGCCATTTCATAATTGAATAACGTGTATTTAATTTTGTTCAACGAAATAAATATGACACGTTAATTTTAATAAACATTTAACTTTGTCGAGTTTGACATTACGCTCACGAGAATTTCGCTCTGGAGCATGGGCGCCATTAGCGGAAGATGGCGGCGGTCATGACGCAATCCGTGACGTCACAATGGCTGCCGTAATACCGCTGACAGTGATTCGGTATGCGATTTTGGGCGCTCACAGTGATTATGGGTGATTTAAGCACGTCTCGTAACGCAGGGTAGATATTTCGTAAGAAAAGCGACAATTTAATTGAGGGTAACTTGATATAAAGGTGGCTCATTTTATTGGATCAGTATCGGTTGCTCTGAAACTATAAGACATAGAAAGATCTGTTCTAATGAACCATGTCGTGGATTTTAGTGATGAGAAAAACTGCTTTCATAGATAAAAAAAAAGCTCAGTTTAGGAATCGAACACTCGTCATTTCGAACTTACTTAAATAAATTAAAAGATATAAAATACAATGCATTATAATTATTTTAGGTATCAGATTTTATAGTAACATTTATGTAACATAAAACGACCGGGTTCGATTCCCGAACTGTATACGTGTTTATTTTTTTAAATCTTTGAATGCAGTTTTTTTTGTCACTAAAATCGATGGCATGATTCCTTAGAACAGATCTTTCTATGGGCGCATTCCGAATCAGATTTTCAGCGCTGTCAGCGATCAGAAAAGCAAACAAATGTATGGCTGACAGTGATTCAGAATGCGATTACGGGTACTTTAATCGATTTCAGCGCGTCTCGGAACGTAGGGTATGTCTTATAGTTTCAGAGTTACCCATACTGACATTACTGACCAATCTAAATCGGTCACCCTGTATAATATAACCCTCCAAGTGATATGTGTGGCCAACTATAGAAAGGTGGATCTTTGTGGTATTTATCTACAAGAAAGAAAATTTTACATTTCTTTATTTATATTCATACATTTAACGTTATCTATGCATGGCATAAAAATAATTTTATGCTAGAATCTATTGGTTTTACATCACGAATAGAATGCAGGATTATTTTATTTAGAGAATCATAAGACATGCTTATTAGAATTAATACCTAAGTGATACAGAGTCAAAGTATTAGCTTAACTTATAATAATACACCAAGGGGCCGCTTCACGAAGCTACAAGTTAAAAATTATGTTCAATTTGATGTACATTGCGTAGACAATGAGATAAAACGATAAGGGCTTGCAGTTTAGGCGAATTGGCTACGCAATGAATATCAAATTGTAACTTGTTACTAGTAAATTGTTGCTTCGTGAAACGGGGTACAGTTATCATTTAAAAAAGTCAATTATTAACAATAAGTTTATAAATAAAAAAGTTAAGATTACGCAGTATCTAATCTTTAAGATAACATTAAAATAAATACCTGATAATATCGTTCCTATTAATTATAATTTTCTCGATTCCTGTATAGAATCCGGCAATAATGTAAACAATATAATTTTTTGACACTAACTGTCCAAAGACAAACAAGACTTTGATGAGTAAAAAATTAATGTGGCAGTTTTATAAATTATTGAAAGTTTTGTCGTCCGAGTATTTTTTATTAAAATAACTATCATAAAGAAGTTAATAGGGGGCGAAATTATTGTAAGAAGAATGTATGGTTCCTTGAAATGTAAATATGATCAGGATTGATACTCAAATGTAAGTATATATGGAGTAATAGTGTTTAAATTGGTTTGTTTACATTATTGCCGGATTCTATTGAAAGGGACATTAAGTAACTGCTAGTAATCAAATCTGTTATAAATTCAATTTAAATATGTTCTTCTTACAATAAGATCAATAGTTCACAATTTGGTTCTGTATAGACGGGCTACATTTACACTGAATTGATGGCACTTTTAATGTAGCTATTTCAAGTAGCTATATCTTTCTTACTTTCTTCTTCTTCTTCCTTTCCAACTGCCGTATTGCAGCTTAAATACAGCCCACCTATTATAAATCCCCTAAGCTTGATTTTTGACGGTTTTTTCTTCATGGCAACTTGCCAACTGACGAAGATACTCCACAGTAACCGTCGAACATCCACTTATATTGGTTTTCTTCATATATATTTGAAAATTAATATATTTATTTATTTCTTGCAGTGTAATCTGCGCGCGAGCCGGCTTGCCGTTCGCCGTCAATACCGCGTGTCGAAACTCAACGAAAATGAGACTATTTTTACATGCCTATTAGGATGCATTTTTGTGATGTGTTGAGGGCTCAAAAGCAGTTTTTATGTGGATTTTTTAATAGATCTCTAGACTTATATTATAATAGTAAACGTAGGACATTATAATCTCCATAATTATGTTGTGGGCGAAGGCGTCTATGTGTATTAAGTTTCTTTTTATGATTCTCATTATTAAATTTTTTGATCGACAAAAGTATGGAATGTCAATTATTTCAACTTGTGCGACAGTATTACAGGGCTAATATTTACATAATGATGATGATATACACGAAAAAATCAGAATGTATGTATTTTTGATGAAATAAAATTATAGAAAAAAACAAACTATATTGAAGCGGCGAGCTGTATGTGTTGGATGTTTTAATTATGAATTTTATCGTGTAAATATAGTAGTGTTAGAAGTAGCTTCGTATTTATGTTATTATATCGATATTGTAGGTAATTAGAGCAAAAGATATGCAAGACGGCAGATTTACCATTTTACTCTAAATCTGAGCAGTTCGACCGAATCGAATCTTCTCGTCTGTATCGACATTTCTCATCAGCCCATCAGATTTGGTCAACAGTTGAATCTGACAGCACATTAGACCATATATGCACAATCGGACTACCACTGCTAACTTAGAGCGAGTGTAGCTATAAATGTGTTCAATAAGCCTGCTATTTACATAAATTATATTAGGTAATAAGATTGGAATTAAATATCAAAACCGGTGAAAGATTGAATGAATTGTGATAAACAATATAAGTGTTTTTTTTTTGTGCTCCCGCGATATTTATTGCGTGCTTTTTCTAAGTCGATTTTTTGCATTTTTATATTTTTTTAATGCTTGATAATTACAATATTGCCGGTGCCAGTCAAATGGCCGGCATTGCTTAGTGTAGTTTAATATCTGCACCTAATAAAAATCATTACAGACGTACCAACTTATCTGTGACATGAAAGGCGGGGCTAGTAGTCATATAAAATGTTATTCCAACCAATGGGGGATTTTCTGACAGCTCTTTAAAAAATAAAAGTTCTAATTAAGATGATAGATGGCGCCAGGTGTACTTCGTGGATTCTTTTTTGTTTAATCCTTTTATGGCCCATGACTTGCCGGATTTCTTCGGATCCACGAATCGTCAACGCCATCTACCGAAGTTTTATGATATGAATGTTTTTTTTTTATAGGCTGTCGGGAAATTACAACAGTTCTGAAAGACATTTCCATAGATCACTGTTAATCTAATTTCGGCCATTTCACGGATACTTTGGTAGGTTTGCATTGTAAAATGTTTGTCCCAATTTTACTCGATCTGTCACCGGTCTATAAATTCCGTTACAGAGACGCTGACAGGCTGTTTGATATTAGATTTACAAATGTGTCAGATTTTGTACCTTTATACACAAATGTCAAATTATTCCATATATAACTGAATCGGCAATTATATGAACCTTATAATATGTAGTAAATGCTATTTTATAAAAGTTTTTCCAGCCAATATTTCGTGCTGATCTGTTGTGGTACAAATCAAATATACATTTTTAATCGTTTCTGGGCCAGTTCAATAAGTCAATTAAATATAATTGAAGCAGGTTATTATTTTTATACATGTCATACGAAATTTGCATTTCTATCCCCTTTTTAAAAAAATTGATTTGTCGGTAAAATTATGATAAAATAGATACCGTACGTGCAAAGGTTTGAAAAAATATTTTGTTACATGTTGTAGTTATAAATATTGTGATAATACTGTTTACTAATGGATGGCAACCATACACGCCATACGTGGATAATATGTGGAAAAAAATACATTAAAAAGACTTGGCTATGAGTTTATAGTAATTATTTTTATAATACTTAATCAATTTTATACGCGAATTGACTTATCATGTTAAGAAATTTTAACTGAAGCTTAGAAATCGTCTTGAGCGTTTGTCATACATAAGTTTAAGATATATAGCAGATGTTTATTACATATTATCCAACAGTAGCTATTTTAATGTGTAAGGAAAACTGTACTGATGTGACGTAGTGCGGAGATAAATGTTTATATTATATAAAAAAAAAACATTTTATAATTAAAAATCGAATGCTACATATTTGAATGTGCCATCTCTATGTAATCTTAGAATAGATATACTTTTAAAAGCATATCGTAAAATCCGTGGGTGTAAAATGTTTGGATTGAAAATTAACATCGGGGAAACCAAAACACTAGTTGCATCTAAACAAACGTATAAACAATAGAAGAAGTCACCACCTTGTGACTCGGCAGATAACGCCTAATAATGTTATATATATTTGGAGCGTTGCGCTTTATGGCAGCGAGGCATGGACTCTCACACAAAGGGATAATCAGAGACTGGACGCATTTGAAATGTGGTGTTGGAGACGAATGATGAGAGTAAGGTGGAAAGGAACACCAATGAGGAAGTATTGAGGATGGTAGGAGAGAGGCGAAGTTTGATTGGGACCATGGAAAAATGTCGGGACACCGGTGCGACATGACAACCTTTTTAAGACAATAAAGGAGGGAAAAATAGAAGGCAAAAGAGGACGTGGAAGACCGAGACGTACATTTATGGACCAAGGGAAGGAAAAAGTTGATGTCGTGTCGTACCAGGAAGACAAGAGACTAGCTATGGAGGAGAGAGGTGGCGATTACTCCACGGACAAGAGCCTTGCTCTTAAATTTAATATATATATATAATGCTTTGGCCGACAAAATATATACAGATTATATAACATTTTATTATATACATTTGAACATATACATACTGTGCCTTTAGCCATGTACAAAAAATTTACAGTATTTATTCAGGGACCATAAGAACAATACTAACAACTTTAATGATAACCCTCAAATTGTTCATACAGCATTGACAGATAATTCTCGACTTGAGAAGCATAAGGTCGGATCTACATAGCAAGCCAAAATCACTTTTTAGCAGTCTCACAAATTAAAAAGTGACATGTTATGTACTATAATGTAGATCCGACCTAATGCTTCTCATGTCGTATTTATTCATGTTAGACGTTTGAGTGTGGTACACCGTCCGTAACATTGAAAAAAATCTGTGGTCACGGTTCATACAGTCACGCTCTAATCCTTAATGTTCGTCAGTCCTTTTCATCTTTTAAAGATTAAAAGGGGACAGACAGGAGATGGCCATCCTAATATTAGAGCTGTCAAGCATCGAATTTGAACCTTATGAACGCGTCGATTGCGCAATTTTAGAGAGCACATAAAACATACGACTTAAAAATATCTTAATCTGACAGCTATGCCCTTATTTTAGGTTATTATTCATTCAAAATAATATCATTCGTTCGTCTGTATTCATCACCTCTCTTTCATTGGTCATAAAAACGAAAAGGCTAGCTGGATTTTAAAATAAGGATTAGAGCATGACTTCCCGAATCGGGGCCAGTGTCCATGACCGCTCATATAATGTCCAATCAATTTTTTCTATAGCCAATTACGAATATCCTCTAGTAATGTTTTCATATTGGTACTTATACAAAAGTTAGAATATATTTTAGTTCAATATACACACACACACAAAATTTATAGGATTTGTTTTTATCGATTTAAATTAATAGCGGTAAATTTCCAAGGTATTGTTAAATTGGTTTTATTGATAAATAGGTCGTTTTTATTACTGGTGCGAACAAATTAACAATAGAATGTAAGAGTATTTTGTTGCTAAAAACCAAAACTGAATCTCTTCAGTCAGTTCTTCCTTCCCTCCATTAAATAGGACATTATTTACATTGCGTCAAAGAAAATACAACACAACCAAACTAGCTACGAGTACTTTTTTTTTAATTACGGCATTAGTCGTGCTTTGTGCCAGAGTATGGGAGATTTTCTGACAACTCTTTAAAAAATAAAAATAATAGTTCTAATTAAGACAATAGATGGCGCCAGGTGTACTTCGTAGATTCTTTTTTTTTAAATCGTTTTATGGCCCTGGGTGACTTGCCGGATTTCTTCGGATCCACGAATCGTCAACGCCATCTATCGAAGTTTTATGAACAAATTTTTTTATTGGCTGCCGGAAAATTCCCCATTTAGCTTTGCGAACATCCGTACCCACCTATGACTAAGTACTTTTTGACGCATTGTAAGTATACTACGATAAGACAGGATTGGTCTCTTTTTTGTTTACTGTTTAATTTATAAAACGTCCTTCAACTTAATTCTAACTTCAGGAACTTAATAATTTTCCTGATTTGATCACTAGTGGACAAAGGTCTCTCGGTTTTTAAGTAAACTAAATTAAAATTAAGTAAGAGACTGGCAAACAGCTTTGTAGCTGACAAACAGCACAATATTTTAGATGAAATTGACATTAGAACTTACTTAATTTTGTCTTGACATGTCAGAAATTGACACCAAATAATACGTACAATAGAATTCAGACCAATCCAAAGTACCTAACATTATTTTTGTCTTCCACTACACTACCTATGTTATTATTTCAACTAGCGGACTTTGCAAAATGTTAAATGTATATTAAATGTTATTTATTACAAATTTAAGTCTAGTATATTTTCGCAGATAAGTTACTGAACTGAAAGATGGTTTATCTGGTTTCAGTAAGTGCATTTTTATATTTTATAAAGAGAAGGCCATTTGTATTGGATTTTATATAAAGTATTTCATCCTATTATTTGTATCTAAAAATTATAAGTATACTTACATTACTCTCCTATGGGTTTTAAATATTATGCAGATGTTTGTACGTACGTACCTCCTACTGCCTGCGTTATAAATATTTAATTTATGTAAATTATTTGTTACTATATTATTTTTCTCAATCATTTTTATAAATCCTGAAATAGTTTGTCTTTGTTTAACCGATTTGTATAAGGGTAACAAAAAAACGCGTGATATGAAAATGATGCCTAAAGAAAATCTAATATGGTGACATTATCTCTTCCTCATTCCCAGTTTTACCCAAGTAAAAATTAATTATGTTATTATATTTTTTTATTATGGTGGCCTTCACTACCAACAGACTTACTATAATTTCGTATATTATTATATTGTTTTGCAACGAAGTGTACGTACTATGTGTAGTATATAAGCTACTATATAGATAGGTATCTAGTCGGTCTGATCATTCAATGCAACTTGCCGATGTTATTGATGGAATGTGTGTTATTTGTTTTTGATGCAATTGATTAAATGTTATGAAAAAAATATATGTACGTCTTTCTTTTTAAATTCCTGGGTTCACAAAAATGGCACTGTTACTCTACAAGGCGACTATCTAAGTCAATCGATAGAAGAAATTATTGATAATTTAATCGATAGTATCGATTATTTTGGTCCATCTATGAAACTATCGACCGATAGTACGAGTATTGATTTTATCAGAAACGGTGACAATGATGATGATTCACTCACTATTATTTATGATATCTTGATATTAGAAGTTAACGCTTAAACAATCAATCCGTTAATCAGACCTTTTATGGCGCTGCTTAAAACGTCTGAAAAGGCCAGTCGGTGATTGATTGATAAGGTTGATGTAGAAACGAAATCCAAATGTAACCTTTAAATTTGCAGGGCCTATTGACCGATCGACCGGATATTACATGCACGCACGAAAATATTTCAACTGTAAATATCTAACATCAACTATAGAATAATTATAAAAAGTTGAAAATTTACTTACTATTTTTTTTACTCTATTATCGTCAATAATTGATTTCGTTTGTACTTGCTGATTTTGAAAAGTAGGAATTGTTCCCTCTATGCCGCCTTAAGCCCAAGTCACACAGAGCCGTGCCGGGGGCGGTCCGGGGCCGGGAAAGCGGGACGGTGCTATGGCGCGGCATAGTGCCGTCCCTCTTGTTCCGGCCCCGGACCGCGCCGCTCCCGCTCTGTGTGACTTGGGCTTAAACGTTAATTCCTATTACGATGCTTCTTCTTTCAATGTCTGTTACTACAATGGTTTTTCGTTACGGAATGTACAGTTCGCAAAAATGAGTTTAGGCAGGCCTGATGAATAAAATACTGAGTAGGCTCAAGCAGTTCTTCCACTTTGACCAACTAAACGGAACATCCAGTTGTTCCGATCGGAACTCTTTGGGTTTTCTTCCCATCGAACCAACTATTCAACTCATAATATTATTCTAATATTTGTATTCATATAAAATTTAGTAGCATCCTACCTATCATTCGATTTGTTCAGTTGTTGATTGTGCACTGAGTATATCTACAATAACATACAAAAGGTGTGTAGGTAAGTAAGTATAGCATTTAATTATTATTTTAAGATAAGCAACGACCAACTGCGCTGCGGGCCTATAGTAGTAGTGTATTGGCTTGTGAAAACAGCAGACGCGCAGAATAAATTAACAATAATTAACCAACATTATCTTCGTCATTATCTGCCAGACAATCAACACAACAAGCGGCTATTGTTTGTTGGTGTCTATACTCAAATTCCAGTTGGAAAAATGTTGGATTTTAATGGAAAAGTGGCGTTAGTGACTGGCGCGAGCGCAGGTATGTTTATTACTAGGATTTACATCTTAATTATAAACTGCTTTATTAGTAAACCTGATGTATGTGTAATTAAACATCTGTAAACTAATATCGCCCTAATTCAGGGTAGGCTCGAGCCCCTCGGTGGGGTGGCGTATATGAGCTGTTGATGATGATGATGAAGTATTGACTTTTCACATAATAATTTAGGATTTATGGGTCCATCCATAATCCAAACTGCCTTCCGTCCGAAGACGCGGGTTCGGCCCCGCCACGTACCAATTTTCGTGTTTTGAATTCAATTATGTAGTACTTAGTTTTACTCGACGGTAGGCCTGTGCCCACATTCACGGTTTACGCCGGACCACAGACTACCTAGGAGAAACTGACGTTTCAGACGACCGACTTCCATAGAATAGTAGATCCCTATTCTTATTATTCAAGTTCAAGTTCATTCGATATGAACGAGCAACCAACACCCACGCTTGCATTAGAGGAAGCAAGCGCCGATAACCCGGAGCACGGTGTTATGGCTACGGAGCAAAACTGTCAAGGTGCAAAATTTTCACGTAGGTACAAGTCTCGATAATAGGCACAAAGAAAGTATAGAGCTGAATTGTGATAATAAATAAAATTACTGTATATTTACTTAACGGAAATTGACTCTAAATTTATGATATGATTGATTGTAGTACCTACTTGGTCATTCACAAGCCCTCGGAAGGCTTATCAGTATTTTGCATCATGCGTGACTCGCGAATGGGTTACCATAGTCTGGAAATATAGGTCTTTGTCCGGAATGCGGAGGGAATCTTAAACCGTCTGGAATTTCTACAAATAAGTGAAGTGTCAAATAAAAAAAATAAAAAAATATCCAAATTATTTATAACTATAACTATAACTACATATAACATTAACTTTTATAACAATATTACTTCTGATATTTTATGCTCCCAGAAATATTGTTCAACACTTCCGAAATTTCAATAATTCATTTTGCAAGTCATATTTTAAGTACTGAGTTTTAAATTATACTGAGTTAAGAGAATCGACTTGACAGACTGTACAGAAAGCCTGTTTCCTTCCTTTGGCCATTCGGTTTGTTTATTCACTTGAACGATGCATGACTTAATATAAAATTGACAAGAAAGTCCGAAATTTTCATTAAATTATGTCTTGATATTTTAATTTGGGAACCCTCACGAACCATTTGAAATCATAAGTACACATGCTAGTTCACAATATAACGAAGTTATTCAGGTTCCATGAATGGCAACATTTAATAATCCAGCGACACACAAATTTTACTTATATGAAGTAGACTCACGTTATGATGGTTTAATTGGAAACGATCTTTTTAAATCAGTAGACCAAACACAATAACAAAGTTCAAAAGTTTCCTAGGACTTATTGGGTATTATAGATAAAGGATTTCACTAAGATCACACATTGTACAAGATCAGAAATTTATCGAAGCTTTCGGAAAATGTAAGGAGCTTTTAACAAGCGCTCCACTATTACAATTTCCTGACTCTACAAAACCTTACGTTTTGACAACAGATGCACGACAGGGCCCCATAGGACAAGACAAACCAGTAGCGTACGCTAGTAGGACACAGTGACACCGAGTGACGTTACAACCCTATGAGAAGGAGGCTCAAAACTTGCACGATGTAACCATACAAAAATAATTCAAACAATCATAACGTACAGTAAAAGAGGTCTTTTAAATCCTCTTGGTTCTTTCATAAAAATAGTTACAGAAAACCTCGATCACAAAGGTGCTCTAAGATATGACAAATTAATCTCCCAAATAAAAAGCAATGAAGCAAAAACATAAAGTAAAATAACAATTATTTCAAAAAATGTTAGACAGTATGATAAATAGTACCGAGACCTTACATAATAACACCCATATAATGATTGAACGTCTTAAACGTGTGGAAACAATTATTAAACACCAAATATATATTATTAGCTACCAAAGAAAATAATTCGATCTACACTATTACATATTAAATTTATTGCCTTTTTATGAGTAAATTCCATTCAGTTTACCTTACCGTAAGTGAAATCGAAACAGCATTAGCATTAAGTAAAGTCTCAGTACTCTATCAGTCTATTGTAAACTCAGAAGAACTCTTGGCTATTTTAGAATCTATAAGTAAGGTTAGTTTAACCTGTCAGTATTAATGATTTAGTTGATATTGAAAGAACTTTTACTGTTAAGGCTTATATTAAGAAAAACCAGATTACGTTTGTTTATTTATTTATTTATTTATTTAGGACTGCCAGTGGATGATACATTAAATTTTGTTATGGAGGTCCCTTTAATTGATGGTCATATTATGTAACAATTAGACATGCAGTTAGACCGCCGACGGACTACAGCTACAGACACTCGTATCAGGATAACCCCAATCACTAGCCTACCAGAGATGAAGAAGATAAACGTTAGTGAAGAAGCTAAGGTGAACATTAAGGGCGTTAATTTGGACAATCTAAAACTACTCTCTAACGTGTTAAAAAGTGTCAGTTTAAAAAGTGATTTCGATAAAGGAAACGCGTCTATAGATACGCGAAGTTTTAGCCTAGCAACTGCATTCATTTATATAATCGTAGCATTAAACTGTATAAATCGTCTCGACTCAAAATCGTCAGACAATTTATTCATTTATATAATTATAGTATTAAGTTGTATAAATTGACTCGACTCAAAATCGTCAGACAATTTATTCATTTACATAATCATAGCATTAAGTTTTATAGGTTTCCTTGTATGTAAGATTTTCGAAATCGTCTCGACTCAAAATCGTCAGACAATTTCGAACTTGATGAGGGAGGAGTTATGTCCCCACAACCCTTAAGAACTATTGCTGTCAATGCATAAATGCTGCCAGGTCAGCATATCACGGGTGGCATGATTCCTGGACCCAGTAGATAAGAAATAGACGTTAGTTAGCCCTAAGTACTTTTATATTCATTCGTGTCGCGCATCAAACTCTGTGTACACGTCTCATTTATTTTAGCAGTTTAAATAAAAACTGATTTAATTATAATTTTAGTTTTTTTTAAAAACATACTCCCGAGCTCCCGAGAGTTGACTACGTAGTGCCAATGTTGTCACTAGATGTCATCAATAATTTTGAACAAAATTTCCGTACTAAGGAATAAGACCCCGTGACGTGGGTATGCTCTCTCTCATAGACTGCCAATGACTGTGTCGATGTACAAACCGCACCATGCCAATAAAAAAAAAATACTAGACTGTGCGCCGGACCTAAGCCCGGCGCAAGCCGTCCACGGGACCGGGGCGCTAAGTCCGGCGCCGTCGATTTTGCAACACAAGCATTAGGACCATGTCAAAATAAAGTATTTTTTACGGGAACCGTACCCTCAGGTATAGGCGAGGCGACGGCTCTGCTGCTCGCTTCTCGCGGCGCTCGACTGGCCCTGGTGGGTCGCGACGAGGCTGCCCTGAAGGCGGTCGCGGCCCGGTGCGGGGCCGACGCCCTGCCCATCGTCGCCGACCTGTCCACTGATGAGGGCTGTGAGCTAACAGCCAAGAAGACGCTCGAGATCTTCGGGAAGTACGTATTTATTTAATAAAGTGGAATCTCGCAAACAGTGGTATGTAAGGTAGATTTGCAGCCCTCCGATTTCCAATAAAGAAGGACAGATCTTTTCTCACGATTCCTTTAATATACCACTTACTGAAAATTGAAAATATTCTGTTATGATTTGGTAAACTTAAGGTCTGATATGTATACTAAGTGGCCATTTGATGAGGCCGTTTTTCCTATCAAATGCATACGGTAGTAGGTATACCAACTTGTTTGTAAGCACTTAATAATAAGTAATAATATTACGTTAAGTAAATTGGTATTTTGAGCCTATGTACTACGAGCGGAACAAATGAGAAATTTTCTGCTGTCTCGTTTGCAGGCTAATAACAGTATTTTGCTACTAACTGGACAATTGTGTGTGTAAATATATGTATGGCAATAATAGGTAATCACATTCTTTGCAGGTATGTAATTTTCTAGAGAAGTTGCTAGTATAAAAGTGCAAGTGCAAGTATGGTAAAAAATATACCTCATTACAACGCCGCGCATTAACTGCTTCTAAAATAATTGTATTGACGATCATTGGATCTTACACTTGTCTAAATATAAGCTTAACTAATTCACCCTCCAATCACAGCAACGTATACCGATCTATACTATGCATTAAAATTTAGTTAGGCCATGTCTAAAGGCGCTAGGTACAGTTTCCGTGGCCGAGCGTTTTACTCTCATTATATATCATGTTCGATTTTAAATAATATTTCTCAAATCCACCTAGTTACAGTAGGCTAGCTTGGAATTTGGCGCGAGCGAGGCGCCCGCCTTTACCTATACTATTCTACGTATTCGGCGCGCGTCTTGCGTCAGTTGCCTTTTGGTCTGCGTTGAGTTAGCAGCCTCACCATCGATTTTGATGGTTTTAACCATGTCAAAAAATTGTTAGGAATAGGTTTAAATTTGTTTATAAGTCTCAGAAAAAGTTTGATTGTATTTCAGAAGATATTTGAGTATCTTACTGAGGATTCTAGATCGACGTCAACCTAGCAGCCTCACCAAGATAGTCTGGCTCTATCATTATGATTTATATGTCAAAAAATTGTTAGTAAATGGTTTATCTCGTATACAAAGTTTCAACGAAATCGGTTCAGTAGGAGCCGAGATATTACACCCCCTTGGAGAGGCTTCCAGCTTGACGCTTGACGTGAAGACGATTCCCGTCAAACGGAGGTATGTCCAAGCAAAGTAAATATACCAAAAAATTGTTAGGAATAGGTTTATCTTATTCCAGCAAAAAAACTTTCAATTCGTTGAGACGTTTACTCAGAAAATGATTCTAAACTTGTACATACTAATTAATTTTCCAACCGTCAATCAATTTTAAACTTTCTGAGAGTAGAAATAGGGTTGAAATTGGTGGTTTGATTTTGTATTTTGTTGTATAGTAACATTGATACAAATCACTTTAGCTGTTAGGTACACATACTGAATTTAAATTCTTGCCGTACGGATTCCTAACACGAAGCCGGCTGCTTGTAAAGGTTAGTTACCCATTGATTAATTTTGAACCCCTTTCTAAATATTGATTGTTTGTTTGAATTTTCGATTTACGGCACAGAACTGATAATTGGTTGGTATAATCGGGTTATTTTCCACGCGGTGTAAATCTCACTCACGGTGATCTCACCATTTGTTGCGTCGAGTATTGTCAAATTACCTACAACTTCCATTTGTCACGTCCAGATTGAAAATCATTTCTATAGAACAAGTTTTATTCCTTTTAAATCCACGATATTTTCTGATCAGTCGGGATCGGATGTCATTGTTTACTTCAAACTACCTAGGTATTGAGATAAAATTTGGTTGAGACTTAGGTTAAATTCCATTTTGTATTCTACTTATTGTTTCGACCCCTCCGAGGGGTTCGAGTAGACGTCTCATTATAAATCTTGTACGATTCGTAACAATTAGGAATATAAAAAATTTTGGAGAATAATTTTCTGACTTTGATGTGCATAACCTCGGAAGCACTAGTGGTACTTCTGGGTATTACCCAGAAATATATTTTGTTGTTTTATTTTGCGTCTGGGCGATTATTTGTATTACCTTGAATCTATTTAACCGTTTCCCGTGTTTTCCGTATTCCGGGAATTTTTTCTTGTTAACCTTTTTTTGCCCTGCTTTGTTAAATAAATTTGTACCGATCGTTGCGGGCCTATTTGGGCATCGGATTACTCTGGGAACAGATTATTAAGCTAATTAGCACGTATTTTATAAGAGTTCTATGCGTTTTTCTTAAGTTTAAGTTATATCGTTGACTTTCGACGATACTGCGCCTCGTAACGCGGTTGCAGAAACGCGGAGTGACGAGTGTGACTACGGTTCGAGTTAGTATTCGGTAGTAGTAGGTAGTCCTACTCGTGGTCGCACTTTTCACATTTGCATCCTCTTCACCGATGGTGCAGGTAGCAGAGCTGCTTCGGGTTCGCTGCGTTCGCTACTTTCGCGTTCAAAGGACGTTCCGGGTTTGAATCCCAGTGGGAACACTGACAATAAAAAACATCTGTGAGACTCTCCCCAGTTATGTTAGGACATTGCATGCACCTTTCTGTCTGAAAATAAAGATGATTCCGTGCTTCGGAAGGCACGTTAAGCCGTGGGTCCCAGCTGCTTTCTACGGAAGTAGTTGTAAGTCTGGCGGTTCTATAACACAGACACCAGGGTTTTTGAGGTCGGTTGTCGACCTTCCAACCCACACGATGAAGACAAAGACGATCTAAACTTTGATTTCATCAACAGCTCATATACGTCCCCACCGAGGGGCTCGAGCCTACCCTGAATTAGGGCGATTAGGCCTTAGTCGACCACGCTGGCCCAGTGAGGGACGACTTCACACACAACCTTTGAATTTCTTCGCAGGAGTGTGCAGATTTCATCGCGATGTTTTCCTTCACCGTAAGAGCGTCGAATAAACGTACATTGACGGCTCCGTAGCTCAAGTGGTAGTGTATCTGCTTCCGACGCACAGGGTCGCGGGTTCGAATCCCGCCCAGGGCAAACATTTGTGTGATGAGCACTTGTGTTTGCCTTGTGTCTGGTTGTTGTTTATCTATATAAGTATGTATTTATCTATTTATGTATTGTATATCAGCTGTTTGGTACCCATAGTACAAGCTCTACTAGACCGCTTTCATTTAAACAACCGTTATCTCCGCAGACTGGACGTGCTGGTCAACAACGCGGGCACGACCACTCGCCAGACCCTCCTCAACTCCGACATGGCCACCTTCGACCAGGTGTTCGCGCTGAACGTGCGCGCGGTCTACCTCCTCACAAGGCTGCTTGCACCGGCTCTGATCGAGGCCAAGGGAAACGTCGTCAACGTCTCCAGCATAGCAGGTTCCACTGCGTATCTCGGCTGTTTACCTTACAGCATGAGCAAGGTAACCTTCTCACTCTGTAACGTGGTAGACGTTTATCTATAGGTAGAACTAACTATTTTAAACTTAATCTAAAAGTAATGATAAATTCTTAATTCTATTAACTTAATCTAACTATCTATTTTAACTAAACTTAAATCATTAATGTATTATAATTGTGCTACGTTCGTTTTCTGGAAAGGTTTGCAATATTTCATTTAAACTGCATAGATCACCGATTGTGCGCGGACCGGTTTGGATAGACGATATGCCAAGCGTCTGCTTGACTGAGTGCTCGATCGGCGACAAAAACTAGGATACTATTGGCTGTCACTTTGTATGTCGCGGGGGTTTATTTTATCTACAGTGATTATACTGACTCTGCTGAAGCTCTAGCTTACCAAATTTGGGCAAAAGATTGTACTTGGGATGGTAGAAACAGCGGCTGAGGCCGTTAGAAAAAAAAAACGTTTTCTTTGTAAGATACGTAACCCTCAATGCGCGAGAGTCTCGTAGCCGGTTTTTATTATTATTCACGTTCAAACTTTGACTTTCATTTCTTTTATTTGGAAGTCCACAAAGCCGTTAGCTGCCAGCTCTCCAGTGGGGTTAATAGAAATAGAAATAGAAATATTTTTATTATTCTTCTCTCACATAGATAAAAAACATTAAATGAATATTAATCTAAGAGGTACAGTTAAATATGATCTATGTGAGAGACTGGCATCTGTACTAGGATATCCTGTATGACAGATTGCCAGCCTCTCCAACACCAGACCAGGAGGATGACAGGTAAGTACAACTTAAATTACACTAAATTATATAAACATGTTTATGAGAGATTAAGTGATGTATGTATCAGTGTGTGCGTGTGTGTGTGCGTGGGTGCGTGTGTGTGCGTGTATGTGTGTGTGTGTGTGTGTGTGTGTGTGTGTGCGTGACAGCGGGGAGTGCGTATGTACCCATGGACATTTACTTATACAGGGGAGCCCATGAATAAGCAAAGTGAGTGGGGGTTTTAAGATACAACGTTTAAAAGCGACTCAGTATCATCATAATTGAAAGATTTTAACCAAATTGAAGTAGCCTTTTTACATTTAAATTTAGTCAGAGGGTAAATTGTTATGGATTTATTAACCTTATTATACAAGTGTCCTCCTAGAAATGGAAAGAATCTCTTTGCAAAAATTGTGGACATAACAGTATCTGAAGAGCAGACTCTGGACATGAGACGTTTGTTAGTTTTAATAGACTGGTCGAAAGATAGCTGAGAATGCTGTTTTATGACGGTATGCAAAATAAACAATTGCCGTAATGTCAGGACATCCGAACGAGTGTAAAGATCTTTAGTAGGAAAGAGGAACGGTAGGGAGAGACTCACTTTTAAAACTGCTCTTTGAGCTCTCTCTAGCTTTATCATTCTACTCTTGCACGTACCACCCCACACTGTTATGCAATAACTGAGAATAGACTGGCATAGGGCGAGATAAACCATCCTAATGACATCCCTATCCGCAATGTGACGGAGGTTTTTAAAAATGAAAATAAGTTTCCGGGTTCTAGACGAAAGTAAGTCAATATGATGGTTGAAACTCAGCGTATTATCAATCATAACACCCAGGTACTTAATGTTATTCGATATAGTTAGCTTACTACAGGTACATGGCGGGGGGGATGAACAAAAATGAGCTATGATGGACTTTTCTTCATGGACAGACAGAGGATGGTTCTTGATTGTGAAAGGAATGAATTTTGTTTTCCCAACATTAAGGGTTAGGGCATTATCCGAAAGCCAAGAGCAGACAGAGTTAAAGCCCTTTTGTGCAGAGTCGTATACTTCATCCCAAGATTCACCATGAAAGATCAGCGCCGTATCATCTGCAAAAGTAACAATTTTACCTTGGGGCAGTTGAAGATTGCATAAGTGATTGATAAAGATAAGGAAGAGAGTGGGGCCCAGCACGCTGCCTTGTGGGACACCGTGGGTTACGGGAAGGTAATCACTTCTGTCCTCACCAATTGTTACTCGTTGCCGTCTATTCGAGAGATAGTCCCTGAATAATTCAAGTTGTTTGCCACAAATACCAAGCCTCTCCAGTTTGATGAGGAGAAGTGGGACAGAGACTGTGTCAAAGGCTTTGGCTAGGTCTAAAAATATTGCCAATGTCTTCTTCCCCTTGTCCAAACTTGCCACGATGTGATCAGTTAAATCATGAACAGCGTCATTTGTTGAAATACCGGCTCTAAAGCCAAATTGGTGTTTAATGATTGGGGTTGAATGTGATGTTGGTGTAGATTCGTCCCTTCTGGAACGGGAAGTTGGGCAAGATGTTTTTTTTGAAACTCTCAGAGGTTCACGTTTGAATTTCGGTGGCGACACACTGTCAAACAAGAATCTTTTGTGAGAATTACCCCAGTTTGCTTAGGACATTGCACCCGATTGTCCGAAAAGAAACCTGACTCCATGCTTCGGAAGGCACGTTAAGCCGTGGGTCGCCCGGCTGCTACTTACGAAAATATTTGTTACACGAGCCATGTCATATCGGTGGCCGTTGGCGGCTCTAACACGGACACCAAGGATCGTGAGGTCGGTTCAAAGTCAAAGTCATTTTTTTTATTCGAATTAAGATTTTTACAAATCATTTTTCGACGTCAAAGCTATCATGGATGGCACGTTCACTACCAGTGTACGCCCTCTGTGGAGAAGAACGGCCAGAAGAAACTCCACAGGAATTGTATCTTTTGTACTTTTCCTTTAAATTTATAAAGAATCATGCATGAGTCATAATTACAATCTACTCCGCTGATTTGGAACAACAGTTGACCAGACGTTTTTATCATCTAAGTAATCATTATTTATCGTATAATAGGCCTTAGAACATAAAATAGTTTTAAATTAGCTATCGGACAGATTTACAATATCATCTGGTATTGTATTATAGAAGCGAATACAGTTCGTTCCCCATGAAACCTTACAAAGTCTAAACTTTGGGTGCGCTATTTTATTTTTATTTCTAGTAAATTATATTATGTATATCAGAACTCTTAGGAAATTAAACAATTTCCTTAGGGAATCGCGACCGAACATGATGAAGAATGTACCTAGGTATGCAACTGTAAATGTTTCAGGCGGCCTTGGATCACTTCACGGATCTAATCGCCCTGGAGCTGGCCCCCGAAGGAGTCAGGGTGAACGCCGTCAGTCCAGGACTCACGGTGAGTCGCCCGCAATGCAGCGTACATAATACAGTGTGGCGGTCGTTGGGGAAATCCGTAACATTCATTATATGGATATTTATGACAATATTTCGACGAAATTCTACGGCAAAAAAAAAACGGACACCTTGGAGTCTTGGAGCAAACTTTTTGGGTTGAAAATAGACGCTACGAGAAAAATGAATTACTGGAATATTTAGACAATAATTCGACAAAATTCGAGATAGAAACATACGTAAAAGTTTAGACATTTAGGTGGCCATAATAAAGCTTATTTCAGAGCGGCAAGGAAAGGCCTTATATATTTTTAACTAAAGTAATTAGGTGATCAATAGCTCATATACTTCTCGACCGAGGGACTCGAGCGTACCATGTATTAGAGCGATTAGGCCTTAGTCGACCACGCTGGCCCAGTGCAGGTTGGTCGACTTCACACACAACCTTTGAATTTCTTCGCAAGAGTGTGCAGGTTTCATCACAAAGTTTTCCTTCACCGTAAGAGCGTTGAATAAACGGCGTCGTACATATGAATTCGAAATTCGAAAACACATTGGTACGTGGTGGGGATCGAACCCACGTCCGGGAGGACGGGAGGCAGCGGCCCTAGGCACTAGATCACCGACGCTCTTATTTAAAGTCTATGTTTAACTTTAATTCTTGCGATATGTCGCTGTGTATTTAATGCAATAAACTCCTCATTTATCCATCTTACGAAATTAACAGGAGACCAAATTAGTCCGGCGTGTGACAGGGTACACAGAAGCCGAGTACCAAGCGTGGCTGCGTCACAACGAGCCGGCGATCCCGCTGGGGCGCGTGTGCTCCTCGCGCGACGTCGCCGAGACCATCGCGCACCTCGCCAGCCCCGCCTCGCGCTGCACCACCGCGGCTAACGTGAAGATCGACGGCGCCCTCCGATACGCTTTTGGTGCCACCTCCAACTTCTTGCAGAAACAGGTTAAGGAGCAGTAAGGGAGAAAATAAAAAAAATATTTGTGAAAATCTTTTTTTTTTTTTTATTGATATGAATGTATCGGTATGAATTTGTTCGTTTCGAATGAGGACGTAAACATATTTTGTGTTTATATACAGGGTGTGAATAAATTAGCTGAATGATCAACCTACCCATGAAACTGAACAACTTTCCCCAAGAAACATAAGCTGTCGGACGACAAAAAAAAGTTGTCCCTTTCATACAAAACCGCGCGGCCAGCGAATCGATTTACTATGGAAGGAAGAGGCATATTTTTTTCGTCCGACAGCCCATGTTTCTTGGGGAAAGTTGTTCAGTTACATGGGTAGGTTGATCCTTTAAAATAGTGTCAGCTAATTTATTTACACCTTATATATTTTTTTATAATATGCACTTCTTTTCATTTTTGTAGTAACTCTGTACCTAAACATCTATCCAAGATGTTCATTGACTAAACCGGTGTAGGGTAGGTGTAGGGCAGATGTTAGGTAGGTGTAGGGCAGATGTTAGGTAGGTGTAGGGCAGATGTTAGGTAGGTGTAGGGCAGATGTTAGGTAGGTGTAGGGCAGATGTTAGGTAGGTGTAGGGCAGATGTTAGGTAGGTGTAGGGCAGATGTTAGGTAGGTGTAGGGCAGATGTTAGGTAGGTGTAGGGCAGATGTTAGGTAGGTGTAGGGTAGATGTTAGGTAGGTGTAGGGTAGATTTTGGGTAGGTCTGTAGGGTAGGTGAGATGAGACGAGGTAGAGGTGTAGGGTAGATGTTAGGTAGGTGTAGGGCAGATGTTAGGTAGGTGTAGGGCAGATGTTAGGTAGGTGTAGGGTAGATGTTAGGTAGGTGTAGGGCAGATGTTAGGTAGGTGTAGGGCAGATGTTAGGTAGGTGTAGGGCAGATGTTAGGTAGGTGTAGGGCAGATGTTAGGTAGGTGTAGGGTAGATTTTGGGTAGGTCTGTAGGGTAGGTGTAGGGCAGATGTTAGGTAGGTGTAGGGTAGATGTTAGGTAGGTGTAGGGTAGATTTTGGGTAGGTCTGTAGGGTAGGTGTAGGGCAGATGTTAGGTAGGTGTAGGGCAGATGTTAGGTAGGTGTAGGGCAGATGTTAGGTAGGTGTAGGGTAGATTTTGGGTAGGTCTGTAGGGTAGGTGTAGGGCAGATGTTAGGTAGGTGTAGGGTACATGTTAGGTAGGTGTAGGGCAGATGTTAGGTAGGTGTAGGGCAGATGTTAGGTAGGTGTAGGGTAGATGTTAGGTAGGTGTAGGGCAGATGTTGGGTAGGTGTAGGGCAGATGTTAGGTAGGTGTAGGGCAGATGTTAGGTAGGTGTAGGGTAGATTTTGGGTAGGTCTGTAGGGTAGGTGTAGGGCAGATGTTAGGTAGGTGTAGGGTAGATGTTAGGTAGGTGTAGGGTAGATTTTGGGTAGGTCTGTAGGGTAGGTGTAGGGCAGATGTTAGGTAGGTGTAGGGCAGATGTTAGGTAGGTGTAGGGTAGATTTTGGGTAGGTCTGTAGGGTAGGTGAGATGAGACGAGGTAGAGGTGTAGGGTAGATGTTAGGTAGGTGTAGGGCAGATGTTAGGTAGGTGTAGGGCAGATGTTAGGTAGGTGTAGGGTAGATGTTAGGTAGGTGTAGGGCAGATGTTAGGTAGGTGTAGGGCAGATGTTAGGTAGGTGTAGGGCAGATGTTAGGAAGGTGTAGGGCAGATGTTAGGTAGGTGTAGGGCAGATGTTAGGTAGGTGTAGGGCAGATGTTAGGTAGGTGTAGGGTAGATTTTGGGTAGGTCTGTAGGGTAGGTGTAGGGCAGATGTTAGGTAGGTGTAGGGTAGATGTTAGGTAGGTGTAGGGTAGATTTTGGGTAGGTCTGTAGGGTAGGTGTAGGGCAGATGTTAGGTAGGTGTAGGGCAGATGTTAGGTAGGTGTAGGGTAGATTTTGGGTAGGTCTGTAGGGTAGGTGTAGGGCAGATGTTAGGTAGGTGTAGGGTAGATGTTAGGTAGGTGTAGGGCAGATGTTAGGTAGGTGTAGGGCAGATGTTAGGTAGGTGTAGGGTAGATGTTAGGTAGGTGTAGGGCAGATGTTGGGTAGGTGTAGGGCAGATGTTAGGTAGGTGTAGGGCAGATGTTAGGTAGGTGTAGGGTAGATTTTGGGTAGGTCTGTAGGGTAGGTGTAGGGTAGATGTTAGGTAGGTGTAGGGTAGATGTTAGGTAGGTGTAGGGTAGATTTTGGGTAGGTCTGTAGGGTAGATGTAGGGTAGATGTTAGGTAGGTGTAGGGTAGATTTTGGGTAGGTCTGTAGGGTAGGTGTAGGGCAGATGTTAGGTAGGTGTAGGGTAGATGTTAGGTAGGTGTAGGGTAGATTTTGGGTAGGTCTGTAGGGTAGGTGTAGGGCAGATGTTAGGTAGGTGTAGGGTAGATGTTAGGTAGGTGTGGGGTAGATTTTGGGTAGGTCTGTAGGGTAGGTGTAGGGCAGATGTTAGGTAGGTGTAGGGTAGATGTTAGGTAGGTGTAGGGTAGATTTTGGGTAGGTCTGTAGGGTAAGTGTAGGGCACATGTTAGGTAGGTGTAGGGTAGATGTTAGGTAGGTGTAGGGTAGATGTTAGGTACGTGTAGGGTAGATGTTAGGTAGGTGTAGGGTAGATTTTGGGTAGGTCTGTAGGGTAGGTGTAGGGCACATGTTAGGTAGGTGTAGGGTAGATGTTAGGTAGGTGTAGGGTAGATGTTAGGTAGGTGTAGGGTAGATGTTAGGTACGTGTAGAGTAGATGAAGAGTAGGGTAGAGGTAGGAAAAATGGCAGGACAACAACGTCTACCGGGTCAGCTAGTTTGAAAAGTAAAAAAAAAAAACACTGCTAAGCCCGATAGGTTCTTCTTGCTCGCCGGCCGGACACCGTAGGAATAGCAAACACAAAAACACAAAAATCAGCAACATTGCACTTCATTATATTAAATTGATCCTATTTATACATAAATACATCGCATGTATATGAGCAGTGTCATAATATTTCCTATTACAATATAATTACGCTATCCCCAAGGTACTTAGAGTAAAAATAAAATTGTTACTATAGACAGACGTAGATTTAGAATTGGTTGGGCGTTAGATGCCCAGATATGAACACAGGGTGAAAGTTGAGAAAATAACGAAGATGATAAGAATAACCGCCACCCAGGCTGGGATAGTACCTGCGGACAACAGAAACTAAATCAGTATAGTCAATCAATCAATCAATCAATCAGCCTATTGCAGTCCACTGCTGGGCGTGTGCCTCCTCTCGGGCACGATCACCCGCTTTCCTCATCCAGCCACCACCAGCGACCTTCCTCAGGTAATCAGTCCACCTGGCAGTATAATAATTCACATTATTTTTTGTGCCTGAAAATTTTAAACGAAACAAGTACGAAGGATTTAAGTTCTTTTTAATTTTTATTTTTTACTCGTAATTTCGACACAATTTTATTTTACTCAGTTCACTTACTTCTGTGTGGCAGTGAGTGTATGCAGATGTAGTTGTCGACGGAGATGGACATTAAGGCCGACTCGCTGTGTGGCGTACTTATAACCCGTTTCAACTTAGTTTTACTCAGAAGTTCAACTTAGTTTCAATCAAAGTTCAACTTAGTTTTACTCAACAGTTCAACTTAGTTTTAATGAAAGTTAAACTTAGTTTTACTCAGAAGATCAACTTAATTTTAATCAAAGTTAACTTTAGTTTTTCTCAGAAGTTAACTTAAGTTTTACTCGTAAGGGCAACTCAGTTCACTTACTTCTGTGCGGCAGTGAGCGTATTACAGACGCAGGTGTCGACGGAGATGGACAGTAAGGCCGACTCGCTGTGTGACGTCACTTATAACCCGTTTCAACTTAGTTTTACTCAGAAGTTTAACTTAGTTTTACTCCAAATCCACTTTTAATTTAACATCATTTACGAGTATAGTAAACCTTAGTTAACTTTAGTTTCTCTCAGAAGTTAACTTAAGTTTTACTCGTACGTAAGGTCAACTCAGTTCACTTACTTCTGTGCGGCAGTGAGTGTATGCAGACGCAGTTGTCGACGGAGATGGACAGTAAGGCCGCCTCGCTGCGTGACGTCACGGCGGGCCCGTAGCCGCCCACCGGCAGGAACTGCACGCCCGTCACGAACATGCGGTGAGCGCCGTTCACGTGCAGGACTCGCTGGAGTAAAAATAAACTTATAAAATATATGTGGAATAAAGAAGTTCGGCAAATCACACTCACACTAAAAGTGCGTGCCAGAAAAAAATGTTACCTGTAATCCCTAAAGCCCTAATTCGGGGTGAGCTTGGAGCTTGGGAAGTACTTTTTAGATTGGTTTAACGATTGAATCAAGCGTACTTGGGAACCCCTAAAGTAAGGACAGACCTAAACTAGTGGCTCTGTGAGCCTCGCAAGTCTGTATATCCCTTTTTATTTATTTTTTCTTCACATCCCCGACCCCTTGAAATTTTATTTATCTCAAATTTTATTTTTAGCTTTTTTTTATTAGTTGAGAAATGTGACATGAAGCAGTCTCAGCGGTAGACATTGTAAGCTGGCAACCCCAATAAGTCCGTCATTTAAAACAAAATCAAAAATTTGACTCGAAAAAAAAAACCATTCATTTATTGAACCTGCTCACAAAATTTCACGAGAATCGGTTGAGAAACGCGACCTGTGGAGTGGAACAAACAGATAGATGGATAGACATATAGAAGCAATTTTGGCCAAGCTGAAACGGAGCTCGCTCGCTCGGTCAATGACGTAATATTGAATATGTAAGTTTGTTTATGTACGTTTGTTTTTGTATGTATACTAGTACCTGTAAGCTAAATGCGATGTAGATGTCGACGGACCCGCTGAGCATGGTGCCGACGCCCACGAACCGCCCGTCGTCGCGCACCGCCAGCGACGCCAAAGACTCCTTAACCAGCACCGTGTTCTTCAGGCTACCGTCTACAAAAATGTATTCAATATGCATTAAAAGAATATTAGTTTTTTTATAGTTCATCTGAAAGTATTCAGAAATAGAACACTGACAGTCGAAACAGAATCGAAATTGATCGAAAAACAAAGTAGATACAACATTTAAACAAATATATCCGTCCCTCTTTACGAAAACAAGATTTTCTATGGCGGATGTATGGCCCGCGTGACATATGACGTCACACGTCACGTCGGACCTCTCTGTCTAACCATTAACTTTAAACCCTTATAACTTTGTTTTTGAGCAAGATATTTGAAAAGATATTTTTATGTGTTTATATGGAAATTGAAATATTTCGATTGTGTATATTCCCTATTTCTTCTACAAATTAATCAAATTAAACAAAATGTAATGGCAAAATCTTGGTGTTTAAAAACCTATCCCCTAGGATAATCTATTATTTGCAAATAAATATTTCTTATTTTAGTGAAATTTATATTTTGATATAGTATATATGTATTTATCTATTTACATAATGTATGTCAGCTGTCGCATTCCCATAGTACAAGCTCTGCTTAGTTTGGGATCAGCTGGCCGTGTGTGAGATGTCCCTACATAATTATTCTTTTATTATTTACATTTAAGTAACAAGAAAAACTGCATTCGTAGATTTAGGAAATCGAAACTCGGTTGTATTTCTGTTTGTAGGTCTGTAAATATTGTTAAGTTGCCACACAATAGTTCTCTTTAGAGCGTCGGCGGTCTAGTGGCTAGGGCCGCTGCCTCCCGTCCGGGAGACACGGGTTCATCCCCTCACGTAGATAGATAAAAAGTTTTATTCAAAAATCTACATAACACATGTACATACATTTAAGAAAAAAGATACAGAAAAAGGAAATAACAAAAACAAAGAAGTACCTATGCATGCACATGTGTGCTGCAGTGATTGAAAGGGCCATGGCTCAGTGTAATTAGCCCAAAGGGCAACACTGATTTTCAGCCGTACGTACGTACCAATGCGTTTTCGAATTTAGAATAGAGGATCGGACTGTTCACAATATTTTATGAGTTTACCATATTTTATGAATTATTACAGTGATTTTTTAAAGTTTCAATACGTCTGTCTCTTTCAAAATATATTTATATTATGGAGATTATATGCCGTTACTAACAAATGACGTCACAAGTGGGTATGTGCCTCTCTGTCTAATCTTGAATTTCAAACCTTTATAACTCGGTCAATTTTAAAGATAGAGTATAAATTTTTTTAGTGTTCGATAGCAGGAACTAAGGAGTTTGGATTTATAAAATAAAAAAAGTAGTCCGATCCACTATTCATATGTACGTTTATTCGACGCTCTTACGGTGAAGGAAAACATCGTGATGAAACCTGCACACTCCTGCGAAGAAATTCAAAGGTTGTGTGTGAAGTCGACCAACCCGCACTGGGCCAGCGTGGTCGACTAAGGCCTAATCGCCCTAATTCAGGGTAGGCTCGAGCCCCTCGGTGGGGACGTGTATGAGCTGTTGATGAGAAAAGATTAGAAAGTTTGTAACATTTGTATGGAGTAAGATTATCCTGGTAAAAAGTAGTTTACCTGTAGGATCCCAAAGTTGTATGAGTCCCTTCTGTTTGCCTGACCGGGCCAGGGGATTCGCTATCGTAAACATTCGATATAAACCCTTCTTGTCTTCGTTTAGGCCGAACCTGAAAACATTAATAAAACAACTTATTTTATAACGAAGTGTTGATTGTGTGATGTGTCGATTGACTGTGGTCGCCCTAATAGGGAATATGCAAAATATTTTTTAATTCATTAATCGAAATATTTCAAGTTCCAGATAAAAACATAACAAATATTTTTTTAAATATCTTGCTCAGAAACAAAGTTATAAGGCTTCGAAGTGGATGGTTAGACAGAGAGGTCAGACGAGACATGTGACGTCATATGTCACGCGGGCCATACATCCACCATAGAAAATTTTGTAATAATGTTGTATCTAGTTTGTTTTTCGATTAATTTCGATTTTGTTTTGACTGTCAGTATTCTATTTTTTTGTATACTTTCAGATGAACTATGAATAAAACTAATATTTTTTTATGCATATTCCCTATTCAAGGTAGGCTCGGGACCCCCCCATTCCCATGGACGCCCATATGAGCTGTTGATGAATACCTATAAGTTGCGATTTAGAAGAAATGCAATGAGCATTTCGTAGTTGTACATAAATACAATAACAATAGGGTATTTGATTATTCCCGAATTTACCATATCTTATGAATTCATATAAAAATATAGATTAGTTTAGTAGCAGACAAAAAACGAATTTACAGAGATTTTTTTAAAGTTTCAATATGTCTGTCTCTTTCTAAAACTCTTTTCTGTATGAGGAATGTATGGCGCTACTGAGCTGTGACGTCACTGGTCTGTATTGTACTTTTGTCTGATCTTAAATTTCAAACCTTTATAACTCAGTCAATTTTAAAGATAGAGCAAAAAATGTTTTAGTATTCGATAGCAGGAACTAACAAGTTCAGATTTATAAAATAAAATAAAATGTAGACGAATACCACCCTATTGTAAGACACGAAAAGTAAGCAGTTCTATTCCTGCAGTAAGACATTCGGTGAGGTAAGATGCATCATCAACAGCTCATATACGTCAGCTCGAGCCTACCCTGAATTAGGGCGATTATACTTGGGTTACTATAGGATGACCTCTGACAGATTAAAATTTTAAATACTTATTAATATTATTTCGTTGATATAATTATTTATTAAGTAAAATTACATACTGTTTAATGATAAAATAAGAGGTGAAGTTACGTTTTTTTTTATATTTTAGCTATTATGGTTTTTAAACTGAATATTATGATAAAAAGTTGTTAACGTTCTATGAAAAAACTTGAAGCTGTCAGAACTCATCCTATAATAACCCGACTATAGGTCATAGTCGACCACTCTGGCCCAGTGCGAGTTGGTCGACTTCACACACAACCTTTGAATTTCTTTGCAGGAGTGTGCAGGTTTCATCGCGATGTTTTCCTTCACCGTAAGAGCATCGAATCGACTCGATAAGAAGAAGAACGTACATATGAATTCGAAATTCGAAAACACATTGGTACGTGGTGGGGATCGAACCCGCATCTCCCGGACGGGAGGCAGCGGCCCTAGCCACTAGACCACCGATGCTCTAATAAGATGTGTAACTATGAATATTTATTTATGATTGTGAAGTGTACCACTGATGTGTGTACTTCTCTTTTACCTGCACCGTCGGAACAGGTATTTGCTGCCATTAGGCGGTGTACAGGTGATGGTGAGAGGCGGCTGCTTCTTCAGCGCGTTCCAGATGTTGGCCAGCCCGTCCTTCGCGATGCTGACCAGCCGGGTGCTGCACGGACTGAAGTCCAGGTCGTCCAGCTGGAGACGGAAGTATTGTATTATGAACTAAGGTCGTTTTTTAATGCTATTTTGAAGATTTTTAGGTGCTTTTTATATGACAATTATCTGCTAACTGCAATTAAGGCTGCTGATGTTTAACCTTAAGGGTCACGCAGTATTGACCGGCGCTCTCGCGATTGTTCGCCATCTGTCCCTGTGTCCTTCTCTTTTACTCCTCTGTAAATGCTGTAAACAGGTGCGCGACAAATATTCCCCACTATTTTCGCCGAGAGCTCATAAACTGTTGCCGTATTTTTTTATGAAGTAATTAAAACGGGTACTTAAATAAGGCCACGGATAAATGGTAAACCATAGAAAAAATATTTCACGTGGTACTTCCAAGGTGCCATCCATACCACCGGTCTTATCCGGCAAACTAGGAAATAACTCCCCATATCCAAGTCAAAATACTTATGTGTACAATAAATTGTAAATAAATTATACTATCAAAGCTATCATGCTTGGCACATTCACATAGGTGAACTAATGTTTTTTTTTCTATTGTCGCGAGTTTCTAAGTCGCCCAAAGGGTCTCTGACATGGCTTTACGACTACCACCTAGGCAGTGAATCGGGACCTACTGTTTAAAGTGCCATCCGAAACACCGACCAACCCGACCAAGTGACATTCTGGTTAGAAAATATCTGTACATTAATTTTTAACTCACAGGCCGGGATACTCACCCAGGACATTCGGAATGAAAGGCAAGCCTTCTACTGACTAGCACTGCTCTAAAGGTGTACCACCTAGAGGTGAGTAACTCCTGAGCGAGTGATTGGAAAGAGCTAGATCTTCTTTAGAAACCCAATCACTCTTCAACTCGTTGCCAATCCGAATAACTCTTCAACTCTTTAGCTGAGCTGCGTTCATTCATAGAGTTAGAGACTAAGATTGTGCGCGGGAACGATACCGAACCGACTGAATGAGTGAGTAGAGCGAGTCGCTCTGCCGCAGGTTACCAGACAGCGCGTAGGAAAAGGACAACAATACAATACATAGTTTATGCGAGTAAACGAGCGAGACCGATGGCGACGTCCGGAGGGTATTGTGTTTCACTATTGTTATTCTAAGCTATATCGCATTCACTTCTTAGTAATAACAAGAAATTTATATAGTTTTTTAATCGTACCAAATTCTAGGGGGGTGTGATGTAGGGGTACATACGTCACAGTTTGCTGACGTGACGTTTTGCAAGACTTGGCTCGCCAGTCGTTCCCGGTGCTCCTAGCCAACCCCGCGCGAGATTGCTCCTTCTGTGCGTCTACCTCGTCAAATCAGTGATCAATTTGCAATCAAGTTCAGTTTCGTGAAGTGCACAAGTGTTTTATGTGTTCGATGGCACTAAAAAGAGAAGCCATGCTTGCTGCAGTTATGATGGAAGATTCTGTTGCTTCTACTACTGCGAAACCCCTTTGAAGATCAAGACGAAGTCCTGTGATGTTCGTCGGCGGTGTCGTTGTCTTTGTATTTTGGAAGAAACTTGTTTATATATTATTTTGCATGTTAGGTGACCTTTTTTCTTTTGTATAACTTTTTTTTTTAGCGATTTTTAAAATATACATTGCCGTAGGTGCGTATTGCAAAGGGCGAATTTTTGAAACCTTTCCTTTTTTCATGATTAAAGATTTCTTCCTCTAATTATTTCCTTGTGTAGTAATCCGTCGTGATTTCGCCAATGTCAAGTTTTATTGATATAATGGAATAAAATATGTCATAAAAGATTTATGATGGACTGACGTTTTTGACATGACGTTGATAAGTTTTATAGACAAATAATAAAAAGGGCTTAATTCAGTAAGACCCGGTAGGGGTCATTCTTCTCCGACGCGCTTCTCGCCCTGGCAACGTTCTGGGCCGCGGTCCGAGCCCGTCTGAGGGCGCCACGTTGTCATAAAATTCCTAAGGGGTACGAGCCTTCTGCTCCCCCGCAAGTCCGCGCCCACTATATTACCACTCTGGTATAAATAGTGATTAGTTCCGTCAAAAAAAAAAAAAAAAGTTTGTATCAGAGGTAAATGAGGTTAGGATAGTTAGAATTTTCTTTTCAGTCCGTGTGATGATTTTGTATCGTGGCGTAGATACGTGCGGATAATAACACGATAAAGAGAAGCCTAGGATTTAGTACGTCACGATTAGGTAGGGATATTTAGTGCTTAGGTAGGGACAATAAGTTGATGTTGAAAATGAGATGATGAAAAAGGATATTAATATTTTGTGTACGTTTTGTAATGTTGTTATGAAATGTGGAATATAGATGATGAATAATTAATAATAATAATTATATTTTGCATGTGAACGTAAGATTTTTCATGAACGATTGAAGATGATGATAGAAAGAAATAAATAAAACCAGAACGTAAGTAACGTGCTTTATGTAACTCGGAGTATGTTTGTCTTGATAGAGTTCGTGTTATTTTGTATGGGGCTTGTTTTCGGGATGGTTTTCACGTTGGATTTGGGGTAGGTTCAGAGGTTACAACCCACTTTAAAGGACATACGCGCCCTGTGGGGTGGTCTGATTTTGGCCACAGTACACTTTTGTCCTCTTCAAGGAATGAATAGGTTTAGTATTTTGAAGGTTCTTTTTATAACGGTAATTGTAGGTGTATGAATTAACTTAGTAATAAAATGAGTTGATCATTCAACATAATACAACTCAAAATGGGTTATATGTTTTGAAATGGTTTTAATGAGTTATGGAAAGAATGAACCATTCAGGTTACGCTTGTAATATTAACTTGATTATTTGTATGACTATGTTGTGAGTATATGTGTTCTTTTATCATATGTTTAAATGTGATTATTTGTCCTGTTGTTGCCATTTTGTGTGTATGTTTTCTTTTAGCCATTATTTTTATGTAGGCTCTTTTTGGTATGAAAGCTGAAAAATTATTTCGGTGAGTAGTTCTATTTAGCGCCCTCTTTTATTTTTCATATGAACTTATATGAACATGGGTTGAGGACTAAGTACCTCCTTGTTACATGTTGTCAAACGAAAGTATCGACTTTTGACATTAGATGGCGCTATATTAACTGTTTTGTAAAATAAGAATTTATTGTAGAGTCTTCTTTGTTAGATAGGTCGCGTTAAAGTATTTTTAACCGACTTCAAAAAAGGAGGAGGTTCTCAATTCGTCTGTATTTTATTTATTTTTTATGTATGTTATAAGATATCTCCGCCAATTGTTAACCGATTTTAATAATTCTTTTTTCATTCGATAGGATTTACTCTCGAGGTGGTCCCATATTAATTTCGTCAAGATCTGATGGTGGAACATGAGGTAAAACATGAAAATTCCTCAACGGAATGTAGCATTCGCGTCGTTATTCGTCTATTCTTTTAGTCATATCTCAGTCAGTTTTCAACCGATTTTGATGATTCTTTTTTCATTCGATAGAACGTGCTTTAGGGATAGATCCATAACAATTTTGTTAAAATATGATGATGGAATAAGAGATAAAAGCGGAAACTCCTCAACCAGTGATAGCAACATGCATCGCGCGCGATACCGTTTGTGGTGGAATGTTGCTAGGCAACGAAATAAATTTGTTTTGTCAGTTTGCTGAAAATCTACGTTTCCCTTGTTCCATTTATTCGATTTTATCACATTATTGGCGACCGTGACAGGACAAGAACCTGCTATCTTCGTATATTCTATTGGAAATCACAAATAATTTAGCTTCTATGGCCGAGTGGTCGAGTGTTTTAATCTTTATACGGAGGTTTCGGGTTCGAATCCCGGTGAAGACACTCTTAAACTAAAATGTCCTTGTGAGACTTTCTCCAGTTTAGTTGGGACATTGCTGCCTGAATCACCCGATTGTCTGAAAAGAAAGATTATTCCGTGTTTCGGAAGGCACGTTAAGCCGTGTGTCTCGGCTCTAATATCTACAGAAGGCGTCGTTACTCGAGCTAAGTCAGTGGGTTTTGACAAGGGCCCAGTACTATATTAATTGTGTAACAGGGTGTGTGAGGTTGGTTGTCGACCTTACAATCCACAATATGAAGAAAAAGAAGAAGCCAGCCTACGTTCACTATCTGTAATCAGCTAACGATAGACTTTCAAGATACCATCTCAAACCTGAAACTCCATACGAATAGCCCAAGTATCGGGGTAAACTGTAAGCTTAAGGGAAGAATCGTGCTCGTCCATACAAAAAGAGAAAACGTTTTTCCACTTCTATATATATTTTCCAATCTCCATGATTTTTTAGTATGGTATTGACACAATGAACGACTAGGTTTATAGTTTTTGCTTTTTTCAAAATTCGCAATAGATTCAAACTTATATAGGCACCTCAAGTAACGTAATTTTTTTGATTAAAACTGTGTCAAAGTGATTTGTTGAAATTTTGTAATTGGAAACCGTTTTCTACCGAAGTGGGAATTTCATCAAGAAAAGTATCTATTGTCGGCGAGCTGCAACGATCTCGCTCTCTCTCTCCTGGGGGCATGAGCGCACGAGCGATAGCAAATGTTTTCCTAAATACCTATTTCGTTAGGATCGCGAAGCTATTCTTTCCTCTTAGCATTGTCAGTTTAGTGGCCAGCTGGACTACCAAATGACCTCTTACTTCGTAGCCTCTTACCCAGTTTAACTTATGTTATTTTAGAAACTATTATATAAACAACTAAACGCGGTTGCAAAGCTCGAAAGACGCAGTCTAAACTAAGCAAATACCAAAAATATAATATCTTTGTACTGAAACTGTTAAATAACAAAACCTAGCTTTGGATAATGAAGAAAAATAATAGAAAATGTGTCGTGGTTAGGATTAATTACTTACATAAAATATATTGAATAAAACACTGAAAATCATAAAATAAAAATAATTTTAACAAAAAAATAGAAACCTCCTTAAAATTGCCTTATATGGTTATCTCCACTAAAAAGTAACAAATAAAATAACGTTCCAGATGGAACATGAAAAAAAATATTGCCAATATCCTCAATTAAGTAAATAGGTAGTGTATTAAGTAAATATTTAGAATTTTGTACTTCCTTTTGGAGTATGTAAGAAAAGAATGTGTGAGAAAAAATCGTCGATTAGTCGTGGGCAACTGTTTTAAGTCGTCGTCGTCGTTAAGTCAGTACATATTTCTATATGACTATCAATAAAAATTTTTGATAGTCTATAGCGTCCACTACACTACTCGCGAAGTTGATCGAAGTAAGCCGAGGACGAGAGTATAGAGAGGCACTTCGTGCAACTTCGGGCTTCACTTTTACACCAATTTGACACTTCGTGAGACTTCGTCGAAGAACTTCGACCGAGAGTGTAGTGGGCGCTTATGATATAAATGTTTTGTTGTGGATGCAATGCCGCACCCGACCAAACGCAGGGATAATGACAGGAGCGACTACCAAGAAAGTCCGGGTAGGTTTCATTCGATAAATAATTAATACTCGTAGTTTCGTCATCTTCAATTTTTGGCTGGCACCGACTCCAAAAGGAAGTACAAAATTCTAAATATTTACTTAATACACTACCTATTTACTTAATTGAGGATATTGGCAATATTTTTTTTCATGTTCCATCTGGAACGTTATTTTATTTGTTACTTTTTAGTGGAGATAACCATATAAGGTAATTTTAAGGAGGTTTCTATTTTTTTGTTAAAATTATTTTTATACTATGACATCTTCTTGTCAGTAAATTTTATTTCTTTTCAAAAGAGTTTACTAGTAGTATTTTAACTCTGTTCTTTATAATTTCAATTTTCATTTATTAGGTAATTAATTATTAGACAAGAAATAAATATTTACAGTATTTTTTTTTAGAAAGCATTGTTTCCGTGCTGTCAATGAAGGGATGAAATTTATTTTTTCTTGATTTGGTATCATTATAAATACGGATAAGCATCCATTCCTATCTAAAACACCATAATGAGAATATCTCTTGGTGGGGTATGTGAAATTCTTTTTAATAAACAATGTATAATATAAACAAGATTAATAATTTTGAACATGTTGTTGGGGTTAACTAATTGATGTTCCTAATTGTTTTTTTTTTCATCCACTTTATTGATATCACATGTGCATATTGTTGTATAAAGATTGTTGTTCAAGTTTTAATACTAGGTTTTTCCAGATTCTCAACAAAATGTCCATATCATGCTTTGACTCAAGGCATGGTTTTGATGTCGCCTATTTTGTGAGGCCTATGTAACAGGGTTACAGTCGGCGAGTTTCATCTATTGCGTTTAAAGTTCTTAGTTAGGTAGGGATTAGGTTTTATTTTCAAAATTTTGAATTCAAATACTTGTCTTAAAGTAATATGTTTCATTATTCGGTATGACATGTTTTTTAGCATGGTTTTTACTTGTCAAAGTTAAAATACAATGTAAAACTCTTGTCATTAATCTTTACATGTTTTAAAAGTTTTCAAAGGAGAATGTTGGGAGCTCCGACTACTGAGATGAAACATTACTTAATTTATCTTGTTAGCCTTTGACATAGGTCAGGTAGGCCATGCATAGGTAGGTTAGATAGGGATAGGTACTTGTAAATAATTATGATTGAATCAAAAAGTTAATTTTTAATAAATTAAAAATTTTTTTCATAGGAGGAGGTATGTTAGGTATAGCAATACCTATACTCCTTACTCTGTTATTTGAAAACGCTGGCATGTGATAAATGCACACTGGCAGCTTCATCTTGTTCTAGAATTGTATTTTCAAACGTTTTCGAAACATATCCGTTTTGAAAAGCTTTTTGACTCAGTCTAATTAGAGCAGCCCTTTGAGAGACATGATCTAACATAGTACAAAAATAGATCATAAATAAATTTGTTTCTCTTTTGTACACAACCCCACCACTACCATACACTGCGCTGCTTGTCATTTAGATTACGTCATACATTAGTTTTCGCTAATTTAAGACACAAGTTGTAATATCCGAATGAAATGCGGTAACATTCGTGAACTGAGTATCGTGCTTTGTTTTGAATATATTCCCTCAAAACATACGACTAAATTGTGCAGTTAAAGAACACGTAACTTCAAAGTTATTGAGCTTATAGGAGTATTTCGCGAGCTGTACTGAACTAAAAGAGTGAATGAATGAATGAATGAGTATACTTTATTGCACACAGAAATAATAAATGACAGATAAAAGAGAGATAAAAGATCCGAATCGCTTTTCTTCAAAATGAGCTATATTTCCCATGACTAGTACCACCTCCAAGATAATAAGATTCCTACCTCTTTATTGTGTCCCTCCAGTTCGAAGAGCAGTTGCATCTTGGGGAAGGCCCAGACGCGGACCTTGCCGTCGGTGCCGCCCGTCGCCATCAGCTTCCCGTCGTGGCTCACGCGCACCACCCGCTGCAAGGGATCGTTGCTGGAACATAGCCATAACCAATGAGATCAGGATAAGAAATTATTAATAATACAAACACTTGTACTCGTTCCACGTATTTATATTTGAATAGCTTTCAACATGAGCGTAGCCGCGCTCGTGTTTTGTAAGATTTTCCCGTAAAAAGTATCATATGTGTCAGTCCAGGGTACTAACTACCTCCAGTTCAAATTTTATCCAAATCCGTTCAGTAATTAAGGCGTGAAAGGGGAACAACCATCAAAATATATTTTCACATTTACATATATTATAATATAATTTCGCCGTGTGGTGACGGCAGAGTAGAATAAATTTGTCACCAACCCCTACTCTTCCCGTGAGTGTCGTAAGGGATTAACTGCGTGGAGCATTTTCCAGTGTAGCGAAGATGGGGAGATTCTGAAAAGCAGCAATCATGCTGAGACTCTTGCCCTTTTATCAGCAATTTGATGACCGAGCGAGCAAAGCGTCTCTGTTTCAGCTTGGCCAAATTTGCTTTTGTATGTCCATCTGTTTGTGGATTTGTTTGTTTGTTTCACTCTACAGGTCGCGTTTCTCAACCGATTCTCGTGAAATTTTGTGAGCAGGTTCGATAAATTAATCGATTTTTTTTGTAGAGTCCATTTTTGGAAATTTAAAAAAATGACGGAGTTATGGGGGTTGCCAGCTTACAAGGTCTACCGCTGAGGCTGTTTTCCTCTACTACAGGTCACATTTCTTAAAATAAAAATAAAATTAAATGAAATAAAATAAATTAAATAAAATAAAACAAATAAACTTTAAAAATAAAAAAAATCAAGGGGTTGGGGATGTTTGTCGAGAAAAAAAAAATTGAGAAGATATATACATACAGACTCGCGAGGTCTACAGCTCACAGAGCCACTAGTACTACTTATTTGTTACATAGCATTACTTGATACTTGATGTATTGTTGATAAATAAAGCGCTTATTTATTTTTATTTTTTTATTTAAGAGGCGACTTAGGGACTACACATTGGACAGGGAACGGGCAGCAGCGCTCTCTGATACAGTAACCTTTTAATCTGCGATCTCCAACCCGCCTGCCAAGCGTGGAGATTATGGCAAAACCAAACACTTAAGTGGAGGAGGCTCATAGTCCAACAGTGGACTGTAACGGGCCGTTGATTGATTGATTGATATATTATAAACCCAACCGGTTTCGCTCCACAGTATTTAAGGGGATATTATATGTTTATCTATGTTTTGATGTTTGTTCCACCTTCACGCTTAAGGGGCTACCCTCTGCGAACACTAGCGCCACATCGATAAAAAATCATAACTTAATGAAAACACAAAATATATAAAATCTGTATGATCAATTTGAAGCGTTGGTATTTTAGTATTTTTAGAAATTAGAAATTTTATATTACCCTATACGTTATAGTAAGATATAGAAAATGTGCTAAAAACGGCCGCTTTTAGCTCTTTCGCTATCTGTAACTACAATTAACCATAGTTTACTAATTAAAACATTTCTAAAAATACAACTAGACTTATAAAACAATTTGATCGTCCAGATTGTTGATATTTTGTGTTTTCACTAAGTTATGATTTTTTATCGATGTGCCGCTAGTGTTCGCATGGGGTAGCCCCTTAAATTACTCAACGGATTTGGATGAATTATGAAATGGAGATAGTTTGTTACCTGGATTAACACATAGGATACTTTTTACGGGAAAAAGTCTAATTCCTACGGGAAAACCTTACATAACGCGATCATAGTCGCGGGCGGACCGCATACATACTTCAGAGATGTTATTAGTCCATTATCAGATTTGTAAAGCAAAAGTTCGCTATTTATTTGTACTCAAGTGGTAATATAGCGGGCGTGGACTTGCGGGGGAGCAGACGATTCAAACCTCTAGGAATTGGATGCATCATATACCTATACTTCAGAAAAATCTAAAAAAACTGACAGTACGAAAGAATTCATCATTCATATTCTTCATCTTTCATAATTCATAATCCATCTTTAAGAAAAAAATCTAAATAACTGACAGTATGAAATAATTCATCATTCATATTCTTCATCTTTCATAATTCATAATCCATCTTTAAGAAATGAAATAACTTTTGGATGTTACATCTCTTAGTTTCGTCATGGGTGAATTCACTACACGATGTGCGCACTCTTACTACCGCGCCGCGCTATGATTTTCTAAAGAATAGTACTCAACACCTACATTCCAGTAGTTGTATGTATGTATGTATGTCTTATGGGGGACGCCTGCGACGGAGCGCAGACGGGTGACCTGCTCTGTGTGTAGAACTATTTCACCCCTAATTCCCAGTTCGGTTGTCGCCCTTCGGACTCGCGGTGCATCGGACATTTCTCCCTGTTCCCTCGCTCTCCCCGGACGAGTTCTGCCCCCACACGTATCCTCTCCCACCGCTCCAGGTAAGCGCTTGCTGGAGCGTCCTAGCCGATTCACCCCAGACAGAAGGGGGTACCACTCCGCATGAAGGGAACCCGGAGATTCCCCCCCACGGAGCTCCCCCCCCCCCCCGTCCCAAGTTCCTCGGTAGTGCTCCCACACTTCCTTAGCGTGGGATCCTCCGGATCGCATGGTGTCACAACTCGCCCTCTTCGGCGGTCCAACAGGTTAGTCCTCGCCCCGCTATTCCTCTAGGAGGCAACCGAGGAGCACTGGTTTTACTGGTGCCCCGGCAGCGTCGACCCCTCGAATCTTCCCGATGCTCTGCAAAGTCTGATTATGTTCCCTATTGAAATGTCTCTTAACTGTTCCCTATCAATCCTATTGGTTCCTAGTATCTCCCATCTTGGTAGAGAATACATAGGGCATTCCGCAATTAGGTGAATGCTTGTTTCTTCTTCCCCACATTCGGGACATGACGGATCTGTTGCTTTCTTCATAATAGTGAGGTGTCTGTTTAGTGCACAGTGTCCAGTAATTATCCCTGTGACCAGCCTCGCCTCATTTTTCTTACATTCTAGTAGTCTTTTAGTCTGCTTTTTATCAATCGCCTTAATAAACAGTTTTGACTGTCGGAGACCTTTTGTCTCCCTCCATCTGGCGTTTGTTTCTGTACATTCCAGTAGTTAGTGTGATAAAATGTCAACTCAAATGTTCTACTCAAAATGTTTACTTTCAAAAAGGTATCGGGCAATACAGCACCAATGACCACTGCAACGCAAGAAGTTTCTATTGTAGTCAAAAGTACTTACCCAAAATCAGTCTGTACGCTATCCAAAGGCCTAATCTCGAAGGATATCCGTTTCTCCGCGGTGTTGCTGTTATTGTCTTTTTTGGAGATGTTGTCGTTTTCGGAGACGGTTCTGCGCCGGCGCCGCACGAGTCCGTTCTCTGCGCGGAACGAGCCGCGGCGCATCTCGGCCGCGTCCACCATACGCATGTGCACACGATATTGCTGGCAGTGCGACTCCTGTAATAAAGATTGTCGGTAGCCAACCTTACATTACCCACGTGGAGGTACAAGACTGATTATGATTTAAAAGGAATTGGGAAAAAAAAATTGTTTGTAAATTTTTTTTATTTAAATGAAATATTTTTGATTTTGATTGTAGTCCCAATAACCACTACAACTGGAAGGATATAATTGTAGTAATTCTTTTAATAATAATATTATACTAGTTAATATTGGTTTGGGTGAAATCTTGCAAGCAAAGTATGAACTACTTCCTCTCAACTTCTGACTTTGAAAGCATGCTTGTTCAGCTCTGATGATAATACTTTAAAATAATAAAAATTACCTGACGCTGCACCCAGGAACGTCTCCCCCTGGAACAGGTAGAGACCTGTTCCAGGGGGAGACACCACAGAAGTACAAATGTATGTTATGGAAACTTTTGTTTTTACAGTATATTTCACTTGTTATTCAAACAATAGAACGATTAAATATTTTTAGATTCATAGATCTATGAATCTAAAAATATTTAATATCTTTCATAGATCTATAAAACTAAAAATATTTAATATGTTTCTATTGTTTGAATATAAACAACAAGTGAAATATACTGTAAAAACTGAAGTTTTTAAAATCACAGGTAGGTGGCATCGTTTGATTTTGTGCTTACATAGGGATTGAGTGGAAATAGTTCAAAACGACTACCATAGATGTTGCTATGCATGCTGTAACGTGCCAAGCGGTTGCCCATTGTGGGTGATGTCATGACTTCATGGAAAACAAGCATGAACTAATTTCGGCGCTGCCACTATGCCCTCCGTGGTGTAGTTGATAAGCATATTGGCTGCGTATAGGCCGAAGGTCGTGGGTTCAAGTCCCACCGGAGGGTTTACGTTTTTGGTTGTTTTTTATTAATCTAAAAATATTACTTTATGGACACCAAAAACATAAAACATGATCTTTATCATGAACTAATGCTGCAGTCAGGATTGTCTCCTCATGAAGGTACTCTTTAATGGTTTAAAAGCAAGGATTTTTAAGATAAATAGACCTTTTTTTTCACACAGTCTTACTCTGTTAGTGTCAGCTGTTTTACAGTTGATTACTTGATACCTACTGTTTATAGTCTATTTATAAAATGTTTGTTTACAAACCTGTCCAGCTGCTACCCAAGTCTTGCCGTCGGCGGTGACCACGTCGCAGGCCATCACTACGTTGGGCCCCGTCTCATGCCTCATGACTTCTTCCGCGACGAACCTACGCCCGTTATGCGACAGCTCGAATATTTCCTAAAATCACAACATTCCACTATTGAACACCACATTATCGAATCGACGACACGTGTAGAAATTTACAGCAAACGTCCTTGCAAAAGCATGCAGTTGGTGACGCGTGTCGTCGACTTTATCCTTCTTTATTGTCTTAGAAACATCGTAGCTAACGAATATGGTTATACTCACGAAACCATTCGCAACGCCTGTGTTGGAGGCACCACCACCTCCGGCCACGAGAATATGGCGATTGGTGAGGGTTTGGACTGTGTAAAGAGGAAAATCAACCCTCGCAAGTAAACCATCGCATCTGTTCCTCGACATCTTGGCCTATAACATCTGATTCACTTATCCTACACAGCCAAAAAAAAGAAACGATGCTACCGAAACACTAAGTAAAGCCGCATGAGTGAAATTTGATAAATTAAACCAGTATAATCCCTGTAATACGCTAAAAACAACTCAATTTTAGTAACTAAACTTTAAGCGAAATTCCCATAGTTCCAACATGACAAAAGTCAAGTTGACAGCTGGCTTGTGTTGCCAGTAAATGATAGTCAAATGCAACGTGAAACAGTTAAAAAAGTTACATTTTCACAAAAAAAGTAACATTGCCTGGTTTTATGTGGAAAATGACACTACTTAAAAAGGAAGTTTATTACACAAAAAACAAAATTTTTTTCCTTCCTATACGCGACCGAAAAGATGTCCGGCCGTTCTCCTCTACTAGGTCGCATTTCAACCGATTCTCATAAAATTTCAGTTTTTTTTTCAATCATATTTAATATTTCAGCTATTCTGAAAAAAAAAAACCTAAGACATCTATCTACACAGCTTAGAGCTACTAGTTATTGATCGAATAACAGAATACTAAAGCATACTGCACTGAATATTATATTACGTTCAAATAATATCTACATACATCTACTTATAAAATATAAATAAATTCTCTTTGCAAAATTACAAAACAACATGTTCGTTACGTCATAGATAAATAAGGGGGTATAGATTGTTCTTTTCATACTAAGAGTTTTGCTATTTAAGAAAACTGTACTAGATGGCGTTACTTGGCTTGTCGGAGGTAACATTTGTCTTAAATGGCCAAATTAAAGCATTTTTCATCTCGAGGATTTAATATTTATTTTTTATTACTATAATAACAATGTTTTTTCATTACTAGACACAATAAATCAACAATTACTCACTATTCAAATTAGCACTCAATTTATTGAACCATTAAACTAAAAACCTAAAACCTTTTCACGTTAGGAGAGCACGCAGTTATTCTGATTTTCAACAGATGGCGTGTTTTTAGAAATAGCGCTACAGAAATATTGCCAGATTTTAAAAATAAATATGTGTCTGATCTATACTTGGTTAATTTGGAATAAATAATGTTTAATAACAAACATCAGCTGTCGCACATACAGAAAACATTTTCTAATTGATAAGTCTAAGACAACAATATTGATAGCTGCATAACCAAACTAAAATAAGTGCGTTCCGTTTCATTGTGAAAAATTATTATAAAGTATCTCGTTTTTTAACACTGCTGCTTAAGCCTGCTCCAGAATGTCCAGACTTAGCCCACGGATCGCTTGCTAAGTGTCATTCATGGAGCTGTTTTTTATTGTACTTCACGCTGTCTTTCCCAATTTTTTTCGGTTTTTTATCCCGCGGGTCTTTGCGAACATCCATACATCCGTCAGATACAAAGTTTCACATTTATAACATTAGTAAGAACAATGGACCTACGCTCGCGTTATGTAAGATTTTCCCGTAGGAATAAAACTTTCTCCCGTAAAAACTAGGTATAATGTTCAGGTTACAAACTATCTTCATTCCAAATTTTATCTAAATCCGTTGAGAACTTTAATCGTGAAGGTGGAACATACAAATATTATTTTCACATATTTTATAAGGATTAGTTAGTACAATAAATCTTAACACGTCTGGCAATCTAGTTGTCATGCGCGTGGTCATACCCTGCGTTCCGAAACGCGCTGAAATCGATTAAAGCACCCGTAATCGCGTTCCGAATTACTGTCAGCTGTCAAAATTCATACGTTTTTTTGCTTGTCTGATCGCTGACAGCGCTGAAAGTCTGAATCGGAATACGCCCATAGATAAATAAGGGCGTGGTGACTGGTGTTGTGTTTTGTTTTCGTGTTTGCGCTTAGCAACCGACTCGAGCGTTCATGGTAACAAAGGTTGCCAAACGCGATACTACGTTGTGCTGTGTGATTATCTTGCTGCTGCTGCTTTGCCAAACGCATGAAAAATTTGTGATTTATCATCTACTTTTAGTAAAAATTTATGATTTCTGTAAGTCACAAAAGAAAAATGTTTTAGAAAACAAAATCAATCCGAAATTAAAGATAATAAAAAACTTGTAGGTAATTAAATGATGGTCTTTTCCTTATTTCGCTGAACCCGATTTTTTCACAGGCATAGGTAATCCCTCACGGGTTAAGAAGATTTGGATAAGAAACATATTTTGCATAACATTTATCATCTGAATTCATCACCTCTCTTTTGTCACATCACACTAACATTTTTGTGAAAATATATTTGGATGTTTGCTCCGCTTTCACGCCTAAACTACTAAACGAATATGGATGAAAATTGGAATAGATATAGTTTGTACTCTGGATTAAAACAATCGAGACTTTAAAAAAATATATTTTTACCACGTCTTATTCCCACGGGAGAATTTTATATAACGCAAGCGTAGCCGCGGGTGGACCGCTAGTTGTTCATAAAAACGGAAAGGATGACTGGTTTTTAAAAGAGCGTGATTTCGGAATGCAATAATGGTGTTTATGACGTTATAATTGAATCTAGCTAGAATAAAGTGTTACACCACTCATGTGTTGAAACTTTATATCTTTACGAGTGCTTACACCCAATAAACAGAATTTTGATATTTTGTGGGTTACGCCACTTTTGCACTTTTGCACCTTTTAACGTCAAACGGCTGACAATAATGTTAACATGATAATTTTGAAAAGTAAATATGGTCCTTCTAAAAAAAATATCTTTTTTTTCAATTTTCCGCGCAACTTTTTTTATTTTATTAGAATCTTCTCGTGACAAAAACAAACTCAACAAAAAAATAACTAGCTAAATCGTTCTAGCCGTTCACGTGTGATGCCGTGGTGGTAACAAAGGCAAATAGGGATTCATTATTAGAACATAGTAAATATTAGCATAGAGAGTGAGTTTACCAATAAAGACGTAAACATAAATTCACAAATAGTACGGGCAAGCCAGTTCGGGGTCGCTCCACATTTGCGCCACCTGGCGACTAAAGGAAACCACGTTCAGTTAGAGATTTATTAATAGTTCGACAGATGTCACTTGATTAACACAGATAGGCTTAGAAAGTAGCGACATCTAATATAATAAGCAAAACTAAAAGGTACCGGCGACAATAATAAGTTTTACGCAGGTTGGGCATGCAAGTATGGAGTTAGCAATCTATACCCCCTTATTTATCTATGGTTACGTCGTATGTGCCTAGCTCCTTCTGGCTTGTAAGCTGTAAATTCCGTCAGTGACGGATTAACAATTTCTTATTTTGGTATTCAGACCAAACGTGACGCAACAGTTTAAGAATGATTGGCGTGTGATCATGGTACACACGAAATGACGCTTCACTACAAACTATAAAGAAATGACGCCACTTTTCACTTGCTCGCCTAAGTGTGGGGTGCGGCAGGGGGGATTGAGCTCGCCCCGTCTCTTCAACCTCTACATGAACAGGCTTATCGGGGAGCTCAGTAGCACCAGCATTGGCTGCCACGTAGACGGTGTGTGCACAAATAATATCAGTTATGACGACGATATGGTGCTGCTGAGCCCGTCGATAGGGGCTTTTCGCAGGCTGGTAGAGATTTGTGAGTCCTATGGGGTGGCACATGGACTCAAGTACAACATAAAAAAGAGTGAGCTCATGATGTTCAAAGCTAACGCGATGAACATCACAGATGTGCCCGATGTCTTGCTCTGCGGTGCGCCCTTAAAATGGGTGACTAAATTTAAGTACTTGGGTCACTGGGTCACAGAGGACTTGAGAGATAACTTGGACTTGGAGAGGGAGCGTAGGTCGCTGACTGTCCGCTGTAACATGCTGGCCCGTAGGTTTGCACGTTGTACAAAACCAGTGAAGGTAACGCTTTTCAAAGCTTTTTGCCAGTCCTTCTACACGTGCAGCCTTTGGACCAGTTATTCGCGACGGGCATACGGCGACCTACGGGTCCAATATAACAACGCCTTCAGGATTCTGTTGGGGCTGTCGCGATGGTGTAGCGCATCCGGAATGTTTGCGGAGGCGCGCACGGATGACTTTTACGCAATAATGAGAAAACGGTGCGCCTCCATGCAGGCCCGTCTCCGCGCCAGCACCAATAGCCTCCTCAAGGTGTTCGCGGACCGGTGGGACTCTCCACTGCTGCGTCACTGGACAAGTCTCCACACGTGTCCGCCAACATAATTTTTATTTTATATTACAAACAACACTAGCATTTAAGATCATACTAACACATCTATGGATTTCAAATCTGAAAATAAATGATTTTTAATTTAATTTAAGTAATCGGGATGGAAAACTTAAAAGCACACGCGAGTGAGTGTCCATGCGATAAAATTTCCTGCACTAAAACTACGAGTACACGACTACTGCACTGCTCCTGCACCGCAACTACACGAATCCTGCAATCAACCTGCAATATAACTAATACGGGTAATGTACCATGCACATGAAATTGATTGCCTGGGTATGTGATATTGAGGCGGAACAATGGATTGTTCCTCCTCATGTCCTACAAACTCCTCCTAAAAGAGACTGAACATTTTTCACAATGCAAAACCGTATATTACAAGTTAATCTGTGATGCAAAAGTTGCTCAAGTTTAACTTCTATAAAACTTCAAAAAAACTGCAACAAAACTGCTGCCAATGCCATTCAAATGTAAAAAAAAATAACAGAATACGATTATTTTGCAGTGAACGTGCAGCTGCAGTAACGTTTTTTTAGTGGAATAGCTATTCATTTGCTGCTGCGCTACTGCAACATTAATGCACTAGGACTGCTTAACAGAATACCGAAACGTAAAAATTTGCTCATTTTGACACACGTCGCGTAGCAGTGCAGTTGCGGTTATTTAGTAGAATTGGTCTTCTGATTTCTGCTCGGTCGTCAGTCGTGTCAGTTTGGCCACAAATGACAAATGCCCACAGCCCACAACATTAAGTGTGTCAACATCTGCACACGTTTCACGATAGTTTTTTGTTTGCTGAAAAATATTGAGATATTTTTTTATCAAGTCTAAAAAGTAACAAAAGTTTCGAGACATGTAACATGGAAGTAACATGAGAGGGTCAAAAGTAACGTAAAATGTTAAAAAGGAACATTCTGGCAACCTGGCTAATACTTACGTGAACGAATACAGTTACTCATTTATAGTTATTATCATATTTTTTTTAAGTGCATATTCAATGAAAATAATTCGTAGGAAAATAATAACAAAATATGAATAAACAATTTACACATACACATTTTTTTACTGTATTTTTTTAATAGAATTCAAACAAAATCATGTATCAGCCAGCTGCCGATTATGGAATAGCGATCTTCTCAAACGCTCTTCCGCGGGTACCAAGTTTTTCATTTCATTCAACCATTGAGCCATTATTACTACATTATACTTCAATGATTTCAACACGAAATGTGAAATGTACCGTGGGTAAGGAGACATACTAAACTAACCATTCGGTTAACTTGAACTGCATCTTTTCATGAATATGTATTAATAATAAATAGCAGTAGTAGCATTATATATAGCAAATAGGTGTCTATGTTTACTAGTTAAACGGCTTGGCTTTGTTCAGTATTATTTGGTTAGATTCATAACAGTTAAAATCTCATTAAAAGAAGTAGGGAATTTGAAAAACAATAAGATTCACAGATTAATAGCATTTAATCAACATTTTAACTTATTTAGTAACAGTTATTATTATTATAACAACTTATACCTACTTAGTATTAGGTAACAAAAATATTAAACTCGGTAAAACTATTAATATTAATTAACATATTTTTTAAATGTTACTCAGAACTTGAATATCCCGTGCCTAAGATAGGCGCATTTAATTGATATTGAAGTATTTAGCTAAGTGATTATTGGAAGTTTAAAATAAGTTTTTTCTTCAATTTAAAAATACCAGATATCTGTAAAAAACCAATAATCACTTAGCTAAATACTTCAATATCAATTTTAACTCTGGATCGTCTGAAAAGTATCTTACTTTTCCTGCTTCGGAAGGCATGTTAATTTGTTGGACCTGTTTTTTAATTACGGAAGTGTGGACGTATAAAACTGTCTTGGTCATTGACTTGAACATAACTGATATACTTAAAAGGATTGGTAGTGTCTGCTAATTTTATCTTTACTACTTGTTCAAATAGAAGCGGTGTTTTCAGAGCTGTATTATGCTGACGTCAGCTTGTAGGGAGAGCGAGCCGTCGTCCTGCACAAACCCTCGCGGCTGCCACTCTCGATGAACTCACTCACACCACGACCACACTCTTTGCTCTTGGTGGGAAAATAAATAACCAGTTTTAAGATTTTCGTGGTGGTTCACTGCATTCAAGTTGACACAATTTACGGGTTCGGGCACAATTTACGGGTACCACGGTTATTTATAAATATCGAGGTAATTATTTATCTATATACATACAGGGCTCTCTGATACAGTAACCTTTTAATCTGCAATCTCCAACCCGCCTGCCAAGCGTGGAGATTATGGCAAAACCAAACACTTAAGTGGAGGAGGCTCATAGTCCAGCAGTGGACTGGTGTAAGGAAATGTCTCATTATCCTTTGAAACGTGATGTGTAACAATTTTTACTATGGGGCCAACTCTGTAACTCAACTAAAAAAAAATCATCTGTTTCATACAAATTGTTAAAGGTATAGGTATTGACAATTTGTATGAAACAGCTTTGCAGCTTTAGGTTATCTCATTCATTCATTCTGAATTCATCACCTCTTTCATTGGTCATAAAAACAAAAAAAAAACTGGATTTAAAAATTAGAATGAGGGATTTTCCGACAGCAAAAAAAAAGTTGATCCGAAGAAATTCGGCGAGTCACCAAGGATCATAAAAGGATTACACCTGGCGCCATCTATCGTCTTAATTAGAACTATTATTTTTCTTTTTTAAAGAGCTGTCAGAAAATCCCCCATTGGAGCATGACTTCCCGAATAGTAATAGAATCGTTATCCACCATTATTTTTATATTTAGACTTTTTTACAGAACTATATTTTTTTGTTTAGGCTATACTAATGAAACCAGCAGTATTTTTTATTGTAAAGCCACAGTGATAACTAATTTAGAGTTCAATTGATACTGGCCTCGATGCGGGATGTCACGCTCTAATCCTAAATTTAAGTTAGTCCGTCCTTTTTACCTTTTAAAGTTTGAAAAGGGACAGGAGTAGTCCATCCTAATTTTAGAGCTGTCAAACATCAAATTTGAACCTTATGGACGTGTCGATTATACATTTTTAGAGAGCACTTAAAAACCTCTTAAACTGACAGCTATGCCCTTATTCATAGCCCTATATCATTCGTTCAAATTAATATCATTCGTTCATCACCTCTCTTTCATTGGTCATAAAAACGAAAAGGATAGCTGGATTTTAAAATTAGAATTAGAGCCTCACATCCCGAATCGAGGCCACTGTGATCTTATTTTTTTTGCCTCACTGTAAACATTTAAATCTGTTGATCAGAATAGATATCATATTCTATATTAAGCAAAGATAATATAGGTAAGGTAACCTTATGAAAAATTGTGATGTACAATTAATTAATTTTAGTTTATAAAACAACCAAAAATGTAAACTTAGCTGCGGGATTTGAACCCATATCCGGCCTATTTATTAGATAGAAAATTAAACAAAGTGTTTTGTAAAACAGAATTCTCTATTCAAGATAATTAATAAATTAAAAAAATACAATTGTCATTGATAACCTTATTTGTCCTAATTCTATAACTAAAAAGGCATTTCACACTTAGGTCTATTTATATTTAAATATTTGGCTGAAGCGCACGGACTAAACCTAAAATTAAATATTCTGGTAATTTTTTTTTATTGAAGTTAACGAGACAAAGTGATCTTTAACTGTCTTTATATCGCTCTGACTTAAACAGTGCAATCTTCTTTGCGTGGGTTGCAAGGTCGACAACCGACCCCACAATCCCATTGGCTCGTGTATCGACGGCCACCACAGATAGCAGCCGGGCTTAACGTGCCTTCCGAAGCACGAAATCGTCTTCCTTTTTTGTCAATCAAGTGATTCAGCCTGCAATCGGCCTAAAATCAGCATTTAAACATGTCCCTCCACATAAAAAAAAGACAAAATTACTTAATTTTAGGTCAATTAATTTTCAATGAAAATCGGCCCCGTTTTGTTTCTATCGCGTATCTTTGGATACGGAGTCAGAAAACAATACAGTTCTAAATATAAAAACAATTTGCCATACTTCATCAAACTAATTTTGAAATAGGTATTTGAAATGTAATTTTGTTTATGCGTTTAGCAAACAAACACATACATATCCCCGCATGTTTAAAATCTAGGATCACTGGTTTATTAATTAACAAAACAAGGGTTTCTTTTTTACTTTTGAGGTACGGAACCCTAAAAGTTTTATTGCCAAATATCACCTTAGACTAAGAAATTAAGAGTGAAGATCGTAGGGTCGTATGAGTCTCTTAAGGGGCTCCCCCACGCCAATGACCTTGAACGCTAGCGCCACTTCAACAAAAAATCATAACTCCGAGAAAACATAATATATCAAAAATCCGGTCGGTTATATAGTTTCAAAGGTTGTGCAGTATTTTTAAAAATAACAAATTGAATAGAATATGTTTAGTTGTAGTAACAGATAGCACAAGTGCAAATAACGGCCGTTTTAGCACTTTCGCTATCTATAACTACAATTAACAACATTTTCGTAAATTAATCAGTTATAAAAATACTAAACGACCTTTAAAAAAAAAAATCGACCGGATTTTTTATATATTTTGTTTTCTCAAAGTTAGTGTGCAGCCAGGTAGCCCCTCAACGCTCTGTCCAACGCTAAAGTAAAAAGAGATCGCTCACTGAAGTAGTCCATATTACGAGTACATTTCCCATTAGTCTACTAAGCGAGTAGTGTGGATTATTTACGAACTATAGTTCAAAATATAATGGATCGTATCAGTACAAAATATGCGATCCCGATACAATAGTCCACCTATTCTGGTTAGTCTAGTAAATTAATAAACTGGATCATATTAGTTTATATTACGTCTCGCCAGCAGTAGCTGACACACGATGCCTCTCTCCCGTGTTTCTTTAGCAAGACTTGTTTTTAAACAGATTGTGTAAATCCCCTTGTAAATATAAAAGATCGTACCAAAGCGTTTTAAATCTGCGTTCGATCTGATGCAATAGTTTATCTACAGTTCTCATTAATGTAGTAAATAAAAACAATGGACACTACGTTAATATAATGGATCGCATGAGTTTGTTTCTGACTCTGTGATCTGTCCGATTAGAAATAGGCCGTCTAATAGCCCCTCGGACCAACCACCCACTGGACACCACATATCAGGGCGAAACTTTCCGAAACGCATAGGTGCATTTGCACATATAGATGTCTCTGGGCGGCCAATACCTCGCGGCTCACTTCAGTTTCGACCAATTATGAGACCTGTCAATACGTTGCGTAAGCGAGATGAACCAATCACGACGTGTTTCCCGCGCCCCGCACAGCAACTTTCTTCGTAATTAGTTGTTAGTAAATTATACAGAATGTGGTGTCCAGTGGGTGGTTGGTCCGAGAATAGCCCTCATTAGTTTAGTAAATTACACTGGATCGTACTATACTAGACTAGTACGTGAATATAATGGATCGTAATCCGTTTCTCACTGAGTCTACGTTCTGTTCTGTTAAAAATAGTCTATTAGCCGTTATTAGTGCAGTAAATCAATACACTGGATCGTAGTGGACTAGTAAGTGAATATGATGGATCGTATGAGTCCATCTCTCACTGAGTCCGCGCTCTGGCCGATGCAGAAGTTGAAGAAGACGGATTCAGCGGCCACTTGATGCGCGCACGTGCCCAGTGGGTACCATCCCACTTTGTTGAACACTATGCCCACTTTGTACACCTGGAGAAGAAAAATAACTATTTCAGGGATTAAGTACCGAAAATATAGGGGACGATTTAATGCTACGGAATAGAACGTTTTTTAAACATCATTTATCTGTAATGGGAAGTTCTGACAGCTATAGTAATCGCACCGAAGAATGCCGTCCTGACAGCAGGCAGGAAACATGAAAACCAAATGGGTGCAAAAGAGACAGAAAACAAAATTGTACGTGTATGACAGCTGTCAGGACGGCATTCTTACGATGCGATAGTAATAAAAAAAATGTTGCTGATTGCGTTGACAAAATCATGAATCTGAAGATTTTGCTAAAACACAAGAAGCAGGATAAAAAATTACTATTAAAGCACGGAAATAGCTTTTTTTAATAATATATTTCGCTAAAATAAATAATAAGGTCAGTTCGTCCTTATTCGGGGTAGGCTGAGGGGCTCGAGCCTACCCCGAATAAGGGACATGTATCGGCAACCCACACTATAAGGGTCGGCTGAACATGATGTCCAGTTAGTGATGAAAGAGACTCAGTCTTTTAAGGCTTTTAATAAATACTCGCCTTAATTTTGACGCCTCACGACTGATTCAGTCTTTTAGTCCCCAGCCTTAGTCGTATAACTAGACTTCTTAGTCGAAGTCTTATAACGTAAACGACTGAGCAGTTACTTAAACAGCTTAAAGGACTTAAAAGACTGGCGACTCATCGCCTGGAGAGTCGCGAGTCTTATAAGTCCTTTAAGCTGTTTGTGTGTTGATGCAACTAGTGCGTATGGCACCGCCTGGAGAATAAGTATTCTCCCAGCAACAAAAGTATAAAAGTACCTTCAGTTTTCAATCACTGTAGCAAAAAATACAGGTTAGAGCATGGCGGGCGTAGGTCAAAGTGGGCTCACTTCTCCTGACCTTTTCAACCTGTATTTAAATGTTCTTATTGAGGAGTTGGGAGGCACCGGCATTGGCTGCCACATTGGTAACTTGTGTGTATTTGAGCTATGCTGATGATATGGTGCTTCTCAGCCCCTCAGAATTGAATTACGGAAACTACTTAAGATATGTGAGAATTTCTCAAAAAGACACTGCCTTAGATATAATGTTGCCGAAAACAGAAATGTTAGTTTCGAAAGGTCTGGACTGGAGAGGGTCTATTGTGTTCCTGAATAGGTCGCCAGTTCGGGTTGTTAAGAGCTTCAAGCAGGCAGCAAGCTACTAACTTTTTTTTATACTTAGATCTAAGAAGTTAAAATTAATTTAGTAGAGTTTTATTTTTTTAGAGTTTTATTTACTTCATACTTTTAGATATTTTTTTGCGTAAGAATTAATCACCTCATAAATCATTCAGTGTAAGTAGACCTCCCAGTACTAGATATTGCTTACTAATGCAAGAGCTCAGCATATACCGGTCACTTGTCAATGACTTCAAACATCGTTTAATGTATGTAGACCTCCTAGTACTAGGAGTTGCCTACTAATGCAAGCTCACACGGACCAAGTAGGAAGAGGACTAGGCTCTATGAACTAGGCCGCGTGATAATTTAGTCGGCCATGACGTCACGGAGGGGGCGGGGCTTAGCGGCCATTACGCTATTTACTTGCGACTAAAACACTTGTCGTCGTGCGGTCAAAAATTATTGAAATAATGCTAAAAATATGAAGTGTTGTGTACCTATGTGTCGAAATTGTTCTGAGAGGCAAGGAGAAACAGCTGAAAAGTTATCATTTCACGTGTAAGTAACTTATTTCAGTATTTTCATCCCAACTTTTCTGTAATAATTGATACGAGGAGTAAATTACGCTTTGTGCTACTAGATGGCTAATAAAGATTGGTTAATAAGTAAGTGTAATTGCGACTACGTGAGCTTTAATGTTTATATTTCATTAGATTCTATAATGAAATTTAGAAAACTTATTAATTTATAAACTAGATTTTCTGTTAAACTATTATATTCGTCGAAAAAATCCCCGCGGTCAGATGACGCGAGATCGCCATCTAGCGTGCAGAAAATGTACTAGTAAGGAAAATATGTGGTAGTGTTATAAATTTTCCCGATTTGTCGGGAGGATTTTATGCACGGACCAAGTAAATATCCTAAAATGTTGATATGTAGATAAAAGAGGTTTTCAAAATAATCGCAATTATTGGTGTTACGTATTACTGATTTTGATTCTACACTAGCTTTCCGCCCGCGGCTACGCTCGCGTTATGTAAGATTTTCCCATGGAAATAAGACTTTTCCATATCCTATGTGTTAATCCAGGGTACCAACTATCTCCATTCCAAATTTCATTCAAATCCGTTCAGTGGTTAAGGCATGAAAGCGGAACAAACATCTAAACATCCAAATATATTATAAATTTTATAATATTAGTGTGACGCACGCTTTTATTAAGTAAACATGTTAATTATGTAATAACCCGTGCAGTCATACCTATTTGGAATTGTTTACTTTCATCTTCTTAGTTTTTCATCTTAATTATTACATATCTTTTGTTTTTAAGTGTAAAAAAGACAATATTATTATTTCAAAGTGAAATATCCATTTTCATTGAGGTATTAATTTATAATTATAATCTGTGCAAAATCTAACCCAACCTAACCCAACCTTCCCTAAACAGGCAACACTTGCGACAACGGGCCGCATTTAGAGAATGAATTTGTGAGAATATTCGAGAAACGAAAAGACAGCAGTTAAATAAAATTGTTCTATTTATGGGTGATTAAATGAATTAGGTACAGGTTTTAAAAGTAGCTTATTAACGTCTATATACATCCAAACATACATGCATATTATTAGTAAATAGTAAATTAGTAATATGTACTTACATCAAAATGATCTTCACATAAATGTCTTGTATTGTAGCCTAAGCAGAGGGTGGAGTTTTATCAACTCTGTTTACAACGGAATACCATTTTTTACGAAGTTTTGGAAGAAAGAAAGAAAGAATTGTCCTTATTTCTTGTACCTATTAAAATTATTTCTTGTTTTAAAAATGTGTTTGTAATCTGACCCACGCGCTAATTTTTCCAAGTTCATCATTGTACACGATATAGGTACTTTGATCTAAGACTTTGAGCGAGAGGACGTACTTATTTTTAAAAATAAAATCTCAGTACGGCCCTGTATAAGTATGTTTTTAACACGTTTCGCCCTCTAGTGGTGAATAGTGTAACTATCCGCAATATGAACGTGACTGTTAATTCTGGTTTTCGCCACTAGGTGGCAAGAGATAAAAGGGCGGAGTCACCCTCCCCGCGTCTCAGACTTCGACCCCGCGCGATGTCACACTCAATCTGTATGAAAATGTTTATAGCGCCTAGTCCTCTTCCTACTTGGTCCGTGGCAAGCTCAGCATATTATACCGGTCAATTGTCAATCACTTCAAACATCATTCAGTGTAAGTAGACCTCCCAGAACTAGGGGTTCCCTACTAATGCAAGCTCAGCATAGACCGGTCTACTGTAAAACATCCATGACTTGGTGATTTACAGAAATGGATTGAAAATTTTATTAAAATGGTGGTTTTCGTTCTTATTTAATGTTGTAAGTGTGAGGTAGAAAAAGTAATAACACACAATAGTTGAATATCTTATCTATCTTATTAAAAGGTATGATCTATATTTTTCACTTATTTAAATCTTGCAAATACCTATCTATTAAATAGCAAAATATTTAAATCGTTTTTTGTACCTATATAAAAGTAAAAAAGTAAAAAGTAAAAAAGTATTTATTCAGCTAAACATCTTCAATTCAGTACAATGCACACTGATTCTCACACTAGGATACCCTGTGTTGTGAATAATCAGCCCCTTCCTTGGGACAAATTGGGACAGATTGTTTACACTGAACAATTAAAATCTAAAAGCAATAAAACTAAATTAATAACATAAGTGATGATGATATGTGATGCATGATGGTGTGTGTGTGTGTGTGTGTGTGTGTGTGTGTGTGTGTGTGTGTCTGTGTATATAGGTATGTATGTATGTATGTAGGGGTGTGGGTGTATGAGGGAGGGTGTGTGTATGTGTGATTCAGTGTGGTGATTATTATTTCCAACAACATTTCTGTTTCGTCATAGTTTAAGCTAAGTAATAATTTTTTTATTTGTTTCTTGCAGATTGATTTGGTCAGGTGTGCTATTTTTAGTTTTTTATTAATTTTTTGATATATGTATGGTCCAGTAAATTCATGCGACTTATTTGCAAACACTGTTTTTGAGTTTTTATGTTTCCATTTTAGGTCTCGCAATGATCTGTTAGAGGTAATTGCACTTTGTAGGGCTATTTTATGAAATTTTAGAGTCACAGCTAGGATAAACAGTTGTCGCACCGTGAGCATCTGGCAGTCAGTATAGAGCCTAGTAGGATATCTAAAAGATTTTTTATAAGCCACTTTTAGTACAGCTCTTTGACCACGTTCTACCCGAATAAGATGTGATTTTGCAGCAGCACCCCAACTAGTGACACAGTAATTCAGTATTGATTCACATAATGAAGTATATACTAAACTAATCAGACTAGTATCAGCAACTCTCTTAAGCTTATGGAAAATGTGGAGTAGCTTTCTTATACGGGCAGTTAATACTTCTAAGTGTTTGGTCCAAGAAAGTTTTGAGTCAATAACTACACCCAAGTATTTAATGAAATCCACTTCTTCTATGGTAGTGCAAGAACTGTCACACTGTGTTTCGTCCTTACAATTGTGAATTTTTAGCATAAGAGGGAATTTCGGAGCAGAGCGATTTGTGATTTTAAAGGAGACGTACTTGGTTTTACTTGCGTTTAGGGTGAGAAGATTATACTGTAACCATTTATGTATTTGTTTTAGGCCTTTCTCTGCTGTGTTTCTAACTTCTGTCCAATTTTTCCCATGAAAAACGATGGCTGTATCATCAGCATAGGTGTAAATACTGGCATTTTCCAACTTTAAATTGCACAGATCGTTAACATAAGCCAGAAACAGAGTTGGGCCAAGGACACTGCCCTGCGGTACACCATACTTGATGACTCTAGATACACTAACGTGATCATCCAAATACACTTTTTGGGTTCTATTCTCTAGATATGAGGAGAACCAAGCCAAGGGTATTCCACGGATGCCTAAGTTCTCAAGTTTTTTGAGTAGTATAGGACGCGAGACGGTGTCGAACGCCTTTGCAAGATCGAGAAACACACCTATGCAGCGTTCTTGTTTATCTAATTTATTTATCACGCAACTCACAAGAGATGTTACTGCATCTTCAGTTGACCTGTCTGGTCTAAAACCATACTGATTGCAAGATAGTATGTTTTTCGACTCAAGAAAGGCATGTAATCTTTTGTTTACAATTTTCTCTAATATTTTAGATAGGGAAGAGAGTAGCGAGATTGGTCTATAATTCGACAATTCTTTTTTATTTCCTCCTTTATATATTGGACACACGTTGGCGGTCTTAAAACAATCCGGCACGACACCCTCACTCAGACTTAAATTACAAATGTGAGCTATAGGCAAGGCAAGGATGAGTTTGTTGTTTTTAAGAATGAGATTACTGATATTGTCTTCACCAGGAGCTGACTGTGGTTTTAGGTTGTCTATAATTTTTATAATTTCTAGACTGTCCGTAGGAGTAAAGAACATCGAGTCTCTATGTTCGCTGCTGATGCTTATTAAACTATCGGCTAGTTCAACTTCTGTCTTACTTAAAAGTGTTAAAATTGAGTTTGATAATTTTTCTCCGACAGTTGTAAAGTACTCATTTATTTTATTAAGGGAGTCTTGTTCATTTACACCTAGCTTTAAGAGTCCTGTGTTTGGTGACTTTTTGCAATCTATGTGGCAAATGTATTTTGTTACATTCCATGTCTGTTTTAAATTACCCTTGGATTTTTCAAGCCGTTGTTTGTCATAATTGTCTTTTGTATTTTCAATTACATTATTGCAATAGTTCCTATATTTGATATACTTGTCTTTTATTTCTAGGTCTTTGGGATGCTTACGGACCAAGCAATGCAATAAATCTCTCTTCCTTGCGCACTTTAACAGGCCAGGAGTCATCCATGGCTTTATGATCATATTCTTATTTGAAATGGTTATTGTGGATTTGTTTGCATTTATTTTGTTTTTAATTTTGTCGATAAAAATATTAACTGCGTGTTTAGTGTTACTAGATGATAGAACGTCATCCCAGGTAGTATTTTGGAGATCTTGATTTAGCTTTTTATGATCGATCTTAGTTACCATGCGATTTCTAATTGTTGGTAGACCAGACAAAGACTCGTCTCGTGTAGAGCATAATACAGTGGCGTGATCCGTTATATCAGTAGTACACACAATGGTTTTGCTGTGGGAATTTGTTTTGATAAACATGTGATCTAGACATGTAAGGTCCTGCCGGGTGGGGAATTTGTGTCCACAAATAAATCCGTAGTGGGCAAGGAGGTCCAAATATAGTTCCACTTTACCTCGATAAGATGAGGTAGGGATTATGTCGATATTCATATCTCCTGTTATGAAGCATGCGTCAAATTTAAAGTTTTGGAGAGTTTGTTCAAGGGATATGAGGAAGTTGTCAATATTATGAACCGATGGAGACCTGTACAGAGCAATGACTTGATATTTGTTATTAATTTGAATAACTAGACAGACTTAGCATCGCAAAAATCAGGTTCAAATATTTGTACATTTAAACCTGTCCTAGTAAATACGACAATACCATCATTTTGGTTTAGGTAGGTTTTAGAGCAGTGATAAGTGTAGTTATTAATATAGAAACAAGGAGAGTTCTCATCTATGCGGCATTCCGTGAGAACAATAACATCCGGAGATACGCGAAGTCTAGCTAGGGTCAGAATAAAATAGTCTAGGTTTTAATGCTTCGTATATTTTGTGTAACTATGGTGAATGAATCTGTATTTTCACCAAGAATAGAGTAGCACTTATCCGCGCCACAAATGTGGTACTTTTCGCTCAGTGCTGTATTGTCAATATCTTTCATTAACTCTATATTAGCCATTATTAATTGGAAATATTAAAAATGCCAAGAGTATTGGTGCAACATTGAATAAGTTACTAAGATCTAAATTGAGGAACATGGTTGTTTTGTTGTGGGAAATTGAAAGTGTATCTATATTGAGTGTAGTGTATTGGAAAGTGTGGTAATTGGAGGAAATGTTGTGTAGTGTGTTTGTGCTTAACAAAGTATTACATTTACAAATTAAGATAGCAAAAACAATAACAAAAATAAATAAAAGTTGTAAAAAAGTTAAATCGTTACATAACTTCACATAATATAGTCATTCAGATTCTTTAACCTTTATTAAATCTTCGCCAGAGCTAATCATAACGTGTTTATTTTCGTTGATACGCAGGAAAATGGAGCCTCTAGAAGTCCAACAGGAAATATTTTTGCTTTTAGCATATCTACGTACGTTGTAGAAAAGTTGAGACGTATCTTTGGTCAAACTTTCTGATACATATATCGGTTTATTATCTGTGCAATTAGTGTTAAGATGACCGGAGTGCAGCTTCTGATCAATTTTCTTCCCCTTATTAAAAAGTTTTATGGCCGAAAGGAACTTCTCTTTTTTAGGAACCGTTGCGAAATCAGCAATTATTGTTGTTTTTGAATTTTCTGTAGCTTTAGTTCTAAATATGTCCTTAATGTCTAAATCGTTTACCTCAACTTTTGTAGCTTTGCCAATCACTTTTATGATGCAGCATAGATCTTCTTTCGTTTCGTACTTCTTTCCTTCCGAGATGTGTCGTGGAGCATTACGAATTTCGATCACCGTTGACTGGTTTTTCTTTTCTAATTGATGGACTTTTTCCTCCAGTGCAGCAATGTGTTTTTTGTCTTATTTTTTTATTTAGCTTTTTCTTTCCGAGTAACGAGATTTTAAAAGCGATTGACGATAACCTCTGTGTTAAAAGCTATAACTTTACTCAAACGCGAGTCCTTTTGTAAAGGACTACAGTCGTTTAAGCCTTTTAGTCGTTTAAGTCTTTTGAGTCCACTAGTCTTATACGTTAAACGACTGAGTCATATTAATTAAGACTAACAACTGCAGTCTTAATTTTAGAGTCAAGTCGTGTAAAAAGAGGCGAGTCGTATAATAAACGACTAAAGGACTCGAGTCTCTTTCTTCACTATGTCCAGTAGATATCGTAAGGCACTTGGTTGGTGTAGTGATAGCGTCGGATGATATCGTTGTCCGAGCTGATGATCCCAGTGTCGTGTAGCTATCGTTATCGTCTAATGTAAAAACGGCCTATAGGGTATTTTACTGTTTTTTTCTACTACATCCATGTGGAAGAGCGGAGCACTCCCACTACAAGTATTCTACAATTACTTACTGGGAGGCCCCAATTATAACTTGTTAATGTAACTTAACTAATAAAAGTATTTTTATTTTTATTTTATTTTTTTCTCCCGCTAGAGGGCCACTTAAACGTGACGTACAGACCTACCAACTTATTTGTGAAATGAACGGTGGCATTAGTAGTAATATAAAATCAACCATCGTAGTTCAAATTTTGGCTATTTCACAGGTTTTGGTAAGTAAGTAGATGGCAGTTTTTCTTTATTATAATGCTCTGGGTGTAGAGCCCTTTTGACGTAAATGGAAGTCAAGAGCAAGCAATGTAGCCGGTGTTTTTTTTACTGCCTAACACGGTGGCGCCATCTACAAATAGCTGACACTGACCTTGTTCCTCTGTATGTAGACGGGTCGGTTGAACATGATGTCCAGTAGATGCCGGTAAGGCACTCGGTTGGTGTAGTGTGTGTAACACGGTGGCGCCATCTACAAATAGCTGACACTGACCTTGTTCCTCTGTATGTAGACGGGTCGGTTGAACATGATGTCCAGTAGATGCCGGTAAGGCACTCGGTTGGTGTAGTGTGTGTAACACGGTGGCGCCATCTACAAATAGCTGACACTGACCTTGTTCCTCTGTATGTAGACGGGTCGGTTGAACATGATGTCCAGTAGATGCCGGTAAGGCACTCGGTTGGTGTAGTGTGTGTAACACGGTGGCGCCATCTACAAATAGCTGACACTGACCTTGTTCCTCTGTATGTAGACGGGTCGGTTGAACATGATGTCCAGTAGATGCCGGTAAGGCACTCGGTTGGTGTAGTGTGTGTAACACGGTGGCGCCATCTACAAATAGCTGACACTGACCTTGTTCCTCTGTATGTAGACGGGTCGGTTGAACATGATGTCCAGTAGATGCCGGTAAGGCACTCGGTTGGTGTAGTGTGTGTAACACGGTGGCGCCATCTACAAATAGCTGACACTGACCTTGTTCCTCTGTATGTAGACGGGTCGGTTGAACATGATGTCCAGTAGATGCCGGTAAGGCACTCGGTTGGTGTAGTGTGTGTAACACGGTGGCGCCATCTACAAATAGCTGACACTGACCTTGTTCCTCTGTATGTAGACGGGTCGGTTGAACATGATGTCCAGTAGATGCCGGTAAGGCACTCGGTTGGTGTAGTGTGTGTAACACGGTGGCGCCATCTACAAATAGCTGACACTGACCTTGTTCCTCTGTATGTAGACGGGTCGGTTGAACATGATGTCCAGTAGATGCCGGTAAGGCACTCGGTTGGTGTAGTGTGTGTAACACGGTGGCGCCATCTACAAATAGCTGACACTGACCTTGTTCCTCTGTATGTAGACGGGTCGGTTGAACATGATGTCCAGTAGATGCCGGTAAGGCACTCGGTTGGTGTAGTGTGTGTAACACGGTGGCGCCATCTACAAATAGCTGACACTGACCTTGTTCCTCTGTATGTAGACGGGTCGGTTGAACATGATGTCCAGTAGATGCCGGTAAGGCACTCGGTTGGTGTAGTGTGTGTAACACGGTGGCGCCATCTACAAATAGCTGACACTGACCTTGTTCCTCTGTATGTAGACGGGTCGGTTGAACATGATGTCCAGTAGATGCCGGTAAGGCACTCGGTTGGTGTAGTGTGTGTAGGTGAGCCTGGCGCCGTCTGCGTCCAGCAGGTGAGCGTATAGAAGCTCCGAGTAACTGCTCCCGCCGGCCAGGCCCGCCACCGCGCTCTCTTCGCTCGGGGCTTGGGTGGGCACCTGGAAACAACGACTTCACAATAAGAATGGATGAAATAATTTAAATTCAAATTTAAATTATTTATTGCATACCATGTTACATAAAAGGTCTTAAATAAAATATGAAGTGAAAACATGGGCCCGGATTGGGCACAACAATTTTATAAACTTAAGCTACTTTAGAATTTTAGACATATACTATCTAAATAAAGATAAAGAGATAAGATAAAGATAACTTTATTTGTCATAACATGGGTAATGTGTGTATACAGATGACAGGGTTTTAAAAACAGATCTCCATGCATTGCCTTTCGGCGTACAAAAAATATATGTGTAAAATTAAATTAAAAACATTTAAATAAAGATAATCAAAATTCAATAAAGATTAAAATATCAAAATACAATAATTAAAATATCACAATTCAATAATTAAAATACCTATCACAATTTTATATCATTATCAGTCATTATATAAATTCGTCACTAAAATAATACCTTTGCATATATTCAAGAAGTCAATCAAAAGTTAAAATGATCAAAATTTAAAATTAATACTATACAAAATTATTTTCCATCAGCAATAAATTCGTCAATAGAATAATAACATTTTCTCAATAATAACATTTTAACTTGCATTTTAAATTTTTGAACACTTTGTATCTCCCTCATTTCCTTAGGTAAAGCATTATAAATTCGGGATGCCATACCTAATATATTCTTTTTCATTAAAGCCGTATGAGCACGTTGATGACAGATTTTATTGCCATCACGTGGTCTAAGAGTATGTTTAAATTTAATGTAATTTTTTTAAAATAAGTCTGGGTTGCTCTTCACAAATACTACCAGCTCTAATATATAAAGTAACGGAAATGTCAGAATATCATATTTTCAAAAGTAGGGCTTACAACTATCTCTAGGCTTTAATTTAAATAAACACATTACAACTAACAACTTATCTATTATTTTTATATATTTATAACTATCAAGTCTTTCACCTCTCCACTCTCGGAAAGTTGGCTTTTAATGCCCGAAAACAGGGCCGAAAATCGCTTATTCATTTCTAGACATGCAAACCATTCTCATGTGAAGAGAGGAAAATTCGTTTGAATTTCGAACATTATCTTACATAGGAAAAACGTTTTTGTATATCCGCGAGTAAAATTATAGACCGCATGCTCTGAATTCAATATCAGTTCTTTGAGGAAAAATCAACATTCCTCTCTTACCCAACAAATAACTATTGTTCAACAAGCGAGGAAAGTGACAAATATGAAATGTGCATTTATAGCCTAAACCACAAAAGTAGGCTTAGGCCCGGTTTCCACCAAAGCGGTGAGGAGATGTGTTTGAATAACCAATCAGATTTCGTTAGTAAGCTGAGAGGAGATGTGAAAATAACGAAATCTGATTGGTTATTCAAACACATCTCCTCACCTCTCCGATTTGGTGGAAACCGGGCCTTAGAGTTGATTATTTGGTTTATTACTAACTTTTTTTTTCATTTAGTTCTTTAAATTAAAAAAATATAACACAGAAATCGAAATTTCTATATATTTTTTCTTAGACCGAAAGTTCTCCAACAGATGGTACTTCAACTCACTTAGTGGCAAAATGTTTTTTTTACTCACTATGAAAAAAAAGGGTTATGTATGAGTTCAGAAACCAGATGTTCCACGAGCAAAGCTCGGTCGCCCAGGTACTGATAATAATGGATACTATTTTCATAACTCCAGCATAATTCAAATAAGACCCATAGAGCTTGACCACAGATTTATCCAATTATTGGATACTGGATAACAGCCTCCGTGGACGAGTGGTCGAGATTTCACCGCTCATTACGGAGGTTCCCAGTTTGGTTCCCAGTGGGGACACTGTCAAGCAAAAATCTTTTTTGTGAGACCCTCAGTTCTTTCCTTCCTGTCCTGTCCTTTCCCCAGTTTGGTTAGGGCATTGCAGGCTGAATCACCTGATTGTCCGAAAAGAAAGATGATTCCGTGCTTCGGAAGGCACGTTAAGTCGTTGGTCCCGGCTACTATCTAGTCCTACATAGGCCATGTCAGTGGCCTTTGGCGGCTCTATAACAGACACTAGGGTTTTTGAGGTCGGTTGTCGACCTTACAACCCACACGATGAAGAAGAAGATTGGATACTTCACACATGCGGAAACATATTTTTGTGACCTATTCGTTGTGTGTATGTATGTATGCATGTGTGTGTGTGTGTTTGGACTAACCTGCACACCAAGCAAACAGATATTCTTATCCACCATGAATGTAACGGAGCAGTCCAGCACGCTGGTGTTAAGACAGTCCGTTTGCTGGACGATGGCTCGCTGGCAGTAGATCTTGTTCAGGTCCCCGCGCTCCATATGCTCCGGTACTAAGGGGTGTAGGGGGTTCACCGAGGGATGGAGGCCGACTCCCGACATTGAGGGCGGGTTGTGGATTGTTGATACTCTTGCACCTGGAAATTAATAGGATTTAATGTTAGAATGTCGGTGGTCTAGTGGCTAGGGTCACTGCCTCCCGTCCGGGAGACGCGGGTTCGATCCCCACCACGTACCAATGTGTATTCAAATTCATTATGTACGTTTATTCGACGCGCTTTATTCACCGTAAGTGAAGGAAAACATCGTGATGAAACCTGCACACTTCTGCGGAGAAATTCAAAGGTTGTGTGTGAAGTCGACCAACCCGCACTGGGCCAGAGTGGTCGACTAAGGCCTAATCGCTCTAATTCAGAGTAAAGAAAGAAAGAAAGAAAGAAAGAAATACATTTTATAGGTTCGAGCCCCTCGGTGGGGACGTATATGAGCTGTTGAATGATGAATGAAAATATTAGAACGATGAATGTATTTAGGTATATAAATATTAATATTATTCTTCATTGATACAACAGTATACGAGTAGGAAACTAGGAAGATAAAGTCAAAAGTGACTTTAATTTAGTTAAAAAAGTGAAGAATTTTGGCTTATGCCATTTCAATGAGCATTTTGTAGATTGGGAAAGATGTAGATTGGTTTAACAAATGTCAGATAGATTTTTTGACGTTTAACTGTCCAATCGCACACATTTAGGAACACTCGACAGTGGCGACATTAGCTTCTAGTTTTTATCCTCATTTATGTAGATCTGTTAAAGACAGCATGTTTTTATGATTAACTGGACGTCTTTCGGATGAAGATGAAGAGTTCAGGATAAAGCTGAAATTTTGTGGCTTATGGGCTGAATGTTGTTACCGTCGAGCCTGGAGCGCTCGGGCGGGGGCGGGTACTGAAGCAGGCAGGGCTGCGGGTTGGCGGGGCGCTCGCCCCCGAACACCTGGTCCACGGTAACCGGGCTCGGCGTGTCCACCGTGAACGTGGGCATCTGGAGACGGTACAACACAAGGTTAAAAAGGATCATTTTATATTAATTCCGATCAAAACTCACTCAGAATTTTTTAGGAATACTAGATTGATAGCAGGTTCACGATATAGGGCGCATTCCGAATCAGACTTTCAGCGCCGTCAGCGATCAGACAAGAAAAAAGAAACGTATGAGTTTTGCCTGGCGAAGCGTTTTCAGTACGCGGTTACGGGTGCTTTAATCGATTTCAGCGCGTTTCGGAACGCAGGGATAGTGTTTAAAAATCGGGAATGATATTTAGAAATGCTTAAGTCCCAAAAAATATATTAGATTAGGTTACTTTAGAATTTCCATTCTTAAATCTGATTTTATAGTATTTTAGCAAAATAAATTTGATTTGTTCCGTTCATATTTTGTAGTCAAAGCTTTGTACAAATTGATGCGACTAGTCGCACGCTCGCCTCGGTAAGCGGGATAGAAGATTTTGATTTTTTGCATTTTTTTTTTATTGGTGAAATGGTGACCTGTAGAGGAAAACACCCTCAGCGATAGACCTTGTAAGCTGGCAACCCCCATAATTCCGTCATTTAAAAAAAAAACGAAAACGGACTCTACAAAAAAATTTATTAATTTGACGAACCTGCTCACAAAATTTCACGCGAATCGATTGAGAAACGCGTCTTGCAGAGTGGAACAAACAGACAGATGGACAGGCATACAAAAGCAATTTTGGCCAAGCTGAAACGGAGCCGCTTCGCTCGCTCGGTTAAATATGCGATATATTAGGTATAAGTACGTTGGTGGTCGCATCGCGTGGTAGGTATCTAGCTAATGCCGATCCAGAATTTTAGAAACTTTCACTAAGAGTGCGTGAAAAAGTTTCTGTGCAACTCATCGCGATCGTTAATTCCATTCGAATGTAAAATACGTAGTATTACATTATCTGTGACGTTACCAGAGTATAACTTACATTAGAAGATAGTCCCCCAATCAGCTGTTTCCTGGGCACGCGGCAGGTTGAGAACCCTCGCGGCATGGGCACGTCGGAACAGCTGGAGAGGATGTTCATGAGCACGGCGAAAGCTTCCGACTCCGTGAGCAGTGAGGACCTGGCGGGACCTTCCGCGAACTGCTGCGGCGTCAGCGTTAGGAAACGGATCTTCTCTATCGCTGGGCGTATGCGGGACTTTGCGTCTGGAATATTGATCACTGTTCAAGCAATCTCAGGTTCATAAGATGTATGTATTTACAAGGTATTTATTTAATTTAACTTATGTCCTTGCACACGATCACCGCATACAGGGCACTAATTCCTAAGATACAGGGTAACACCTAGTTTAGGTACTTAGAGTCGACTTTAATTTGATTGTTGTTCAATGTGTAAGATTAATATTGTAAGTTTTCTTCTTTGAACCTTTTTGAGTTTTTTATTATTATTATTACTTTTAATCTCGTCTTGTATACGCCCCCACATAGGGGCTAGAACTTAGCCTAAATTAAGACAATCAGGCTTTAGTTGAACATGCTAGCTGTCGTACGTGTGAATCGGTCAATATTACATACAATCATTAAACCTTATAGGAGTGTGCAGGCTTCTTCAAGATGTTTTCCTTCCTTCACAGCAAGAGCGTGTAATAAAAGTAATAAACATACACATTAATTAAACCGGCGCAGACGCGGAAGAAATCTCGGGAAGGCCCCGTCTGGGCCTTACATCTTCAACGCGCTTCTCGCCCTGGCAACGAACGTGAGGTGCCCGTCTGAGGACGCCCCCAGACACGTTGTCATAAATTTTTAGGGCTACCCCGAAGTCTTTTATTTTTATAAATTATTTAAGCAGGCAAACGAGCGGACGAGCCACAGTGGTGGAAAGTGGTCATCGTCGCCCATGGACATTCGCAACACCAGGTTGCCAACGCGTTGCCAGCCTTTGAGAGCCCTGTATACTCGCCCCTTGAAGAACCCCATGTCAAAGCACAAAGGAAACACCGCAGGGGAGAGCTTATTCCACATCCTGCAGGTACGCCCGCTATATTACCACTCGGTGGAAAAAGCGACATAAAATAATAATAATAATCTATGGCTTGTAACCTACCTTAGCTTTGCACATCATTGTGCTTGATGTTTGGTAAAAAAAAGGAAAAAAAAGGACAGCAATCAATTACCGGCTAGCACGTGCGCTTCTCGAACTAAAAAGGCCCCAACTACGAATCGTAACCAGCGCGATTACAGGACACGGTTCTCTTAACAAACATCTTTTCACCATAGATGTCACAGACAGCCCCTTATGCAGAGGATGCATGGAGGCAGAGGAAATGGCCGCTTACGTGCTACTGGAGTGTCGAGAGGTGGCCTCATACCGGGCGCAGTACCTCGCCGCGGTCGATTCCTGAGGTCCTCATCAAGATTAATGGCTTGAGGAGATCGGGTGGCTCGAATAATCGTCCTACCCTTACGCAAAATAGGCGCATCAGTCGTCGAGTTGCGGATAACGACCCGCTTTTACCATTACCATTATCAACTCTAGGCTACACATCATCATCACCTGGTTTCTCATCTTTCTTCTCGGGAGGGCTGGAGTCGACGGCGGTGGGCTCCGGCCCTGGCTGGTCCCCCTCGCCCATCTTTTGTTCTGTCACCGATAGTGGACTGTTTTCCGCACTGCTTTCTATACTTACCACCTGTAAATTGTTATTTCAAGTCAATTAAAGTAGATTTTATAGAACCTAAAATTAAGTTTATCACAAATAATTAAAATAAGTCAAAACACTTTATAAACTAAATCAAAAAAACAAACAAATTAAAAAAACTAAATCTGTATTTTTTTGTAGGGGCACAATATATTAATATTATTATTATTAATTAATAGGGGCACAATATATTACAGACTGCCCTGATGGACTGTTTTTTTCGAAGATTATGTGACTTCATTTAAAACTTAAATATTCACCAGTAGATTACCTTATCTTTGGAAGTGGAGGCACCTGAGCTAGGTCCCTCCAAAGGCGGACTGATGCTTCTCTCACCCAGCCTCTTATCCAGGGCTTTGGCGTACCTCACACAGGCTTCAAACAAGTCCAGTTCGCTGTCTACGTTCAGATGGTCTAGCGAGAACACTGTGATCACCGTGTTCAGGTCTACATCCTCAAAACTCGGGTCTGTTAGTACTTCTTTAGTGTTAGTACTTATTATCTGAAAGTTATAACTTTTGATTGGTTTCTATTTATTACATTTCTTATTTTAATAATTATAGCAGTCTGTTTGCATTTGTATTTTTCACATAGGAATAAATCAAATTAAATTGGTTTTGGTTTTACATAGCTATAATATATATGTTTCAGATATAATTGTTTTCTGTAGAAAAAGTAGAATATTTCACCCTCCAACCCATAAATCTATCTTTCTACAAGTAAGATAATTTATCTTGGTTCCATCTATCTGATGCTGTGTGAAAAAGCACATATAAATTTAATATTGTTTAAATAGTAATTTTTATGTTTTTTTTAATTAGAACATTATAATATTGTATACCTGAATACATTTGTCCATAAGTACACTTTCTTCAAAGAGCCGTGCAAACTCGTACGCACGACACGCATTGCGCGGATATAGATCCGACCACAGATATCTCGTACATTCCTTCACTAAATGTGGGAGCATATACTTCTTAGCTCCATAGCACAGTTCACATGCCTTGTCAAATGAAGTGATGACAATATTGTCCGTGTATATATACCTGCAATCACATTTAGAGAGGTTGTTTAGCTTTGTAGAAAGTAGATGTTGCAATTGTATGAAGAAATAAGTCTACTATGTTATAAAAGTCTTTACTATGATGTATCGAAGTCTTATTTCAATTGCTTCAAATTTTAAATGGCTTTACTTACTCTAAAAGTGCCTTGAAAGCATCAGGCTGGACATCCAAGATAGGAATGGGTTCGTTTCTCTCAGCCATTCCTCCAAAGAACATAGCTTCAAAAACTGGAGAAGCCATGGCCAGGATAAGCTTGTGGCCAGTCACGGGGACCTGGTGAGGCTCCGAGCCCACAAGGAAAGTGCAATCTGACCACTGTCCCGAACGTAAGAGGTGGGAACCTCTCTGCTTCATCTCGGTGCATCCCAGCTGCCAGTCTGTCGGTGCACTCATTTTATATGAACGATTGTTTTTGCAGACACTCTCTGAATCTCGACCTGGTCGACGCCCACACAATAAACGTAGGATATTGGTAGAATTACGAAAACCAGCGAAAATAAAATGAAAACAAATCCGTCCGCCTGATGAGATTATTTTTGACAGTTTCACAACGTTTATGAATGTTGCTGTTCGTTCATATACTTACCGAGTATTTTTTTTCATACATTAATTTGTATACAATAAATAATTTCGTAATTACTAAAACTAAACTTTTATTTATTTTATAATATTCTACATTCAACATTCTTTTAAAAATAATTTCTTTGTAAACGTGCTAAAATAGAAATTTTCTAATCGTTCAGAAATCTATTGAGTCTCTGCTCTGGATGACTGAAGCCGTGTCTCCTGCGAATGTTTTGGTCTAAGGTTAGTATCACCTTGGGTGTCTTATTTGGTAAACAAACATGGCGATAAGGTAACCATAGACACAAAATAGTGCTTCCAAATAATAGATTTCATTGATTTAATTGAATGTAATTGAATTGGTGATTAATTGTAATTGGTGATTACAAGCATTTCGGAATATCCTACTTCGTATATCTCTTAATCTAATTTGTCATCATTGACGTATTTATTGTAGCGATGGGCTAACTCGCTTTGTCTAGAGTTAGTCGAGTTGAAATGGTAGCCAACTCGAGTTGACTCGACTCGGGGCGGGCGGCGCGGCGCGTGAGTGCGACTTGCTAGAAGTGCGCGCGCACGTTATTCGACTTCGATCGAGTCGAGACAAAAGAACCCGTAACACACGACAGACATCCAAACCGAAGCGTAAGAAACGAATGACCATTTGACCACTGAACGCAGTGTTGCCAGCGACAATTTTTTTACTGCCATTTTTGGTGGCGTGGCAAATAAAATAAATAAAAATACTATTTATTGTCGTAGGCCATAGATTTCCCTTAAATTATGTCCTATTTCCGTAAAACACGTCAATTGCTGTAGCAATTGAACGATTGATTGATTGACCTATGAATGACCTAAAAATAAATATGAGTGAGTATGAATGAATATAAACTAGGTAAATTAATAAAAATATAATGGTAATAAAAAGACGATTATATTATTTAAACTTTTCACCTGGCAGCCCTGATATAAGCGGTCGCGCAAATAAAGGAATCGATGTGCCTTGCGTTCCGAGACGCGCTGAAGTCGATTTTAGCGCACTCAAAGCGCGTACCGAATTACTGTCAGCAGGCGAAACCCATACTCGCTGACTGTTTGATTCGAAAGACACTTAAGCGTGTATTGGAACGCGCCCGTGATTCATTCATTATAACATTTAACATACATTTTTTTAATTGCAATGGATAGAAACGTCACGTCTGACCACTTATTTGTGTAATCTATTTTTCTCTGTCTACTTATATTTTTAAAGATTCAACTACCCTGCGTTCCGAGAAATCGATTAAAACACCCATAATCGCGTTCCGAATTACTGTCAGCTGTCACAACTCATACGTTTTTTGCTTTTGTGATCGCTGACGGCGCTGAAAGTCTGACTCGGAATACGCCCTTTGTCTATTCCGATTAAATAATTGAATTGTGTATGAGTGCGTGATATACCTCATCTCTAAAATCCAAAGATAGTGTAGAGATACCCGATCGAAATATGGTTTGAGGTTAGAGCGATTTATTGATAATTTTGCGAAAAACTTAGGTTTTCGATGATTAATTTTAACAGAATTTGTGAGTGAATGCTTGATAAGTGTTTGTTTCAGGTGTATTAATATTTTGGGCTAGTTCTTTAGTGTGATTAGCACGTAAACTTGAGATTTTGTCGAGGTGAGTGGTTTGTTTACCAAATAAGACACCTAAGGTGGTATTAACTTTTACACACTCTACAATCCTATATCTTTGCTACAATCAGTCAGTATATTCCGAATCAGATTTCACTGCTTAAATCGTTGACAGCGATTACTCGCGCACTGATTCAGAAATCGCGATAATACGGCTCATGAGCGAAATCAAAACGGAACGGCGTTTGAGCGCGGAGATGGGCACGTCCCCAGGTATTTACCCGATCGAGGGTAAATACCCGGGTAGGTGCGGCTTAATACCCATATCTACCCAAATCGGTGGGTAGATTGGGGTATTTTCAAAATACATGTTCTTTTTTATTATTTTACAAAATTTTGATTGTTAGGCTATATTTAATTTTAAAATTTGCATCGTTTACTGTATTTTCACATTTTAAAAACTTGAATTATATACTATTTTTCACTTATTGTTCTTAAGCATGGACCTCTTGAAAAAAGTGTATCTTGTATTGTTGTTTTTGTGCTCAAACTAGTGATGTGCCGTTGTCGGCAATATTGCCGAAGATAGGAATATTGCCATCAATATTGCCTCAAGTGGAAATTTATGGGAATATTGCCGAGAAAATAATAACAATCTCAAAATAATTCTTTTTTGCACAACAGAAGATTCTAATTTATAAGTAGCTTTAATATTTTTATGCATAAGTTAATAAAATTCGAAAATTGCCAACATTGCTGGCATATTTGCCAGTTATTTTTCCAAATTTGCCGGCAAGATAGCCGGCATATGCCGGTGTTTGTTTTAATTCAAAAATTTTTTAGCTCTGTTATTTATTTAACTAAGTGTGGGGTCTTTTGCTACTATTGGGGGTGATACTTTTCTTAAGGTACGTTTAAAGGTGTACTAAATTATTGTTTTATGAATTGCTTCTTATATTCCAATGCTAAACAATATTCAAATCACACTACAATTATAATAAAAAAAAAAAAACAATTTATTTCAGACTGTGTCCGTCCATATGTTTTTGTTAGTAAAAACTTAAAAAATAAAATAAAATTATGTTAGTAAATGACAAATTAAAAAATCAATACAATCAAACCATTAAAACTTAAAACTTTAAAATACAAATTTAAAATATTCAAATCAATAAAAATAATAATAATAATAAAAATAAATTATATGTAACACAATAATAATAATAAATCTAATTCAAATACCTCCCACCCACTGGAACGCCGGGCACAAGGACATGCGCTCGAACCCAGTGTTGCAGTAGGGGGCAGTCCACCTTGTCACCGAGGACCCTCAGGATGGAGTTGGTGCTCCCGCGCGCCCGCCGCATCAGCGAGGCAATGCAGCGTCGCAGCACAGCGTGGAAACCATCTGTGTGCGCATACGCAAACATCGCAGACGCACTACAGTAGCGCGGGAGCCCCAATAGCACCCTGAACGCATTATTATATTGTACTCGGAGAGCGTTGATGGCTCGCTGCGTGTAGTTGACCCACAGATTGCACGTGTACAGTGTTTGACAAAAGGCTTTAAAAAGTGTTATCTTAACCTCTATGCTACATCGTGCAAATCTGCGAGCCAACATGTTACAGCGAACCGCCATAGCTCTCCTTTCCCTTTCGATGTCACCATCGTCTTTTAAATCCTCTGTGACCACATGACCGAGATATTTAAATTCTTTCACCCTGCTAAGAACAGCACCGTTCAGTGGCACAGGTGGCACGTCACCCAGCTTACGACCCTTGGCCTGAAATATCAAGAGCTCACTTTTTTTTGTGTTGTACAAGAGACCATGTGTCGCCGCATATGTCTCGCACACGCCTATCAATTTTCTCAACGCAGCGATTGATGGACTTAGCAACACCATGTCGTCTGCATAACTGATACTGTTGACACAGTGACCATCAACCGAGCAGCCGACCCCTGTGTCGCCCAGTTCAACAATCAGCTGGTTTATGTACAGGTTGAAAAGTGAAGGAGACGTCAACCCTCCCCTGTCTAATCTCACTCTATTTTACTACGCCCTACCTAATCTCACTCTATTTTGAAGTAAGCAAATTTAAGTGTAATCAAAAATTGTTGTAATTTTGCAACAATTAAGAACAGATTTAAAATACCCAGCAATTTGGGTATTTACCCAATCTACCCGGGTAAATACCTAAACACCCGGTATTTACCCATCGCCCATCTCTACGCGAGGGATCATAGTAGGTAGCCTTCCCTGCCTTCCCTGCGTTCTAAGATGCCCTGAAATCGATTAAAGCACCCGTAATCGCGTTACGAATTAGTGTCAGCTGTCAAAAGTCATACTTTTTTTGCTTTTCTGATCGCTGACAGCGCCGAAAGTCTGATTCGGAATGCGCCCCTTATTTTCGAACGAAAATAAAAAATGACAAAGTCAAAGAGAAACGACAAACGTCAACAAAACAAACGGAACGGGGCGAGAGAGATTTTTTTGCAGAAAAATATGTCAAAGTAATTAATTTATATAAACTGGGCTAAACAAAATGAATCATGAGGAAATAAAGTCGGTAGTACAGGAAAAGTTTTTATCCAGCGAAAGGGTGACAGCGTTCCTATGCGACGCAAAAGTGTTTCACCAGGACTGGGTGAAGAAAGATCGTCTATTGGCGATCGTCGAATATGGAGACGAAAAGGCCGTATTTTGCTTGCATACATCTTGCTACCCACCTAAATCTTTTACCGACTTATCAGTAGAGATAGTGCTCCCTATTGACAATAGTTTTAAATGCGAGATAGATAATAAGCCGTCAGATTCAGAGACCGTATTGTACCTCAACCTACAATCTCGTAATCAAAAATATAAGTTTGAAATTCAAATGACTACTCGCGTGGACAACTTCGTAGATGATCTATTTCGAGGTATCGAAGCTGTGAACAAGTTGACAATACAGCCAGAGTTTGTTTGGATCAAAAAATACAATGGTACGCATGAGGATGAAGTAATAGCCCAAACCATGGCGTTGCCTCGAGCTGGAGTTGCCCACACGCAGGGCTCTGCCCCCGTGGCTATCAGAGAGAGCTTAATCAAGCGTAAGATGTCTGATAAAGAACTAGACTATACATTCACAAATAAGTTCTCAATTTTTTGTGGTACATGGAATGTAAATGATAAAGCTCCTGTGATTCCATTAAAGGCTTGGCTAAGTGTAGACAGAGAACCTCCAGATATTTATGCAGTTGGTTTTCAAGAGCTTGATCTATCTAAAGAGACATTTTTATTTGACCAGACATTGAGAGAAGATGAGTGGTACAATGCTGTAATTAATTATCTGGATTCAAGGGCTAGATATGTGAAAGTTGAACGAGTGCGGCTTGTTGGCATGATGTTGATAGTCCTTATTAAAGAGCAGCATATGCCTCATGTACGTAATATTGTATGTGATACAGTTGGAACAGGTATTATGGGTAAGATGGGAAACAAAGGAGGGGTGTCAATAAGATTTGATGTACACAGCACCTCTATGTGTTTTGTGAACTCACACTTGGCTGCGCATGTGGAAGAATTCGAAAGACGTAACCAAGATTTCAGAGATATATGTAACAGAATGAGGTTTGTACAACCAAATCAAACACCAAAAGCTATAAAAGACCATGACCAAGTGTACTGGCTGGGAGATTTGAACTACAGAATCACGGAGCTTGATCCAAGTAGTGTGAAAAAAATGGTTGACGAAAGCAATTTTGCACCAATATTGGAATGGGACCAGTTACGACAACAGCATAAAAGTGGTCATGTGTTTGCTGGATACATAGAAGGCACTATAAATTTTAAACCTACATACAAATATGACCCAGGGACTGACAATTGGGACTCCAGTGAAAAGAATCGTGCTCCTGCTTGGTGTGATAGAATATTTTGGAAAGGTGAAAATATTGTACAACTTGGATACAGGAGTCACCCATCATTGAATATTAGTGACCATAAACCAGTTTCAGCAGTTTTCAGTTCATCTATAAAAATTATCAATGAGGAAAAGTACAGGAAAGTATATGAAGAAGTAATCAAACAGTTAGATAAGCTTGAAAATGAGTTGATACCACAAGTTAAAGTGGATGTCACGGAAATTGATTTTGGAACAGTTAAATACTTAGAACTGCAAGTGCGGACCATCACAATAACAAACATTGGTAAACTACCAGTTGAATTTGAATTTATTAAAAAATTAGACGAAGCAAGTTTCTGTAAAGAATGGCTTATTGTTGAACCTTACAAAAAATGTATAAATGCTGATGAATCCTGCGACATCCAACTCAAAGTACTTATAAACAAAACATCAGCATGCAAGATGAATGCTGGAACTGATAAACTCTATGATATTTTGGTATTACATTTGTATGGAGGAAAAGATATTTTTGTAACTGTAAATGGTACATACCAGAGAAGTTGTTTTGGTTGTTCAATAGAAGTTCTAGTGAATTTAAATCGGCCAATCAGAGAGGTTCCTCTTGGCAAGCTGATTGAATTAGAAAACAAGAGAGATCAGATTGCTTCAAATCACTCCACTTATTCAATACCAAAAGAGATTTGGTTCTTAGTAGACCACATTTATTTGCATGGATTGAAGGAGCCCAATTTGTTTGAGCAGCCTGGCTTACACTCTGAAGTCCTTCAGATCAGAGATTGGCTTGACAGTGGCTCCATAGACCCCATTCCTGGAAGTATCCACTCTGTGGCAGAAGCTTTGTTATTGTTGCTGGAAAGCACAGCAGACCCAATCATTCCTTACAACCTGCAGTCTGTATGCCTGAGAGCATCAGCTAACTACTTACAGTGCAAACAGATTATTATGGAACTGCCGGAATTTAGAAAAAATGTCTTCCTCTATCTCTGTGAGTTTTTGCAGGAGGGTCTTCAGCACAGTTCTGAAAACGGCCTTGATGCTAAAACTCTATCAACACTTTTTGGCGCCATTTTCCTAAGAGATAATCCTAGCCAGATTCAGGAGCCCCAATCTCGAATTAATAAGCAGGTTATAGACAAGAAAAAGGCCCAGTTTGTATATCATTTTCTTGTAAATGATCACAGTGATTTAATTTGTTCTAGATAATTTATCATCTCTAACAACATATAGGTTCATTAGGTTGTCAATACTCAGATTTCCATTAGACAAATATTATATTATTTATTTATTTTTCATATAAGATGTCTTGATTGTATCACATTAGTGATTATCTAATGTAGGCAACATTTGTAACTAAGGAAGTGCCATTTTTACAATGTTGATTCCACACATGTTAAATAATCGCTTTTATGTTATATTTATAAGGCTTAGTTATAGATTTTATAAAAATTATCTTGACAATGCAAATCTCACTTAGCTCCTAATAACTTTATTTAAAACACATCTTGAACTAAAACTCCTTAAAAGATGAGTTTAGATCATTATTGGTTGCAGTTTATTATATTTTTGAAAAACAAGGTTTTATCATTATCACAGACTATTTTTAGTTAGTTAATTTAGTTCTAAAATAATCTGTTAGTACAAAAAGTAGGTACTTATTTTTCCGATACATAACTATTGCCAAATTAACACAGAGTGCTCTAATAATTATTGTATTGTATTGCAATGAATTACATGGTGTATTGTGAACAATAAAAGGTGTATTTTTAAATTACAATTAAGTACTTGTATTTGAATAGCATTTAATAGCAAGCAGGGGTGCATTTTAATTTGTATAATGTAGTCATAAATTCAACGAATGTTTTTATAAATGGCCAATGTAATTTTTTAACCATATTAAAATTTAGGGAAACAATCATTCTTAACTATATTTTATACTTAATAATATTTATTTTTAGCATTAGGGACTATGACTAAGATTGTATTTGCGTTTAATATAAGTACGTACGAAATTGTATCTATTACGCAAAAAATGGAGGTCATTATTGTAACTAGGTTTGAAATACAGGCATAAGCCTAAACATTATTAAATTGTACCCAATTAAATCCATGTTATTCGTTATATCTTGGCTTGTATGCCCCAATTAGCCATCTACGCCTACGTATATGAGCTGTTAATGATACCTATTATAGTTTTTATGTTTTTAACAAACACTCTTGGAAATCCTTGAATACCTAAACTTTACACTGTGGTATTATTACGTTATTTTAATAGTAACATTTTTATATTTAAAAATGTATCTTAGTAACTAACTGACTAACTATTACGCGTATAAATGTTAAGGAACTTCAGAATGTTGTTATTATTATACCTATGTAGTAATTTATTAAAATGTGAATATAAAGACATGAAGAACAATATTATAATGTTGTTTTATTATTTTAAAGAAACATACTTATATTTGTTTCATACTTCAAGGAGACATTCATCATAATTGGCTCTGCTGTTAATTTAGGTATACTTCGAAGTATCGTGAGACTGCCTGGAAGAAATTTCGATAGACCTTTTGAGTCCTATTTCTTGTTGTTTTATTTTTCTGTTATTACGGTTAGGTGTCATCATAGAATATTGTATATTAAAAGGTCAGTGTGTCGTCATCATCAACAGCTCATATACGTCCCCACCGAGGGGCTCAAGAAAAAACATTACTGATGAATATTCAACGTTTTCTCCTACATCTTTGTATCAGAATTTTTGTTAGTTTCTGAACGTTTCCTATAGATCACTGGTCGATTTTGCGACGAAAGCGCGGCAGTTTTGATATCAGCCAATCACGTCGCGGCATTTAAACGTTGTCAAATCAAACCGAAAGGAGACCGCATCCGCAATAAAAACATTTCATAGCTTGAGCGATTTCGGTTTACTTGACTTCCCTGTCCATTGTTTTGAAATTCATAAAATAACTGTTTCAACGGTGCGAAAAAGTTAAAAGTCAGTTCTGTTGATTCGATTTGTTTATAATCCGCCGATACTTGCAGCTTGCAGACGCTTTGATCATATTGTTTCGAATATTTCTTTGTGTTCATCTACAATGTCTACAATGGAAGTTGAAACCAAATGTGAGTATTCTTTGTTTTTATTTCGAAAATTTGCGGATTCTTCCAATAATAATACTTCTTTATCTTTTAGATAAAGAAGTATTATACAACACTGTGTCTTCATTCTTCGTTCTCGACTATTTAGAAAATCTAGACCTTCGTACTACGAAAAGTGGATTGAACCAATTTAAATAATTTTACATTGCAATTCACTTAATTTATTAACCCTGGTATAGGCATTGGAAAATTTTAAGATTCAGTTAAGCCCTCTGGACCTCCCCACATGCTCAGTTTCCTCCGATCGAGGTAACGTATTTCTAAATCCAAACCAATTTGAAGACAAAAAAACAAGTTTTATTTTCTATTGAAAATCCAATAAATATACCTGCGTCTAAACTTATTTCTGACTGACTTGTGTTTCATACTTCAATTTTTTATTTTATATCTTTTTTTACTCTTGATTGTAACTAGGTCGTTAGGTAGGTACTATACATTATTTTTATTAAGTAAGTACTTAATAAGTTACTATTTCCAAAGTAGGATAATCAAAATGTACTGACTTACCAATTATAATTTTATAAGGTGGCTCAGGTGTTTAAATAAAAAACAAAGTAATATTGAAGTACCTACATAACTCTGTTGAAAATATAATATTTCTGTACTTCCAATTAATTTGAGAACTCAAGCTTTGAAGTAAAAAACAATAATATACCTACCCAATTTATTTCTCTATTTTGTTGTGAATACCTACTTAAATAAATTTATCTGTCGTTTTTTTTTTATGAATACCAGCTGCTTAATAATACTTGTGTTCAAATAAATATTGTATTTATAAAATGATCTAAAAAAATTCTAATTACCTGTGCCTGACAAGGTCAATAGAGATACAATAATCATTAGCTTGATTTAATATAACAACACCCATGTAAAAACCTATGGAAAGCAATAAAAACTTTGCATATTGAGTATTGAGTAATTTATGTTTATTAAAACTTTTTAACAAACAATAAATCCTAGGATGAAGCAACTCAAAGTAAAATACTAAGTAGTGAGTAACCTAAATGATGGGTTTGGTTTTTTTTTCTCTACTTACCTATGTATGTTTGCAGATCTACATGATAATAATATACTTACTCAATGCATATGAAGTAAAGAATATTTTTAGTGATAGGCGGCGTTATTGCTAGAAGGCAAATTATTTCAAGCAACTTTGAATAGTACTGGTACCTCCCCTACAAAGGACTCTGTGATATGGCCAAACAACTAACAATTTTTAGTTCTTTTCATTCATTTTATGTATTCAGTGAGGTATTTGGATAAATATCTTAATTAACTTTTACTCAATGCTTTTAGTGCATTAATTGGACATTCCTTTTATGAAAAGAGCTGTAATAAATTCCAATAAATTTATAATCACCATTATTAGTACAAAGCTATGTGTAAGTTACCTACTCACCGAAGCATAAGATTTCTTTAACAGCCATGCTTAAAGCATACAACTTTATAGGCCAACTTTATCACACATTGGTGTCGATTCGGCATACGCCCAACTAAACTTAAAATTAGTCCTGTCACTTTCTAACATTTTTAATTGAAAAGGGACCGAAGATCATCGGTTTTGTTTTTGTCTTTGACTTCACAACTAACTGTCTTTAGTCTTGTTTTAGTGCCTACCTAACACCATGACGAATAAAAAGCCACTAAAATTGACAGTTAGTAGTGAAGTCAAAGACAAATACAAAACCGCTGATCTTCGGTCCGTTTTCAATTAAAAATGATAGATAAAGATAAAAAAGATAAAAGATAATTTATTTTTTAAAAAAGTCTTAAATTACTAGTAAGATGGGGTCTCCATTTAAGCAAAACATTGCCTGTGTTTGGAGGCCCCGCTCTTGCATAACAATAAGAAGGCTGTCTGTATTCCTGCTTAGTAGTTTAGTAGTAACGTTAGTACAACTAACACTAAAACGTCTAAAACATCACGGGAGCTGGGTGAACAAAAGCACTGAAAAATTAAGGTAAGAAATACGTGTGTACCTATGTGTGTGCGTGTGGATGGAGGAGGAGAGGAACTGTTGAGTGGTTAGCCCTACGACTTACGTCTCGGGGTCGGGTTTTATAAACAGTACGTTACTATTGTATGTATTGTCCACTAACCAGTCAACAGCTCCTCTGAGTGTGTGTGTTGTGTATGTGTGTGACAGGACTAATTTTAAGTTTAGTTAAGTTGGGCGTATGCCGAATCGGCACCATTATTTTCCCGTCTTCTCATCGCGTGGCTTGTAAGGACCTCACAGACATTGTTAATAATAATAATAAATATCTTTATTTACTTAAAATATGATGTTAAAAAGATGATAACTAAAGTTTGTACAAGCGTGTTTCGCCACAAAAACTAGGCATGCAAACTTAAATTTAAATATAAAACATTACTCCTTGAGATAACATTCTAAAAATTCTTTAACACTATAAAAATTATATGAATTTAATAGGTCATACAAACGTTTTTTGAATGTTAAAAAAACGAATATTTAAATTCGGGCCTTTGAGCCGCATACAATGCTGTCCATGGTGGACTATTGGTTCTTCTCAAAATTTAGTTGCTGATTCTACTTTTTTTTCTTTTGCCTTTTCTCTATCTGCAAACAGCTTTTCTATCAGCCTTAATCAGATTGGTTGTGTTCTTTATGTCATTAGAGGCTAGCATCCAGCGAAACTAAACAAAACAACTATCAATACTATTATTGGAAACGTTTCAAACGAGACCCATCATTCTGAACTTTAACAAGTGTGCTTGCTAGGACGTTAACATGTTGTTCCAGTCGCCGCTGGTACCTTTGAGCTTTGTTACTTATTTCCTCTTTGATTGTAGGCACTTCAAGGTATTTGTGGATCTTGATGTTTGTTGTGAACCAGGGAGCATAATGGGGAGCATAATCTACTCATAAAGAAAAAGTCACTAAGACCTGTAGCTCATGGGGCAAACTACTAAAATAACAACAATAGGTTAGAATAGAATAGATATATATTTAGTGCAGTAAACATAAGATGTGTTTCAAATGTGTAGAAGGGAGTATTTTTCTGCCTACAAACCGCCATGCAGTTTGGCAGATTTTTTATAATAAGAACATCTCTTTTTTTGGAAATAAATTTTTTATTTATTTTTATTTTATTTTTTTACTTCTATATTGGCCAAAATTTTTTGTATGTCTATCTGTCCATCTGTCCGTTTGTTTCTTCCACTATACAGGTCGCGTTTCTCAACCGATTCTCGTGAAATTATGTGAGCAGGTTCCATAAATTTAATCGATTTTTTTTTCGAGTAAGAGTTTAGAAATTTTAAAAATGACGGAGTTATGAGGGTTGAAAACGTAAAATAAATTCTCGCGAGGACTACAGCTCATAGAGCCACAAATAGACCGAATAACGGCGTCGCGTCGTGCGTGGCTTCCGAAGCACGGAATAAAGTGATTTTGCCAGCAATGTCAATGCAATGTCCCGTTTGGTTAACTGGAGACAGTCTTATTGATAGTATCCCACCCAGATTCGAACCTAAATCCTCTAGATGAAGATCCGACCTGACTTAGAACTCCGAAGTTGTTTAAGACTTAAAAAACGTTGATATTTCAAACACACCGTTTAAAAAACGAAATGTTTGTGTTTGGAACCGTTGGCGACCGTTGAACCGGTCTCATTTATCACTTGGACCAATAAGAAAGTGTTGTTTTGCGCAGGCGTGTGTCATCCGACGACCGTTGGCGGTTGGCGCAAGGACGACCCGAGGTGTTATTCCGTGTTTTTTATATGGATGGCTTTTTTCCGTAACTGACCTTACAAAAATGGTAGGTAATATCTAGCAGTGTGGCTTTGGACTTGCGGGGGGGGGGCTGACAGCTCAAACCCCTAACCCTCTAAAGGTCGTTCCCATTCCCGAGTTTGGATAGGATATTGCAGGCTGAATCTTCAGATAGTATTAAATAATAAAATAAATATGTGGGGGACAAATCTTCACACACGGCCATCTGATCCCAAACTAAGCAGAGCTTGTACTATAGGTATCAGACAGCTGATATACATTACATAAATATATAAATACATACTTATATAGATAAACAACAACCAGACACAAGGCAAACACAAGCGCTCATCACATGAATGTTTGCCCTAGGCGGGATTCGAACACGCGACCCTGTGCGTCAGAGGCAGATATACTACCACCTGGGCTACGGAGTAGTCCGAAGAAAGATGATTCCGTGCTGCGGAAGGCACGTTAGGCCGTGGGTCCCGGGTGCTTTCTACTGGTGTAGTCGTTTCACGATCCATGTCAGCGGTCTTTGGCGGCTCTAGGGTTCGTGAGGTCGATTATGGTTCATCGTGATGAAGAAGAAAAAATTAATAGAAACTCGAATACCGGTTATTGCTGTAATAATTATTGCCGTTTCTCTTTCGTTACGGGTTCCAAAAACCCCACCAATTTATTTTCTGGATTATCAGATCTTTAACAAGTTCAAAATACTACGATCTATGTTGCGATGCTCCGTGAATAATGCCGTCGTCACAACCGTCGTCGCGTGACTCATGCGCAGACCGTTCTATATTTGAACTTAAATCCTCCTTACATGGACTGATCTTACCGGCCAGTTCGTTATGCCATAATTTGCTGGGATTTGAGTTAGACTTTTCTAATTTTGGAGTACGGAACTATTTAAATATCTGTGTACGGAACTTATACTTAGTATGCTTTGATATACTCGTTTATTTAATGGAATATGTACCCAGATGATTATTTGTTATAATATAGAAGACATACAACGTCCTTAACTAACGTAAGTGAAGTAGTTATATCTTAACTGTCAATAATATCGTAATTCAATATTGGATTCGACTACAGACAAAAATCATTATATTTACGATCTTAATTATTATTTATTACTCGCTAACATGTACAATTTGTGTCCGAAGTACTTAATTCTAAAACAACAGTAATTCTCTCAATCAAAAATTACAACTAAACTATGCCGAATAAATAAGTATATAATTGCAAGTAAACTAGATGTCAATCATATCTTTAGCATTACATTCAAAAAATTCACTTACATTATAAAAGCATTTCTTAACTAAAAATATTTTTAATTTCCTTTTAAATATGTGCTGTCTGTTCTCGACCTTCAACTCTGCAGGCAATTTATTGTATAATAACTTATTGTATAACTTGGCTTGGTTTGATACAATACTCCGTGTTTAACTACATTTAAATGAGGTGTAATCAGAGGCGGGATTTCAGTTTAGTTGATGTCTGATCTTATACGGCCTCACCAAGGGTCTCGACCGTACCCTGAATTAGGGCGATCAGACCTTATTTATTTTTATTTTTTACATTGTATGGGTTTACTCTTGACCCCGATCCAGCCCGAGAGCAGGGATGGGATCTACGATGTAGCGAGCTTACCCAGAAGGAGCTGACCCTGTGCGGGTTGGTCACGGTGGGGTTGGTCGACTTCGCAGACATTTGAATTTCGTAACTTCGTGTTTTCTCACGATATTTTCCTTCATCGTAAGAACGTCGTCTCGGGAAACGTAGCGTGGAACGCCCCCCTGCCAGGTGGACTGATGACCTGAGGAAGGTCGCTGGTGGTGGCTGGATGAGGAAATCGGGTGATCGTGCGCTTGGTAAGGCTTACGTCCAGCAGTGGACTGCAATAGGCTGATTGATTGATGAACGTCGAATAAAGTTACATATACATTTGAAATTCAGAAACACTTTGGTAAGTTGTGGGGTTTGAAGTGTACCCACGTCTTCCGGTCGGAAGGCAATGGCTCTAGCTACTACAACACCGACGACGTAACTGACGCTGTGAACTGACGTCAGTCAGTGCAGGATAGACGAGCACTTTTAACAAGAGTTAACATGCAAGCGTAAAGGCCGATTAACATTGAGTCAGTAACTGACGTCAGTCAGTGCAGGATAGACGAGCACTTTTAACAAGAATTAACATGCAAGCGTTAGTGTGTATAGGGCGCTCGTCTATCCAGTGCCCACTGACGCCAGCGACTGACTCAATGTAAATCGGCCTTTAGTGTGTATAGGGCGTCTATCCAGTGCCCACTGACGCCAGCGACTGACTCAATGTAAATCGGCCTTTATGCAGATGTCTGTTACGAAGTCTATACTCCATTTTATATAACATTGGAAAAAAAAAGAAGCAGTGACAGGCAAACATTTTAGCACAAGTTCAAAATATTAAGAGTAAATAGGCTCAGGTAGGTCTTATTAATGAATTATTAGATTTGTTTTCTGTATTGGTTGCTTTTTGATATTAATCAAAATGGCATTATTCACTTATGAGACTAAATTACTTTCTAAGAATAGGGAACCCCGTAGGGCAATAGGACTTTCCTTGTGAAATCGAATCAGAAACGATGAGATCCGCAGGCAAACTAAAGTTCTTGACATAGGCCGAAGAATTGCAAAACAAATCAACAATGTTTGTGACCGCTGTCTTCTTAGGTCTTTTTAGGACACACTTTACGTGAATATTAAAAATACGTGCTACGCGAAGTGTGAATATAAAATAACTTTTTACTTCTTTCCAATCCTATCTGGGAAAAAGTTTAATTATCGTAGATTCTCGATTCTTTAAAGTTTAAGTGCTTATATAAGTAGCAAAGATCGTTGCCCCTCGCTTTTCTCCCCAACACAATACCATTGTTTTCAGCTAATAGTCCGTGAAGACGATATTTATTTGGCTTCTACTTGTTTCACATTAGGTGGTTAACAAACCGTTAGGTTAGTCTAACTGGAATACGGAAACTAGGATTCATGTTTTTACTATCAGTCGGGATTGCCATCCATGTTAGCTTTGACGTCGAAAAATGATTTGTAAAAATCTTAATTCGAATAAAAAAATTTTGACTGAAATTTTTGACTTTTGACTTTGATTTTTCCTCTGTTTTTTTGTAGATAATTTTGTCTTCCAAAATTATCAACAATCTTCAAGTCTCTTTAGTCGTATTATAAGTATGACTTGTATTTTTTTAACTTGGCCTGAATCACCTAGGGGCCGTTTTACGAAGCTACAAGTTACAAATTACAAGTAAAATTTGATGTACATTGCGTAGACAATGAGGTAAAACGATAAGGGCTTCCAGTTTTGGCGAATCGGCTACGCAATGAATATTAAAATTGTAGCTTGTTACTAGTAAATTGTTGCTTAGTGAAACGGGGCCCTGAATGTTAGCTGCTCACATCGTTAAATTATGAAAAATATCTTGTCTAACTATTGGGTGTTCAATTTTAGACTATTCCTAAACATTTGTTGAATGCGAATATTCTTTCCCAAGTTTTCCAATAGAACGAAGAGACCTTGTTTCAGACCCTTCCAAAAATCGGTGCCTGTCAAATTGCAAAGTAGCACTCCAGAGGCAAATTAAATTCAACGCCCAATTCAAAATTGTTACTAAGAGGTCTCTAGGAGGGCTGTCCTGATTAAAAGAACGAGGGGCCGGGAGAGGGGGCGGGGGTAATCGCGTTTAAGGAGATGCGAGCGATAATTTAAAGGTGGACTTATAGCACAGGATTAATATCTTACAGCAAGGTTGTTGTTTTTATTCTCACAGATATGTTCATTTGGGGATCTCGTGAATTTGGAACAATCGGTAGAGGAATGCCCTAGAATTGATCTATACCCCAGAATTCCTAGTAGACCGCCGGCCCAAGGGGCGAATTTCAATGCATCGTATATTCGAAAGAGATGTATATCATCGTATATTGGCAAGACAGCTATTAGTTGTTATTAAATATCGTAGTCTGGGTAGCGAAGTAGGAAGCTTCTGGGAGATATGCCAACCTAAACAGGGCCTCAGATCGCAAAAAATAAACGATCGAATATTGATATAAATGGTGAACAGGGTCGTTGGTGGCATCGTCACGAACATATTAGACATCGTCTTGGTTAGTTTTCAGGGTGAAAACATCCAGCCATTTTTTCAAAAAAATAATCGACTACATACAAGTATTGGCATGTAAATACGTTCAGGAGTTAAGACAGGTCTCAGGCATGTAGAAAACCATAATCTTGCGTCGGTCTCAGGAAGCGTCTAGGACGTCAGGGCAGATAAGTGTATTTCACATATGTGCTCCTGTGAGCATTATTCCTTATTCGAAATTTAGCACAAAAACTGTTTAAGACTATATTATGATCATGTTTAATTTTTAACAGAATTCATAAAGTGGTTCCCAAATGACAGTAAAGTAAACTTTTCAAAAAATTGTTAAAAATAAATTATTATACGTTTGTGGGTACAACTGACGCTAAGCAAAATTTTTTTCATTACTTGAAAACATAAAAATAAAATAATATATGATGTAAATAAATACAGACGGCTCCGTAGCTCAGGTGGTAGTGTATCTGCTTCCGACGCACAGGGTCGCGGGTTCGAATCCCGCCCAGGGCAAACATTTGTGTGATGAGCACTTGTGTTTGCCTTGTGTCTGGTTGTTGTTTATCTATATAAGTATGTATTTATCTATTTATGTATTGTATATCAGCTGTTTGGTACCCATAGTACAAGCTCTGCTTAGTTTGGGATCAGATGGCCGTGTGTGAAGATGTCCCAACATATTTATTTATTTTATTTATTTATTATTTACAGTGATAGGATGATTGATCTTATACATCTTCAAATAAAATTTACTAATCGCTGCCCTATTATTGCTTTGTACTAACTCCACTTTTTAGGTAGTGTGAGTTTTTTGCATCATGTTAATGTGTATATTTTTCTGTACTATATATCCACCGATTGAATTTTACATATCTCGTAAAGTCACTGAGATACGCAATATAGGATTGTATTACATCCATGGGTCGAAGAAATGTGATGTGTATTGTTTTGTTCTATATCCTTAACTAGCTGTTGCCCGCGACTTCGTCCGCGTGGAGATAGGTTTTGCCCGCGACGACCGAACTAAAGCAACTAACACACCCTGCTCGCGCATGATGCCCTCTTCTCTTATCTTTATCTTTCTTTATCTCTATCTGACGCTAAGCAAGAAAGATTCCGCCATGAAAGATTTTAAAATCGTTATTGTTTTCGTAATCAGCGACCCGATAAACCATACAAACGATACTCATATTGATTTTCAGACTTTGTCACCCCATTTCCCCCTTTTAAGGGTTGAATTCTGAAAAAACCTGAAACACGTATTTATTTATTTATTGATAGGAGTACTCCTGTGAAGTTTCGAATAATATAGTGTAACTAATCTTGTTTCCCCATACAAACTTTGCACCCTCGTTTCACCCCTTTAGAAGGTGAATTTTGAAAAATCTTTTCTTAGTGCACCCCTAGACCTCTTATCTCTAGACCCATCGGTTTGGGATTTTGGTGCGTTGATATGTCAGTCACTCAATCAGTCAGTCAGTGTCTTCTTTTATATATTTAGATATTATGTTTAAGTGAACGAAATACAAAGTATTGCAGTATATCCATCATAATTTAATTGTGTTTCTGATGGTACAAAGCAATATTAAAAAATTTTGCACTTTGCTTTGTTCTATATCTAAGCATGTCAATTTGACTCATCACATTTATATCGTTTAATTCCACTTTTAGTCCACTGTAGCGCATGATCACCCGCTTTCTTCATCCAGCCACCACCAGCGACCTTCCTCAGGTCATCACTCCATCTGGCAGGGGGGCGGCCCACACTACGTTTCCCGAAACGCGGTCTCCATTCGAGAACCAGTCTGCTCCAACGCTCATCGGTTCTGCGACAGACGTGGCCAGCCCACTGCCACTTCAGCTTGCTACATTTCTGGACGATATCCACCACCTTGGTCTTCTGCTGCATGATTTCATTACGGATTTTATCCCGTAGCGAAATACCAAGTATAAATCTTTCTATAGCTCGCTGAGTGACATGTAGCCGGTGGGCCAGCTCTACCGTCATGGTCCACGTCTCGGCTTCGTATGTCAAAACGGGTAAGACACGCTGCGCTGGTTATAAACCCTGCTTTTCAGACATTGCGGTAGTGGCGACGAGAAGCTAAGACGCAGTTTCCAGAATGCTGCCCAGCCCAACTGTACTCTTCTTACGATTTCACGCTCGAAGTTGTCTCTACCCAACTGCAATTAGAGAACAGTTTCGGAGAGATGACATCCCCCTGTCTCACTCCTCTGAGCAACTGGATGGCTTTTGTCTTATGATTCTGTACATGGACGGATATCGACGCCATACTGTATAGGCTTCTCAGTACCTCCACTTACCGCCAATGACTTGGCATTGCTGCGAGGATTCCAGAACAGCCCAGGTTTCGATGGAGTCGAAAGCTTTTCCGTAGTCCACAAATGCTAGACACAGCGGATGATTATACTCTTGCGACTTCTGTGGTCTACGGTACTGAAACATTTTCCAAACCCAGCCTGTTCCAGAGGCTGGAAGGCGTCAAATCTTGCGGCGAGACGGTTTGTGAAGACTCTTGAAAACAGTTTATAGACGTAGCTTAAGAGCGCAATCGGTCTGAAGTTGAGTTTTATCTTCTTTCTTAAAAAACAGCGCCACCACGCTATCACTCCACGCTTTCGGGGTAGTTCCATTTGCTATGACGGAATTAAATAGCTCCTTTAACTTTCTCAGTAGGTACTGGAGTGTCTCCTGTTCTGAGAAGCTCGGAAGTGATTCCATCTCAACCAGGAGCCTTCCCATTTTTAAACTGTTGAGAGCCCTCTCAATTTCGTCTTCGTCTACGTCCGGGAGATCTTCAGTGAAATGGCGTGTCAGTGTGGCTCTTGGGTCGTTTGCGTCAGGCGGAGGCTTTGGGACATGCGAGGCATATAGACGGCCATAAAAGTCTTCAAACTCGGCGAGGATTTCCGGAACTGATGTGACGATTCTGCCTTCCAAGTTTTTGAGCTTCGTTAGGTGGCTCCTACCCAGTCTTTTAGCAAAGACTTTTGACCTCCGATTTTGCTCAATCGCCTCTCTTATGATATGAGTTGCGTATTGTGACTTCAGAAATCTCGTCTCCCCGCCTTGCGGACAGACGGTGGAGGTCCGATGACGAAGCTCCTCAATTCCAGAGTCCCCACCGAAAGTTTAGACTTTTGGCTACCCCGTTTCCCCTTGAAGTGCCTAGTTCCCACTTTGCGAATTACTCTTGACACACTTTCGAGGTCCTTGTTCTCATCAGCCGTGGATTCCAATGCAGCAAAACGATCGCGCAGTTCCAACTGGAACGCTTCAGAACCATGCACGGATTGGGTCAGCATTGGACGAAGAGCCGATTTCACCATACGACTTCTCTCAACTCTGAAGTCGATATTTAGAGCCTCCTACCAGTCGGTGGTCGGTCACCGGTATTGAACCTATTGACCACGGAGACATCCCTAAATATGCGCTTCTTGTCCGTCAAGATGAAGTCAATCTCGCTCTTTGTCTTACCATCGGGGCTTTGCCAAGTCCACTTCCTATGGGGCTTCTTCTCAAAGAAGGTGTTCATGCAGAACAACCCTTGCATGTCTAGGAAGTTTAACATTTGCCCTCTATGGTTTCTGAGCCCAATACCGTGCGGCCCGATGCGCGAATCGTCGCCTTCCCGCACTCCTACCCTGGCATTAAAGTCCCCCATGACAACAGTGAAGTGGGTCTTGGTAGTGTTATTTATGGCCTTTGTGATATCTTCATACATGGCTTCGACCTCGGTATCCAAGTATGTAGATGTCGGCGCATATACTTGTACAACCTGAAAGAGAATACCTCTTGGTCAGTTTCAATACAAGGTACGCTACCCGGGTTGACACACTGGACACCTCCAACACGTTTTCACGGAGAACCTTGTTGACAAGGAAGCCTACGCCGCCTTGTAACTGTTGGTTACCCTCTCGGAAGTAGAACAGGTGGCCGGATTCTAGGGTCGTCGTGTCCTCTCCTTGTCTTCGGGCTTCAGACAGCCCCAAAACGTGCCACTTTATGTTTTCTAGTTCTACCTCCAATTGCTCCAGGCTTTCGTCCAACCGTTGACAGCGTCCGTTAAACGTCGCCAAGGTCAGTTTGTGGCAGCCATCCGTAACCCGGGGATTCTTAACACCCTCCGCCCTACCGTGACCGAGACCACTGCCACTGTGGCCCGGATTAGTAGGGCTGCCGGGAACTGGGGGCCGTATATTTGGCGCGCTGTCCATTAAGGGTTTATGCCCATACTCACCACGCTGGGCAGGCGGGTTAGTGGGCGCAGAGCCAAGTCTTGCACCGATGACAGCGCTGCTGCTCGCCGCCAGCCTAGGTACTTAAACTTGGCCTAATAGATGGTTATACCGCCATCGGTTCGGTCGCCAGAGCAAGAAATAAATAATAAATAAAATTTTATAACTTATTGTAAAAAAAAGTACAGTTAATACAAAAATAAAAACATAAAAGCTAACAATATATAAGTGCGATGCCTAAACTGTAAGTATTTACTAGTATCTTAGGCATGTAAAAAGAACGGTACAAAGTCCAAATGCAACATTATGAAGTGAAATAATACTATGTATAAGCAAAACGGTAAATCTTGTTCATAAAAAAAATAAGGTTTTTAGTTTTGTATTTATTGGTTACATTATAATGAAGAAAAAAAATGTTTCTTTACATTCGTTATGGCATTATAAAAATTCTTTCTTTTGATTTTATTTTGTGATTTTTTAAGCAGACGCATTTTTTGGCGGTTTTTTGAAAAGTTCACTTTATTGCCATTTGGAAACTACTTTATATATTCAGTTAAAAATTAAACATGATCATAATATAGTCTTAAACAATTTTCGTGCTATGTTTCATTTCGATAGAATAAGGAATCAGGTGAGCATCATATGTATGTGAAATACACTTATCTGCCCTGACCTCCTAGACGCTTCCTGAGACCGACGCAAGATTATGGTTTTCTACATGCCTGAGACCTGTCCTAACTCCTGAATGTATTTACATGCCAATATGTAGTCGATTATTTTTTTGAAAAAATGGCTCGATGTTTCCACCCTGACCGCGCGCAAGCTTCCTGAAAACTAACCAAGACGATGTCTAATATGTTCGTGACGATGCCACCAACGACCCCGTTCACCATTTATATCAATATTCGATCGATTATTTTTTGCGATCTGAGGCCCTGTTTAGGTTGGCATATCTCCCAGAAGCTTCCTACTTCGCTACCCAGACTACGATATTTAATAACACCAAACTAATAGCTGTCTTGCCAATGTGGTCTCCTTCGAATATACGATGCATTGAAATTTGCCCCTTGGGCCGGCGGTCTATAGGAACTGTAGAGGCTAAAAAATATAATTTTCATTGTTTTATTCTAGAACTAAATATACTTACTACTGACTTAATATTATCTAATCATTGGCCTTGATTCGGGATGTCACGCTCTAATCCTTAATTTAAGTTAGTCCGTCCTTTTTACCTTTTAAAGATTGAAAAGGGACAGAAGATGGCCATTCTAATATTAGAGCTGTCAAACATCGAATTTGAACCTTATGGCCGTGTCGATTGCACAATTTTAGAGAGCACTTAAAACATGAGACTTAAAAATCTCTTAAACTGACAGCTATGCCCTTATTTTACGTTATCATTCGTTCAAATGAATATCATTCGTTCATCACCTCTCTTTCATTGGTCATAAAACGAAAAGGATAGCTGGATTTTAAAATTAGAATCAGAGCATGACATCCTGAATCGAGGCCATTGTTGTTCTTAATAAAATGTTTCCTCTAACATCACCAGTTTAATTAAATAGGATCTTAACAGTAGGTGGTTTGCAAATCCAATACAATCGAGCGAGAGGCAATACAATCCCACCTCCCCAAGTAATGGGCCATTTCGAGAAGCTTTCATTTGCTTTGTTAAAAAACACGCAGAGACTGAACAAACAAAAGCAATCTTCATTTGGAATCGGCTCAGTGCAATACTTAGCAGAACGTAACATAGGATGGAATATAGTTTATTACACACGAGGAAATATTATGAGAGCTTCGCGACGCGTCGGTGGTCTAGTGGTTAGGGCCGCTGCCTACCGTCCAGGAGACGCGGGCGCGGGTTCGATTAAATGGATCCCCACCACGTACCAATGGGTTTCGAATTCATGTGTATTTACGTTTATTCGACGCTCTTACGGTGAAGGAAAACATCGTGTTGAAACCTGCACACTCCTGCGAAGAAAATCAAAGGTTGTGTGTGAAGTCGACCAACCCGCAGTGGGCCAGCGTGGTTGACTAAGGCCTATCGCTCTAATTCAGGGTAGGCTCGAGCCCCTCGGTGGGGATGGGGACGTATATGAGCTGTTGATGTTGAAGGAAATAAACATTAGGTAGAGCATTCGGTTTTCACTACGCAGGTTACGGGTTCGAATCTCGCTGGAGACAAAACAAAAATCACTTTTTGGTTAAGATTAAAACATTGCAATGCAAGCTGATACATGATGACTTCGCCTCTGATATGGTCCGATAAGTAAGACGTTTTTAACACTTCGGAAAGCACGTTAAGCTCTTGGTCCCGGCTATTTTTGCTACGGAAAATACAATCCACACGATAAGAAAGAATTCAAATTTTCAATTCAAATTTTTACTGAATCAATGCAGCGGTTTTCGCTCTATCTCCTTACAAAATGTAAAATTGTCAACAAACCATGAAAACCAATGATTCCATTATGGTCGTGTCCTCTTGTTTGAACACCAAACTGTTGTGGGTCATTTAGCCCCACAGCCAATATGCTTGTTACTAGGTAAATATTGACCTGTATCCCTTGTAAACAAACAGACGACCCAGTCAGGAAATTAATACATTATTGTGGTATGAACGCTTTGCTGTTGATTAAAGAAGAAAAAATGTCGGCCAGCGTTGTACAGGATATATTTTAAGAAGTGTATTTTAAAAGTATGTACTAGCATTATTGCTTGTCTACGTCGTCACCATCATTATAAGAAAAATCTTCTGTTCTTTGTGGTTTTAGTTTGCGCGGTTTTGTCTGTGCGTCACTCACTTCAACAGTTAGTCGGGTCAGTGAGCGCAGTAAGTATAATTTAAGTAATTAAAATTACTGATAGTCTGTTGCTAATTCTGAAACGCTTTTAAATACATCATTATACAGTTCATTGTTAGATATTTGTCGCTAATATTTGGCCACTACCACAGAAGAACAGAAGCGTGTCATTAGTGTGTGTTTCTGTAATTTTTACCTTCCAAATCCAACGAACGAGAATTGGAAGGTTTCGTCTGTAATTGAGTTATTTATTATGTGAAATAAATCTCGATCTATATCGGATTATCACATACGTTTATTCACCGATAGAACAATGCTTTCATTACGAATCAAGAGTCGAAAGCTCCGTAAAGCCACAGGCTTTTCGATTTCCCATTTCCTTGCGGGAATGGAGGTGTAGGATTTCCTTAATACGCTTCCTGAGCTTGATTAAAAGAGTAAGGAAGCGGGTTTGGCATAATCTTGTTTGTCGCACGGATAAACTAATATTCACAAGCAATTTGCGAAATGAAATAGGAAGTTAGTCTTGGAATAATCTACTTCGTGATTCGTGAATTTAAGGTGTGAATTCAATGTTTTTTAGTTAATCAGTACCTATGAGATCCTGACATTGCATCAGACAAGATCTTAAGATCTTCATGATAAACACAGAAGTCCGTACGGGTTATTTTGTGCCAGTGCTAGGTTATTTGAATCACCATGGGAGTATTAGACCTAGGCCTCTAGGTATTTTTGACTTATTAACTGAATGTGATTTACAATCTTCATTGACTACAACAATGTATATGGACTACCTGTAAACAATATTTTATTTAAAAAAAAAAGAAAAGTACAAAAGATACGAGTCCTGTGGAGTTTCTTCTGGCCGTTCTTCTCCACAGAAGGCGTACACTTGTTAGTGAACGGGCCATCTTGCTTTGACGTCGAAAAATTATTTTGTTAAATCTTACTTCGAATAAAGACACTTATCTTTATCTTTATCAATCTCTTATCCGTTATGCACACAAAAAATATCCCCAACATTCGTGTTCAGCCTATACCCTCAGGCTTTTGAAAGCTGCATTATAGTCAGAATAATAGTCGTAAAAACATGGCTGATTCACCCACTTTAATCGATCATTCTAATTACACATTCGATAGTTTCGTTGTTGTCTATTCACACGAAATCGAGTGCAATCTAGCCTGTCCTCCTACGCGGATTTCTAGGATTTTGTACGACAACAACCGTGTTTTGTGAAAAGGATGTCTGTTGATCGATTTTTTTTTATTCTTTGGAAAGAGTCCTGCAGATGATGTGTCTACACCCAACGGGATCCCATGTCTGGGAGACTTATGAGTGATGTAGAGAATTAGATCTGGAGCCTTATTTTAGAGGCGAGAAAATTATCTATAATTTATGTTCGTGTTTCACTTGTTTTGAGTTTTGTTAGTTAACGTTAGAGTAATGTAGACAATTGTAGTGCAATAAGTGCTTGCTTACCCATAAAGAACACCCGAACAAAGTGTCAGAAAAGTGTTAATGGATACGTTCTTACTTGGCTAGAACCTATTTAGCTATTTAAGTTAAAGTTTTAAATTGCTCATTAGTTTTTAGGCTAGATTGTGATATTTGTTTGGGATGTCTTCTGAGGTACACTGAAACTAAACGAAAAAATAAAACCTGTTCTGAGGAAGCGACTATTATTTGTCCGATGGTTTCTTTGATTGGAATTTAAAATAACTTGTGAATTGGACAAGAAAATAATAAGTCTTGTCTTGTCATGGCACTAGTTTGACTTTGTCATCTGACTGACTCAAAAGTCATCGTCGATAACTTCCAAAAACTAACAGAGATTTATGATCAAGGCAGCCCTGCATTCTCGTACAAAGAAAGCTGTTCAGTGCAGCTCCCCTATAAGGCACGAGACGTAGGCGCACAACCGGGCTGCGCCTACGCATACAAAACTCTCAACTGCAATTGCGTTTGCATACCGACCGGTATTGTTACTAGATTTTTTTCTTTTTCATTCTTAATTCGAAACCTGCGTTGAAGACTGAGACATCTTCAACTGTTTTTAAAAGCATACTATTTTTATCATAATTTCTTTCACAACGATTTCTTCAGTCGTATATTTATCAGTTTCTATTCTTGTTTTATTATCGTATGATGTTTTGCTAAAGCCATTCACATAATCAGTGGGTTTGTATTGTGCTCCAGAAGTTGATAATTGGAGACAATAATGTCTAGTTCAGTAACGACGGTTATCGACCCAAACAAAGACGTCTTCGGTTAGATAAGGTGAATCAACTGTTATTATCTTACACTTTTTGTTCTGATGACTAATGGCAGAATGAACAAATAACACGTTAGTAATTGGATTAATACACGCATGCGCCAGACAATGTTTTGTTTTTTTTAGCAAAACTTGTTTTATATTATATACAGTATCAATCCTTACTAATATTATAAATGCGAAATTTTGTAAGTATGGATGTAGGCATGTTTGTTACTCTTTCACGCAAAAACTACTGGACGGATTGGGATGAAATTTGGAGTGAAGATAGTTTGTGTACCCTGGATTAACACATAGGATACTTTTTACGGGAAGAAGTCTTATTCCCACAGGAAAATTTTACACAACGCGAGCGTAGCCGCGGGCGGATCGTAGTCATTAATATGCGTCAGTCTGAAGGGCGTGACGTGAACTCGGGTTGTATCACTTGTATCTCATTAGTAGACATCGGATTTTATTCATTTATAACTCTCTAATTAAAGCGTTAGTGCATATTTTAACCTTTTCTTTCCCAATCATGCATATTTCGTGCATATTAGTCGCTACTAATTACCTCTCGCTGAGAGGTACGAAGAAATGTATGAAAATGTATATAAATGGCGCCAAATTTTAAATTTTGTCCAATGACGTCAGTAAAGTTGATGTAGAGAGGTCTTTTTTGGCGTACAAATTGATACTGGGTGAGCGCTCGAAAATTTAGAAAAATACTTAATTGTATACTGTCATAAAAACTATGCATAATTTTAAAAAGACTTACTTCGCTGTTTTTGTACCGTTTTTAATTAAAATATACAACGTGTTACAAAAAATACCAAAAAAAAGAATATTCTTCATCACAGGCATTTAATTAAAATTTTCCCATCTTTAGCGTCAATTGACACCTAAAATATAGACTATCGATTCTCAGAACGGAAAAGCATTTGTACATCATTTGTGCCTACATTTTTAAAAGAGATGTACTTAAATCAATTTATGTTAGAAAACATTTTCTTTTTTGCCTTAATTATCTTGTTTACGTATTTACAAACATAAATATTATTTTGAAATATTTAGTTCATTATTTCATTAATTTATTATTCCATAACAATTATTTAACAAAGTTTTTTTTTATTTATTTGTAGTTTTTTCATTTTTAAATTAATCGTTCTAATGTGAATGTTATGGTACAAGTAGTACGTAAACATTGGTCTCGAGAGGAGGACGGTAGAAGGGATTTTTAACCATAGCGGTAAAAATAGGCACATTGACCTAAAATTACATATCTGGTCCGAATATTCTTTGACACAGCTGATCGCTAGAGATGGGAAAATTTCAATTAAATGCCTTTGATAAAAATATTCTTTTTTTTGGTATTTTTTGTAACACGTTGTATAAAAGTTGTTTTGATTTTTCATTGTGCATATTTTTGACATATCAACAGTTTTAAGTGCATATTTCGGCCTTTTTAATGCATATTATTTGCATGCATATTTTGGCACTTTATTAGTGCATATAATCCGATGTCTACTCATTAGGTCATCGACGTACGCATAGTGAAAGAAGTCCTGACCTTACCTTCAAAAAAGATCGTCTATGTATTTTTATGTAAAATAAAAAATAAAGTTTAGGAAAATCGATCGATACAGGCGAAATTCAATATTTTCACATTAGCCTTTAATTACCTTAACCAAAAGTTACTTACTACAAGGGAAAAAACTGAAATGATAAAAAAAATGCATGTTAGATTTTATTAAAACTGCTCCAATATGTTTAAGCGTAGTATCGCATCCGCTGCAAGCACTTGAACATCTGCTCCCAATGTGCATATAAAATGTAAGTTGTTCTTGTTCTGTTCTACAACTGGATCAAGCAAAGTGATAATTAAAGTTTTTTTTCTTGTGGCTTTATTGTCTCTATTTCGGCGTAATCCCGATAAAAATACCATTTCTAAAGCTAATTGACTACCTACTTGAAAATTGGGAACTTAAGTCTAAAATCCATTCACTTCCTTACTTTTTTGTCACGTAGTAAGTAGATATTCCCTAATTTATTTATTTATTTACTAGCTGTCCGCCCGCGGCTACGCTCGCATCATGTAAAATTTTCCCGTGGGAATATGACCTTTTCCCGTAAAAAGCATCCTATGTGTTAATCCAGGGTACAAACTATCTTCATTCCAAATCCGTTCAGTAGTTTAGGCGTGAAGGCGGAACAAACATCCAAACATCCTAATATATTTTTACATTTATAATACAGCATGAAATTTACATCGTTTTGTTCCCGCCGTGTTGTGATAGTACCCGTCAAACTGAACAACTTTTCACCAAAAAATAATTTCCTGTGACAAAAAAATTTTGGTCTCTCCATACAAAATGGGTCGGTCGGGAGTCTCACTTTGTATGGAGAGACCAAAAATTTTTTTGTCGCAGGGATTTTTTTTTTCGCGAAAAGTTGTTCAGTTTGAAGAGTACTATCTCTACACGGCGGGAACAAAACGATGTAAATTTCACGGTGTATTAGGGAGATAACAGCTCTTCCTCGTAGCTTAAATGCAATGGGTATATTTTAAGACAAAATGTCCGACTATGTCTGAGCTGGTGTGAAAACACACCCACCATCCAAACTTTTATAATACATGTGCCCGCCCTAAAGGAAGAAAAATAATTGTATGCACATAATATTAAGATAAACAGAGTTCCAATTTTCTGATACGATCTGAACTAAACACTACACCTTCTAAGCCTTAGTTCCTACTGAAATGACAATCTAAACTCACGGTTTCCGACTCGAGCTAAACTAATCTGGGTTTGTCTATCTAACAGCTTCAGAAGCAATTCATCTGAGGTGTCGCGACGGTTTGTATTGTGTCTCGAATTCTCGAGTTGTCGACACTCAGCTGTAGACAAACCGTTGAAAGTGTTGAAACAGCTAGCACCGCTAGGGAAACACGCCAGCGAATGCTTTCAGTTGTTCACCCCAGTATGCAGAGCCGTATTAAGGTTGTTGAGCAAAATATCATCAACCCACACGATGAAGAAGAATGCGAAATGATAGCCAAGTTTTTGATTTTATTGTTCTAACTCGATTATAAAATATTGAGGCCCCAATGAGATAAAATACTCCAGTTAGGTAAAAGATGGGACTGTATGGTAACGAGCTATCTTAGTCGGGCGCAGATTTTCCGCTGTCTGTGAATCAAAAAAATATGATAAACAATCTAAAATTGTAATAAGATCATACAAATAGTTTTTTATATTTAACTTTTTACTACCTAATCAGTTCTGTTTTTTTTTTCTTTTTTTTCGGTTCCCTCACAATCGTTCCCCAAATTCGACTCAGTCCTTGCAGGCTAGGTCATGCGCGATGAACCTCGACAGTTGGAACGATTTGGGCACAATCCAAGCATCAAGCCCCGCTGTAGACACAGATTGATGTTCATGGTGGTTACTCGCAAAAATGTCTAATTGGTTCTGTGCATTTGGCAGCTAGTTCAGAATGAACGTTCAGCTCATAATGGTGTAGTCATCGTTTTTGGAATGGAGCAATAAACCCTCAGATGACTGTTATTTAGTAGAATAGAATGTACTTTACTGCATGATTAGTATTTGCTGGATACAACCGGTAGAAACGGAACCAAAGATAGAAAAGGCCGCCGTAATTATTATAAAGACGAGTCTAATTTTATGCGTGCAAACACAGAATTAACGGTAGCGGATTGGAACAAACTCATGAACTCTTCAGAATACATACATCACGCTCAAAGAATACCTTACGCGGGTGAGTTAAGCTGCAAATGTCACTCAAGTCACAGTCTGAAATATACTTGGTCAACATAAAAGCTTGAAAATTATTTAAAGATAGCACACATCAGTGACAATACACAACCCTAAAAATCCTATATCATTTCTTAAATTCACCATTATCTCCGCCCAAATAAGTCCACTACCGGACAAAGACTTTTCCTAATTCCTCGGTGGCAATATAATCATATTAAACTCCATCGCTAGACGTCTATGCTCCGTAATCTCTCAGTCTCTCAGAGTACTCAAACTTCCCCAAGGCCAGTAAAGGTCCAGAGGCCAGTAAAAATCTAGTAAAAGCCACCGGGGTGGATTTATAACGATGAAATGTTCCCGCGGCAGACATGTCGAGATTGGGATTCCTAGACTAATGAACGCAGTTTTCTAACTTTAAGTAGGTTTTCCTGGAAAGGAATTCTCCCTACTCCCCACAATTTGTAGAGAACTATTTTGTATCACAAGCAAAATAAACACTGGCTTATTAATCGATCCATAATCGTTCAGTTAGACATTATTGTTAGTTGTTAGTATTGTTTGCCAAAAAACACTGTTAGTCAAAAATGATTTCTTTTCCACTTTTTAATATTATCGTAAGTTTAAAGTTTTATGACAGTAATGATATCGATTTAAAGGGATGAGTCTTTCTTTCACTTTATTTTCTTTGTTCACAACCCTTCAAATACTGTTACGGGCTGTCTGACACATAGTTCTTGGTATTGCATTGTACATTGATTTTACTTTCTCTGAAACGTTTATGTCGATAGAGCTGAAGTTTAGCGACAAATAACAGCAATTTGGTTTCTTAGTTAGTAATATATTATAATTTGCAATTTTCTCCCAAATTCTAAAGTCTTCTTTTTTCGCGACGTAAATAAAAACTAGGTGAGACGAAAGACTTCCAAATTCCAGCTGTGTTCTTTAAAGTAATTTAATTGAAACTTTATGCTGCTTGTGTCGTCTGTTCTTAGACTTGTTAGAATAAAGAGGCGTCGGATCTCCTAGAAGAATGATAAACAGTTGATAAATAGCATTTTAAAACTTTTTTCCCCCTTTTAAAGATTTTATGATTTGTATACTTATTTCTTTTATCACCAAAATAACGTCTGTTGTGTGATCCTGGAAATAATGGTGCGGAATTGTATCTGATTTATCCAATAATCTAAAATGTACTACTAATGTTTCATCATGTTTCTTTGTGGTTCTCCACCCTCGACCCTGAACCAGTTCCCTGGCCTCAATCAAAACTAATTCACCAAGTTGCTGTTCCTTTATTCAGATCCTTTGTCTGTTCGCCCTTGAGCATTTGAAGGTGATCCTTTCTTCAAGATATCAACGAAGTCAATTACTTAGTGTTGTATGCTATTAAGTTCAGTATCCTTCCACGATGAAGACATACGCCAGAATAAGACAGAAAATAACCTATCGTAAATAGTAGAGGATTTTATTGTTGAGTTTCCATTCACTCCACAAAAACATCGCACATTTCGTTCCCATCACTATTTCGTTGAAATGTTTTGTGGAACGAGAATTCATGCGATCTTCAAATTCAATTCAACTGAAGTTCCTAAAAAAGCACCTTTTTATATTACTACAATATGTGCAGTAAGGATTTTTGATAGATGACTCCCATCGTTGACACATTCTCCCTCTCCATTCCATCAAACATAAAAGCGTCAGCCAACCTACCTACAGTATCGAAGAAAGGGTTTTCAGATCCAAGCACACATGCGGTGAAAAGAAAACGGTCGTAGGCCTGGCCTTGATCGACCCGGCCCGCTGTACGTGTGTCATTCCGTTTACGGCAGTTGGCGATGTCGGTTAGGTCTCTATGTAGCCGAAAGGAAATGTTGGACCAAAACCAAAACACAAAACCACAGTGTTGGATGGACGCTCAGAAAATCATCTACATAAACCAAAACTTGAACAAAAACTTTATGGTGAAAAGAAAATACCACAAACCATATCATAATTTCTTAAATATAGTTATCTGCGCTTTTACTATAGTTGTTGAACATTTGTGCAGAGAATACTATCTATATTTTCTTACCAGTAGTCCTGGAACTAGGGCGATTTGATATTAGCACAAGAATGTAGCAAATGCGGCGGAATAAATTATGCGTAGAATCATTCTATATTGTGTCAAAAACTATTTATTTTTAACTGATTGGGAAAATAGAATTCATCTGAGACAATAATGAGTAGACCATAAGCTTATCTGATACTATACGGCGGTGAAGACTGTTTGTCTACCTTCATTTTATGTTCTGTGGACTAATGTGTCATGGTCATGTCATAGTTAATCCATAATTAAATGCTGGTTGGCGTGCATTACTAACCCTATCGACAAGTTTTCATTCAAGGCCTGCACATAACTGAATGTGACTAAGTATAACAATTTTTCGCATCGACCGTATAGAATTATAATGCTGCTGTAAAAAATAATCAGAGTAACACTGCATTATTGATAGCACAACGGAGGGCGTAGCAAAGCACACAAGTGTTGATTGGGCAGGAGACGACAATAATAATAATAATAATGCAATATTCTCATAAAACCCAAGATTTTTTAGAAGTTGTTTGATAGGGCGATTTACGATGATATTATAACCGTGACAAGAAATCGAGTATCAAAAAGTAATCCATCATTTTTCTAAGCGAAAAAGGCGAAGGAAATAGCTTCTATAATAAAGATGTTGTTATACAAACTGAGCATCATTATAATACCGCCCCTCTGATCGACCCCACTTGATATTGAAAGTCAAATCGAATTGATGTTCCACCCGCGAGAGTCGTTGAAACCGATACCACTTATTTTTCATGGATTTGCTTTTCAATATTGTCGCCGGATTGGTGACAGTTTATTCAAAGTCTATTAGCCTGTCTGCACAGTTTTGGAAAGAGCAGCAATATTATGTTGGGGTAAATACTAAGTTTTAAAGTTTAATCTTTGGCTGACACGCTATCAGAATTTTTAAGATGTTGAACTTTTGTTTTCATATTTCATGTCTAAGAGATATTACGGGCATAATCTCGGGGAAGCAACGCAATATCCCGGGTCGAAACACGTGAATTTTGCTTCCGAAGATTCGCTCCAGATGGGTAGGAATTTGTCCCCAAGGTAGTTAGTAAGTAATAGCCATATGGCGGCGATCTGATATCCGGCGAATATTGGAACTTATTCCGCAATATTATATTACTTTATACTTATATCATCTTGTTGTAAGTTGTAATCCTCCTCAGTGGCAATATGGAGCTTGCAAATATATATAATCTTCAAAGTCGATCTTACTGATAAATTTGAAAATATCTCATGAATAATTTATGTGTTCATTAGATATTAATGACGGTACTCCTGAGCTCTGATTACTTATTTCAGAACGTGAAATTCATAATTAAAATCCGATCGGGGACTCTTACCATTATTTTTACAGATCCTTTGCCTAATTACTTTCCCCTTGCTCCTGTCTGGGATATTTACATTTTTAATACAATCGTCTATTATGAGCAAAATATTCTGAGAAAAACGTGGAAAAGAAGGGTGTTCGCTACGCGTCCTTTCCTTCATTTAAAATTCCTGGCGTCTCCAAGTCCGCAGTACACACGTATCCCTAAGTTATTTAACTCACGTAATCGCTCGTGCTTCTCTCCTCATGTAAACATTTTCGTGAAAATAATGCGCAGATAAATTATTTCATAATAATATATCAAATATGTAATACCTATGTATGTTCGCATGTGGCATAGCAAACCGCGTCATACAGCTGTGATGTTTAAACAAAGCCTGAAACAAGTCAAAATCGATACGGATGCCGTCGCAGGCGGACGCGCGCCGCTGACTTGAAATTATATTCTGAGCCAAATCCAGCCGGCACGTGACTCAACTTGTTGCCTGCTGAAAGGGACGAGGCTATGTCAAAGGGCGAGAATACATATTGCTGCGATACTGCGAACTGTGTCTGTGAGGCGTCTAGGCGTTATTAAGGCTTGTAATGCTTAACTTTCCTTTCTGTTGATGGCCTTCAGAGAACCGCTAAGTTCCGTAGTTTTTTCACGTATCATTAATGATTCAGCTTACACCCAATTAAGCTAATGATAATAATTTAGCTCGCACCTTCTACCTCGTACAGTTTTAGTTGAAAATAATTCAATTCAGTACATAGCAAGTAAAACCTTTATTGAAGATAAAGATAGAGATAAAGATAAAGATATTTTATTTGCGATAGATATGGTAGATACAAAGATGTTAGTATGATTAGAAATAAAGCACATATATAGCCTAAGTTGAGAAAATAATAAAAGATAAAACGTGAAATAAACTAGGATAATATTAATTAACGCCACAAATATTATTATAGTGAAGTGACCATAAACTCCCAACAGTAATAAGCGACTAAGCAGGAATTATTAATCTTCCTGGCCCTTGTCGGGCGCCACTTAGCCGTACAAATTAATTTGTTGGTTTTATGAAATAAATCCCCGGCTTTGTCTTATTATAACGTATACCGTTAATAGGCTCTTTACTTAATCTTCTTTTATTACATTTTGTACTTTAAATAGCATTATTTTATTATTATTGTATGTATTGTTTGATTAATCTTTGGCTATGTCTGTCTACCAAGTTTTCCGTATACAAACATTAATCTTTTGATAAAGTACAAGTTATATCTTTGGTAAACAAAGTTTCGTTATCATTTTAGTCACATTTATCCATAAAATGAACGACAAAGTTATATTAAGGAAACTAATTTATCACAGCGGAGATATGATCTATGGAGTGCAGACATCCGAGGGTGGACTGCACGGTAGGATATCTTAAATCTCATGTCCTTTTAATGGAGTGATCAAATTGTTTGAGCTGTAGATAAATGGGTTTTAAAAAGCTTTAGAAACCCTCTTGTTTTTTTTGGGTATTGCTAGTTTATAGGTTTTTGCTTAGATTTGACAGGCTCTTTCAATGTTATCTATTTCAAATTTCTTAATTAATATTTTTTTTTTACTTTGACTAAGTTTTTTGTAGAGCGAAAAGCTCTCCACAATGTAAAATGAAAATTATTTACTTCTATCTGGCTTGACGGCTAAGCTAGCTCGTATTTCATGCATTGTACTTTGAGCAGCATTTACAGGAGTATCGGTATACCTAATTGCATGTCAATACCGTCAGTCAGGCGGTCGCCGCAAGCGGTATTTCCATGCACCAAGTGAGTGCGGCTCAGTCCTGGAATTCCCGATTATTACCGCAGGGGACGAGGTTGTTGCCCGCATCGACCGCCGCACCACTCGTGTTACCAGTGCACGGGGTTACACCACCATCGCCACTGTAGAACCAAACGTTCTTCAAAGTTAGGAGTTCAGAAACTTCAGACACAATCCAACCGGTTTGATTAGTCCATTCCAGTCTTCTAGTAATGCTGCCAGTTAATCCAATATCCTTTTGAAGAAAACTTCCTCAATTTGTGTCCGTTGAAAGATTTTCTTTGAGGCGTTAGCGGGTCCATCGACAGATTTTAACCGGAAATCAATCGGAAGCAATTCGAGTAGCGAAACAAATTCAGCGTGGCGTTGCCGGCTGTTAATTGGCTGCGGGTGGCGGCGCCGAGACGGCGGCGGATTCCGCCGCATGGCCCCCGCTCCCCCCTAGTCCCCGCACCACCCGTTAGCCGTTTTTATGAGCGAGGAGCTTTCGAGGCCCGCGAGTCTGTACGAGTCTTAAATTAGTTCTTCCTTATACCTAGACTCCCACAGTTGCTATGTCACAAAATTTTCCAGAAACGTCGTATCAAGACAAGTGATATCGTGGTTTTACTACGACTGGTTAAACAAGATAATATTTAACCCTCTGTCAAAACCGGCATTTTCTAACTGCGTAATTTAACATTTCTATGCATAGCGAGGGTGTTTTACTAAGAAACACTGAGCACTACCGCAGAAGAAATTGGCACTACGAACGACATCAGGGAAACTTCGTAATAGATGTAGTGGGTAACATTATTTTTCCATTTCGTAGGCTTACTTTCTTGTGCGGGTTATCAAGTTAGGTCTGGTGTGCGGCGTGCGGGGTGTCCGCAGGACGGGGGGGTGGCGGCGGGGGTGCGGAGTGTGGATATCGACCGCCACCCTCCCCTTGGTTCAGTTTCCGGGCGAGAGTCGCGTAGTCCGCCCGCGCCGCGTCGCGACTCCGTCATTTGTTAGATAGTCGATTAAAATCCGTCACCATGCTGATAGGACTTGTCCGGGACTCGGTGATGCAGTGCTTCTGCCACTCATGCCGCGCGCCGGTTCTACCCGCAGGTTGGGCAGCGGACCCGCTAAACGCCGGTTTCTCCATCCAAAACGCCGGTGACGCCGAACCACTCTTGCTGCGGAGACAAATGCCTCGAAATGTTCTGGTTTATCGCAAACCGCACTCATTTATTGGTCTTCATTGAAAATTTTAAGGTTTTTCGTTTAGGAACTCCTGCTTTTAGCAGTATGCTTATGCTTTATTTTTCAGGAAGGTATACGACTAGGTACAGTACAACTATGCTTCTGCGGTGCTTTTTCGGCAGTCCATTGAAAATAATCTATCTTTACAAGAACATCGTGTAATCTGGAGAACATTTGAATATAAGTACTTTAAAATGGTGATCTTATCACCAGATTATAAAGATTTAGAGCTGTAAGATGTTTCGTCATTGATCCTATAAAAAATTCTCTAGTCTATGCTTACGTCAAAAGCCGGCCGGCAGCCGGTATTTCACTCAGATGACATAATAGCACGTGGTACAATGCCGGTAAAGATATCCTGGTTAGACTGTACTTGTCAACTTACGAGTATACCCAAATTGGTCCGATAACTTTCTTGCTCGTCGTAATTTCATCACCGTTATGTAAGAACTTTGTTGATGAAATCACCAAAGTCACAAAAAGTTAAAAGTATTTCTCGTTCCCCCTATCTTGCGTCGTCATCTACACCTTGTTTAGAGCGTAGGTTGGGATCTGTTCCTGAAGTTTCTTGAAATTGTATTTGGGTTTGCATCTTTTATGAGGTCTCTCTAATTTTCCATGATGGAAGTATCCTGTGGTCATTTTGTCATTTCATTATCTATGAATCTTTTGCGTCAGTTACTTCTGCTATGGGAATCTCCTGTGTTATTTGTTCGCGAGTTAATGTTTGTCTGCGTTATACCAGACTTATCGATTTAACATTATACTGTCCTCCATTTTGCGCACACGGGGAATTCAGCTGCCACATAGTGAGACTTTTCGGCAGCACACATAAAATAATATTGCAATATGTAAGCTTTTTTCAGCCTTTTAACGATCACATCTTATACTAAGTGGTTTAATAACAACTATGTAGATTTGACATGACATCAGAAGCTTCATTAGCTTGATGCACGCGACAAGGACATAATCTTGCTGAAAGCTCTATAACTGTCTGTGTTTTACGACATTTGATTAGAACTGAAACCAATTTGTACATTGATTGAAGAGTCCGTGACATTGGTTTCGCTTTTCTTATCAACAAGCTTTTACTTTTTATCATTACTAACGTTTATAATATTTTCAAAATTATTGTTTATTGTATTATGTATGATTTCAGATGGTTTTTACAACCAAAGTTTACTGAACTTGTTTAAAACTACGCAATTAATTTTGAACACTTTATTAGGGTAATACATTTTAGAACCTCTATCCATTTGTAGTCCGTATCCGTACCCTTACGAATTCACCCGAATTCCTCCACTCTGCACTATTAATTAAACTACTCAGTGACTGGGCTATTTACTCTACCAACCCTCCAAAGGGTGCTAGCGTGCTCAAGTGTATTTAAATTTAATTTGCCTATACACACATGTCAAAATCACCCCAGTAATTGTTTAGGGGCTTACGACACCGGAGCAAATCGGCGATGTTTAATTGACTCAACAAGTTTAAAGCCCCATCGGAAGGTTCAGGGGAGCAACAAGAGGATGATCCCTCTCAAATTGGCGTGTCATTCGTTTAATAGCCGCCTCATGACAATTTCTCTTTGCGGGATGTTCGTCGTTCGTTCCATTCCGGTATAGCTGAAATTATCATTTGCTATTCGGGCTTCCTGTTTCTTTTACATAATTATTTATACGCCACCTTTTTCGGTTTCAGACTAGCATAGCAACTTAAAATACGAAGAAAATCTTTTATTCAAAGACAACCCACATTAAGTTACAGTAGCAACAACGGACTCAAAGGGGATGAAAATTAAATTCCGCGTCCGCACATCCACCCCACAAATAGCTGTTATCTAAATTCTTTTGCTCGACAACATTGTTACTTCCATTTTCTTTACAGCAGAAACACGTACGGTGTATCTAAGACTAAGCTTTAGCTACAAACTCACAATGATGCATTGCAGGTCCGGAGTCCAAAACTAAGCTCGCGTGTTACAAGTTATTTTATGTTCCGCCCGCGAAGTTTACATCGTTCGAAGTTGCAGATACTTTAGCATAAATTCCTTTAAAATTTTGCGAAACAGAATATCGTGTACTTACTTACTTGTATAATCTCGACTCGACAGCAAAGAATCTGGGTCGGGTAAAGAAGACACCTGAAAATCTCTGAAACTGCGAATGCTGCAACTAAGAAAACTAAGAACTTAGTGAAATAAATTGTGTTAGACAAATAAATACTCCCTGAAAAAAGTAATAAAATGTATTTGTCACTTTGTAATGTACTCTTCAATAGTTAAATATGCCAACCTCATCTTATAAAAATGAAAACAGAAAATCGCAATTATTTTCTACAGCTTATTATTGTTAATTGTTTATTTTTTGTTTTACGTGCTAGCTGTTGTTACCGCGGTTATGCAGTTTGTCCTGGTCATGCGGCAGATCTGCTTAGAATGGTCGCATTTTTATTTTACCATTTTTTATGGCCTCAATTAACAATAACCAAGAAGTCTTATTGCTATCATTTAAATTTTAAAGTGTGTTTGTCTATACCTGTCTTCATATGACCCGGATTCATTGCTGTCGAGTGTATGTTACTCGTTTCAGATATGCATAGAAAATACCTGTCTTCATATGACCCGGATTCATTGCTGTCGAGTGTATGTTACTCGTTTCAGATATGCATAGAAAAATCCTCTTTTCATCTCTGCCTGAGCTAATTCTTTTGCTCTTTCTTTTGTTTAAATATTTACGTCTTTCCAGTTAAAAAGTAACGTTTTAGATTTCAAAATGTGTATGTAATCCTATCTGCGTCATATTACCTACTATTCGAACGCGTAAGAGTCATTTATTTCTAAGCCATGAAAATGTATGCAGATGCCGTTTGTTTTACTTGTTATAATCCTATACAAATAAGTAACCACCTCATAAAATGTACTGCGTTTGGTACTCTCTGTGAACAAAAAGCCAAAAACCATCAGCATTCAGTTTATTTGCACTAAAAACTTCTCGCAGCCAATGGAGTTCTCTTGTCCACGAGTGCATTCGCATCGTTGTTGAAACACTTACGTGCTTTCGTATTCCCAAAGGCAGTAAATTTGCTTTCCGCTCCCCCGTTTTAAAGCCTGGCATTAAATATTTTATCAGTTTTCATGTGGTATCGTGCGGCGCCAGAGGGGGCTATGGTTCCTACCAGTATACTGGCTCGCCCTTTCAGCTGAACAATTCCATTTCAAACATGTATATTCGATTACCAGGTTTTTGCGTCGTTATTATGTTTATTTTTAGGCTTTCATTTACTCTTCGGTGTATAGCGATTACCTTTGTTGTGGGTATAAAGGGCGTTTTTGTTGGTGGTTGTATCAATTTCATTGTCAAACATTGTGATGGTTTGGTAAACGAAACGTAATTCTAATTGAGTTATGTATCAACATGAGATGGCGGGTTATATTATTTCTGTCTGCAGGGTAATTTCAGAAGAGGCTTTTATAAAGCATAATAATTATGATAGCATAAATAGGCTTGTTTCTAAAACTCGACACAAGTTTGGAAAACTTCCAACTTTTCAACTTGTATTCTTAGCTGAGCCATAATTCTTTCAAAAAATATATTTCCTCGCCTGGAGCTTTCCGAACTCCGTCTTACGAGTTTTTAAGTATTTAATACCAATAAAATCCAAATGTTTTAGAAGTTTTTGAAAGCAGTAAAAGAAATGCGATTTAATTTTAAGCATAACAGGAACGCCATTTTGTTATTACTTTCCATAATTATATTCTTAAAATGTTATGCTAGATTAGATGGGTGAAAATAATTTCATCTGTTTGTGCTGCTGATATTTTTCTATTCGCAACCTGGACTCTTTATTCCATACGTAAAATTCTACAAATAAGATAAAGTATAATTAAATATCAAGTTAGTTCTGTGTGTTTAGTAACACTTGCACTTCTGCTTCTGAAATAACTTCGGTCTGGTACTGAGTATTCATTAAAATTCCAATGCAGTATTACTATAACATTGCTTATAGATATTATTAGTTATTAGCATTGCTTATCTACCTTAGTTTCCAGTCTTTATGTCGCAGTTTGGAAAGTTTTGATAGGGGCGACAGGCATCGGGCAGTCGCGAGACGCGAGGTAATAACAGCGGGGCGTGAGATGAGGCTGGCACGTGATGAGAATGAGAAGACGAGGCTGTGGAGACATAGACATAATAATAACGTGAAACACAATTCGGAATGTTGATTTTTCCTTCCAAAGTACTAAGGTACAGACAGATAGATGTGACAGTATTGATAACTTGCGAGAAAAAGTCGATGATGCAGCGTATGCCAAAGCATTCTTTACGCAATGAAGCTCACCCAGAGGAAATTCTGAATAGAGCCTAAAATATTTTTTGCATAAAGCGCTCTACCTAATTCAGCTTTATTTTTAAGAAATATGCGATGAAAGTTAAAAAACATACTGAAACCATAGACGACGACGTTAGTCTTGCTTGTAGGGAGAATAACCTCTTGACAGTTGTTAGTTGCGAGATAATGAATGACACAGGGGTGAAGATGGTACGTGAGAGAAATAACGAAGAGCGTTGTGGCTAGCAGACATAGATGATACACTCGACTAAGTAACTTTTGACTGAAATCTCCCTTCATCCAGTCTTCTGCAACAATGATGAGAATAAGATTTACGAAAGCGTGCTGTGATACAGAACTGATTGATTTAAAATGTTGATTTAAACCTTCATTGCACCATTCTTCCCGAACCACGACCTTCATGATTAAAAAGAAGAAGAGCAAAAATATATCAAACGAAACAACGTATTATTTGCTTACTACTCAAATTAAGAGTAACTCAATAACTCAAGTGAATTCATCTGAAATAACGATAGTAAAATTGCGATATAATACAGGTTCAAGATGAAGTTTGTACGTGCAAAGAATATTGAGTAGGTATGGGCTTTGGGTATTTTTTTTTACTGGAAGGTCAATCGCTACGGTACACGTTGCAGACTTGCAGAGACGATGGTATATAGTTGAAATACCTAGATATTGGGCATGATATTGAAATGTGAAACATCGCATTAAATTCTATAATGTAAATTTTAGTTGCTGTTATTATATTTAGAGGAACAACCTAAATTCGAGCTTGCTCTCTTAATTTACTAAGATAATACCAGTTCTGTTCTTAGAAACACTATTAAGATGTAAAATAACAAGCAATGTTCACAAAGAAAATACAGATATATCTAAAATAAATAATGGTTCTAACGTAAGCTCTGACGCAAGTGCGAAAGTGGTGGAATGAAATCGAACTAATCAATACGCGTCTGAACACAAATGTTGGAAAGGTACAGAAATTATATCCAACCAAATACGCGTATATTATGACATTATGTGAACTTGGGTCTGGTGATGTAAATCTGCTATTGATTCAAGGCGGTGCCAATCCCTCGTTTACAAAGGCAAGGGCTTCACTGAATAGCCATTTCCATGTAAGCTACATTGTAACCGATAGCTTAACCTCATAACATAAATGTTACGTGTGGGGTTGCAAAAAGTACTATGCTCTTGGTTTGCATTAGAACATTTAAAGTACTCCGTGAGTCGTAGCCTTTTGCAATGTTTTTACGCTTCTATCGCTACGAAGAAGAAGTTGTGAATACTGTGTGAAAGCGGTTCTTCTCCGATATGATGATCATGTGGTTTATTTTGTGCAAATAAGATTTGACATATCTCACGCTCACGCCTCGAGTTATCATGGGCGCATTCCGAATCAGACTTTCAGTGCTGTCAGCGATCACAAAAGCAAAAAAATGTATGGCTGATAGTGATTCGGAACGCGATTATGGGTACTTTAATCGATTTCAGCGCATCTCGGAACGCAGGGCTTGTTTGTGTCACAAAATATAATTAAAAATAATTCATATTTTTGTGGAAAAGCACGGTTGAAATCGGATCCTACAGGTATTGAATCTGTCACAATTTCTTTCCTCAAAGTTGAAAATATCAAACTAAAAGCCTCGTAGTTCCACCTGCAAGCACTGGAACGTGAAACACGTACGAAATGGCGATTTATTCCGCAAAATTTTTCACCTCCACCCCAATGTTCATGGACACAGCGCTAAATTCTGCCCAACTTTTATTTTAGTTTTACTGCGACGCAGTACTTTATTGCTTTTATAAAAAAATTATGTCGACAATTTTAATGACACATTTCGTGACCGCGGCGGGGTTTATACCTTTATATGAGTATTCCTGAATGTCGATGTTTATCTGGAAATGGATTAGATTGAAATATAATATCGCTATGTGTAGTCGAATAAAAGTCGTCGACATAACATCATCGACACATGCAGGCAATGACGCCGTAGGGCCGTAGCTAATGATCACCGATAGCTAGCTATTAGCACAATGTAAACTAGAATGCTGATACTAAGTGCTAAATAGTACAGACAGATATAAGGGAAGCCTGGCATTGGCATCAATAAAATATGTGTAAACAGGAGAGACCAAAACGTAAGCACCTGCCTCTAACGTCATCAATTTGGTATCATTATATTCTATAGATCAACATCTTTTAGAGAAAGCCTCCTTTTTCCTATCGTCCCCTCTCTTCCACTAGCAACACTTCTCTATATTATATTTTAAATCGTCCAGCTCGTTTGTCGTTTGTAGACTTTACGTTCTTTCCTTTTTCAAGTTGGTTGACTGATGAGGATAACTGGCCCCTCTTATCCCCTAGTAGTCGTGTCAAAATATAATATGTCGTTTGATACCAATACTCTTTCAATAAAAGCTTAAGTCTAAAAATACTGCTGAATACAGTAACTATTACCTAGCATGCTACCTAGCAACTGCATACACAATTATTACTGTCCACCTATACTTTGTGGCTTTTGTCCTCCATCTAATCGATGCCGACTACCCGGAGAGTCACGCGAGCTTGGTTGCCCATGGATTCATTACTTTCGGGTCTGTTCGGAACGCTGTTCAAATAAACATCGGCCGTCTGATCGACTAGTCGTAATCGTTTTTCGATTGTCCTCGCCCGCTCTAAATGGCGTGAGGGTTGACTTTGCCTCGCTGGTTGGTACCGTTACGGGTAAAATTACTTTTGATCTTTGCCTTAGGAATTTTGAGCTAAAGCGTTCGTAGCGCTTCGGTTCTGCGTTGTTGTTATTAGCTCATAATATACGTCTCCATTGAAGGGCCTACTCTGGAAGGGCGACCGGGATTAAGCTCGCCCAGTGCGGCTTGGTCGCTGGACTTGCTGAATAATATTCATATTATCATCATCATCAACGGCCCGTTACAGTCCATATTCATATCGAACGAAGCTAATTCACGGGACAAGACAGTCTTCTCTAAACTACAAGTATTAACCATTGTTAATACTTGTGACGAAATCACTGTTTCAAAATTGACTGAATGAACTTTCATCATCAACCCTTTCCCATAATTTCGCATACATTATACAGCACTCCCCCATCCCGGACATTAATGTCCTTCCTAATGGCCTTTCCACTTATTAAACGAGAGAAATGTGCTATGATTGATAGACTGTCTGTCTGGCTTTTTGGGACAGCGAATTTGTAGACTATTTATGGTTAATGGCATGATAATGACTTCAAGAGTAGGAAGAGACACTCACTTAATAGATATTTCAAAATTTTACATTATTTGTATTCGTCTGTAGTATAGGTATATTATGAATGCCAAGAGCATTTAAGTTGCAACAGGCTGTGGAAAAGTAATCTGATCGATCAGTTTTTACACAGGTATTCTTAATGCTAACTCCAGGTTCTCACATAGTTTTAGTTATATATAAGATTGATTAAATAACAAACCTTTGTTTGTATCTAATTTTGTTTGCAATTATTGTCACCTTTCCCATTCATTATTTTATACAAAATTGTAAATACCTATCTCGTGAATTATTACGCTTTAGCGGAAGTCATGTTTCTAATAGTGTTAAAGCCACAGTGAAGTAGTCGCATATAATGAAGTTCAACCCTACACTCACGAACGACACTCCCCTCGTCAAAAACACAAATTTTCTCCCTAATGGCTTTTCCTCTTATTCAAGAGTTTTAAATTATTGGTATTCTGTTTGGAACGCCGACTTTTTTGGCTCACGGAATGTCACGGTCGCTTCATGGAGAAGTTTTTTGTGGACTGTAATTAACTGACTTCTGGGGTCTAGGTGTTTATTGCTTGTTCGTTTCTAGTCTGTCGTTGATACTCCCTAAAGTGATGAAGTCATTGGTTGTTTCAGCAATTTTTAACAGGTCGTTAGTTTTTGCTTTATGTTTAGCTTTGTGCTTCAGATGTATTTACTAAGTTGTTTTATTTGAAAATAGTTAAGTTTCTTCCTCAGTAACAGGTTTGCATTTGTCTCCAAAACACATTAGTACCATACCAACCAGTCTGAGTATACCGATGGTCTCAATCTAAAAATGTGATTCAGAGTTACCCAAGGCTAAAAAAAAGAGTTTCACTCTGGTCTATGGTCTCACAAGAGTGGTGTCGGCGTTGCGTTGGCGTGGCGTTTGCGTTGCGTTGACGTTGACATTATTTCAGCGCACCGGCGGTCGGCACCTGTCAAGAAGCCCGTCGGCAAGCCAAGGACGAAGCAGCCGAAGAAGGTTAAATTCATAAGTAAGTACTCGTATCCTGGGATCCTGAAACGGATATAGGATAATATATGTAGCAATAGAGATTATTTCTGTTAAGCCGGACCAGACGAGAATATATTAGTACTCCGTCAGGCTTAGGTAGTCAAAAAGTCAAAAGTAATTTTTTTTTATTCGAATTAAGATTTTTACCAATCATTTTTCGACGTCAAAGCTATCATGGATGGTATTTTCGGCCATTATTATCCAATAATTTCTCCGTCGCGTTATCGCGTTCTTAATCGCATTTTATGATACGCGTCGTTGGTGCAATGTATTGTGGTGATGGAGGTGTGAAATTAAATGATAAAGAATTTAAGAGGAATAACAATTATTTATTGAAATATATTTTTATAGCAATACCTATACTCAATGTAACGAAGAAAATTGATCGGCCTAATTATACTACAATGAGTAAAATTGAGTTTATATGCGGACATTGCAGCAATACTAATGAGTAAACGTACTTAAATAGAGGACTTTCTGTGAATTCATATTATGTATAGATAATACTTTATCTGCTATGTTTTTTTGTTTCTCAAGTCTTTTTGTACTCGTCCTTTTTTCAGTGTTTCTATACTTACTATAAATATTGTTTTTTTCTTAACAGGCTTATGTATCCCAATGTGGTAATACAGCAGACTAGTGTTGCCGAAAAATCGATAGTTTTACAATCAATAGTAAAACGCCAAAAACATAACCAGTCGATAGGCCTATCGATAGTATTGTTCCTCAATATTACTATCGATAGTTTTTCCGTTTTCAGCGATCGATACTCGTTTTTGCTTAAACTATCGAGCGGCAACACTATAGCAGATGCGTATTTGCAATATAATGTATAAATATTATTGATTTCAAAAACAATATCGTCCATATTGATTTGTCATCGGCCATTCACCCCGGAAAACATGACAATATTATAATAAATAATGCGTTTTATTCTTCTTTTTATCGTGTATAAATAGACACGAAGGCCAACCACCTTCTCTCAGGAGGTGACTCAGTGGTTCAGTACTTGAGACTGCATAGAAGTCGTAGAGCACTTTCTTTTGTTTGTAGATTCGTATCCTCTTCGGGTGAGAGTTGAGACGCGTCTCCAGTATGATAAAGCTACGAGTACTTTTCTAGTTCATAATCCTTACTTACCTGCCAGCGTACTTTTATTAATATTTCCTTGTTGGTTTACAAGAAACTATTCAAATCAAAATCAACGGCCCGTTACAGTCCACTGCTGGACTATGAGCCTCCTCCACTTAAGTGTTTGGTTTTGCCATAATCTCCACGCTTGGCAGGCGGGTTGGAGATCGCAGATTAAAAGGTTACTGTATCAGAGAGCGCTGCTGCCCGTTCCCTGTTCAATGTGTAGTCCCTAAGTCGCCTCTTACGACACCCACGGGAAGAGTAGGGGTTGGTGACAAATGTATTCTACTCTGCCGTCACCACACGACTAGAAACTATTAATTGCGATAAATTGTATAACGAAGAAAAATCTCTATTTCTTATTACTAATATGATCCTCCTTTCGGTCATTGAACTGTCTCAAAAATATCTTCTACTAGCGGTCCACCCGCGGCTACGCTCGCGTTGTGTATGATTTTCCCTTGGGAATAAGACTTTTTCCCGTAATAAGTATCGTATGTGTTGATCCAGGTTACAAACTATCTCCATTCCAAACTTCAACCAAATCCGTTGAGTACTTTAAGCGTGAAGGCGGAACAAACATCCAAATATATATTTTTTTACATTTTATAATATTAGTGTGATGCGATGTGATTTTGTTCATTTATGATTTCAGTGTCTGAGGAAGATTGTTAAATCGATTAGAATCAATCAATTCATAGCTTCTAATCAAACAAACAACCCTTTCCAACATTCTAATAAAAAAAAAAATAAGTTGGTAACTTTTTTTGTTAAGGGTTAAAACAGAACCAAATATACGCACGCGCTTTATTCTTGCCTTATTCATATTACCTACTCACTCTAAGTTTTCTTTTATTCCCTGCCTTACACTGACTAGATACGGTCACCGTCATCCCAAGCTCGCAACGTTACTCAGCGGGTACAAATTTAGCCGGTAGCGAGCGGGTAATATCGGAGCGTAGTGACTCATCGTCAGGGGGTGGGCAGGACCCCCTTGGGTGGGGGAGGGGCGATGCAGGCGGTGCGATTCGCTTTGTCCTGGATAGGTACTGTCTGTGTTTTGATATGGTAATGTTAGGGAAATATTGACGAACATAGTGGCTACTTTTCGTGCTTGTCCTGTTTATAACTAGCTAACTAAAAGTAGAACGAAAGAACACAAAAGTAAAATTGAGTTACTTACACTAGGAACAACATAAGAGACAAAATAAATATTGTAGGTGTCTAATAATTGTTTATTAAATAAATTTCAAATATCCGTTGGTATTTATAAGGATATAACTACCTATGCGATATAATATAGCTTTGTTGCCTAATATTGATATAAAAAAATATCTAACATAAATGTCGCGGTAACGACTGTCGATTTTCATGTTTAGGTAAAAATACCTAACTTCCCATAACAAAGTTTATCAGCTTATTTTCGATCTGTAATCTGTATTAACTACCTTCATCACATGCCAAGTTTCATAGGCGGAGGAATTTCTCGGGTTACAAAAGCCCCGTTTATTGGGCTATCATGGCATTCGCAGTAACGGGGTGAAGGAAGTCCATAGGAAGGAACACTGTTATTGTAAAACGGAAACACTTACGGATCGTTTGGAAATTTGTCTTCCAACGTTTCAGAAACATATCAGTCATTCAATCTGTGGTGAAATCTACTGTTATTTATTTATCTATGGGTGAAATGTTGACGAAAACTGACCACTTACCATGCTGTCCGATTTAATATCGGCTACTTACCAAATACCAGAACAAAAGCAAAGTTAAATAATTATTAAAATTAAAACTCGTGTAAGTAAAATAATTGTCTCTCAAAAATAGGGAATCGGACTACTTTTTTTAATTTTATAAACCCAAACTTCTTAGTTTCTGCTATCGAACACTAAAAGAATTTTTGCTCTATCTTTAAAATTGACCGAGTTATAAAGGTTTGAAATTTAAGATTAGACAGAGAGGCATATACCCACTTGTGACGTCATTTGTTAGTAAAGCCATATAATCTCCATACAAAAAATCTATTTTGAAAGAGACAAACATATTGAAACTTAAAAAAACACTGTAAAATCGTTTTTCAACCGATTCTGTTTTTTTCTTCGCGAATCGTCTGCTATTAATCTATATTTTAAAAATATTTCATAAAATATGGTAAAAGGAACTGTGTCTCACTTGCATAATAAGCAGCCTCAATAAATATATAGGTAATATGAATGAGTAGAGGCAGTAAAAAATGCATAATTTATAGGTAAAAGGAACAAGTTATTCAGACATAATGAAAATCACTATTTACCAAACAGTGTCGTTTGCAAAGCCCTTAAACAAATTGGATCCTTTCGCACCGCGGAAGTACGCAGTAGACGCGACCTTGAGGTCTACAATGTGGTCCCTTGGTATTTTAGGGACGAATGCCAACACCCGCAAACTCACTTCTGTTGACCCTAAGTATGTTACTTGCGTTTGTATTACGTTTTATAAAAACAAAAATCTTGCGAGGGGATTTTCTTGTTATTTATATAGTTGAGTCGAATACGAACTTCGGTCGACCATTTGGTGCATAACAAACAAATATATAGGTAGCCTGCTCTGTCTTAATAAACAATATTATATTTAATTAATCACACTAATATTATAAATGTGAAAATGTATTTGGATGTTAGTTCCGCTTTCACGCCTTAACTACTAAACTCGAATGGAAATAGTTTGTACCTTGGATTAACACGTAGGATACTTTTTACGGGAAAAAGTCTTATTCCCACGGGAAAATCTTACACAACGTGAGCGTAGCCGCGGGCGGACCGCTAGTTCATTATCATCATCATCGTGTTGGTTGTAAGGTCGACAACCGACCTCACAAACCCTGGTGTCAGTGTTATAGAGCCGCCAAAGGCCACTATACTACGAGATTAACCTTACCGAGTTGTTAGAGGCAGTATTATCGTCTCCTGTGTTATCGTTCTTATTTCCTTTCGCAAACACATTAATAAAAATAATTAGTTATACAGCATGAAATTTACATCGTTTTGTTCCCGCCGTGTAGTGATAGTACCCGTCAAAATGAACAACTTTTCACGAAAAAAAAAATTCCTGTGACAAAAAAATTTTCGGTCTCCATACAAAATGGGTCGGTCGGGAGTCTCACTTTTTCAGTTTGATGGGTACTATCACTACACGGCGGGAACAAAACGATGTAAATTTCACGGTGTATTACTATACACCGGGTGCGTATATAAATACCTATAGACGCTATAGAGATCAAAATATGCAGCTAAATCATGCAATAAGTACCTTTGCGGAAGCCAATTTCAAGGATGGTACTACATTGATGTGCATTTATTTACGAGCTTGCGTGCCTATCCCGATGTGGCATTATAATAATAATAATAATAATAATAATAATTTATTTTCTCCACACAATTTAGGGTATACAGAGTGATATTCTTATTCTAAAAGCATTGGCATCAAGATATATATAACTCGTCATGCAAAACCAGTAAACCAGTTCCTCGATGGACAGGTCCTGTTTTAACATCTTGGGAGTGATTTTAAATATGACCTAGTTCTTGCTACTTAAGAGTTCGGAAAGAAAACGTTATATGTTATAAATGTAATGCGTTTCATACGAAAATTAAGATGATCGGATCAGGGCTTGTCTGTATTCTGAAACACTTCGCCACAGAGAGTCTGGAATAATAGCTCGTGTCTGAACTTCAGCCTAAGCGGTTCAACATGACAGACACAAGTTTAGAGAGATGGGATTAATCTACAGTAACTAAAAGTTATCTTCACACACACCCGTTTAGACTCTGAATAACTTGGCATGTCTGACTAAACTAAATTATTTCTAGCTATTATGTACCTACTTAAACATAGACTTAGATTGTAAGTAGGAAAGTATGATAAACCATGAGTATACCGCTTAGACTTAGAATAACTCGCCATGTCTAACTGAACTGAATTAATCTATTTCTAGTTAATATGTACCTACTTAAACTTGGACTTAGATTGTAGGAAGGAATGTAAGTTGAACCTATAATCTAATAATGTGAGTTTAAAACTATTTTAGACCTAAACTAAACTTATCTTAATTATACTTACCTCTTTTTCCATCTGTATGAACTTGTCATAACATTAACTTAAATTATGTTAGTTTCTATGAAGAGCGGTGCCTCCCGACACAGGCGATAAGCCTTTTGGGAGACACTTGCCCCACTTTTCCAAAATAAGTGTTTTTTATATAATAAAGAATTTTTTTTTTTTTTTATTCACTATAATCACGACGCGACAGTTTTAATAATCTAAAGGGTCGGGCCGTGGGCCACACTTATCGACGCATCGACGCGACGCGGCGAAAGGATTTCCTTACTTTGCGCGCGTTAGGCAAACCGTCGATCGCCGTCGATAAGAGTGGCCCGACCCTAATTGATGTTATCTTCTTACTTGAACCGCATAGTTTGTCACCCATAAGTATAAATATTGAATTGAATGGGACCTTCAAGCTATCTTCCGCTGTATCAAACTATTAAATCATTCAATAACTATATTATCGTAGTCTATCAAAACTTCCTACAATTTCAGCCGCCTTGTTTCAAAGACTTGTTTAAAAACATGCTATTTATTTCCGCTTGAATAACTTAAAATAACTTGTTACAGCCACCGAAATCAGATGCCAGGAGATGTCCAAAGGTGGTCTCGCGTACGAAGTCATCTTGGCTGAACCAGTAGGGGTGCCTGCGCCAGTGCCTCGCCGAGCCGACTCTCTGGAGAAGACGCCTTCTGTTGAGGAGATACAGGAGAAGCTCAAGGCGGCTGAAGAGCGGAGGCGGGTGAGTGGATCAAACACTAGCTGAGTCAAGTCAGGTGCCAGGTGATGTTTAAAGGTCTTGCGTTCGAGGTAATCCTGGCCAATCCAGTGGGAATACTTAGTCGAGCCGACTCGTTGGAGAGGCCTTCTGTTGAGGAGATACAGGAGAAGCTCAAGGCGGCTGAAGAGCGGAGGCGGGTGAGTGGATCAAACTCTAGCTGAGTCAAGTCAGGTGCCAGGTGATGTTTAAAGGTCTTGCGTTCGAGGTAATCCTGGCCAATCCAATGGGAATACTTAGTCGAGCCGACTCGCTGGAGAGGCCTTCTGTTGAGGAGATACAGGAAAAGCTCAAGGCGGCTGAAGAGCGGAGGCGGGTGAGTGGATCAAACTCTAGCTGAGTCAAGTCAGGTGCCAGGTGATGTCCAAAAGTCTTGCGTCTGGCTAAGCCAGTGGGAATACTTAGTCGAGCCGACTCGCTGGAGAGGACGCCTTCTGTTGAGGAGATACAGGAGAAGCTCAAGGCGGCTGAAGAGCGGAGGCGGGTGAGTGGATCAAACTCTAGCTGAGTCAAGTCAGGTGCCAGGTGATGTCCAAAAGTCTTGCGTCTGGCTAAGCCAGTGGGAATACTTAGCCGAGCCGACTCGCTGGAGAGGACGCCTTCTGTTGAGGAGATACAGGAGAAGCTCAAGGCGGCTGAAGAGCGGAGGCGGGTGAGTGGATCAAACTCTAGCTGAGTCAAGTCAGGTGCCAGGTGATGTCCAAAGGTCTTGCGTCTGGCTAAGCCAGTCGGAATACTTAGCCGAGCCGACTCGCTGGAGAGGCCTTCTGTTGAGGAGATACAAGAGAAGCTCAAGGCGGCTGAAGAGCGGAGGCGGGTGAGTGGATCAAACTCTAGCTGAGTCAAGTCAGGTGCCAGGTGATGTTTAAAGGTCTTGCGTTCGAGGTAATCCTGGCCAATCCAGTGGGAATACTTAGTCGAGCTGACTCGCTGGAGAGGCCTTCTGTTGAGGAGATACAGGAGAAGCTCAAGGCGGCTGAAGAGCGGAGGCGGGTGAGTGGATCAAACTCTAGCTGAGTCAAGTCAGGCGCCAGGTGATCTCCAAAGGTCTTGCGTCTGGCTAAGCCAGTGGGAATACTTAACCGAGCCGACTCGCTGGAGAGGACGCCTTCTGTTGAGGAGATTCAGGAGAAGCTCAAGGCGACTGAAGAGCGGAGGCGGGTGAGTGGATCAAACTCTAGCTGAGTCAAGTCAGATGCCAGGTGATGTCCAAAGGTCTTGCGTCTGGCTAAGCCAGTCGGAATACTTAGCCGAGCCGACTCGCTGGAGAGGCCTTCTGTTGAGGAGATTCAGGAGAAGCTCAAGGCGACTGAAGAGCGGAGGCGGGTGAGTGGATCCACAGCTTTATTAAACTGAGTGTTCCTGGCTAAACTAGCGAGCTAGTGCTGGGTTGAATCGCTAGAGAAGACTTCTTCTGTTGAGGAGATACAGGAGAAGCTCAAGGCGACTGAAGAGCGGAGGCGGGTGAGTGGATCCACGGGTTTATTTAACTGAGTGTTACTAGCGATACGGTGCTGGGCTGATTCTTGGAATGATGACGATGAGGACGTTTTCCATCGAGGAGATAAGGAATATCATGGTGGCTGAGTGAATCTACAGCTTTTAATCAGGTGTCGTTAACTAAGTCGGTGGGAATGCCTCGTCAAACGACAAGCCGACTCGCTTGAGGCAGCTAAAGAGTGGAGGCGGGTGAGTGAATTCAACACCTACCTTTATTTTATAATAATATCAAGACAATACGTTGAGCAAGCTGAAGTGGCAGTGCCACGTCTGTCGTAGAACCGATGAGCGTTGGAGTGAGGGTTCTCGAATGGAGACCACGTCTCGGAAAACGTAGTGTGGACGCCCCCCTGCCAGGTCGGCTGATGACCTGAGGAAGGTCGCTGGTGGTGGCTGGATGAGGAAAGCGGGTGATCGTGCGCTTTGGCGTGTCCTTGGGGAGGCCTACGTCCAGCAGTGGACTGCGATAGGCTGATTGATTGATTGACGTTGAGCGATGTTACCTTAATTCTTCTTTTTTATCTTTTTAGTCATCCTCAACCGCAACTGTAGGCCTGCTGCAGTTTAAGTTTATGCCATACTGCTTGAGCATTCTCCGTCGATCGTACTTCAGCTGCTCTTCGATGCCATCGCAACAACACATTTGTGATCTTCCACTCCGAACCATCGCAAGTTACAAAAACATCAACTTCTTTTATAGAGCTTGGAAGCGAGCAAGATGGCCGTCATTGCGCAGAAGATGGCGAAGATTGAAGAGGCGTCGCGCATCCGCAGCGAGCAGACCAATACCTTCATCACTTCCACCAAGGAGGCCCTGGACGCCAAGATGGAAACCCACGAGGAGAAGCGCGAGGCGTACATCAATGAACTGCGCGCCAGGTTGAAGGACCATTTAGAAGGCGTGGAGAAGACTAGGTAACTCGAAGAAGAAGCATATTTTTAAGACAGGGGAGATGATAAGAAATTTCAAAGAAGTAGAAGTTCGTCATCAACAGCTCATATACGTCCCCATCGAGGGGCCCGAGCCTACCCTGAATCAGGGCGATCAGGCCTTCGACCACGCTTGCCCAGTGCGGGTTGGTCGACAAGTACAAGTTCAATGTAAAGTTAATTAAAAAAATACTACCCACATGCATGTGACATAAAAACCGATACTCATACTCCAAGATACTGTCATTGGCTTAAATTAACTTTGAGCCTAAATAGATAGACTGAATAGAGAACAGTTTGGTGAAGGCATAAGTCACCATAGGGAACCGATGAGCGTTGGAGCAGACGGGTTCTCGAATGGAGAGTGCGTCTCGGGAAACGTAGTGTGGGACGCCCCCCTGCCAGGGGGACTGATGACCTGAGGAAGGTCGCTGGTGGTGGCTGGATGAGGAAAGCGGGTGAGATCGTGCGCTTTGGCGTACCCTTGGGGAGGCACACGTCCAGCAGTGGACTGCATTAGGCTGATTGAATTGAATTTAAATAAGTCACCATTCCTGCATACTCCATTTCCAGACTGACGCTGGAGCAGCAGACGTCTGAAGTGTACAAGGCGATCGAGGACAAGATGGCGACCGCGGCCGACAAGCGCGACGAGAACATCAAGAAGATGCTAGAGCGCCTGCGCGAACACGTGAGTGTGCATGACCAGCTGTGTCGCAAATCTAGAGACGGTTCCAGAACGTGTTATTTCAAGTTCCAGAGAAACACATAAAAAATAACTTTCCAAATATTTTGCTCAGAAACAAAGTTATAAGGCTTCGATGTAGATGGTTAGACAGAGAGGTCCGACGAGACATGTGACGTCATATGTGTCGCGGGCCATACATCCGCCATATAAAATTTTGTTTTCGTAAAGAGGGACAGATATATTAATGTTGTATCTAGTTCGTTTTTCGATCAATTTAGATTCTGTTTTGACTGTCAGTATTCTATTTTTGTATACTTTCAGATGAACTATGAAAAAATATAATATTTTTTATGCATGTTCCCTATTAAATCACTCTGATTGATAGCCTTTTCCACTTTTTCTTCCTTCAAATCTCATGAGGGAACTGACCTCAGAGAAGCAATAGAAGATCGCTTCCCTCCCGACGCGCGTCCAATGTCTTTGGAACAGTCTGTTGTCAAGTAAAGGCTCTACCCGTTTAGCTACGAACTCTTAGCCCACATTTGCCCACTGCTGGGTATAAGTAATATGCATAAAAAAAAGTTTTTTTCATAATCCATCTGAAAGTATACAAAAATAGAATACTGACAGTCAAAACAGAATTGAAATTGATGGAAAAACAAGCTAGATACAACATTATTAAATAAATATATCTGTCCCTGTTTTCATCATCAACGAAAACAAAAATTTCTATGGCGGATGTATGGTCCGCGTGACCAATGACGTCAATGGTCATGTCGGACCTCTCTGTCTAACCATCAACTTTGAAGCCTTGTAACTTTGTTTCTGAGCAAGATATTTAAAAAAATATTTTTTATGTGTTTATCTGGAACTTGAAATATTTCGATTAATAAATTTTAAAAAAAATTTGCATATCCCTATTGGCCTCTCTGTGTCGCTTATAAGTGTGCTATTTATTCCTGGAAAAATAAATACACAATAATTAAGAGCTATATTTTAATCAGTGCTCATATTTAAATATTGAATTTAGACCGTCTTATACTACAACTTTGCTGAAGCTTCATGGATAACCTGGGCTGGGTTCTCAATGCCGCAAAACAAAACGTCGATCAATGAGAAATCCTTATTGTTTAAAATAGTAATAAAATGTTTGCTGTAGATTTGAGTTAGGATGTGAGTGTAAGGCTTAAAATTAAATATAATACAAAATTGCAGTACATAAAAGTAAAAATACAGGTGATGTACAGTGCTTATTGGCAACACTCACTCAAATCATTTCTTTCATTCAATCACGGCAGCCAGTTTAGGTTGTGTTGCCATCGGAAATATTTTAATTTTACAATTTAACGTCGCACGGCGCACCGCATGCACCTAATCAGCAAATTAAATTCACTTCACTTCATTTACATTTTACAGAGTTGCGTCTAAGAATTGCTTTTGTTTATACAATTTGTGCGCAAAAAACTATTTACTAAATGGATTCATGGTTGTGTTTGTTAAAATTTCGTATTTATGCAGACATTCAATTATTTTGTAATCTTGCTACTAAATACAATCATAAGTCCATTTTTAACCTGCGGTTAATAAAGAAAACTTATAAAAATGTTAAGTGCTATAGGAACTCTAGAATGTACCTGAAATTCAAAGAATGACCACATTATGAATTTTATTTGAAAAATATTACAAAATCAATGGGCACATTTTTATACCTCTTCCCTACCGCTGGTTAACAAGTTCACTGCAAGCTTCCGTACCGTCGCCAATAGATGTCGTGTCGTGCTTAGGAGGAGCAGGTGCGCAAAGTTCGCACTGGGAACCAGGAGCGGTTCCAGGCCTTGGAGGCTGCCATCCAGGACAAGCTCAGCCAGGCGGAGCAACGCCGGCAGATGATTGAACTCGAGCAGAAGGAGAAGCTGCGCAACCATGTGAGTACCAGGGTGACAGAAGCAAGGGGATGTATGCCACTCAATATGGAAGGTCAATTGGCTGCAATCAAGAACAAACTTAATTGGGAAAACTGCCTACAGTAGATTGAACTCGAGCAGAAGAGAAGGTGCGCAACCATGTGAGTACCAGGGTGACAGAAGCAAGAGGATGTATGCCACTCGATATAGATGGTTCCAGGCCTTACTGCCATCCAGGACCAGCTTAGAATAGCGCCAGTGATTGAACTCGAGCAGAAGGAGAAGCTGCACAACCATGTAAGTACCAGGGTGACAGAAGCAAAGGGAAGTATGCCACTCAATATGGATGGTTCCAGGCCTTACTGCCATCCAGGACCAGCTTAGAATAGCGCCGGTAGTTGATTGAACTCGAACAGAAGGAGAAGCTGCGCAACCATGTAAGTACCAGGGTGACAGAAGCAAGGGGGGAGTATGCCTCTCATATGGAGGGTTCCAGGCTTTGGAGGCTGCTATTCAGGACAAGCTTAGCTAAGAATACCTTCGGTAGATGATCGAACTCGAGCAGAAAGAGAAGTTACGCAACTAAGTAAGTACCAGGGTGATATAAGCAAGAAGATAATACCCAATTATGGGAACTCCAGATAGATACTAGCAGATCAGGTGATCAGGGTGACAGAAGCTAGGTGATGTATGCCACATAATATGAAGGCTCAGTGGTTCCAGAACATTTGAGGCAGTTGTTCAAAGAGTCCAACCATGTAAGTACCAGGGTTACAGAAATCGCATCGGAGTTCACTGGTTCCAAGCATTGGAAGTTTGCGAGTGCAGCACTGGTGATAAAGAAGGACCTGCATAACTTACTCATTCATCATCATCAACTTTACAATCATAGTTTTTGTTATTATTTATACGACTAAGCAATCGTTTCTCATGTTTGCTTCAATTTCAATGTTGGAAATATTATGTTACAAGTTTTCGAGTTTTACTCAAGTTTTTTTAGCACTGCCGTACAGAGTCAATACATTATAAGTTAAGTTACAGTGTTTTGTTGTGTAATAGGTTCCAATCGAATTTTCTAGCCTAGTTAGTACATTTTTTTTTTATTCGGAATATCAACAGCATATTCTATAACAAAAATAGGAAATATATACAAATAAGTTACAACGTAGCCAATAATAGGTATTCGCAGATAAATTATGACAACATTCATTCTTTTTCGAATAAAGACATATTTTAAGCTAGCACTTCTTTGTAAAATACACTGTATCTCTAGGAAAACGAAGCCCTTATAAAATCACTTCAATGTGCTGATCATTAAGGCCACCTAATAAAAGATAAAAATATTTCAAAAAATTTAAACAGTTATTGTACAAATTAACATTTTCAAACATAGGCTTTGTACAGCAAAAATATTATGTTACAAATCCATACCTTCGCCTGACAGTAAAACAGATCATCCAAAGCATGGGCCTGAACCTTTATTATTTCTTTTATTACCCATATCTTATTTTTTCTTGTTTTTATTTTCGCCACATCACATTCAGAACATTAAGTTGGCCGAAGCGCGTTCCACAATATCTGCCAAGATGGAGGAGATCACCAAAGACATCGAAACCAAACTGACTACCGCCGAGCAAAACAGGGAGAAGGAAATGCAGAAGAAACTCGACTTTGTTAAAAAGGAGGTATGTGTAAAAATGTCTGGTTCTGTGTAACCTTGTTGATTGATGAGACTGTGTGTTTTAAACATCAAACATCAACGGCCCGTTGCAGTCCACTGCTGGACTATGAGCCTCCTCCACTTAAAACTCCACTTTTTGTGTGTTTTAAATGTTCGCTTTTGTAGTCACGCATTTAAGTGTTGTTCATTGTACATGGGTCGTTCTTCTTTTTTAGTGACAACGGTCTGTCACTTACTTCATTTTGTGTCATATTAGAGTATGGATTATTATTTATTCATTGTTTGAATTTACATCCTCATCGCTTTATACCTTTTAATACTAAATAATCTTTAACTTTCTGTAGCCAATATTTTTTTTTGCATATGTCTATTTTTCATTAAATACCGTGACAGAGTAATAATTCATAATGATGTCCTACCTACTCTGTCACAGTGTTTTCTCGAAAATCGCCACAAAACAAACAACATTATGAACATGAAAACAATGATTAAATGATCCAAATGAAAATTAAATAGATTTAAAAAAAAATATCCAACACTGAGATCAAAATATTGTTACTTTTGAGAAACACCAATTCATTGTCACTTAAAAAAGAAGAACGACCCTCATATCATTCATTATATATTTCTCTGAAAGTACATTTTACTGTAATACACAATATGCACGTGAGAATTAAAAAAAAGATATCGAAAGATTTCGTTTTAATTTTAATTTTAAACAAATATTTATTTGATCTTCATTACACGCGTAATTTCATAGAAAAGCAGTTTAATTAAAATAATAGCGTACAGTTTGGCGGCCTTACTTCTATGGTAGCAATTTGTTTCAGGCAACCATAATAATTCTATATACTTTATATGATTTGAGTAATTGTTACCTCAAATTTAAAATAATGATAATGTATATTTGCAGGAGCGGCGCGCAGAGATGGTGCGACAGAACAAGAGCGCGCGCGCGGAGAGCGACCCGCCCACCTCCGCCTAGGCCGCGCCCACCCCCCGCGCCGCCCGCCCGCAGCGCATGCAGAGCCAAGTCTTACAGCGAGTCAAGTATAAGTTGGCGCGTGGCAAGTGTCAGGTTGCATTTTTAATGTAGGACGTTTGTATAACCTTACATTTTTAAACGGTTGGTCATTTTTCAGTTCGAACATTAGTATCGCGGACACGCTGTTTCATACGCGGTTCTGAAATACTATTTTATATGACTACTAGCGCCGCCAGTGAAACGCCAACTTATACTTGACAAGCTAAATGTGTAAAGTAAAGGAAATCAGTAAGGCCACCGAGATAAGCTGGATTTGACGTTTCTTAACTCCTTGGCACAGGATTAATTTTCCAGTGCTTTCCTGTAAGTTGACAGCTGTCAAAATTTGCTTCTCTCGATGGCCCTTCACTGTGAAACTCTTATGCATTCTGACAAAAAAGTGTTGTAATTATTTTCCTTACCAATGACAACACCAAACAAACTAAAAGTGATTGGTTGCAAAACAACAAGAAGTGACAGTGATATATTTTTTTTGTAATATTTCCTGGCCTGGAAACTAGTCCTTCAGGCAGATTTCTTTTTTCTTTTCTTTTGACATTTCATGATTAGCTAAAGATTGAATAGTGTTGCCAATTAAAGCACCCAAATTTCTTTGCCAATTCTTTTTTGTCAGACTGTAGTTTGTGTATTAGGCTCTGAAATGTATTTTAAAATGTGGTGGATTGGGGATTTGTAAAGAACTACAGTACCAATGAATTATTATTGTAAGACGATTCTCTTCGTCGCCAAATTATAGTCGTTCTAGTGCAACACATTATTACGGATGAATTGCTAAGTTTTATTTTAATTGAAAATATCTTCAGATTGTTTTAACAGACGCACTGCCAATGATCTTGACTTTTTAAATAAGCGCGCACAAAAATATGAACTTAATTTATATTCTAAGTTCAATAATATGTTTCACTCGAACGTTCTACAAACACAAACATAATTCCTTGAACCATATTTTTAAATTGTCGCAATATTATTTTGTCACTAGGCAACATTGCTGTTACTCAAATGAGGCCTATGAAATTAGACGTGATCTCACTTAGAACCAACTTTTAGTATGTGCAAACTTTTAAAAACTTAGTTAATTTTTTCGTAACTTTATCGTCTTTGAACTACTAGAAGTTGGGTGTCTCGGGGCTCCGCGAAGCTGAAATTGTAATTTTAAAGCTGGAACAAATTCACATACTATTGTTTTCGCTCGAGATCACATTTAAAGTATTTTAGGGAGTCCTGAGCGTATTTTTTTTAAGGAAGTTGACTTGGAGAAAGGTTATCCCTAACCGTTAGATATAGACTTATATCATTATTTTTAATGTATAACATACGCAGCAGTATTTTAGGATGGTACGGTATTGGTAAATTAAGTTCTTTCACGTTCTAGTATCGATTGCCGCTTAGGTAATGTTCGCGCGGCGTCTTTTTTAACACCTATTCTTTTAAGCAAACAACTCTATACCCCGGTTACTATAGGATGAGCTCTGACAGCTTCAAAATTCTTCATACGAAGTTAACAACTTTTTTTTTATAATATTCCGTTTAAAAACCATAATAGCTAAAAAAAAATAAAAAGTAGCTTCACCTCTTATTTTATCATTATACAGTAATTTTACTTCATAAATAAATATACGAAGTAATATTTAAAAGTTTTTAAAATTGTAATCTGTCGGAGCTCATCCAATAGTAACCCGGGTTTAGTGGTTGAAACACGCCGCGCGAGTAAGGCTTACGCTAACTTTGAACTAATGTTAAGAAATAATACGACACATCGGCACGTACCTTTGTTAAAGAGATTTTAATAGAAACCAACAATATTTTATTTGATTAAGTTCACACTGGTTATAACTAAATTAAGTACCGACTAACAAGAGTTGGGTTAGTACTGTCAGCTTAAGCTGGTTGATGCACAAAATGAGCTTTCAAGTATAAATTAAGCAGTAGCGGACGCCTTAATATCTCAAAGAGGTTGCCTAAAAAAGGTCTTCACTTTGATAGGGATTTGTATAATAAAATAGCGGTCCGCCCGCGGCTACGCTCGCGTTATGTAAGATTTTCCCGTGGGAATAAGACTTTTTCCCATTAAAAGTATCCTACGTGTTAATCCAGGTTACAAACTGTCTCTATTCCTAATTTCATCCAAATCCGTTCAGTAGTTTTTGCGTGAAAGAGTAACAAACATCCAAACTTTCGCGTTTATAATGTTAGTCAGGAAGTAAGGATGGCGCGTTGTATGGAGGTATTGTGTCGATGTGCGCGGGTCGCGATGTGTGCGTGCATGGCGGCGCTGTCGGGAGGGGTCGCTTGTGCTCGGACGCCAGATGGCTCGGCTAGCTCCTTACTCAGATCAATAAAAACAACACCAATATTACAATATATCATATGGGTTGCAAGAGTCGATAACCGACCTCACAATCCCTGGTTTAAGCACGTTATTGCATCAAAGAAATTATTAAAGATTTTAACTGCAAACAAACATAAACGCACAAATGATGATACCAATTTTCTTGGCAGGCATATTTTATGCATTTCAACATTTCAAGTATTTATTGAGGCTGCTCGCTAAGCATTTATCTGCATGAATTTCAAGATGTTATGCCATCAATATTAAATTTCATTCTGACTAAAGATCTAGCCGATAAATATTAAAAAATAGGGCCGAGGCAGAAGCCGTAGCCCGGACAAGCCACATCATCTAGTCTTATCCACTCGTTCCAACTTAGGTATTCTTTTGTGATCTTAAATATAACAGTGGAGTAGCTGACAGCAAAAGTGCCTATAATTCGTATATTGGCCGTTGGATATCAATAAAATGTAACATTATATGGAACTGCCTTTCATAGCGTTTTATATTTTTTATATGTAGTGTGGGGCGCCGGGCGGCGTACGGTGAGACGGTGTGAGACACTAACGCTTCTGTGATGTTCTGCTATAAACGGCGAGGCGGCGGGTAGCCGACTGTACTCAACATTTTATAGTATATTTTGGCTATTATTTTGTAGCGGTCAGTTTTAACGTCAAAGATATTATGGTTCGTTTTTTCCTAAAATCCACATAGGTATATTACCATTTGTACGGATTTTAAATTGATGCACTTATTTATTTACATTTTATTATCACTGAGAATTTTTTTCCTAAAAAAGAATTGTTTTTAAGAAACTTGACAATGCGATGTAGCTCGACTGAATAATTTCTCTTAATATTTTTAGTCACTTCGACTTTTTTTTCTTGAAAACAAGTAACATGTGGGAATATACATATGTAGATTAGTAGTAATATAAACTTAACAATTGTATATAATATTAAGAGATGGTGTATCGTCGCTTGGTGCGGGCGTCGCGCGCCGCTTGCTTGTGTCGGTAAGGACTAGATGTAAGTTTCTAGCTTGATTCTCGGAGAACAATAAGAACCTCTGACCAAATTCGCCTTGGATATTTGGATATTGTGTAGCCTTTTAGAGACACGATCGAGACAAATCATGTAAGACGGTGCAACTAGCTTTCAGAACATTGTATTTTTATTTTGAAACGTATTCTTTGCGTAACGTTAGCCATTCTCCTATCTTACTACGTGTTATTATTATTAGGTATATGTTAATTTTTATATTTTATGTGATTGGTATATGCTTGAGTTGTGAGGTACCTATATGAAAATTGCTGTTTTCAAAGTGCAGGCAACTTTTGTAGTTTCATTGTCGTATTAAATAAAGTCATAATAAATACTAATAATAATCTTGTCTTATTTTAAATCTCCCATCTGTTATGATAAAAATATTACATACCCAAAAGTAAAAATCAAACAAAATTGTAGATCAACTATAATTCATCCAGACCAGCTAGACCCTAATCTCTTAAACAAGGTTTTTATTCTACGTTTTTATTACAAATTAGTCGTACGCAATAAAGAAGAAATAGCAGGCAGTGGGTGGAGCTAGATAGAAATTGTATGCCCTTGAATGCTCCCGCGCTTCTTCCCGGAAATACAAGTTAGTATTCCTTTTTCGAGTTCATTCCCTAAAACAACTGAACGGACTTGGATGAAATTTGGAATGGAGATAGTTTGATACAGCTTGGCAAAAAAAGGTTTGGAGCGGTGACAGGTGGAACTAAATATTTAGTTTGCTGCCATTCATGCTGGGTTGCTTTTTATTAACCCATTTGTATGCCATGTTGATTTTTATTCGTTAATTTTACAATATTTTATGAAAATTTTGCCTTTCCTATTTGACTACGAGGTGGCCACAAGTGCGATAGAAACGCCCTCATTTTTTCTACTCTTTTTTTTTTTTTTTTTTGACGGAGTTAATCACTATTTATACCAGAGTGGTAATATAGTGGGCGCGGACTTGCGGGGGAGCAGAAGGCTCGTACCCCTTGCCATGTAAACAATTATTATATTGTACTTTTTTTTTTAAGTTTTATGGTTCAAATCATTTTTTTGTTACACAACACTTTATAATTTGTACTTTTTATGGGAAAATAACGTTCGGATACATACACAAATATTTATATTTATGGCCTCTGTCAATGGTGACAATTATTTCCGAACGAGAACCGTACTGATTGAAAACAAAAAAACATTGTCTATGGTTAACTATCTGTCAAAAAAACGAAATGGCGATGTTCTGTCTGTCGTTCGTTCATTCTTCAGCGAAGTTTTGTATCGGAGGAAGCGTTGTTTTACTGTGAATTTACTAAAAATTTTGAAACATACGATTCAATACACTACAGTTAGAAAGGAGAAACTAATTATTTTATTATTTATTATCAAACCTATTAAAAATGAGTGACACTAAAGAAGAGAAACGCAAAAGAAGTAAACACGATGCTGATGATGATTATCGAAGAGAAAAGAAGTCCAAACGGGCGCGATCTAGATCCAGGTCCCCGGCTGAGGCTCGCGAGAAAGATACAAGACGTAAACGCAGACATTCCAAGTCTCTTTCGCCTGGAAAACGAGTGAAAGATGAGATTCCTCGCGACGACACGTCGAAAGATTCTGAGGTGAAAAGAGAAGCTCCAGAAAGGAAGAAAAAGGAGACAGACATGTTGAACACTCGAACTGGTGGTGCTTACATTCCCCCCGCGCGCCTTCGTATGATGCAAGCGCAAATCACTGACAAGTCCACAATGGCATACCAGAGGTTAGCTTGGGAGGCGCTCAAGAAGTCTATACACGGGCACATTAACAAGATAAACGTGGGGAATATCGGTATTATCATTAAAGAATTGCTCAAAGAGAATATTGTACGTGGCCGAGGTTTGTTGTGTCGTTCCGTCGTACAAGCGCAGGCTGCATCTCCTACGTTTACTAATGTTTATGCTGCCTTAGTAGCTGCTGTGAATTCACGGTTCCCGAATATTGGGGAATTGCTTCTCAAAAGGCTGGTGATTCAGTTTAAAAGGGGTTTTAAGAGGAATGATAAACCAATTTGTATATCATCAGTGTCTTTCATTGCACATTTGGTGAATCAGAGAGTCGCTCACGAGATCCTGGCATTGGAGCTGCTGACACTTTTGGTGGAGACTCCTACAGATGATTCAGTTGAAGTATCTATTGCTTTCTTGAAGGAATGTGGACAGAAACTTACAGAGGTGAGTGTGCAATTTTATTTGTGTGAAGATGTCCCCACATTTATTTATTTATTTATAGTATGGAATTAACAATTAACAATATAAAAATAAAACATGTCTGTTGTTATTAAAACAACTTTAAATCCAGGTTTGTTGTTGCAATAAATCTGGTTGAGAAAGTCCAACCTAGAACTCATCATCATCTCAGCTGGAAGACGTCCACTGCTGAACATAAGCCTCCCCCATAGGTTTCCACCGTGAATGGTCCTGTGTTACTTGCATACACCGGCGCGCCCCGCATCTTTCACCAAGTCATCTGTCCACCTTGTGGACCTAACCACAAACTGGTGGTGTAACCTAGAACTATTGAAGAATAAAAAGCCATATATGCACAAAATCTAGTATTAGTTGTAAACCAGCATTTGTAGAAGAAAACATAGCAGTTGGTTCCACCATTAATCCTAAGTCTAATAATAAGGTTTTTATTTTTATTTCAGGTGTCTTCAAAAGGAGTGAATGCAATCTTTGAGATGCTGAGAAACATTCTTCATGAGGGCCAGCTGGACAAAAGAGTTCAATACATGATTGAAGTGATGTTCCAAGTGTGGAAAGATGGGTTCAAGGACCACCCAGCGGTCGTTGAGGAGTTGGAACTGGTGCCTGAAGAGGAGCAGTTCACACACCTTCTTATGCTGGATGATGCTACTGATTCACAAGATATTCTGAGTAAGCTTTCTATTGTGTAGTATCTATAAGTTGGAGTACACAAATTGGGTCAGCTATCTGCATCAAACGGGTAGTTGTAGTGGAAACATAGATGCCCATTTTTTTTGGGTTCAAAACTGATTAAACATTCACAAGGTGCTCAAGGGGTTTGGGGCAACAAAGGTGTCTTCAATTACAACCTAACTAGCTGACCCGGCAGATATTGTCCTGCCATTTTTTACCTCTTCCCTACCCTACACCTCACTTCACCTACCCTACACATACCCTTCACCTACCCTACACCTACCTTACACCTACACCTACCCTTCACCTACCCTGCATCTACCCTACACCTACCCTCCACCTACTTTACATCTACCCTACATCTTACCCTTCACCTACCCTACATCTTACCCTTCACCTACCCTACATGTACCCTACACCTACCCTACCCCATTCACCATGCAGTTGTTTTTTATCTATTTATAGCGGTCCGCCCGCGGCTATTCTCGCGCTATGTAAGATTTTCCCATGGGAATAAGACTTTTCCCGGTAAAAAGTATCCTATGTGTTAATCCAGGTTATAAACTATCTTCATTCCAAATTTCGTCCAAATCTGTCCACCTGTCTGTTTTGGCGTGAAAGCGGAACAAACATCTAAACATCCAAATATATTTGCACATTTATAATATTAGTGTGATATATTTTGTTAGGTATAACAATACCTACACTCCTTACTCTGTTATTTAAAAATGCTGACATGTGATAAATGCAAATGTTAGGTATAGCAATACCTACACTCCTTACTCTGTTATTTAAAAATGCTGGCATGTGATAAATGCACACTGGCAGCTTTATTTTGTTCTAGAATCGTATTTTTAAACGTTTTCGAAACATGCCGGTTTTTAAAGGTGTTTTGACTCAGTCTAATCTGAGAAGCCCTTGTGAGACATGATCTAACATAGTGCAAAAATAGATCATAAATAAATGTAAATTATATCTCCCTAAATAATTGTTTCTCTTTTGTACACAACCCCACCACTACCATATATTTTATCTGCAGTATCCTTAATTAGTTAGGCAGTTTGTTGTGTTTTTATTTTGTATAAATATCAAGGTAAAAAGTTTGTGTAAAGGAAAACTTTCGAAAGTAGCTAAATTCTTTATTAGATTTCACATTGTTGCATTTTGGATTCTGTAGGATTATTTTTTTTCAGATGTCTTCAAGTTTGATGAAAAATATGAAGAAAATGAACAAAAATACAAGACACTAAGTAAGGAGATTCTTGGATCTGATGCTGAATCAGAAGAAGATGGCTCCGGGGAGAGTGGAAGTGATGAATCAGATGATGAGGAAGGGGAAGGTGCAGAAAATAGTGAGAAGATGACTATAATAGACAATACTGAAACAAACTTAGTTGCCCTAAGAAGGACCATTTACTTGACTATCAACTCAAGTTTGGACTTTGAAGAATGTGCCCACAAGCTCATGAAAATGCAACTGAAGCCTGGCCAAGAAGTGGAGCTCTGCCACATGTTTTTAGATTGCTGTGCTGAGCAAAGAACATATGAAAAGTTCTATGGCTTACTTGCTCAGCGGTTCTGCAACATAAACAGAATATACATTGAGCCATTTGAGCAAATATTTAGAGATTCCTATTCAACCGCTCACAGATTGGATACAAACCGTTTGAGAAATGTCAGCAAGTTCTTTGCTCATCTATTATTCACAGACTCAATAGGCTGGGAGGTACTGGAATGTGTGAAGTTAAATGAAGAAGATACAACGAGTTCTAGTCGTATTTACATCAAAATTTTGTTCCAAGAACTGGCTGAATACATGGGCTTGAAGAAATTGAATGATCGTCTGAAGGACCCGTGAGTTTTGTTTACTGTTCCATCTTATTATTACACTAAAGCTGGTGATTTCATTGCTGTTTTTCCTTTTCAGGACGTTGCAGGATGCCTTCCAAGGTGTGTTCCCGCGAGACAATCCAAAAAATACTCGGTTTTCTATCAACTTCTTCACGTCGATTGGTCTTGGTGGTCTCACTGATGAACTACGAGAGCACTTGAAGGTTATGCCAAAGGTATGTGGACTAGAAAAAAAAATCAACATGTATGAAATATGTTATGTTGATGTTTTTGTTGTTTTACAGAATGTGCCGGCACCGGTGTCGGAGATCCAGGTGGATTCGGACTCCTCGTCCAGCAGTTCCAGCTCCTCGTCTTCCAGCTCCAGTGACTCCAGCAGTGGTCAGTATTCTACACTATACACACTTCAGTCATAGAGCTAATAAAGGAGGGCTGACCTTACAGATCTGTCTTGCTTAAGGCGGCCAACTTTCTGAAAATTCAATGCGGGACTTTGTGGATAGGGGTTTGGGGATGTTTGCAATATATGAAGTAACATAAAAGCACAAAACTTACAGAAGACATTTATTTTTAAAATCATATTTATCCATTAAAACCCTGAACTTGTTAAAAGGTGTTAAAAAAGAAGGTAAAACTCTAGTACACTATTTAGCAAGTTCAATTCAATCTTTTATTTATGGCGTTTCACTTGTAGTACGTATTTCGCCAGTATCAAGTGGTTTTGCTAAGTAAGTAACATGAGATACTCAGACAGCCCTAATCCTAAGACTAGGGTGCTGTGTACGGTGAAGGACTCCAGTCATCAATAAATGACGGCTACATGCTAGCGTTTCAATTGTCCTATTAAAGTTTATTGTTCAGAGTCATTCACTGGATAATACACTATCGAAATTATACACTAAACACACTCAAATAAACTCTAAACCGAAAATTAAAACGAAAGCCCGACCGCCATTGACGGATGCTAACAATCAACCCCATTTAACAAGATCAGGGTTTTTATTGAGTATGTCATGAAATCTTCGCAAGTGCCCACATTAAATTTAAGTACAAGCAGAGCTCGTAGTGTTTCCGCTTTTAGTGACGATTTTTGGTCGTCATCCACAGAAGAGCAAAGAAAATACTCTTTCGGTGGTTTTAAAATCAAACGTTTTACGGGACTATTTTACTAATTATTTCAAAGCGGGACTACAGGTCCGCAGAATACGGGACGGTTGGCCGCCTTCATCTTACAACTGACAGCAATGCCGACGTTCGACTGAAGTTTGGGTTCTTCCATCGGGTTATACTATTAATTTTATTATTACATAACACGCCCCCCTCGTAATGCGCTATACTAGCAATACAAATTAAGTCAAATCAAGATAAAATGATGATACAATTTTCACCCGGTTATTTATAAACAGAGGTGATCTAAGTAATGTTATTTATAACTGAAGTAGGTCTTGGCTTTGGTAATAAAACTTATTAGCGCTAAATCCAAAGTAATCTCATCATTTGCCTTGGATTACTTCTGTTCTTAAAAAACAATTTTTAAAATTATAGGTATCATGGTTCGTAGCTTAACAACACAAACGTTTTTTCTTTTGGAAAAAAATGTTCCCATGTAGACTATGTTCTTCTTCAGTCAGTTATTCATGCTTTCTTCGAGTTATATAAGCCTTGAAAATGCATAGAAGACAAACAGACGAAAAGTAATATTTAAAAAGTTTTACTGGAAGTTCCCATATATTTTTTTCTTTCGACAGATTCCGATGAGGAAAGCGGTAAAAAAAAGAAGACAAAGAAAAATAAATCCAAGGGGCAAAGCAAAGAGAAGACACCTAAAACTCCTGAAGGAGAGGTACCACCCAAAAACGTTGAGCGTTGGGGCCACGACGGCTTCTACGACACTTATGGAAAAGACGCCCGGAGGCTCGAACACAATAACTCCAGACCAGAAAAAGATGTCTTCGCTAGACCTTGGGACAAACGCGATGATAGAAGAAGGGACACAAGAGATGGACCCAGAAATGGAGACGAAAGAAATCGGGAGAGAGACGATAGAGATAGGAGAGGAGGAAGAGAGGGTAGGCCTGGTCTGGATGATGACAGACCTAGGAGAGAAGATGGTAGATATAGAATAGATGATGAGAGATCAAGAAGGGATGAAGGTAGGTCTAGGGATGACGATAGATCAGGGAGGGATGAAGGAAGATCTCGAAATGATGAAGAACGGTCGAGAATAGATGATGAGAGACCAAGGAGGGAAGAAGGCAGGTCTAGAGATGACGATAGATCAGGGAGGGGTGAAGGAAGATCTCGAAGGGAAGAAGAACGGTCGAGAATAGATGATGAGAGACCAAGAAGGGAAGAAGGCAGGTCTAGGGATGACGATAGATCAGGGAGGAATGAAGGAAGATCTCGAAGGGAAGAAGAACGGTCGAGAATGGATGATGAGAGACCAAAAAGGGAAGAAGGCAGGTCTAGGGATGACGATAGATCAGGGAGGGATGAAGGAAGATCTCGAAAGGATGAAGAACGGTCGAGAATGGATGATGAGAGACCAAGAAGGGATGAAGGCAGGTCTAGGGATGAGGACAAATCCGGAAAGAACGAAGGGCGATCAAGAACTGATGAAGACGGTTCTAGAAGGGAAGAAAGCAGGTTTAGAGAAGACGACAGACCCGGAAGAGAAGAAGGCAGGTCTAAATATGATGAAGGTAGACCACGAAAGGAAGAAGGGCGCTCGAGACTAGACGATGACAGATCAAGAAGGGAAGAAGGAAGATCACGTAGGGATGATCGGTCGAGAAATGATGATGACAGGTCAAAAAGAGAAGAAGGCAGATTAAGGGTTGACGATAGATCAGGGAGAGATGAAGGAAGATCTCGAAGGGAAGAAGGCCGTTCGAAAGCAGATGATGACAGATCTAGAAGGGAAGAAGGTAGGTCGAGTGGAAGAGATGAAGGTAAAACTAGAAAGGATGAAGGCAGGTCTGGGTCAGAAGACGATAATAACAGAAGGGATGAAGCAAGAACTAAAAAAGATAGATCCAGACGAGAAGAAGAGAGGTCGAGAATGGACGTTGACAGATCGAAAAAAGAAGATAGATCGAGAAGAGATGAAGATAAATCTAGAAAAGAAAATGAAAGATTCAAAAGAGACAGTGAAAGATCGAAAAAAGATGATAAATCAAGAATAGAAAGTAAATCTAAAAGGGAATATGATGATTCTAGTTCAGAAGAAGAGAGACCTAAGAAAAATGGAGACAAATATAAGGAAAAAAAGAAAAATAAAAGCAGCAGACGAGATGACAGTGATTCTAGCGAAGATGATAGGGGTCGCAGAGAGAAAGGAAAAAAGAAAGACAAAGATAGTTATTCGCAAAACGACGACGGCTGGGACATTAGAAGGGGTAGCAGTATACGAAGGGAAGTCGCTGTAGGACGTTATTGGGATAACGCGTAAGAAAATCGTCAGATGGGACTGCCTTATCTATTTGAAACTATATCTGCATCTTAGTACATAATAACGCAGACTGTGTAGAGATATCCTGAGTCGAGCGTTATTAAAGCGCTAACAAAAATAGGAGAGAAGGCTGGTCTTGTCAGTAGTGTATGTGAGATTTTTTTTTTGTAAATAGCGCCTTGTTCATTACGGAATTCTTTTGAGTAAATAAAATTTTGAATTACGGAATATGACATGAGATTTATTTACTTATTTAATTGTATTGAAGTGAAAATCAACCATTTAATATTTTGTTAGATATTAGCTGGGATGCGATCAGGTCACATATCACTAGTCTGATAAAAAAATCATAACTCCAACATGTTTTTTAGATTTCTGTTACTGTGCTGTACTATTTGAGATCATTGGTATGTAAAAGTGAAAGATTAAGAAATAAAATAAAACTAATGCTTGTTGAATTTATAATTCGTGAATTATAAATTTTTTTTGAAAGGCCAGTGCAGTCTCAAACGGTGCGCTCCGAAAGTAATTATATGAATCAGAGGCAGGTTAGTTATGTACATAGTGTGGAAATGCGTAACGATGTCATAACATTCCACCGGATCAAAGCACTCTTGGCCGTCAGGCGAATCCTGAAAACATTTATATATGCATCGTATTAACATTCGGCCAAACATGGCTGTCTAGACTTTTAAAAACTATGTAGTATAACTGTTAATGAAGGGTACAGGAAACAAACATGTCTAGTCCGTTATTTTTTTAAATGGGATTTACACCTCAAAATGTAGTGTTTTCAATGAACTATTATTTTCTGCTTATATTATAGATGTAAGTATTAATTATATCCTTTATATTTCACTTTCGAAAAATCCTATGCCATCAAAAACATAACTTGTAAAAAAACCAAGTCTCGCACGCAACTTAGTCTACCGTAAAAAGTTGTGAGATCCATGTAATACCAAGTCGGTTAATTTGTTCAGTCCCTACTTAAGAGTCCTGTCTTAAGTTATTACGTAATTAGCTCACCTAACAACATCTTATAGTGACCAGATCAATATTAAAAATCTCTTATGTTTTAAATAAATACATAGATTGACCTGGCAATCGCATGAAAACAATGTATCTCACAAGTAATACATGATTATATCAAATTTGATTGTTTAGTGCAGTACTTTTGTAATCCTATATAATGCCCCAAGATTTATATGGGGTTACAAAGTTATCTAGCAGATGATGTATCTAGAAAACTGGGCCGAAATTGCAAAATATTTTAGTTTTTCCTTGGTTTATACACTAAACACTAATTCTGTTCTAAATTTGAAGCTTCTATGTTTGCTAGAAGTCCTTAGAGTTTTGATGATCGGTCAGTCAGTGAGTGAGTGAGTGACAAAATTAAGAAACTTGACTAGTTATAAATCTTAAACTACTGGTTCAAATTAAATGAAATTTAAAACATACTGGGTTTATACAATTCCTGCTTTATTACTGAAAATTCAGGTTTCTAGTTTTATCCACAACGAAGTTATAGGGGGGTCGAAAATGGCCCGAACTGCTTCGAGAAAAGGATGGTACGACCGTGCCGCTTTTTTGCTCGACTTGGCGGGGGCACTGCCGTGCCCCCAGATACACGAAAATAACATATTAAGAAAGAAAGAAAATATTATTTATTATCCACCAATTATTTAACAATAATAATTACTTAGTTCCTAATACTTAACTAAAGGCGGATAATAGGAGACGTCTCAGTTATGCTGCCACCGGAACAAGTCCCGGGGCAGCCTTGTTTTTCAGACGCCCCTTTCGTCTGTGGTTAGTAAAATTATAAACGTGTATGTTTGTGTTGTGAATATTTGTGTGCTAAGTGTGTGTGTATGAGAGAGAACCAGAAAATAAGTGATAATAATTTGTATATTGTGTAGGTTAGTGTGTATATTTATGTAAATACGGCTGTTGTTTTTTTTAAATTAATAAACTATAAATTATTCTAGCATATGCTTACAACTAATCAATTTATTTTTAACTTTGGGTTACATTAAATGTAAATCTTAGAGGTTCCGGAACCTGATAGGAATGCTTCCAGGATTCTGTTGCGGTCATTGAGCTGTAGTACATTATACTTCAATGGTTGCGGTTTGTCTTTCTAGGAGCGCTACTTTGTATTTATTTTTAAAATATATTGTTCCTGTCTTCTTCCTTAGAGGAGGAGTCAGATCGTTCCAGATCTTAGCGGCATTCCTTTTAAAGCAACCTCTGTACTGAAGATCTGTGTTGGGGTACTTTTAACAAATTTTGTGATACAGAATGGAGGTTTAATTGTTGGACTTCTTTAATCCATGTTAGTCTTTCAAATAAATATTCAGGTTTTTTGTTCCAGATCACACTATGTGTAAGACTCGCATAGTGGAGTTCTCATCTAGTTTTCATATTTAGGATAGATTTTTTGTTTAAATAGGGGGTAATATATTTGCGTTTGGGTATTTTTAAACTGAATCGGATACAAGCACCCGTTTTCATTTTGAACCCGTTGTATGGCTCTTTCAGAAACTGCATTTAGCCTAGGCCCGTAAACTGAACTGCATTAAATGGAGAGAGTACCAAAGAATCGACTAGCATCATTCGTAGTTCTTCCGTTAGGTATGATTTTATTTTATATAGTGTCTTTAATTTAAAGAAAGCGTTTCTAATTTTTTCATTTATATGGCTTAAAAATTTTTGCTCTCCGTCTAAAGTTAAACCAAGGTTTCGTGCATCTATTACTGGTGAAATGATGATGTCGTTAATTTTTATTGTAGCTTTTTTCAACGTTCCAAACATTCAAAACGTGATATCTCGTAAAGTTTCTTTTGTGACTATATAGACATGTATTTTCCCTGTACCCTTCAAATACATACAGATCTCGCCAAACTTCTAGTCCGTTCTGAACACGGTACGATTCGCGTCGCAGTAGCAAAATAAAAGCGACAACGCGCAATGCGCGAAGCACTTCAGAGCGGACTAGAAGTTTGGCGCGATCTGTACCACGCTTCATTACGGTTCTTTCTTGTCTACTACTACTATAACTATAGTTGGGTTATTATAGGATGGGTTCTGACAGCTTCAAAATTTTTCATACGACGTTAACAACTTTTTAAAATAATATTCAGTTTAAAAACCATAATAGCTAAAATATAAAAAAAGTAACTTCACCTCTTTATTTATCATTAAACAGTATAACCCAAGTATATAGTTAGAACATTCTGTGTAAAGTTGGAACTATACGAGTAAGTGCAAGTAGCTACTCCTTTATAGGGATAATATGAACTTCATGAGCAAAATGCACAAACTATTCTATACCATGAACTTTAGCAACTGGAAGAATGCTACATCTGTGCGTATTTGTAAAAGACAAATAGTGCAACCACTGACTTATGTGTGTACAGTCAGCATCAAAAGTAGCTAAGCAACTCTTGTGTTCACATGGTGCTTGCTACACATTCAAACTGACCATGATCATATTACAAAAGTTTTCTGATTGCTGTGAGCACCCAGTGTCTTAAATACTATAATATCTGACCGAGCACACGCATTGCGAAATATTTCGTAGTATAGTAAAGATACTATTGTTTTCCCTCAAATGATTTCTGTGCCTCCTGTGATAAGTGATACAAATGAAAAATCATCATTTTACAGGAGAGCAAAAACAAGATTTAAAAAATTCTAGTTCATGAACTAAGTGGGCTAGGTTAAACTTGAGTATCTTGTTTAGTACAGTAAAACATTTTCTTTTATAGCATATTTTAGTTTTATTGGTAAATATTAAATCTTATAAGTAATTCATGTAAAACCTGTGAGTTGTACCTGTTCTTCTGTCTATTACGTGCATTAATCATGTAATAAATGATACTTGTATAGTTAAATTACGTTGCACCTAAGTACTTACAATTAAGTTGTCTTTGTGTAAACTGATATACACGAAGTTAAAACATCTAATAACTCATAAAAATAATGATCCTAGCACAATGTTCTTCAAACAAAAGATGAAGATATAACTCTTGAGATTTTGTTTATTTACTTAGCATTCGCTTATTTCCATAATTTACCTGAATTGTATCAGTTTACTAAAATCCTAGTCTTTTAAAATATGTGCTAAATGATAAAAGTCGAGATGTACCGCTCAATGAAAAAGATGTGGAATGTGAAAATAAATACAAGTTTTACAAAATTAATCAACGTTTATTAACTGGAATGCCTACAGCTCTGCCCTCACGGGCTTCAACAAGGAACTGAGGAGAGCAAAAAGACAATCTTGGAGAAGGTTCTGTGAGGCGATCAACAGCACGCCACACATTGCCAAGATTCACAAGATTCTGTCTAAATCGCCTCCATCTCATCTCGGCCTACTAAGAGGGCTGAATGGGATTTTTACGAACTCTGCCCGGGAGACACTAGAACTCCTAGCAAAAGTTCACTTTCCTGGCTCAGAAGTCCTGGGCCACACAAGTCTCCCCCCGGCTACAAGGATGACTAAGTCCAGGCCCTCTGTAGAAGACTGGAAGAGGGCCACATCTATAATTAAACCTCATAGAGTTGCGTGGGCGATTGACAGCCCTATAAGTCCGGAGGGGAGGATGGCGTCTTTCCTGCACTACTCCAGCAAGGTAAAGATGCATCTTAGGGATTGTAGTGAGAATCTTCAGAGCTAGTTTGGCTTGGGGACATATTCCACTACAATGGACTAGGGTTCGTGTAACGTTTATTCCCAAGGCGGGTGATCGGGATAAAGCCGACCCTAAGTACTTTAGAGCGATAAGTCTCACCGTTTTCATTCTAAAAACGATTGAAAAGGTTATTAATCTGCACATCAGGGAGAACTACCTTAGTGTGATACTCCTGCATGTGAAGCAGCATGCGTACCAGAAAGGAAAATCGACCGAAACCGCCCTTATGGAGCTTACGGATCGTTTGGAGAGAGCGCTTGAAGACAAGGAGATCGCCCTCTGTGCCTTTCTAGATATTGAGGGAGCTTTTGATAACACCTAGACAGACATCATACTCAAATGTATGAGAGATAGAGGTATTGATGAGACGACATTAGTGTGGGTCGAATCAATGCTGACTACAAGGACAGTTCGGATGACCCTCTTTGATTGCACTCTTGATGTGAGAGTGACGAGGGGGTGCCCGCAAGGAGGGGTCTTATCCCCGCTACTGTGGTCCATTGTAATTGATTGCCTGATAAACGAACTTAATTCGGCAGACTTGTATACCCAGGGATATGCTGATGACTTGGTCATATCCATTGTGGGTAAATGTCCCGACACGGTATCAAGTCTTATGCAAAATGCTCTTAGGAAATATGAACGGTGGTGCGTGCAATTCAGATTATCTGTCAATGCTAGCAAAACCGTTATAGTTCCCTTCACGAGGAGAAGGATTCTAGATAAACTCTGGCCTCCTACACTCTTCGGCAAAACTATAAATTTTGCATATGAAGCTAAATATCTCGGTATATACCTTGATCATAAGCTCATATGGAATAAACACATAGACTATGTGGTTAAAAAGGCAAAGTCTGCACTGGGCACATTCTGTCGCCTGGTCGGTTCTAGGTGGGGGCTTAAACCCCGACACGCTCTATGGTTGTACACTGCCATAGTCAGGCCTATGGTTACCTATGCCTGCCTGTCGTGGTTTAAGAAAACCACTTCCCTGAACAGTCTGCAAAGACTTGCCTGTTTGATTATCACAGGGGCCATCTCGTCGACACCTACTCTGGCCATGGAAGCGGTGCTTAACATAGCACCGCTTCACATAGATGTCCAGAAAGAAGCTCGAACAGCTATGCTTCGCTCGCTTGAAGCCAGAAGGAAGAGGTGGTCCTCTAATGTGATGAGTAGATTAGCTGAAAATCTAATCAGGAATCCTATCATGGCGATGCCCTCTGATGTGATGACTATGAAACAGAACTTTGTTAGGTTATATGAAGTTCTTATACCCGAAAGGGAAGAATGGCAGAACAAAATACCTTCTACATTCAGAAAAGCGGAGCTAGTTTGGTCCATCAAGACCGCGGCGACACTACGGTTTAAGGTCCCGCGCATCCCCGATCACGCGGGGCGCTTCACTCCGCGCACCTCGGCCATCCGCACTTGTATCATTAAGCACATAGTTGTTCTACAGAAATATTTTTAAAAATGGTTTGAGTTTTAGATACAATTACATTTATATCTGTTTACACATCAAAACTGTTTTGTGTAGAAAGATTCATGTCACGATGTATCACTTTTCACAAAAAAAGGCATACATTCTTTTTCGAAATGGTAGGTACATGTCGATTTGTACCCTAGGTATTATGTCGGAAAGAGTCGGTTCAAAGGGATATTACTCTATACACATCAATATTCACCATAAATGTACTAAAAAAAAAAGTGAAATTGAATACAATCGCATTTAAATCACGAAGCACGAAAAATTGTGTGCTGATTGAATACTTTTGAGGTTACAACTCCACAAATATTGATATTCACGACTTTTTTGCCAAAATCCGGGCAGTTGTATCACCTTGCACAAAATTATCTCTGAAACTATAGCAGATAGAAGAACGTGAGTTAGACCATTTTAAACGTATTTTTTTTCTGATAATACTCATGTCAAAAACACAAAAAGGGTACAACTCAACTTAAATCACTCGTCACAGGAGGCACAGATTTGATATCTCAAAACAGCGAGTTGCAATTTTAAGTTTCTTTACTGACTACGAAATATTTGACAAGGTGTGTGCTCAGATATATTTTAAACACTGGGTGCTCACAACAAACAAAACTTTTGTTGTATAGATTATTGGCACCATGAGGACACTTGAGTTGTTTACTTGATGCTGACTGTACCTATCCACCACTATGACAGCAAACAACATTTTATCGGCGAAAAAAATAACGGAACCTCAACAGTGTGTCTAAGCATCAGCTCCTTGAAATATCTCCAAACGGCAATAGGCTGGGACCAATAGTACCACTTGAAGTAGAGATGCGTGGCCAAGTAGATGGTAAAGAGAATCGACAGCTGGAATGCGGAGAAGTCGCGCTGGGCTGCGTAGTCTATTGACTCGGTCAGCAACATTATCAGAAAATTGCGTTCACCGAGCTCGTACCTTTGAATTACTCCTTTTTTGACTAGAAGTTCGACTGGAAAAATTGTTATACATTTAGGTCTCCTCGACAAAAATATTATCGCGGTAAGCCCGTAAAATATCTCATAAATGTTATGATAATGACCGCGAAAGTTTAAAATTATACAGCATGATTTTGCAATCCCTAGCAAAATTTAAATATGATGTTCAGTCAGACCATCATAAGCGACAACTTTTCCCAAGGAACATGGGTTGAAAACCCCAAAAAAAATATCGACTTTTCATACAAAATACACAATCAACTTTACTAATTTGTATGGGTCGAAATTTTTTTGGGGGTTTTGGTCTGAACATCATATTTAAATTTTGCTAGGGATTACAAAATCATGCTGAATAGGTAGGTAGGTATACATTTTTTAATAAAGGGAAACTCGTCCCTTTGCATATCAACCAATCATGACTCTTCTGAAAGCTGTCGTTTTCATAGTAATGTTCGTAGTTCCAATTATGGCCATTTCACAGAGAATCTGTAGGTCTATAGGAGAAGAGAAGAATCTGTAGGTATATAGATCTGTAGGAGAATGGTAGGTCTGTAGCTAAGGTCCCGGGTTCGATTCCCGGCTGGGCATATTATAATACATTTAAATAGTTGTTCCAATTACTGTTTCGGATTGTAAGTTAAAATTTTGTCATGTTGAAAATTGAAAGTTTTTGTCGAACACAGTACCTACTTCAGTTTCCAAGCAACCTAAGAATTGTAAGGAACTTTCGCAGTGGCTTGTAGGTAAAAGTCTTACAATACATACTCAAAGCTGCTTTTCGCGCATTAGGAGGGTCGACGTCAGACCCCGCTATAATTTCAACAATGTCGTCTTCAGTGACTATCACACTTGGTCCCGCCAGCAGTAACGCACGCGGCTCCTTCTGCGGCGTTTTGAACGGTGGCAGGTCATTCTCAGCCAAGGACTGGAGGTACGAAGGAGCAGAGTGATGCTGTTTCAGCTCAAGAACTGGGGACGAAGGGCTCGCTGGACTGTTGTTGCCAGCATCTGACACTAGACGTGCTTGGGATACTTTCCTATTTGCTGGCGCTTTGGGCGGCATTTTAAAATCTTCGAGAATTCTTTGATTAAATAAGAATCTTATAATACCTTAACGAATGGTTTGCTAAAATAATATTGTTTTTTTTATTTTATTTGTTCGTTCAAAAAAAGATTTGTCAACGTGACATCAATTTAATGTCAAGTTCTGGACTAAATAAAAACTCCTTTTGTTAAAGTATTGGTGACTTAGACCATATTTTCTTCGCCTGCTCTCGGTATAATCCAAGGACGGTATAATCATTATTATTTATATGGAGTTTATATGAATCTCGGAGGAAAAAGATATGAATCCTTCCAGTCTCTCCATGTTCCTTTTACTACCGAATATCATGCCTTATAATGTATCCTTTATTATATTGCAACATATTATCATCTTTTATTACTTATAATAATATAAAAATTTCATAGTATTATTTATTGCACACTTAAATTTACAGGATAATTATTAAAATTAGTTATAAAGGCGATGTTATGTATAATGATGATGATGATGATGTATGTATAATACGTATGTGCGTAAAGTCTTTATTGATATCTACTTTATAATTAACCTAACTTTCCTTTTTTCTTGCCATCTTTTCCTTTTTTTCGCGTAAATAAGTTTCCCTACCTTTAACAATAAAAACTTGACACTGGCACAAAGTCATACTAGTGCCATTTAAAAAAAAAGTTAAAGGACACGCGCTATCTACTTTGACGGGCCGATATTATTCTATTCTTGCTACATGCTGGAATGGGGCTGGGCTGGACACGATTATAGTGAACTCACCCAAAAAAATGTAATAACGGATCTAAGTGATGTAATAACATCCTATGGAAATAAATTATTTTGACTTTGACTTTGACTTTGATTGCCGTAAAGTTAGGCTACCAACAGATAGGCAGGTGATGATTACAGAGAGAAATTGAAAGAGAAGCCTTCCTTTTGCCCAATAGTAGTGGAACAATTTGGGCTAGATACGCTAATACTATTATAATATATTCTGTGGCAAGATAAAGGTAAGACAAGAATTAAAAGAGTAATGTGTAGGTAGGTAACAATATTACTTTGTGGTGTAGGTCCTAACAAAAAATAAAACTAATAAAATATTATATAAATTGTTAGTAGGTACTTATATTTAAAATAATTTTATTACATAAATGAAATTTCATCAGACTGCACTCATAGTGCGCAATTGTTCCTTTAAGTGTGATGGAATTTTCTTTTTCCTCTTCCTAACTTTCCCATCTTCTTTCTTTCCTCCTATCTTCCCAGTCTTCTTTTTTTTCTTACAAGAAAGCGGATTAGGATTGCGAGTTTTCTTCTTCTTAACAACAACTTTAGGCTCTTCAACTTTTTCTTCAACTCCCAAAGCTTTTTTCATGTTTTTGAGAGCCTCATTTTGAGTTTCTGTTATAAATAAGTTTGGATTGCCTTCAGTGGTTTGTTCAGCTTTTTCGTAACTGGCTTTTGAAGGTTTTTCTAGGGTCGGGGACTTATTATGAAGGTATAGAAGAGGGATACCAGCTTTCAGTCTAAGCTTTTCTTGGAGGTCTCTATCTTGAGATGCTAGGATATAGTGTTTTTCATTCTTTTTACCGATCATAGATAAAATGCAACTGGACCCAGTGATTGGTTCTTTGTGTCCACATTCATGAATGCCGAATTGTTTTAGGATTGTAAGTGCTCCATGGGTTTTCTTAGCCACCTTCTCAGTTTCAATGATGATGCACCTGGTTGTGAGCAGTTTTGCCTGGCTGTTCAGGTATTTAGGCAACTGCTCCCTCACGTTGATGTGTTCCTGCAAAAAATAACAATAGGTTAATGTTTGAATATTGTAATGGAAATATGGGTTTCTTATTTAAAAAAAATTGTAAAAGAGCTACGAACTTATATTTCTGATTCTGTGACTAAAGCAGCTTTTTAAAATTGTTTATATACCAGAACAATAATATCTAGTCAGTCTTAGGTATTATTACTAGTATGCTTATTTTTTGTTTACTTATAATGTAAAGGCAAAATTGATATTTTATATTTTAAAAATATCTTTTAACATTACTTACATCTAAGTAGTTATAGAGAATACCTAATTCTGAATAGCGCTCGGTTCGGGGAAGTTCTCTGTCCACCGCATACTCTGCTCTTTGAGCGTCAGATGAGAGTCGGCCGAGTCCGCCTCGGGGTCCGGCAGTTCCTCCAGAGGCACCTCGATGTCCTCGTCCGGGAGCTTCTCCGCGCGCCACTCCTCGTCCACGATGTCAATCATACGCCCGTTACGACGACATTTACTATCCATTCTGCCGACAGACGTAGATTTTTAGGTTATAGTTATTGTACCGAAAACCGAGCAGTATTCAGCAATAGGTCTTCTTCTTTTAAAGTAGAGAGACTCACTTTGAAAGCCGCAAAACAGAAGGTACCATCGATCAGAACCTGGTAAGGCTGGTGGAAGCCAAAGTTGTTGTAGTAAAATTTCAGATATTTTTGCACTTTCTTGTATCTGGTTATCTTCATTTTGATAAACTGTTACTAACCTTAAGCTAAGAAAGTTAACACCTGGAATAATATCAAGAGAAGTATCGTAAAATCACAAAACAAATTTCAACAAAGAGCGAGCACGAACGCACAGGACCCACGGGACGCACCACGGAGTAATAGTCACAGATACAGTGTTCTGTGCGCACCACTCACCACACATTTTTGTTTGACTTTTTTTTTTACTGAGCTACTGTCTGTCTAATTATCAATCTCACACTCTACTCATTCAATCATTCGTTCGATCTATTATGGGTGTTTTCATGTTCACGGCTTCACGCACGTACGGCAAACCAGCCTTGGAAAGAAATGTGAACTTGAACAACTTATTGCAAGTACCATAGACCAACAGTTGTATTTTTTTAATGTGACGTATCGTGACCATTGACTATTTTAGTGAAACGTCTTGTTCGCTTCCATGTTTGTTCGTGGTCATTTCGCTTTTCTGTGCTAGATTTTCCAGTTTAGCAATTAGAATTAATGATTTTATTCATATTATTGTGTAATTAATGATATTTTCGACACCACGGCGACCTCGTGAGGAACTGTCGCCCGAGGAAAAGTGTGAAACGGCGCTACAATAACAGGGAGGGTACGTCTTTCATATCCTTTTAATCTAGTAAATGCGTCATTTATCGAGTAATATTGAGACTGGAGGTGTAACTGGAGATTAAGGGGCGGTGCTGGAGAGCTAGCGAAGCCGCAGTGAAGCCCTGGAGCGCGGGTGCAGGCGCGGTGACCTCCAGCTGATCGCGCCGGAGGGCGTCTTACGGGTAATTCGGAGCGGCCAGTCGTCGTAGGAAATGCAGTGATACGGGCAGACACGGTTAGTCATCACGGCCAGAGACACGTTCACGGGTCGCGGCGATAATTTGCTAGAGAAATTGTATTTGTGGGTCTCGCGAGCTGCGCCGAAAGTTGAGATAAAGTGTCATTTACGCCTTTTTTCTTTGTGATCTACCGATACGGAGATAACATGGGCCTTGTTTACCGTTCGCTGTGAGTTTCTTTATTGTTGCCTTCGCCGCGTCAAGGCTTGCCTGTTGAATTGATTGCTGAAAGTTTTTGTAGCATTATCCTTCAGCCGGTTGTAATATTGGTCCATTGTCAATGGTATCTAATTGTGTTTTTGTTTCTCTGCTAAGAGGTGAGTGCTACTCTGTTCATTAAACATTCGATGTCATCTGCTTTGTTTGCTGCAAATTAATCTTCTAAATAGTAGCTGTGTGATAGTGACAAATGAACATATTTGCTGAAAAAATATCACAAGATAAGAGATAAATTTTACTGTTGAAATGTTCATAGTCTGATATGGCAGTTGTGAACACTTAAAACATTGTATTTATTTATGGTACATGGAAGAGAATAATATGTTTGTGATGATATTTTAATTTTAGTAGCAATACTGAGTACTTTACTTTCTAAAATTAAAAATAAATGTCTATAACACAGTGAAAACAATGCATAAATACATAAAGAAAACAAAATAAAAGGCATAGGTTATTTAATTATAAAGATAGGTTTTTCAATAAATTTGAGGGTCAATGTTTTGTTTGTTGAATGAGTTCCAGCTTTAAATGAAGATTAGTTTGGTTTGTTTCTTGAGACCTTATTATTTATTGTACCTTATTTCTATACCTAATTTACAAATATCTACTTTGTTGGAGATTCATCATCATCATCATACTCAGCCCACATCAACCCACTGCTGGGTATACCCAGGCCTATAGGCCTCTTCTCTATAGCGCCAATACTCACGGTCCTGTGCCAGCCTCATCCAGTGAGATTCCATCATCTTGACGATATCGTCAGACCATCGGGCTGGTGGTCTGCCCACTGGCCTTGTCGCCCCTCTAGGCCACCACTCTGTGACTGCTTTGGTCCACCTGGAGATTACCTTTAATTTATTTGTTGTTATTTAGTTTAGTGTCTTCCTGTGGACTACTTTCGTTACTTCATAGATAAAAGTTAAAAGTTCGTACTTTCGTAGTTAAAAGGGTTTTGTATTATTAATCCAAATTACTGAATAAATTGTCTTCTCTGTTCATCTTTACTAATACAAATTGTCTGTCTTTGTATAGGTATAGTGTACAAAGTGAATAACTTAAGTTTTAGTACTTTTCCAGAGTCAACTTTTTTATTTTTCGTACTGATCAGCTGACAGAGCCAATTTGTATGACAAATAGTATTTTTATAGATTTTTGAAAAGTAGTTTAGTTTCATAGGCTGAATTATCACCCGTTTTTCATTTTAGCTAACATATTAGAGTGATAGACTACAACAGATTCATGTATGTTTTTGTAGCCGGTGATAGTTTAAAGAATTTTATTTTTGTTATGATTTGCAATGCAAGCACTGACAGATAAGGGGCAGTCACCTTACAAATGGCACACATGATGTTCTTTCTTACAACAAAAGTAATAGCCAAAGTAATGTGGTAGGTAAGTAAGTAGTAAATTGCATTAAAAACCAAGTTAGTTCTTAAAACCTAAATGTCGCTAATTTTAATTTTAATACAGACATTATTATGGATAATAAATTAAAAAGAAGTGCATTTTATTCAATTATGTTCGTCTTTTGTTTTATGAAGTTATTTTTTTTATCTTATAGGAACCATCTACCCATTTTTGGGGATATAATTTATTGTAGGGAAATATAATTTATTGTACAATATAATACAGAATGTTTATGTTTATTTACAGTTGAATACTATAGTGTTTTAAATATATACAAAGCTTGTTTGTTAGTTTGTCCTTTCACAGAACAAAGCCACAATCTTTTTCTTCTGCAGAATTAACTTTATAGTTTGAGTTACATAGACTACTTTTTACCACAGGATTTTTTTTAAATTTTGTTTTTTATAAAAAATAACTAAAACTAGAGGAGTCCTAATTTATGTTTCGTTCTTTATTATATTGCTAACAATATTCTAGTTCAACAGTCAGTTTAAACCATTCAGCTGACATGTCTACAGCTATGAAGTGTGTAAGTAGTTATCATCACATCACACTAAAATATTGTAAATCTAAAAGTATGTTTGGATATTTAGATGTTTGAATGTTTTTTTCCGCTTTCACGCCTAATCTAAAAACAGATTTCGATGCAATTTGAAATGGAGATACCCTGGATTAGCGTAGGATTTTTAGGCTTTTTCTTCCCACGGGAAAATCTTATACAACGCGACCTGGACCGCGGGCGGACCGCTAGTCACACTAATATTATAAAATGTGAAAATATATTTGGATGTTTGTTCCTTAACCTATTAAACGGATTTGGATGAAAGGAACAGAGATAGTTTTTACTTTGGATTAGCACATAGAATACTTTTTACGGGAAAAGGTCTAATTCCCACGAGAAAATCTTGCATAACGCGGGCGGTCATCTAGTAACTTATAAAGACAAGCCCACAAAATGCCTGAGTGATGTCACTGGCAGCTAAACATAACAATATCTTGTGACTTATACCTCCTAATGGCTGGCCTTTGTGCTTCGTTCGTTTGTAATGGAGTGCAGATGGTATTGTTATAATGATAAGTATGAATTAACTAATTATAAGTATTAGTTTTAATTTTGACATGTTTTATTTAAATGTTATAATTTTGAATGCTTAATGTGTGGCCCAGCAGCCGCCACGCAGCTGCTGAACACCACACGAAGAATGTTGTAGAGGATAATAATATAAAGTGTGGCAAATAACCAGGGCACTGTCCGAAAGAAAGGTATTATTATTATTATTTTTTTGTTGGAAAACATGTTGGTATGGTATTTTTGTATTTATATATCATTTATTTTATATTATTTAACTAACGAGGGAAATAGTACAAGGATAAGTTTACTGTTAGAGATCAGGACATGAAGTGAAGAATTTGGCAGAAACAATACAAAATCGAAACGTAAGAAATCTAAATTTGAAAATTAATTTAAAATGAAAGATAAAACTGCCAGCAAGAAAGGTTGCCAGTGATAAAACAGGAAAGAGGACGAATGCCTCGTTACAAATGTAATATATATGCTTATTATAAGTATTAATTTGAAAGGGATAGTAAGTATAGCATACTATTAACATGAAATTAAGTAATGTGTTGCAAAAAAATCCATATTGAACCCTTAAAAGCTTATTTGGTGTTTGTGATTGTGTTAGCCGAGTCCAAAAGGGATAAGGCATTTTTCTTTCATCAAGCATTATTTAACAAAAGTAAGTGTTGCTTATATATATATTTTTTAGAAGATGGTGTCAAGACATTTTTTTAATTGTTCTTCAGAGACTGGTATCAGAACATTGCATTCAATGGTAGTTATTTAAAAAAGCAATAGTGTCACAGAAATTATATTAATTGCATTTTATTTAGCTCTCTACTTATGCATTTTGTTTTCTTTATAAATTAGTGCATTTAGGTTGGCTCTAGGAAAAAAACCCTTCAGTTTTCTGCTCTACTCCAAAAAAAATATATTTGTAAAACATGTCTTCCTTCACCTCGTTAAAACAATCTTTACTCATCCATCCTCTAAGGTTATGAGCGTGATAATTGTGAGCGCGTATGTAGTGTTGTCGCGAAAACAAAGTCAATGCCGTGTGTCGAATAGCGAACGGGCTAATTATTACCCAGTTGGTTGTTCTACAACCAATGTATTGATGTTACGTGCGCTTCCTTGTCTAAGGCTTCTGTATGTCTACGTCTACAATCTGTGACGTATCGTCGCCATCTTTTAATTTAATTTATTCGTTTACGGTATAAATGCATAAAAAGCTCATATACGTCCCCACCGAGGGGCTCGAGCCTACCCTGGATTACGGCGATTGCAAGTCTTAGGATTAGGGATACGTTATAAATAATCACACTAATATTATAAATGTGAAAATATATGTGGATGTTTAGATGTTTGTTCAGCTTTCACGCCTTAACTACTTAACGGATTGTGATGAAATATGGAATGGAGATAGTTTGTACCCTGGATTAACACATAGGATACTTTTTACGGGAAAAAGTCTTATTCCCACGGGAAAATGTAAACATAACGCGAGTGTAGCCGCGGGCGGAAAGCTAGTTTAAAATAGATTTGTCAAAAAAATATTGACAGGTATTGAAAGTTATTTCTGCACCCATAAAATGCGTAAGCGCCATGTTGTTTTTATTTAGATTTTAGATCTTTAAGACTTTATTGGTGTCTTGACCTCTCCAGATAAAAGCGAAGATGAGATTGAAGGATAACCTTATCCAAAACAGAAGATACCTATTCAGTCACTGTAGCCAAGTCCTTTACCGGTTTACCCGCTGAACAGAAAATACTTTTTTACTAAACCAGTGCATCATTCCAGGAGATGGCGGCAAACACTCGCGGGTCTCAGAGGCCGAACGGGGCGCCGCAGACGAAGGTGTGCCAGTTCAAACTGGTGTTACTGGGGGAGTCAGCGGTGGGCAAGTCCTCACTGGTGCTGCGGTTCGTGAAGGGACAGTTCCACGAGTACCAGGAGAGCACGATCGGCGCAGCGTTCCTTACGCAGACCGTCTGCCTGGACGACACCACCGTCAAGTTCGAGATCTGGGACACGGCCGGGCAGGAGAGGTAACTAGCTATTTTAGTATTCGTCAGACCAAAGCAGTCACAGAGTGGTGGCCTAGAGGCGACAAGGCCAGTGGCTAGACTACCACCAGTCCGATGGTCTGAGGATATCGTCAAGATGACGGGATCTCACTGGATGAGGCTGGCACAGGACCGTGAGAATTGGCGCTATAGAGAAGAGGCCTATGCCCAGCAGTGGGTTGATGTGGGCTGAGTGTGATGATGATAATGATGTAGATTCTGCTCTTTATTCACTTTGTTTATTTTTCTTTCTTCGCCTTTTATATTTTTTTATTTTAGCTGCACTATTTTGATGCAATACTAATGCGTAAAACTCAAGAAACTATTTTATAAAGGTTTAGAGGGACTAATCGCGAAATTAATTTAGGGAACCAACATAAAATAATTTGTGTACAAATCGCGCAAGTTCAAAATTATATTTACTACTAGAATGTCGGTTTTGAGAACGTTGGTGGTCTATTGGCTAGGGCCGCTGCCTTCCGTCCGGGAGACGCGGGTTCGATCCCCACCACATACCAATAATGTGTTTTCGAATTTCGAATTCATATGTACGTTTAATCGATGCTCTTGCGGTGAAAGAAAACATCGTGATGAAACCTGCACACTCCTGCGAAGAAATTCAAAAGGTTGTGTGTGAAGTCGACCAACCCGCACTGGGCCAGCGTGGTCGACTAAAGCCTAATCGCCCTAATTCAGGGTAGGCATGAGCCCCTCGGTGGGGACGTATATGAGCTGTTGATGACTAGAATGTATAGTTTGAATGTAGTCCACCTTTAAATCTAGACTAGACAAAAGGTCGAAGCAGTGCGGTCCACAAAATTTTATATACGCATCTGATTTCTAAAATGTTTTTTTATCGAAACACTGGCCCCGATTCGTGTGTACTCATGCTCTAATTCTAATTTTAAAATCCACTATCCTTTTCGTTTTTATGACCAATGAAGGTGATTTTTTTTATTTTTTTTATTAGGGTTATCAAACGGTTGCACAATAGGGTATTACTTATTCTAACTTACAAGCTAAACAGAGTTTATTGTGCAACCTGCACCGACAACCACATTTAAAACATGCGACTTAAAAATCTTTTCTACGCCTTTATTTTAGGTTATCATTCATTCACAATTATATCATTATGAATAGATTATGAAGATCAATAATATCATGAATTCAGATGAATCGTTCATCTGAATTCATCTCCTCTCTTTCATTGGTCATCGAACCCGGAACCTTCGTAATGAGCGTCGAAATATCAACCACTCGGCCACGGAGGCTATTGGTACGTTATAGGGTTCGATCAGCTATATCCCGTTTAAAAGTTTAGAAGGCATTCTTGCCGCTACCATATAAATAAAGGCAATCTATTTGTTGGTAATACTACAGAAGATTTGACTAAATCGTGATAATTGGTCTGCAGGTATCACAGTCTAGCACCAATGTACTACCGGGGAGCGCAGGCGGCGATCGTTGTATATGACATTACTAATCAGGTGAGTCGTAGCTTTAATCATATCACACTAATTAATTATTATAAATGTGAAAGTATGTTTGGATGTTTCCCCCTTTAACGTCTAAATTACAGAACGGATTTGAATACAATTTGGAATGGACACTGTACCCAGGATTAACACAGGCTACTTGTTACGGGATTTTTTTTGTTCCCACGGGAAAAAATTTAACGCTAATGTAGCCGCGGCTGATATGGTCCCCAACTAGGCAGAGCCTGTAGGTACTATGGGAATCAAACAGCTGGTACACCATACATACAGGCTATAAAATCTTATACGGGTTGTAAAAACTTATACGGGTTGTAAAAAGTTATACAGGCTGTAAAAAGTTATACGGGTTGTAAAAAGTTATACGGGTTGTAAAAAGTTATACAGGCTGTAAAAAGTTATACGGGTTGTAAAAAGTTATATGGGCTGTAAAAAGTTATACAGGCTGTAAAAAGTTATACGGGTTGTAAAAAGTTATACAGGCTGTAAAAAGTTATACGGGTTGTAAAAAGTTATACGGGTTGTAAAAAGTTATACAGGCTGTAAAAAGTTATACGGGTTGTAAAAACTTATACGGGTTGAAAAACTTATATAGGTTGGAAAAACTCATACTAGGTTTAAGAGAATGACAGGGTACTTTCAGCCCATGTTTCTGTATTTTAGCGCACTCGGCTACAAAAAAACAATATTAACAAAAAAAAAAAAAATGGTTACTACTCAAAAGGCGTTTCAGTATACGCGTGCACTTGACCGACTTACTTACATTTGGGCTATTAGCATAATATTAGCAGTTATGAAAAGAGTCGCCCTTCAGTGAACAATAGCAAAAATATTGCTCAGAACAAACTCCGATGCGGTTGGCAATGTTTGATGGTCGTTTAGAACTTGTATTACAAAACTAAGAAAGTTAAAAGTAGGTCTCATGAAATTTACATCGTTTTGTTCCCGCCGTGTAGTGATAGTACCCGTCAAACTGAACAACTTTTCACGAAAAAAAATAAATCCTGTAACAAAAAAATTTTTGGTCTCCATACAAAATGGGTCGGTCGGGAGTCTCGCTTTGTATGGAGAGACCAAAAATTTTTTTGTCGCATAAATTTTTTTTTTCGTGAAAAGTTGTTCAGTTTGACGGGTACTATCACTACACGGCGGGAACAAAACGATGTAAATTTCACGGTATATAACTCGTCACTTTATATAGTAACCAACCAGGCATACAGAAATACTATACCCTGTCAGATATGATAGTAACATCAACGGCCCGTTACAGTCCACTGCTGGACTATGAGCCTCCTCCACTTAAGTGTTTGGTTTTGCCATAATCTCCACGCTTGGCAGGCGGGTTGGAGATCGCAGATTAAAAGGTTACTGTATCAGAGAGCGCTGCTGCCCGTTCCCTGTTCAATGTGTAGTCCCTAAGTCGCCTCTTACGACATCCACGGGAAGAGTAGGGGTTGGTGACAAATGTATTCTACTCTGCCGTCACCACACGGCATGGTAGTAAACTTAAGTAAATCTAACACTAAATCTTGATATGTTATCGATAAACGCAAATCTAAAATCAGTTTTATTTTAGCTATTACTGATTCAACTAAACCTGATTTAAAAATGTGTTTTTGATGACAAGATTGTCTATCCTTATCGCACCCGTCGCGCGTGCGTTCAATTTATGCTGGTTCTAGCTTAAATATCCTAGTGACCAGCATATACTGAGCTCACCCGCCGCAGACGATGCGCTGGCCCTTAATCATAATTATTTATTCAATGCAAACATGTTAAGTCTTAACTAATACATGTACCCTGTTTAGTAGGGCGGCGTAGCAAGCAACTGATTTCTATAAATCGACGGGTCATATCACACTAATACATAATATTATAAATGTGGAAATATATATTTGGATGTTTGGATGTGTGTTCCGCTTTCACGCCTTATGGATTGAGATTGAAATTGGAATGGAGATAGTTTGTAACCTGGATTAACACATATAATACTTTTTACGGGAAAAAGTCTTATTCCCACGGGAAAATATTAAACAACGCGAGCGTAGCCGCTAGTAAGCACCTGTATAAAAAGAGTAGAGAAAAATTTAGTTTGAAAAATGCACTTTCCTAGCACTACTGAGTACACATAAAACACACTATATTGGTGTCGATTCGACATACACCCAACTATACTAAAATTAGTCCTGTCACTTTCTATCATTTTTAATTGAAAAGGGACCGAAAATCATCGGTTTTGTTTTTGTTTTTGACTTTACGACTAACAGCTGTCAAATTTAGTCTTGTTTTAGTGCCTACCTAAACACCATGACGAATAAAAAGCGACCGTTGTTGATCTTCGGTCCCTTTCCAATTAAAAATGATAGAAAGTGACAGGACTAATTTTAGTTTAGTTTAGTTGGGCGTATGCCGAATCGACACCGTTGACAATCCACAACTTTGACTGTGACTGTGAACTTATTTCCCATATCAAAAATGTGTATCAGGAAAACGTTTAAAAAAATCCAATTCTCCTAAATTCCTGTGGCCATTCGCTGATCGTTCCAGGAAGCGATAGATAAGGGACTTGCTTACGCTCATTATAAAAGTAAATATAACATGACTCACTTTACTGTTATTTCGACCTCGAACTTGACATAGTTATGGCGGTGTGATAATTGGAAGTTGTGGGTATCAGAGAGAAAACCAAGAGTTGATAAGTGAACTAGCGTTTTGTTGAGGTAGTTTTAAAACTTCTTACTGAGTTTTAAATGTGATTCATCATCATCATCGTGTGGGTTGTAAGGTCGACAAGCGGCCTCACAAACCCTGGTGTCAGTGTTATAGAGCCGCCAAAGGCCACGACTGAGATTTTTGCTTGACAGTGTCCCCACCGGAATCGAACCCGGAACCTCCGTTATGGGCGTCGAAATCTCGACCACTCGGCCACGGAGGCTGTATTTTTTAAATTTCATTTATTGGTTATTTTTAATATGCGTTTCATGTACAGCTTATCTAGAGTAGTCGAGAGCGTGCTATAGGCTAGCGTTATCAGTTTGACAAACTGAAAATTAATAACATACACTTACACATGCATACATACACTCAATAGAAAAATATTTACAATCAACTTGTCAGGTGTTAGCGCAGTCGATAAAACTAAACAATTTTTCATACACAATTTGGAAGGTACAAAATAAATAAAAATGTAAGTTTTATACAAATTGACGCGGGCAGTTGGTCAGTTTGTTTGTATGAAAGATCAAAATTCTCGCATTATTTTAAACTAGCGGTCCGCTTTTCCCGTGGGAATAAGACTTTTTCCCGTAAAAAATATCCTGTGTTAATACAGAGTACAAACTATCTCTTCTCTAAATTTCATCCCAATCCGTTCAGTAGTTTTTGCGTGAAAGAGTAACAAACATCCATCCATACGGACATCTATATTTGCAAAATGTCGCTTTTTATAATATTAGTAAAGATGGTACAGAAGTTGTTCAGTTTTATAGGTTGAGTTTACACCCGAGAACAGTTATTTAGCTTACACGTTGTAAGAAAATAGTACTCGCATCTCTTACTATAAATAAATTGTAAATTAATATAACCTTACTCTAACCCTTAATATAAAGTCGTCCATCCTTTTCACCTTTAAAGGTTAAAAAAGAACAGGAGATAGCCATCCTAACAGTAGAGCTGTCAAACATCGAATTTGAACCTCATGGACGCATCGATTGCACAATTTTAGAGAGAACGACAAGCCGACTTTAAATTTTCTTAATCTGTCAGCTATGCCCCGCCCCTATTTTAGGTTATCATTCATTCAAAATGATATCATTCGTTCTGATATCATCACCTCTCTTTCATTGATCATAAAAACGAAAAGGATAGCTGGATTTTAAAATTAAAATTAGAATTAGAACATGACTTCCGGAATCGGGGCCTATATCTGATAATAGTGAGAAATGCTCGTTGTAGAATTTACAGAAATATTTATAACATCGTTGTAGAGATAACAAACAAAGATACTGTCACGTATTCGTAATATTGATTCTTACTAATTTATTGCATGTATGTGATGTATGTGTTAAGTTATAGATATGGTCATAAAAAGTACTTGGTACCTTGAAAGGCAGAACAATGGCTCATTCTCCAATTATTCTATTACTATTACTGGCCGTGTGTGTGTCCTATGGAAATTACCAGTTTCTATATGAAAAGGTCCATCCTTAGGTGCCAAACTATCTGTGTAACTTTTAACAAAATCGGTTCAGTAGATCAGTAGAAAACCGAACAGACATACTACAGACTCTAGCATTTATAATATATGGATAGGTATAGCTAGGTATAATGACCTTTCACCTGAGTGCAAGCAGATTTTTTCATAGTAAAGATACTGTGATACCTACTATACTTTGTACTCGTACATACATATTAGTGTGGGTGTGTATGTAAGCGGTGAAGCCATACCGTCGCTCATTCATTCATGCAGACGCTCGGTAAATGTAGTTAGTCATACTCGTCTGATAATAATAGCTAGCGCGGCGACCAAGATTTAAGTTTTAAGTAACACTACATAAATCAGAAACTAAAAGTTAAGCAAGTCTAGTCAGACATGTGTGGCCGCTAGTGGTCGAGATTTGGACGCTCATTACGGAGGTTCCGGGTTCGATTCCCGGTGGGGACACTGTCAAGCAAAAAATTCTATGTGAGACTTTCCCCAGTTTGGTTAGGACACTGCCGGCTGAATCATCTGATCACCGAAAAGAAAGATGATTCCGTGCCTTATGTGGGTGAAAAATCTAGTATGAAATGAAATGAAAATTTTATTTGCAATAAATGTGGTGAGATAGAGTTCTTAAATTACTGTTCTTTAGTATCACACATTTAACCAAACATTGGTATGCAAAATTTTTATAAAATATGATTTAAATTATTATAATAATAAATTCAAAATAAATTAACAAATATATCACATGCAATAATACCTACTTAAAGTGCAAACTACATCATAAGGATTTTACAGAATAAATGCATTTGTCACATAAATACTTGTACAAGGCGCTTTTAAATTTTTTAACAGGTAATTCCTTAATTTCATCTGGTATTTTATTGTAGACTCTTACAGACAAATTGTAGACATTATTGGAGAAACTAGCTGTAGTGCCAGAAAGTGCTACCAACCGATTAGGGTACCTGGCCAAAAACCTGCACGCTTCATGCCTCCTCGTAAACAGTTCTGGATTATTTTTTACAAATATGCACAATTCGAAAATGTACATAGCGGGTAGTGTTAGTAGACATAACTTTTTAAAAAGAGGTTTACAGGAGTCCAGGGGCCCGGCTCTACACATGAGTTTTGTAAAGTAAGAAAATGACCTTCAGTCTACGTTGTTGAAGAGAGGTTTGAAGAAAAGGAATAAAAACGATATAAGGATGTTAAGCCAAGCTGTTATCATTATAATTTCATCTTGTAACCTCCATTGTTTTTTACCCAATGTCTTGTATCAATAATTAGTGAAAACTTAATTGGCTAATGTAATGTTTCAAATGTTATTGTCTTATGTGTCATGTAAGCTGTATGTTTTCAGTAAATAAATAAATAAATAAAATAAATTTGTTGAAGAGTAGCTCTACCGCTGGAGTCGTCTCGTCCCCTGCCACACCAGAGGCGACTGTACCTAAACCGGCTGGGTGTAATTAATAGTTATACTAATTACATTACAAAAATAAGATAAAGCGCCGCTCGGTTCATAGCTAAAGAACGCATTGTTTAATAATAATAATAAATGTCTTTATTCAGGCAAAAAACCCAGCGTACAATAGTACTAAGTAATAATAAATAAATAAAGCTTAAAACTATCCTACACAGTCATAAAAAGATATACTATTTTGTGTTCGCGGGTGGATTGCGATCCAATGTCTTTTGTCACTGATTTTGAGCTGGAGAATGCTATTCTTTGAATAGGGGATCGGACTACTTTTATTTTATTTTATAAATCCAAACTTCTTAGTTTCTGCTATCGAACACTAAAATAATTATTGATCTATCTTTAAAATTGACCGAGTTATAAAGGTTTGAAATTCAAGGTTAGACAGAGAGGCACATACCCACTTGTGACTTAATTTGTTAGTAACGCCATACAATAAATCGTTTTTGAAAGAGACAGACATATTGAAACTTTAAAAATGCGTTTCTCAACCGATTCTGTTTTTTCTTCGCGAATCGTCTGCTACTAATCTATATTTTAAAAATAATTCATAAAATATGGTAAATTTAGGAACAGTCCTTCCTATTGACCAATCTCTCCCAGAAAGAAGATATACGAGCCCTGATAATGGCAAAAAAGTCAGGCATTGCCGCATCGGCAAACATGCCCGAATGATAATTACATATAGGTACATAGTGTCTGATAAGAGCATCACGTACCAGTTTGCGAATCTAGCTGCGATAAAAAGTATTTAGCTGTCTGATTGTAGATTATTATTGCAAAAGGAAGTACGGTCTCCAAAATTATGACGACTTTTACTAACTTTATGCTGCGTGTGGTGTCACATCTGTTGAACTAAATTCAGTCGATTTTAATTTCTGTACATAGCATTGGTGTACGTATCAAATTAAAAGTAAATAGCTGGAAAATGTTCGCCATAAGGTTGGCTTGTTGGTTGGTTGGGTTGGCTGGGTGTCCAAAAAGGGTGTTGGCAGTTTATATACGAAAATCATAAATGAAAAATATATAATTTCATAATTTTATTACTATTTGCAAAAAGTACATACAATGGAAAGTTTACGACGAAAAAATTATGTTGTCCAAATGACGTCCATTATACGATTTTGACACTCTTCAAGTCGTGGCCGTAAATTGCCTAAGACACGTTCACATAAAACGTTAGTGATTTTTGTTATTACACTTGCAATATTATTTTTAAATTGGCTAAGAGTTGACGGCTTATTTATGTAAACCTACTCTTTAGGTAACCCCATAAAAAACAATCAAGTGGACTTAAGTCCGGGCTCCTAGGGGGCCATTTAAGGTTCCCGTTTATTGAGATAACTCTTTCTGGGAATAACTCATTCAGTGCTTCGATAGACCTTCTACTCGTGTGACATTTGGCACCGTCCTGCTGAAAAAATGTTGCCGAATTGTAACCTCTAAATTCCTGTAAGGATGGTGCCAAAAAACTTTCAATCATGTTACAATATCTGTCCGCGTTAACTGTAAGTGCATGTCCCCTACCGTCCTCAAAGAAATAGAGGCCGATTATGCCCTTGGCGGACATTGCTGCCCACACTACCACCTTAGGGCTGTGAAGTGGACGCATATGCTTATAACGAGGATTTTTATCACACCAATAGACATTGACATTGTTGAAGTTGGTAAAGCGCGCAAACATCTCCTGAACAAAATTTAGTCGCTGTTCATAATCTGTGGGTTTTAATTCTTGCACTAATAGAATCTTGTAAGCACGTAAATGCAAATCCTTCTTTAAAATCAAGTGCAATGTTGATTTTGCAATGTTTACGGATTGACTTCGCTTTCGCAGTGATAGTGAGGGATCTTGCCTTACCGACTCGTGAACTTCTTGAATAACTGCAGGTAGCCTTATTTCTCTCGGACGTCCGCAATCAAAGTTTTTTAAAGTTGACCCTGTAGCCTCAAATGTCTTAATCCATTTTCTAATGATATTCGCACTGGGAGATAAAGAAATGTCCCGTACATTGAATTGCGCGCGATATAAGCGGCGAGCTGTTATTATCGAATTATTGTTTTGATAATAAACTCGTACACAAAATGCACGCTGAGCTCCGGTATACGAATCCATTGCAACTAAATTTCCAATAAATTCCACGTATGACATTATATATTTTTTTGTTATCTACCCGCATTAAGACGATTTATTGATATTTAAAAGTGCAAATACCCTTTTTGGACACCTTGTACAAGTATGTTTATTTTATTATAATAATGTTTAGGGGGTCTGATCTGGAAATAGCAGTATATTTTTTTTTTACTTTCCCCTAACATCATAGCTCTGAACATAGGCGAAATGACGACAAAGAAACAACCTTTGTACAAAATGGCCGACCGGGATCGGTTTAGGACGGGAAGTACTTTTTTATTTAACTTTATTAAAATGTTTCTGATTTTGACAAACTAAACATACCTGCTGACCATCTTATACAATACATATTTGACCGAGCGAGCGAAGCGTCTCTGTTTCAGCTTGGCCAAATTTGCTTTTGTATGTCCATCGGTCTGTTTGTTTGTTTCACTCTACAGGTTGCGTTTCTGAACCGATTCTCGTGAAATTTTGTGAGCAGGTTCGATAAATTAATCAAATTTTTATGTCGAGTCAGTTTTTGAAAATTTAAAACAATGACGGAGTTATGGGGTTTGCCAGCTTACAAGGTCTACCTGAGTCTGTTTTCCTCTACAGGTCACATTTTTCAACAAAAATAATAATAATAAAGTTTAAAAATTAAAAAAAAAATGAACGGGTCGAGTGTGTTTGTGGAGAAAAAATTAGAATAAATATGAAAAGATATACCTAGGTACACACTCGCGAGGTCTACAGCTCACAGAGCCACTAGTTTACTACGTTAAACGTTTTTACTACGGGAAAAACTACGGACATTACGGACACTAACTTGAACACAGTTGGCATTCATCAACACAGCTCTACTCTACAATCTTACAATAGCCGAGTAGGTACAAGCCTACTCGGCAGGCACACAGAATGGCGAGCATCGCGTGAGAAACACCTCTACAATAGCTCACGAAACTTTTATACCAGCTGTATGTGCTGCTCGACTTGACCTCCAAACTAGATTTAAGGACTGGTTATTCATAATTAGGCATCCTACATTTACGACAACGTGTTCTAAATAATATAATTAAATAACGTAAAATCTCTCGGGTGATTGATAGCCCAGCTCAACTGGACAAGTGTTTTTCTAAGTATGTTTTAATTTTATGGCGAAAGAATTTTTTTAACTGTAAACAGTCTTTAATTATTGTCTGAGTCAAATTATACGACAACCCAATTGAATAGTCGACTGTATCAAATAATTTATTTTACACTATTAAGGAAATTGATTGTCCTTAATTATTCGACACTCGTACAAACTGGGACTGCGGTTAATTTCACATAAACAATCATGGTATTTCCTTGATTTTTCATACACTTATCTGAGAATATTCACGTCATGCTAAATAATATGTTTACGAATATGTTTGTTGGTTACATACAAACGAAGCAACTATCCAGTTGATGAAATGAATACTTTATTAACTTTTGTATGTTACATCTCTTAGTTTCGTCATTACATTTTTTTTTGGTGAGTTCACTACACGATGTGCGGATTCTGTGGAGAAGAACTCACCAAAGGAAACTCTTGTCGCATCTTTTGTTTCTTTTTTTTTTCTGATCGGACAGTTCTGGACCCTAGAGTCTATTTTACCGCAGGAAAAGTTTTATTACCACGCGAAAAAGCGGAAACAGGCGTACCTTTAAACTGCCATTCAAATCGCGATACACTTACACGACGACGACTTGGCTAAGACCTTGAACTCTGGAAGACTTATGTATGTAATACAATAAGGTCACATGCAAACAAATTAAAAATTCCTTGTAGTTAAAGTCCCTGTTTATGAGCGCTTGTCGCGACGCCTGTGTGTAGCATTTATTATAGAATAGAATAAATTTTATTCAGTGTACTAATACAAAACACAAGATCCACGATAGGAATAAGTAAACTTGTACAAAATTATGCATTTTTGAACTAGGTTGTTGTGACTTGTACTGAACAGACACATGGAGCTGACTCAGCATATTGTTGCAAGCAGAATGTAGTATTGAGATTTTAGAAAAGTTTTAGAACAACAATAGGGACAATACAATATGCACATTTTTTTAAAATTCATTAATCGAAATATTTCAAGTTCCAGATAAACACATATAAAATATTTTTTCAAATATCTTGCTCAGAAACAAAGTTATAAGGCTTCAAAGTTGATGGTTAGACAGAGAGGACCGACGTGACATGTGACGTCATATGTCACGTGGGCCATACATCCGCCATAGAAAATTTTGCTTCGTAAGAGGGACAGATATATTTGTTTAAAAATGTTGTATCTAGTTTGTTTTTCGATCAATTTCGATTCTGTTTTGACTGTCAGTATTCTATTTTTGTATACTTTCAGATGAACTATGAAAAAAACAAATATTTTTTTATGCATATAAAAGTAAAAATAAGTAAAAACACTTAACCATATTGGATATTGTTCAGTTTTACGCACTGAACAACCACCCGAAAAGTTCTTAATCACTTAGTTAACACGTTGTATATAGGCAAACAAAAACACCCTGTATAGTCCAGACAGGGGCACACAAACCGACAAAGATAACAGGGTATAAATACTATTATCAATGGACTAGATATTATTGGCAAGTGTTTGTAGCAATAATTGAAACGGCCAGGGTAGAAATGTAGGTGTGCTTTGTTCTAATAACAACATGTAAACAATACGATTAGACCCTTACTCATTTAAAATGTGACATTGATTGAGGCTAATTCTCACTGTCACGCTCTAATTCTTAATTTAAGTTCGTCCGTCCTTTTCACCTTTTAAAGGTTAAAAAGGGACAAGAGAAGGTCATTCTAATATAAGAGCTGTCAAAAATCGAATTTGAACCTTATGGCCGCGTCGATTGCACAATTTCAGAGAGCACTTAAAACATGCGTCTTAAAAATATCTTAATCTGACAGCTACAGCTACGCCTTTATTTTAGGTCATCATTCATTCAAAATAATATCATGTGTTTATCTGAATTCATCTCCTCTCTTTCATTGATCATAAAAATGAAAAGGATAGCTGGATTTTAAAATTAGGATTAGAGCATGACTGTGTGAATCGGGGCCATTATCTAGACTAGTTTATTTTGCTTGTAGTGTGTTAGGCAAAGATCTACCGTAAATTTTTACAGAGTGAAATGATTGGCTTTAAAATTAACAGTTTTTCCAATTATTTTCGTACAGCGGAGTTTTTAGTTTTTTATCGACTCTTGTCTTCGATCAACAATTACAACTAGATATCGGGTCGGAGCAAAAAAACCGTCTCGGTAAATAACGCCTCACTTGCGGCGCGAGGTCTTATTATTATAGTCGGGCCACTTTATGAAGCGACTTTTGAAGTTTCATGTACTTACCAAAGAACGATAACCTTGTACGAGCGTACAAATAAAAAACAAGAAAAGAAGCACTTTTGAAGCATACTTCTTAGATATAATCAAAGAACTTTAAATTTTACACTACTTCTATGATAAATTACAGCTGCTATGTGAGCGCAACAATTTAAAAAAGCTATAACAAAAATATTAGGCCGACGCGTAAAAGTTACGTCGGCCGTAATATATATTTTTTTAATTCCCAGTGTTTGCACTATCAGTACCAGCCTGATAGCAGTTATAACGTGAGTACGCTCAAGAGCTCCTTTTGAGTGTAGGTATTTTGTTATCTATCATTGTTGCGATTGTGTAGGGCGCATCGGCGTCTTTTGTACTTGAAATTCTGAGAAAAGATAATTAGTTATTCCGTGTAGTCTTGTTAAGTTTCGGTTCAGTCAGTCAGTCTTTCGTTTTCATGCGCAGTGGCTACATGTGTTTTTTTTTTTCGGTTTCTCAATGTATTATTTTACGGTTCGGCTCTCTTTTGGACTCTGATCCTGCTTTTTTTTAAATACCTGTATTTTTTTTACTTATCTATGTTTTTTTCTGTTAATAGCATACTTTGTAATTTTTTTCTAATTATAATTCTAAACGGTCGATCTGTTAATTTTAATATGACATCTGCATATTTTCATATAATATTATAATCTGTACATTGATAATGTCAAATAAATAATTTTATTCTGTGATACTTCACAGAATGTGTATGTTGATTATTTCCAATAACAAAATAACGTCAACACTGATTGTAATACAAAATTTAACAAAGTACTAAATAATTTTTATTTTCGTAACTAATTACGAAATACTAGATACTAGGCAAAGTCAATCATTACACTACGGGACATCACTATTTACGTCACAATGACATCCTTCAAAAGTCGCTTCATAACGTGGCCCGACTTTAGTTCCGTTGAAACAAAAATAACGAATGGTAGTAGGTAAGAAACTTAAAAATTCTGACACTAGAGTTTAATGCGTCGCTCATCGACCTTACCACTATATTCATCAACGGCCCGTTAAAGAAAGAAAAGAAAGAAAGAAAAAAACGTTTATTTGCTAATACTAATTTGAAAACAAAAATAAAATTATATTTGTTGCGATTTGGCAAGCAAAGGGGTCCCAGCTCAGCATAGTGCTATGGAGAACACGTTACAGTCCACTGCTGGACTATGAGCCTCCTCCACTTGGGTTTTGCCATAATCTCCACGCTTGGCAGACGGGTTGGAGATCGCAGATTAAAAGGTTACTGTATCAGAGAGCGCTGCTGCCCGTTCCCTGTTCAATGTGTAGTCCCCAAGTCGCCTCTTACGACACCCACGGGAAGAGTAGGGGTTGGTGACAAATGTATTCTACTCTGCCATCACCACACGGCATACCACACTATATTATCACTAACGTACTCTCCCCATCTTTCCAGGACACGTTCGGTCGTGCGAAGAACTGGGTGAAGGAGCTCCAGCGGCAAGCGTCGCCGTCCATCGTGATCGCGCTGGCCGGGAACAAGTCAGACCTGGCCGCCAAGCGCATGGTGGAGTTCGAGGAGGCGCAGGCCTACGCTGACGAGAACGGACTGCTCTTCATGGAGACCAGCGCCAAGACTGCCATGAACGTCAACGACATTTTCCTTGCTATCGGTAAGGTTAAGGCTTTTCGCACCAATAAGTCCATAATAAATGTAGAGTTAATAAAACTGAGACTGGTGTCGATTCGGCATACGCCCAACTAAACCAAACTAAAATTAGTCCTGTCACTTTCTAAAATTTTTAATTTAAAAGAGACCGAAGATCATCGGTTTTGTTTTTGTCTATGACTTCACGACTAACTGTCAAATTTAGTCTTGTTTTAGTGCCTACCTAACACCATGACGAATAAAAAGCCACTAAAATTGACAGTTAGTCGTGAAGTCATAGACAAAAACAAAACCGATGATCTCGGTCCCTTTTCAATTAAAAATGATAGAAAGTGACAGGACTAATTTTAGTTTAGTTTATGTAGTTGGGGAGTATGCCGAATCGACACCACTGTCCTCGATCTGCCTTCGTGGGATACCGGAGTTCTTCAGCCGTATTGCTAGGAAGGATGGACACAACCTTGAACAGCTAATAGGAAAATTGAAGGCAAATGTCCTAGAAACCTCTGTCCTAGTAACATAACCATGTTACTTACTATGTTGGTTTCAGCTCATTTAGAATTCCCAATGAGCTGCTCGAAGTAATACACATTTTTACATATTAATCTATCTAGGAACCTGAAACCTGTTCGGATAAACCAATAGTTAATTTTACACAATTTAAATTTTATTATTATAAATCAAATTAAAATAATAGATTTATAATTAAACAATAACATAAAAGAAAGACGCTTTACCCTCATCGAGTGCACTGTTATTAGACTCTAAAATTATCTGTAGTTAGTATACCTAGATTCAATAAGTGAGTACGTACCTTCCTAATTGTTCCGTAAATTCAGTGTTGGGTACATATATAACATCAACATCATCAACGGCCCGTTACAGTCCACTGCTGGACTATGAGCCTCCTCCACTTAAGTGTTTGGTTTTGCCATAATCTCCACGCTTGGCAGGCGGGTTGGAGATCGCAGATTAAAAGGTTACTGTATCAGAGAGCGCTGCTGCCCGTTCCCTGTTCAATGTGTAGTCCCTAAGTCGCCTCTTACGACACCCACGGGAAGAGTAGGGGTTGGTGACAAATGTATTCTACTCTGCCGTCACCACACCGTTACCTATATAAGGTGCCCCGTAATTAGTGTCAAATATTTTCAAGTCTGAAAGTAATAGTCATAATAGTCACGTAAAAAAAAAAATATTTCAAAAATTTACAAAAGTTTTTTTTTTAACAAAAAAAAAAACATTTAATATGACAAAAAGAGATCACCCTCTGCATGTACACTCACATTACTCTAGATACATGTAAACACGCATCAAACGCGTGTGTGCGTGCATGAATGCAAATGTAGTAGTGATCAGCTGGTTGAGGGTGATGTTTTTTATGATTAGATAACCAAGTTGTTTGGCTTAATTACTTGAAAACTAACGTGTAAGTTGATCTCATTTTTTTATGAAGTGAAGATCAGAACTTCTTCTTTCAGCCCTGAAAATATTTGACACTAATAGCGGGGCACCTTATATATTAGGTGCTCACTGAAAGTAGGCCTTAAGCCTAAATTAGGTTATCTTCGGCTGTTGTCCTGTTGCTGACATATGGGGCTACATTTCTATTTATAAAAGAACGACGCTGGAAAACTATGTATAAATCATAATTATAAAATAACTACAACAATTTATTGGTCAAAACTAAGATTCATAGCAACCTCGTAAACATTTAAACTCTGAATAAGTCTGGTTTGTATGTCAGAGTATAATCGAGTTCCAGACGATATTCTTACAATAGAGCGTACATGTCCTTCGTAATTAAGACATAGACATATTAAGCGTAATCTAGGTTTATTGGCGAGTGTCAGACCCAGGTCAATGCTGCAGATAAGATTATTTTCAAATTCTGGAACGTTTGCAAACGTTGTTAATTTTGGGGGAGTCCTTAATCTAGCAGTGGACGTCATTTCATCATCATCAGCTCATATACGTCCCCACCGAGGGGCTCGAGCCTACCCTGATTTAGAGTGATTAAGCCTTAGTCAAACAGGGCGACCCGCTTTCACCGAAACTTTTTACCTCTGCTTTAGAAGAGATTCGTGGTTGTGTAAGGGTATTAACATCGGCAACAAACGTTTGACCAACCTCCGTTTTGCGGATGACATAGTCCTGTTCTCCACTTCGGCCGCGGAACTCGAAACCATGCTACAGGAAATAAGCGTGGCAAGCCTTGAGGTTGGACTGAAAATGAACATGTCAAAGACCCAACTTATGTGCAACAGCATAAAACGTAGGATCGAGGTAGACGGGCAAGTAATACAATATGTCGACGAATACACCTACTTGGGCCAGATAGCATCCTTCGATAACAGACAGGACAAAGAAATCGATAGACGCGTTCAAAATGCCTGGAAGAGCTACTGGTCCATGAAGGAGCAAATGAAGGGAAACCTTCCTCTGTCGCTAAAACGGAAACTTGTCGACATATGTATCTTGCCCGTCCTTACCTACGGAGCACAAACATGGTCTCTGACGGAAGCACAAAAGTCCAAACTCAAGGTTTGCCAACGCGCCATGGAGCGTAGTATACTGGGAGTGAAAAGAGTAGACCGTATTCGGAACACAGTACTACGCTCCAAAACAGGCATACAAGACGTTGGAAAGAAGTCCGCGAAACTGAAGTGGGGCTGGGCTGGGCATGTGTACCGCATGCACCCGGATAGGTGCGCTAGGATAGCCACGGAATGAGTGCCGGAGGATGGTCGCCGCCGTCGAGGTCGACCACGAAGACGATGGCGAGATGACTTGGACGGATTTCTGAAGGGCTGGCATCGAGAGACCCAAGATCGGGAGGAATGGCGAGAGCGAGAAGAGGCCTTTGCCCAGCAGTGGGACACACAAGAGGCTACTTAAAAAAAAAAAAAAAAGCCTTAGTCGACCACGCTGGCCCAGTGCGGGTTTTTCGACTTCAAACACAACCTTTGAATTTCTTCTTAGGAGTGTGCAGGTTTCATCACGATGTTTTCCTTCACCGTAAGAGCGTCGAATAAACGTACATATGAATTCGAAATCACATTGGTACGTGGTGGGGATGGAACCCGCGTTTCCCGGACGGGAGGCAGCGGCCTTAACCACTAGACCACCGACGCACGCTCGGACGTCATTTGGATGACGGTTTTGATTGGACATATTTTGAATATCCTTTTGCATGTAACTGTGTAGAGAATAGTTTACCTTCACCAGACGCACAAAAAAAACATGTAGAACATGTTAAACTATTGCAACAAGTGAAGGTATTAAAGTACAAATAATGTGATAAAAAAAAAGAGGGGATAGGGACTACTTTTTTTTTATTTTATAAATCCAAACTTCTTAGTTTCTGCTATAGAACACTAAAATAATTTATGCTCTATCTTTAAAAATGACCGAGTTACAAAGGTTTGAAATTCAAGATTAGACAGAGAGATACCCACTTGTGACGTCATTTGTTAGTAACGCCATATTATCTCCATACAAAAATCGTTTTTGAAAGAGCCAGACACATTGAAACTTAAAAAAATCACTGTAAATTCGTTTTTCAACCGATTCTGCTTTTTTCTTCGCTAATCGTCTGCTACTAATCTATATTTTAAAATTAATTCATAAAATATGGTAAGTTTAGGAACAGCCCGATCCCCTATTATTGTAAAGATTCTTTGGCCGTTTTTCTCAAAAATAACGCACATTTTGTTAGAGAACCGTATACAAATCTATTATTTTGATAAGCCAAGAAATATGTCAATATGCAGTAAAATGTGTAACCGATTATTTCGTCGTTGTTCACAGTCACACTTTAGGTCGTATTAAAAAAAAAAGTGGGGTCATCTCACACACGCACGGGCATCTGATCCCAAACTAAGCAAAGCTTGTACTATAGCTTCGTTGACAGTAAGGGTTCTAAGACTGACCTATCCTGTTCAGGTTGTTATCTAACACGTTTTATTATAATTCCAGCGAACAAGTTGCCGAAGAGCGAGGGCGGCGGCGGAGCGGCGGCAGCGGCGGGAGGACGCCGGCTTAACGACGGCGACACGCCTCGAGCCTCTTCGTGCTGCAAGTGATACCGCACCGCTACGGTACGTAACGTGCCACTTACCGCACTAGTGTAGTAATGAGTGAGGGCCCCGGCTTAACGACGCGCCTCGAGCCTCTTGTTGCTGCGATACCGCACCGCCACGGTAAGTGACACTTACAGCACTAGTGTTGTAACGAGTGAGGACGCCGGCTCAACGACGGCGACGCGCCTCGAGCCTTTTCTTGCTGCAAGTGATACCGCACTGCCACAGTACGTAACGCCACTTACCGCACTAGTGTTTTAGTGAGTGAGAGCGGCGGCGGACTTACATACCTACTTTCGATTGAGTGATTTTAGGCTTCTTTCAGAGCATGAGTTGAAAAAGTATTACAATTATTAAATTAAAGATACAAATTCTTCTTTTATAAAAGATCCTTGTGCAGAAATATGCCACTTAAATATTTTGTGGTAGATCAGCTTAGGTATACCAGCCCCTGTTCTAAGGAGTACATTAAATTGATATCAATTGGTTTTAAATAAAATCTTTAAGTTTTAGTTTTGTTTATTACGATTTAAATTAATATAATTCTTCTCTATATTTCAGATAAAATCGCTATACGGTGTGGTTTCGCGCGGGGGATGAGGTATGTAGAGATGGCAACAACCGGTGCCGCGGCTCGCGCGTCGGCCAATCACGCGCCGCCACGTCACATCACGTCACCGCAGACGCGCGCGATTGGCCGACGCCGCGCCAACCAAACCAGCTTCACTTATCACGCGACGCCTGGGATTGGTCGATGATGTCTAAGCTTCACTGTCACGTGATAAGCGACGCTTGCGATTGGCTGACGCGTTAGAACTTGATTTGATCGCAGTTTTATGAGGGGGCGTGCTAGCTACATATTTATTTTCATTTCCAAAATGTCAATAAAATCTGTTAGGTGTATAACATAAATAAAATAACTAAGCATTTGTTCACTGTTTTCTGCGTAGTTTGTTTATCTAGTAAGAGGGCGTTCACACTCGATCGTTTCTGCTTGCTAGTTGAATCTGTTCTATAATGTTTTTAGTGACTTTGCGAAATCCTTTCTCCAATGTATACAATCAATAGTTTCATAGTTGATCGAGTGTGCATGCCCTTTAAAGTATGCGCCACGTTTATATTCGATATTAAAATTACCTCACTTACAATAAATTATTATAAATGTAGGAAAAAGTTATAAAATGGCATTTACTAAGATGAATTCGTCTAAAAAATAATTTATATTTTTTTTAAGTTGATTATTTTAGACAAACAATATTCTTAAGACGCGAAAAAATAAGAAATATGAATAAATCAAACCTTTTTTATGTTTATCGATTAAAAGTAGGCGTATACGATATTCGACCCCGCCCCCTCCGGATCGCGAGCCGCGTATAAAAACAAGCTAAATATAAAATAATACCTAGATTTAAAATATTTGTAATGAGATGTAATAAAGATATATTTAATTTGGTTTCTATCATGTTAAGCAGTGGCCACACTGCTCGGATTCCCGTAGGCTAAGGGTTACTTACAGAGATTTCTTTTGTTTATAATTCTATGACGTTAGTCCGGACGAACATAAACTGAAATTTATTTTGACAGGTCTGAAAGTGTCGCTGTCTTTTTCATATTACAAGCGTTGGAGGAAGACAATAAGATGTTCAATTTAGCTCTAGTTTATGTTGGTACGAATTTGATGTCTGTCTTAAGAAATACATTCTAAATAGTTCAAATAAGCAAGCTTTATTTGGTCAGATTTAAATAAAAATATACGATGAAAATTGATTTCTTCATTGTCTAAAAAAATAACATAATTGCGTTCTGCCCAACGAATTTTTAAATCTGTTTAGAATAAATTTGTTAAGACCCTATATGTTTTAGCCGTATTGCTGTTATCCTTTCGGCGTCCTCTGGTTGCAAGTAAACCATATCTATCTCTCTCCTTTACACGCATTTAACCATGCAAGCGAGCGAGATGAAAACACCTAGATTTAAAAGGAAATTAGTTAGTTTTCTTACAACCAGAGGGCGCCACGTCACACTGAAGCGTGCGTTTCGTAACATAAAATCGTGGTGATGGTGCATTTACATTCGTGTCTCATGTTCATGAAATTCACTTTCACAATATCACCGGTCACGTTTGCTATTATACTATACTTTGGGTGTATGAGGAAAAAAATTGGAAATGGCGCCAAAATCGACTGGCCCTAATTGGTCAATAGAACGTCAAAAAAGCTATTTGGTATTTGGCTATCGACACCGGTGAAACTTTGGATTATTTATTAATTGAGATATGTTTAATAATTCAAATTCTAACTGGACTTTTTCTAACAATATATTATAATTTATTTTAAACTCTTTGATTCGAAATCAAACATACTAAATATATTATATAGATTAGTTAGTTACAGTTAATTCGGGCGCCATTTTCTCATTTCTGATTTAACTGCATATTGTGATAACTTTATTATTGTAGAAACGCTGAGCTGGACTCACAACGTGTCTGTAACTTACAGCTTTGCAGAATATAGATTTTTGGAGTTACTATCTGCTTCTGACTCAATAAGTATAGTATGTTATACGTTATCTTTGAAAATCATAACTTTGAATTATATTTTTATTGTCATTTATCATCGTTTCATGTGGCATTCAGTGTATTGAAATCGTTCACTTTCATGTATTAATACATTGTTCCCATTAAGCTCACAAGCTCTTAGACTATTTTCACGTCATGCTTAGATATACCTTACACTACCCGATAATATTTTATGTCGTTTATGTATTTTTATTTGCACTTAAGAAGTGTGGCAAGGATAGGTTCATTTCATATTTAGTTCAAAATAAATAAATAAAATAGTTATTTAAATTAGCTAACACTCTCAGTTAGAAGTTTATTAGTATAAACACTAATTGGTAGGATCATTCAGACCTATCGTATGTAAGCAGTTTATTTCTCCGCAAGACATTAGCTGCTTGCTCTTGGCAGGTCTGTATAAGCCTTATATGGACAAAAATGTTCTATATTATGTATATTACCTGTATAATTATATATTTTAAGTGAAGTGTAACTCGGTGGGTCTTGACTGTAAAGGTTTATAAATGTTATGCGTAAGGTCTGAAAATAAATACTAAACATCCGCAGTTTTCGAAATATCTTCAAATATTACGCGGACTTGTGCTAAATTTTGTTGACTTTACTTATAGCATATAAATCTCTTTTTCTAATGTTGAATTCGCATTCCATGCAGGAGTACTGATGTGAGCTTGGACCATACGTTTCAAAAGCTATTTCCTACTATCGACAACTTCACGCACTATAAGTATGGAAATAATTTAGTAGTGAAGTTATCGCTTCCCGTCCAACGAATTATCTATAGTCTAGAAGAGTAACCGTCTAACAAAGCCCGCTAAAACATGGGGCGCATTCCGAATCAGACTTTCAGCGCTGTCAGCGGTCAGAAAATAAAAAAAAGTATGAGTTTTGCCTGCTGACAGTAATTCGGAACGCGACTACGGGTGCTTTAATCGATTTCGGCGCGTCTCGGAACGCAGGGATGGCACCTAATTAATGTTGACAGCGACGACGACGACAGACAGGCAGATGATGTCGCTGCTGTACATTGAAGCTTACTTTCGACGTTCTTACAAACCGAGTCATATAAAACATCATTGTACCGCGTATTCGAATGTCGTATGGTATAGTTTTGCTTCTTTGGGATTCATTTAGTGGGGCCAAGTTTCAAGCGTAGTTACTCTTCTAGACTATAGATAATTCCTTGTTCCCGTCATCTTGATTGTTTTTTGAGACGCAAAGTAAGAAATAGAACTAACACATGCTGATACGTCTGTAGATTTTTTTTATTAGGTCAAACAGTTTGAAATGCTTGTACTAGTACCAAACTTATAAATTATCACTTGGTCAATGCAGTTAGCTCAAGTATTTACAAGAAAAAAATACTGGCTGTTACCAGGTTCCCGTTTCACGAAGCAACAAGTTACAACTTGATATTCATTGCGTAGCCAATTCGCCTAAACTGTAAGCACTTATAGTTTTATCTCATTGTCTACGCAATGTACATCGAATTGTACTTGAAATTTGTAAATTGTAGCTTCGTGAAACGGCCCCCTGTTGGTAAAAATTGTAGGCAGCTCACTAAGCACGCTCGATATCTTTCTTCACGTCCGTTCGATTTTTTTACTGCTAGTATTGCCAGCTTTTTTTCTTGTAAAGTACTTACAGTTTCTTAAAATGCCGTAATATGTCACTGGTAGTTGTATTATCGACTTGAAAAGAAAACGGAGCGACAACACCTTATGAAAGCAGTCCTACAGCTTCAAAAAACAATACCGTACTGGACAATATTCTGTGAATATAGAAGTTTACTTTTAAGTACGAAATTACTTTACATAAGATTACTATTACCTGTCAATCAGCTCTTCTTATAGTACTCTAACAACTTTCTAAGAACGATATCTCGTCCCGATAAAATACGGCTTAGGAGCAGAATGTCAAAAGCGCACAACGTCAAAAGTGCACGTAATAGGATGGTGTATCAACATCTGTTAAGGAAACATCAACGGCTCGTTACAGTCCACTGCTGGACTATGAGCCTCCTCCACTCCGCGTGTTTGGTTTTGCCATAATCTCCACGCTTGGCAGGCGGGTTGGAGATCGCAGATTAAAAGGTTACTGTATCAGAGAGCGCTGCTGCCCGTTCCCTGTTCAATGTGTAGTCCCTAAGTCGCCTCTTACGACACCCACGGGAAGAGTAGGGGTTGGTGACAAATGTGCCGTCACCACACGGCTAAAGAAACAGATATTTTGAAATATACTGATGAAAGTTTACCACAAACTTCATACAGGTAACACAATCAGTTTTTTTGTCAATTTGAACCCATTTGACGTTTTGTGCGCTTTTGACATTCTGCTCCTAAACCTAAAATACTACATACTGCGACAATGCAATAGGCATTTTGCAGTTCAACAAATTACATAATTGTATGTACCTATGTATATTTTGTTTTAACTTTGTAAAGCTTCGCAGCTAACACGGTTGCAACATTTGTAGTTAGACCGCTTCATAAGCCTTATAAAGTTGCAATTTTACAATGAATTGGCAACACTGTTCAAAAACGCCCTGTGTGTTGCCATATTACAACTAAATTGTAGCTTTATAAGAGAAAACCTGTAATAATCTTTATAAAAAACTTGTCATGTACCGAGGAAGCAATCAATTTATGGTAGGATTAACATTCGGTTTTAACAGCCAAGGCAAATGATCCGCAAACTAGCGAACGGACGCTGATCAAGGTAACATTGTATGTTTTTGTATTGTGTAAATATTTTGGATTTATTAAGATTATTATATTGAATAAAAAAATATTGTAAATGGACATTCTGTGTTTTATTTCAGCTCTTACCGTGCACATTTTGTGTCTGATTTTACATACGAGGGCTGATTGATAAGTTTCCGAAACGACAAAGAAAAACTTTAAAAATCTATTTAAAATAAATTTATTTCTCAACGTAGTTTCCTTCTACCTCGATGCATTTAGTCCAGCGCTTCTCCAATGCCGTTACACCAGTTTGATAAAATGTTTTCTCCAACCCCTCAAACTCGTCCACGGCAACAATGACTTCTTCATTTGATGAAAATCTCTGGCCACCTAACCATTTCTTCAGGTTTGGGAATAAGTGGAAGTCACACGGGGCCAGATCCGGGGAATAAGTGGATGCGGTAGCAATTCGAACCGCAATTCATGGAGTTTGGCGACTGCAACCATTGACGTGTGTGCAGGTGCGTTGTCATGGTGGAACAAAACTTTTTTCTTGGCCAAATGTGGTCGTTTTTTCTGGATTTCTTCACTTAATTTTTGCAGCAAGCTTGCGTAGTACTCTCCATTTATTGTTTTTCCTTTTTGCAGATAATCCACTAAAATAATCCCTCGAGCATTCCAAAAAACAGTCGCCATCACTTTGCCGGCCGACAAAACCGTTTTTGCTTTCTTCGGCGCAGGTCTTCCGCTCTCAGTCCACTGCTTAGATTGTTCTTTTGTCTCGGGAGTATAATGATGTATCCAGGTTTCATCGACTGTTACATAACGCCGCGAAAACTCGTTAGGATCTCGGTTAAACAGCGCCAAACACTCCGATGAATCGTCCACTCGACGTTGCTTTTGGTCAACAGTGAGCAAACGCGGCACCCATCGCGCGCAAAGCTTTTTCATTCCCAAATGTTGGTGCAAAATATTAAAAACGCGTTCAGATGAAATGCTCACCATTTCTGCTATCTCTCGCAACTTCAAGCGCCGATCATTCAATACAATTTTGTGAATTTTTTTGATCATGTCCGGATTCGTGACTTCATTTGGACGGCCAGACCTGTGGGCGTCTTCGCAGCTCTGTCTTCCACGTTTAAAATCAGTTACCCAGGTGTGAATTGTACTCAATGCAGGAGCAGAATTACCTAAAACACTGTCTAGCTTGGTTTTAATCTGGGTTGCTGTTTTCTGTTTTAAAACGTAAAACTTTATCACCGCACGAATTTCGTTTCTTTCCATTGTTAAGAAAATTTACGACAGAGAAAGTTCTACGTCCTATCAAACAAATTCCACCAGTTCGATTAAATTCAAATTTGGCGTTCTATTTTCAAAAAGATGCCAAAATATGTAATTTTTTTTTTTTTGCGTATCATTTTTTTAAGTTCGTTTCGGCCAGTTATCAATCAGCCCAGGTAATAACGCGAAACCTAGAAACTTTTCCAAAAAAATAAATTCAGCTGGCTCTGAGTAAGTAATTCAAAATTTTTCTAGTTTTAAAAAGTTGTACAGTTTCGTGGGTCGAGGTTCCGCCCGTGACGATTTGCATTTATAATAGTTACATTTGGGGCTCTTGCTCACATTCACGGTTTACATATTTCCGAATTTATTTCTATGGCACGCGCCGGGCGTAGGGAGCTATCGAAACGGACATCCGGCTATGTGCTCTCAAAGACTGCCATACTGTGCGCCGGACGTGAGCCCGGTGCGAAGCCGTCCACGGTTGCAAACCGGACCGGCGCCGTGGGCACACCTCCATAGAGCTTCCTACATTACTGAGCGACCGTGCGCCGGTGCGGCGCAAACCGTGAATGTGGAAACGAGCCCTTATTGTTATCGATAGTTTATAAAACGGGAATTAATTAAAAATACTGGTTGGTTTTACAATAAATAATTTACTTGATTCTCAATTGGTGGCACGTTCACGTATTAGTCCCCGCAACGGTTTACGAGTGCTTCATGACTGCGAAAGTGGTGGGGGAGATATTCAAAGATACAGGGCAACAAAGAGAAAAAACATTTGCAATGCCAGCACTAGGTGAACCCATAACAATATGCACATTTTTAAAAATTCATTAATCGAAATATTACAAGCTCCAAATAAACACAAAAAAAATCGATCAGTGTCAATTTTGTTTTGACTGTCAGTAACTGAATTTGTATACTTTCAGATGAACTATAAAAAAAAAACTATTTTTATACATATTCCATATTGGCTAAAAATCTATAAATGTCACCATCATTTTTAATTCTCTACTCTTGTCGCGTTCAGAGAGAAAGAAAGCTACTATCATAATATAAAAGATACTCATAACCCGTTGCAGAAACCTACTAGACTACACTTTAATGTGTTTTATTAGTACAAAGAAAGGTTGAGTGAGCGAGCCGTTTTGTATTTCTATATGTCACCGTCAGATTGTGAACATCTGACTCGCGATATTATAAACTGACGTAAAATTGTAAACTGCAGCCACTGACCTCTATATAGTACCGCGCAGCCAACCATTTACAATTTAACGTATTATTTCTCGTTTGTTTATAATCTATCGAAGTCAAATTGCAAACCGTCCCTGATTGGTCAGTTTTGGCTGCGGCAATGAATAAAAAAATAAAACTATGGATATAGAACGAGCTACTGCCAAAACACTACAACAATATTACGGTGATAAAACCCGACAGATTATGAACTCTGCAGCTTTATTCACAATTTGACGACTTAACAGGATCGATAGATTATAAACTATCGAGAAATAATACATTAAATAAATGAATAAACGATTTTTTTAAAAATTGTAATTGCAATGCATTGTTTATTGTTGCAGTTCACAATTTTACGTCAGTTTATAATTCACGAGAAAACTAAAATAACGAGATGTTCACAATCTTATGGTGACATACACTAAATCATCAAAGCCTGGGGGCCGTTTCACGAAGCTACAAGTTACAAATTACAAGTACAATTCGATGTACATTGCGTAGACGATTAGGTAAAACGATAAGGGTAAGCCTTTTAGGCGAATTGGCTAAGCAGTTTAGGCGAATTGGCTACGCAATGTATATCAAATTGTAACTTGTTACTAGTAACTTGTTGCTTCGTGAAACGGGGCCCTGTAGGTGCACTACTGGTAGATTAGGTATATGGAGTATAATCAGTATGGCCAGCTTTTAATACTAATCCGGAAATATTTTTAAGCAATAAATACGACCTAATTATTGTTCATATCTCACAATTAGTGACACATTTATTTCAATTAAGATGATTAGGTAGACATAAATACAAAACTTAAGCTCACAATTACTGATACATTTTTCTAGTATCATAAACATTCAACAGTACACGATCAGTCCGTACGTTACATTACCTATTAACTATAACAAAGAACACAGGTACAGTGGCCGGAAGACAACCTGGGGGCCGACGTTTCACGAAGCTACAAGTTACAAATTACAAGTACAATTCGACGTACATTGCGTAGACGATTAGATAAAACAATAAGAGCTTACAGTTTAGTCGAATTAGCTACGCAATGTATATCAAATTGTAACTTGTTGCTTCGTGAAACGGGGCCCTGAGCAAAATGCGCAGTAGTTTGTTATTTTACGTGCACTTATATTTTGAAATTATTTTTATTATCAATATGATCTATATTGCATATTTTTATTCTCGCAAACAAAGGTAAGTCTTTTTCATCTAAATCAGCAAAAATCGTGCACGTGATTTGCCTCTGCTTGTACAGTCAGCTGACGAATTAGCTGACCCCCCCCTCCCCGCTCGAAACCGATGAGATTATCTCAGGTGATTATTTATATTAAAGCTGAATGTATATAGTACAATCTTGCGCAGGTACTAAATAAACTTGTTTGCCGGCTACTGTACCTATATGTACATAAACATTAGAGAAATAATGCAATACTGAATCAAGAACGCGCGTGCGACGTAATAAATTAACATAACAGTAAGTACCTAAATCATTTTACTATATTTTTTTTTTCTATAAACTTATGGCACTATATTATACTAAATACATCATGTAAAACTTATTTGTATGTATGTTTATATACACGCAAACAATTAAATAATTATCGTTGGGTTATTATAGGATGAGTTCTGACAGCTTCAAAATTCTTCATACGATGTTAGCAACTTTTTTTTATTATATTCAGTTTAAAATCCATAATAGCTAATAATTAAAAGCAAAGTAACTTCACCTCTTATTTTATCATTAAACAGTATGTAATTTTACTTAATACACAAATAAATAAACGAGATAATATTAAAAAGTTTTTAAAATTGTAATCTGTCAGAACTCATCCTACAGTAACCCAACTATAAGAGATTATTTATTTCGGGAAATATTTTATTGAAATTCTGTCAAAGTTTTAAGAGTAACTTATAAATTTTATTACCAATTATACTTTTAAGTCAATTCTTAAACTTATGGTCATGATTTTAAATATTAGAAACGATTGTAATGATTAGAATAATTAAGTAATTATAAGTAATAATTGCATTCATGATTTTATGACTAGTTATCTACCATTTTTAAACTTTCGCAAATTTTATTTAAAAGAAAGTACTTATCGAAATAAAAGGCCTCACACATCTTTTTGCTTGATTTGTTTCAATACTTTTTTTTAAGAACTATTAATTAAAAAAAAAAAACAAGTAAATTAGCTACTGCCAAATATAATATTTAAATTTTATTTGCTAATGAGCTGTTGATGAAATAGCTTATCTATAAATAAAAGTTTTTTTTTATATTTACCTTTTTTAAGTACTTAAACAAATCAAGTAAGTATTATAAAATTGATGAATGATGAATCTCCATTTGTGCTATAAACTCCAAGAACACAGTGCGATGATGTATCAGATCTATTACGGAATAACATTATTTACAAAAAGGTTTGCGACGTCTGATGACTAAGGCGCGGTTTATACAGAAGCGACGTGGCGAGGACGTATGGCGGTGGCGGATAGTCAAAGTAACACAATGGTGTCGATTCGGCATACGCCCAATTAAACTAAACTAAAATTAGTCCTGTCACTTTCTATCATTTTTAATTGAAAAGGGATCGAAGATCATCGGTTTTGTTTTTGTTTTTGACTTCATGACTAACTGTCCAATTTAGTCTTGTTTTAGTGCCTACCTAAACACCATGACGTATAAAAAGCCTTAATAGTACGAAGCATAGCGTCGGGAGAATTGCGTCTGCGCCTCCAAGTGATGTCCCGCCACTAAGTGACACGCCACCGCCACAGAATGGCGCGCCGAACTCTATGTTACGTACTATTAAAGTTTATATTGTGTTACTTTGACTATCCGCCACCGCCATACGTTCTCGCCACGTCACTTCTGTATAAACCGCGCCTTATAGCAGATTTTAATGTAGATGACCTCTTGGTGACGTATACGGCTTTTTAAAATTCTATGTTTACAAATCTAATTTTGTGATTTAAACACTTGTAGGTCCCGGCGGTAAATATAACAAATCGGATTTTGGAAAGAGAGTAATCCGTTAGCGCTACGTGCGAGAGAGACGGCACGCTCTAAAAGCCGAATACCTGATGCGCATTATTTTTGGCCGAAAACTAGCTTTCAATGCCTACAGACAAAATACCTATAGTTTTTAAGTCATCAACAGCTCATATACGTCCCCGAGGGGCTCAAGCCTACTCTGAATTAGAGCGATTAGCCTTAGTCGACCACGCTGGCCCAGAGCGGCGGGTTTTGCCTTTCTTCGCAGGAGTGTGCAGGTTTCATCACGATATTTTCCTTCACCGTAAGAGCGTCGAATAAACGTACATATGAATTCGAAAACACATTGGTACGTGGTGGGGATCGAACCGGACGGGAGGCAGCGGCCCTAGCCACTAGACCACCGACGCTCTCTCTCTGACGTTTTTAAGTCACGCAAGTGTATCAGTTACATCCCAAACCAAAGTCAAAGTCATCCCACTAAAACGTACTAAAAGCCACCACGTCGCCACGCCAAAGCAAACCGGTATCGTTAAAGCTCATCGTCGAAGTGTTCTCCCAGTATGTCGTTGCCGTAGTCCGAGGCTTCGCTGCCCGCGAACACGTCGTGGTGTTCCAGGATCTCTTCGAAGGACAACAAGTCATCGTGGTCATCATCAGCCGCTGCGAACAAGTGGTCCACTTCCTCGTCGGCTATCTCGCTGGAAGGGAGGAATCTAATGTCAAGGTCTACGTGATGGAAGTCAGGTTAAAAGAACGCAGGACGGTGAAGGGATGTGTTTTAAATGCGCACAGTGGCATACGAAAGTAATAGGGAATATGCACATTTTTTTAAATTCATTAATCGAAATATTTCAAGTTCCAGATAAACACATAACACAGGTCAGAAACAAAATTGTAATCCTAGGTTGTAAGGCTTCAAAGTTGATGGTTAGACAGAGAGGTCCGACGTGACATGTGACGTCATATGTCACGCGGGCCATACATCCGCCATAGAAAATGTTGTTTTCGTAAGAGGGACAGATATATGTATTTGTTTAATAATGTTGTATCTAGTTTGTTTTTCGATCAATTTCGATTCAGTATCAATTTTGATTCAGTATGTATACTTTCAGATGAACTATGAAAAAAACTAATATTTTTATATGCATATTCCCTATTTACTTACTGTCTTAAACAGAAACATAACATCGTCACAGACATCGTCTAAGGAGCTTTGGTTTGCCCATTTTGAAGCAAATATATATTTATCCCTTTGACCGGCATTTGTTTACGTAAAATGTACCATACATGAACTGAATTATAGCTGAAAAACAAAATTGTAGAATACTAGTAATATACACCGTGAAATTTACATAGTTTTGTTCCCACCGTGTAGCGATAGTACTCGTCAAACTGAACAACTTTTCGCGAAAAAAAATAATTCCTGCGACAAAATAATTTTTGGTCTCTCCATACAAAGTAAGACTCCCGACGTCCCGACCAACCCATTCTGTATGAAGGTAGAGCACAAAAATATTTTGGTCGCAGGAATTTTTTTTTCGTGAAAAGTTGTTCAGTTTGACGAGTACTATCGCTATACGGCGGGAACAAAGCGATGTGAATTTCATGCTGTACAGTAAATGTTTACGAAATTACCGTTTTCATATATATTTACACAGAACCAAGAGAAGAGTTCAGTTAAAATTATATACTTAGCTAAATAAAGAATAGAAAACTAGAGTTAAACACAAACTACTTAACAGCCGATTTCAACGCCCCTTACGGAGGTTCCAGGTTCGATTGCCGGTGGGGACACTGCCAACCAAAAATCTCTTTGTGAGACTTTCCCCAGTTTGGTTAGGACATTGCAGGCTGAACCACCTGATTGTCCGAAAAGAAAGATGATTCCGTGCTTCGGAAGGCACGTGCCGTTGGTCCCGGCTACTATCTGGTCGTTACACGAGCCAAGTCAGTGGCCCTTGGCGGCTCTATAACACTGACACCAGGGTTTGTGAGGTCGGTTGTCGACCTTACAGCCCACACGATGATGATGATGACACAAACTATTTGTTGTTTTGCTAAACCATTAAATTGATTAAAAAAGGAGTAGGTAATACGTAACAGATTTGATAGTCAAGATATTATGATATGGTTGAAACATCAAGGAAGCCCCAACAATACGTTCTAACCATTCTACGAATACCTACAAATATACTTCTCATAAAAGAAATCGAAACACCTTGCAAGTTTATGTTTTGGGAGGAAAATGTGTATATTTAGGAATACACACATAATACTCGTATACACACTTTTCAACAATACAATATATTTATACACATTTTTCTGTTATTCCTACAAATCAAAATCAAATCAACGGCCCGTTACAGTCCACTGCTGGACTATGAGCCTCCTCCACTCCGCGTGTTTGGTTTTGCCATAATCTCCACGCTTGGCAGGCGGGTTGGAGATCGCAGATTAAAAGGTTACTGTATCAGAGAGCGCTGCTGCCCGTTCCCTGTTCAGTGTGTAGTCCCTAAGTCGCCTCTTACGACACCCACGGGAAGAGTAGGGGTTGGTGACAAATGTATTGTTATTCCTTACAAAACATAAACTAGCAAGGTGTTTCCGTTTGTTTGATGAGAAGTATATCTAGTTTTGGAAGTCTGTTAAAATATACAATACAAGTTACAACATAAATTATAGATTGGTTAAGAATTACCTATCCTCGTCGAACAAGTCGTTTGGCAAATGTTTTACTTTTGAAGTGCTAGAAATTAAAAAGTTAAATAAAATGTTAAGTTAAATAAAACTACGATTTTACTTTTACTTATTGAAGGTTAGGTATAGACAAGATTTAATTTCAATCAAAATTTAACTACGTACATACATACATTATACTTGGGTTATAGGATGAGTTCTGACAGATTAAAATTTTAAAAACTTATTAATATTATTTCGTTTATTTATTTATTAAGTAAAATTACATACTGTTTAATGATAAAATAAGAGGTGAAGTTAGTTTTTGTTTAATATTTTAGCTAATATGGTTTTAAAACTGAATATTATTAAAAAAAGTTGTTAACGTCGTATGCAAAATTTTGAAGCTGTCAGAACCCATCCTATAATAACCCAACTATAGTAAAGAAATCAAGATTAATATAAAAAAATACTCAGTTGTATGAATGTACCTATGGGTAAGCTAATAATGTCTTTACCAACTAGGCTAAACTAGTTAAACTAGTTTTGCGTATTTTACCACATTGGCCTCGATTCGGGATGTCATGCTCTAATTCTAATTTAAAAATCCAGCTATCCTTTTCGTTTTTATGACCAATAAAAGGGTGACGAACGAAGGATATTAATTTGAACGAATGATAACCTAAAATAAGGGCATAGTTGTCAGTTTAAGAGATTTTTAAGTCGCATATTTTAAGTGCTCTCTAAAATTGTGCAATCGACACGGCTATAAGGTCCAAATTCGATGTTTGACAGCTCTGATATTAGAATGGCCATCTCCTGTCCCTTTTCAATCTTTAAAAGATAAAAAGGAAGAACTAACTTAAATTAAGGATTAGAGCGTGACTGTGTGAATCGGGGCCATTATCTGAAAAATATACTTACTCACTACTACTACGAATATACATACTTATTATTACAGTGGGGGCGTTATATCAGTAGTGTTACACCAGGGTTTGTGAGGTCGGTTGTCGACCTTACAACCCACACGATGATGATGATGATGATCAATAGATTATTTTAAGAGAATACAAGCAAATACCTCAGTTTGAGTGCAAAGCGATACTGCAAGAATCGGGGCCAATGTTTTAAATCACATTAAACTAATATTATAAATGTGAAAACATATTTGGATGTTTGTTCCGCCTTCACGCTTTAAGTACTCAACGGATTTGGATGAAATTTGGAATGGAGATAGTTTGTAACCTGGGTTAACACATAGGATAGGGAAAAGGTCCTATTCCCACGGGAAAATCTTACATAACGCGAGCGTAGCCGCGGGCGGACCGCTAATAATAGGCAGAAAGTTCTGCCGTGATCATGACTTTGCAACATAGTCGAAATATAGGTAAGCTCATTAAAAAGCTTATTTTAAACCAAAATCCGGTAATAACCCGGTAGATATGTGTGTTATTAATATTAACAACCGCGAAAAAGTCAAAGTCAAAATTATTTATTTCCATAGGATGTTATTACATCACTTAGATCCGTCATTACATTTTTTTGGGTGAGTTCACTAACACAATGGCGGAATCTGTGGAGAAGAGCTCACCGAAGAAACTCCACAGTCGTCGCATCGTTTGCGTTTCCTTTTTTAAATAAAATATTGTCAATTACAAAATTAATGCTTATTATATATCGAAAAAGCCTGCTACTCAAACAATCTATTCCCATGGACATCTGTCTTCTAAGTAATCACATATCCTATAGTAACCTTTTTATAAAACCTTAAAGTGTTAATATTAATAATGAGGCTACTCACTCGTTGTTGGGTATGATCCAAGCGCGGATTTCGTCTGTGTCGAGGTGCCCATTGTGGTCGGTATCCAACTCCTGGTCGAACTTGTCACGCTCTGCCACCACCCATTCGCGGTCCTTGTGCTGACCTGAACAACCATCATCTATTTGTTTAGTGAACTATCTATCTACAAAGTTTCATCTAAATCCGTTCAGGCGTGAAAGCGAAACTATAGGGGATCGGATTATTTTTATTTTATAAATCCAAACTTCTTAGTTTCTGCTATCGAACACTAAAAGAATGTTTGCTCTATCTTTAAAATTTACAGAGTTATAAAGGTTTGAAATTCAAGATTAGAGAGAGAGGCACATACCCACTTATGACGTCATTTGTTAGTAACGCCATATAATCTCCATACAAAAAATCGTTTTTGAAAGAGACAGACATTGAAACTTTAAAAAATCACTGTAAATTCGTTTTTCAACCGATTCTGTTTTTTTCTTCGCGAATCGTCTGTTACTAATCTATATTTTGAAAATAATTCATAATATTATGGTAAATTCATAAAATATGGTGAATAGTCCGATCTCCCATTAAACAAACATCCATATGTTTGAGTTTACAATGATAGTTTAAACGTGGGTTTGTGAGGTCGGTTGTCGACCTTACAACCCACATGATGAAGGAGGGATGGAAGAGAGGAATGATAGTTTACTATACGCTCACAGTTATGCCCTCGTTGTTTGAGATTGATTTTCGCGGCCCTTGGGCCTCCTTTAAGCCCAAGTCATGCACACAGAGCGGGAGCGGCGCGGTCCGGGGCCAGGACAAGCGCGACAGCGCTATGCCGTGCCATAGCACCGTCCCACTTTCCCGGCCCCGGACCGCCCCCGGCACGGCTCTGTGTGACTCGGGCGTCCCGTACCGCGCGAGGCGACGCCCAACTTCAAACGTATGGGATGCCCGACACACCGCGCAACGCCCCGTGTCTCCCTAAACGAGGCCTTAGAGATCACAACTTTTTTTTGTACCAAATATTATCAAAATCGACCCTGTGATTAGGCGTTAAAACGCAAAAGTTACTTTCACGTTTATATTTTATTTGTGTATTTGTACACTAGACAGGAAACAAAATGTGTGAAGGCTTTTATAACATTGTTATGTGATGTTTGTTATGATAACAAGCGTCATATTTGACCAACCTCACTACACCTAACAAGTCATTTAGCTATAACACGCTTGACTCTCGTCACCAAGTGCATTACAATGCATTGTAGGTACTATTTCAAATCGATACAACATAAAATGCTTAAAATTGATTTCCTCAATTTGCTTAACTTGTTAGCCATACAACCAATGAATTATCTATAGTCTAGAAGAGAAATTACCCTTCAAACTTGACCCCACCAAATAAATAACAAAGAAACAAAACTATACCATACGACATTCGAATGCGCGGTACAATGATGTTTTAAATGACTCGGGTTGTAAGAACGTCGAAAGTAAGCTTTAATGTACAGCAGCGACATCATCTGCCTGTCTGTCGCCGTTGTCTGTCAAAATTAATAGGTTCCATGTAGAGATGGGCAAACCACCGGGTTTAAACCTACCGCTGGGTTTTTACCCGATAAACACCCATTTATTCCCACCCACTCACTGGGTGAAAATTCGGGTGTTTATTATTTTTATAACAAAATTTATATAGGTATCCATATATCATTAGATTTTGCGTATGCACATTATATGTAGTTAGATAGATAGATAGATAAGACGTTTATTAAGAAGCGGTACAATAGAAGAAAGAAATACAGCAACAGACACGCATCATATCTTAATGAAAGAGACAATTAAATCATTTAGTACCGCCACCTTAAATAGGCCCCAGCTCAGCATGTGCTGCGGCGACACAAGGCGAACCACAGCGCTGTTATTCTGCTGGTACCTTTCGCAAAGCGAGTGCGCAACAAAAGTGAATAAAAAATAAAATAAAACATTATATGTGACATTTTTTCACTTATTTGCCAGTAAATGCAGGGGCTTAGAACATCTATTTTAGCAAGATACCAACAAAGCAATGGATAAAACGGCGTAAAGCACAAAATCTGCAAAAAATATTGTTTTTAAGGGCAAATCTCGGTATATGAACAAGAAACAAAAAAAAAGATGGCGATAAAATTATTGTTCGTGAGTCATGAACCATGGTTTAGGGTACTATGTTTAGAAACGAGAGAAACAACAGTACCAATTATGTTTAAAACATCAATATCCGAGATGGCAGCAAACTTTTTCGTTTATTGGGTCAACTTCGATTAAACTCAACACAGTGTTATAACATGTCCTAGGCCAATCGTAATATCAGGCAGCTTCCATCATTTAGTATACTGTCACCGTGACTTTTGTCGCCCGTGCGCGCTAGCTCCTACCTTTGTACTTGCCACGTTCGCATGCAGTGTAGGTATGAGTGAGTGTAGTGCTAGCTAACTGTAATTACAACTTCTTTTGATCATCTTGTTAGAACTTGAGCATTAAAAGATGGCGACATTTTACAGATTTCTACTGTTTTATTTTAAAAATGTTTATTCGGTTGAACTTATTTGAGTCGATGTGAGTCAAGCGGCTGGAGCGCTGATATACATCAATATCTTTTACGCGTGTAATAGAATAGAATAGAATAGAATAGTATTTATTGTCAAACTGTGTACATAAGTTGTTAATCTTAAACATAAGAGCCAACAGTCTATCCATTTCGGATGTACAATGTAAGGTACAAACAAGTCAAATAACGTATACTACTATATAATTTAAACAGCATTCCAATTTGAGTCATAAAATTCATGCAAATTATAGAACCCTTTACTTAGAAGCCACTGCTTTAGTTTAGTCTTAAATTTATATCCATCTAGAGATTTCAGGCAGTGCGGTAAATGGTTAAAAACTTTTACTCCAGAAACAAGAACACTTTTACGATATATGTCGCATTTAATTTTTTTGTTAAAGTAGTCGTATTTATATACATTACGCAAATTTCTTTTTATGTCACTGATCTTTATAAAATAGTCATTATTATTCTTAACAAAAATACAAATTTCCAATATATAAATACATGTCAAAGTTAAAATATTTTTTTCTATAAATACTGTTCTAAGGGACTCAGTGAAGTGCATGTTATAGATGGTCCTTATACATTTCTTCTGAAGTATGAATGCTGATTGTGCATTTACTGAGTTACCCCAAAATATTACACCATAATTCAGTTGGGGATACACGTAACCAAAGTATGCATTTCTTGATACTACCTCTGATGTCACCTTGGTCAAAATTGATAACATAAAACAATAACTTGATAATTTCCTATTAATTTTGTCAATGTGTGCCTTCCAGTTTAAATGAGTGTCAATTGTTACACCCAAAAAATCGATCTTATCTACTTCATCTACCTTTTGAGAATCATTAATAATATTTAGAGTTAAAGGAACATTCTTATAATTCCTGAATTGCATTATCCTAGTTTTACTTATATTTACCTTAAGATTAATTACATTTAACCATGTCACAATTTTATTTAAAGTACAATTAATTTCATTCATAAAGTCAACATCATTCAAATTTTCCTTTGCAATAAATATCGAAGCATCATCAGCAAACATAACACATAAATGTTTGGTAATTAATGGTAGCTCATTGACATAAATCAAAAACAAAAGAGGCCCGAGGATACTTCCTTGCGGCACTCCGGAGGTGATTGGTAGTCGTTTAGACTCAATTCGTTCGATAGTTTTTGATTTTTTATTATATGTATCCAAAATAGTCACTTGTACTCTATTTGTTAGGTAAGATTTTAATAACTCTAATGCACTCCCCCGCACTCCAACATGCTCTAATTGCTTCAAAAGTATATCATATTGTACGCAATCAAACGCCTTAGACATATCTATAAAGAGACCAACGCACCCTTTTTTACCATTGGCTGCTTCCCATATTTGTTTCAAAAATTTAAAGATTGCAGATGTAGTATTTTTGCCTTTTTGAAAACCAAATTGATTTGAATTTATTATATTGTATTTACGAAAGAAAGAAATTAATCTATTAAAAATTGCTTTTTCAAAAATTTTAGAAAAACATGGTAACAACGCTATTGGTCTATAGTTGCCAACATCGGTCTTGCCACCTTTTTTGTAAAGCGGCTTTATGAAGGCTTTTTTTAGGTCATCCGGGAAACAACCAGTCTCAATAGATCTATTAATAATATAGGCTAAAGGCTCCGCAATGTAGTCTATGCTCATTTTTATTACATTTAGTGTAGGTTTTCTTAAGCTTAGTAATATGATTTACGCTAGAATATACAAATACAAACAAACTCTAAACAAAGTTTCATAGAAATTGTCTCATAAACAAAACAGTTGGCTGCTACCTTGGGCTTTCCACATTATTGATGTTGCGCATATTGCAAATAAACAGGGTATTTTTATCAAGATACACAATAAAGTTTTTAATTTATTATCAAATTATTATAATAAACACCCACAAAAATGGGTTGTTATGGGTAAAAACCGGGTTAAAACCCAGATCACCGGGTTTTTACCTGGTCAGGTGGTTTGGGTTTTAACCCACCGCCCATCTCTAGTTCCATGTTTTAGCGGGCTTTGTTAGACGGTTACTCTTCTAAACTATAGGTAGGTAGATAATTCGTTGGCCAAAACTCATAAAATTTATTACTAGTGATTCTGTGAGCTGTAGACTTCGCGAGCTGATTTTCTATCGAAATGTATATAGAATATAGAATTTTATATAGAATCAATTTTATAAGGTCCCTTTTTTTGTATCGATTAAAAAAAAAAACTTTCTCCCTACCCTTGATCAAATGTAATAAATATGTGATCTTCGTTATTGGCTATTTATTTAAGATATGTTTATGTGCTGTGAAGTGTCACTAATAATAAGTAAATAAATGTCTGAAATATGTTTTTTTTTTACATTTCCGACCCCCATAACTCCGCCATTATATAAAATTTCGAAGAACTGGATCGACAAAAAGAATCTATATAAACATCAAATCTGTTCACAAAATTTCATGAGAATCGGGTGAGCAATGCGACCTGTGTGTGGAGATGAACAGACAGATATCCGCTGGACATCGGATATAGGAAAGCTGGGCCGAGGTCGTAGTCCACCTGCTTAGTTCACCTGGGTGGACCACGGGTAGTTTTATCTAGTCGGTGTCCACCTAAATGATGAGTAACATGCAATCCGAAAATGTCTATAGGCCATGGTCCGCCTAAATTAAATTCCACATGATCCTGTCATTTTATACAACGGGGGATTACCCGGAAGCCAATAAAAAAAAAAATAGTTAATAAAATTTCGGTAGATGGCGTTGACGATTCGTGGATCCGAAGAAATCCGGCAAGTCACCCGGGCCATAAAAGGATTTAAAAAAAGAATCCACGAAGTACACCTGGCGGCATCTATCGTCTTGATTAGTACTATTATTTTTATTTTTTTAAGAGTTGTCAGAAAATCCCTCATTGATAGTTGCATCATCCTTGAAATGCATTTTCAAAGTTAGAGTGAACAGGCACCTTCTGGGCGAACTCGTTCCAACAACGACCGCATCTCGTCCCTCGCGAAACTGATTGTGGTCAAGAGTAAGCCCATCAACTAATAAAAAAGATAATATTTTCTCCGACACGCTCGAAAATGTGATCATTACAGTAAAAAAACAGTACGCGAAGTGACTCATTTTTGAACGAAACATTGCCCCATAGAAAACAGCGGCCGGCAATGTGCCCTCAAACGGCCTAGGCCAGCAAAGTAACTTTCGTTCAGAAATTTCAATGTTTTTGAGTCTTTTATAGCATACTCTTCACTTAACTCAATTATTTTAACTGTGCTGTGCACTTCGAGCTGTCAAAATCGTCATGTTGGTGGCATTGAATTCACCCGCCCCCTTACTTCCTCACCTCCTCCGACGCCTATCAAAACGGATACCAAACCTACCAACATGCAAATATTATGACGTTGACAGATGCACAGTTATAAAAATTGGGTTATAAGTCTTAATGTTCTAAATTCAAATTTTATATGAATCGTACACGACTCGTAGACCGTAGTAATTTGAGTTGGCTGTATGCTCTGTATGACACTGGCACAAAACAAAAAAAAAGAAAAGTGTACAATATGGCGGTTTGTTTGTAATTTTCGCCGCTTTCATTTTTATCGTACTATGTATTTATTTTGTTACTTATTTTTCATGATGGAGTTAACTAATCATTGAATTGGGGAAATATTATAACAATGAATGGTTCAAGAAATCAAAGTAGAAAGTGATAATCACACGCATGCACACACTCCTGAAACACAATACCTAGTGAATTATCCTTGTATTTCTTTTTCACTAAGTCTAGTAACTTAATTAAATCTAGTATAAGTATATCTATAGAAATTCTCTGTTTTTAATAACATTATATTTCTATGATATGGAAGAGCGGGGCATCCTGGCACAGGCATTTGTATATGCTTAAAAGGAGGCCCCAGCAAATTTGTTTCATAGATAACTTTAAGTTAAAGAAATAAAGATTTTTGATTTGATTTGAAAGATTAGAACTTATAAGTTTAGTGCGATACAAGTAGACATCTAAATCAAGGTACCACAATATTTTTAGTATTTTGTAATTTCCTCGCATATTTCAGAGAAAAGCACTATACAAGCCTCAATAACTCTTGCTGGACTCGTACACAATAAAGGTCCTCGCCTGGGCCTCGGACTTTAAACGTGCCCTCGTCCAGCTATTTTTGCGGCCGCGGCAGTAATGTACTATTATGTGCTTTTGTGAAACAAAAATTATATTTATTATACAGACAATCAACGTCACTTTTCCTTAGCGAGCCCTACAGAAACTTTATTTAACAATTCTAATTGTATTTCTAACTAGCTGTCCGCCCGCGGCTACGCTCGCGTTATGTAAGATTTTCCCGTGGGAATAAGCCATTTTCCCGTAAAATATATCCTATGTGTTAATCCAGGGTACGAAATATCTCAATTCCAAATTTCATCCAAATCCGTTCAGTAGTTAAGACGTGAAAGCGGAACAAACATCCAAACATCCAAATATATTTTCACATTTATAATATTAGTGTGATATATCGATCGTTAGTTATATTTGCCTAAGCCGAAAAGGAGACGCTTTGCACTTCCTCGGTCAATAACAAAATCCGCTTCATATGACAAATCCACGATTAACCAAGTCCATCTGATCTGTTGACCCTGAACTTATAACTGGTTATTAATCCTGATTAAATTAGTTCATTCAGGTTTTACACGTTTACAATAGAATAGAATAGAACCAGTTAAGACGACCTAACTACGATAGCAAACGGCCTAACTACGATTACGCAAGTATTTATAGCTAGACTCCGCTAAGGAAATGCGCATAAAATGTCATCAAAAGACAACAAAACAGATTAACTTTTTATATTACTAAACATAGGTTAAATTATAAATAAATAAATATGTGGGGACATCTCACATACGGCCATCTGACTCCAAACTAAGCAAAGCTTGTACTATGGGTACCAGACTACTTAAATTGATAAATACATACATAATATATAGATAAACAACATCCAGAAAGGCCTACATAAGTGCTCATCACACGAATGTTTGCTCTGGGTGGGATTCGAACCCGCGACCCTGAGATTTGTAGGCAGGCAGGCGTACTACCGACTAGGCTATGGGGCCGTTAGATTATACTATTTCTGAAGCTTTATTAGTCCCTTCAAAGAAACTGTCAAAAGGGACAACTAGGAATAAATATGTGTGTGGAGGTTGTTTACCAACATCCGGTAATGGCGGTGCATGTTTTCGTTTTAATTCTTTTATTTTAGTTTATTTGAGTGTTTAGTGTATAATGTGTGTTATCCAGTGAATGACTCCTTTAATAAGACGATTGAAACGCTTGCATTTTGCCGACATTTCTTGATGTGTCAGGCGGCTCCACGTGGCTTCAGTAATTTTGCTATCAAGTTACTGGAGTCCTTCACCGAACACAGCTCCCTAGTCTTAGGATTAGGGCTGTCTGTGTTTCTCAAGCTACTTACTTAACAATCACTATTACTTGACACTTAAAGCCTTAATTAAAAAAAGTGTGTGTCGATAGGTGTCAATCAAATTTCCTTTTTCATGGATAAAAATTTACAATATCACAAAGTTGATACGGAATGGAAAAAAATATGTACTATTATTATAAAAAATACTTTAGATCACAATATCTTTACTAATATTATAAACGCCAAAGTTTGTATGTATGGATGTTTATAAAGGGCATCACACACGGCAGCTATAATGTATATTAATGTACATTACAGCTGTCGTAATAATATGTCTGTAAAAATGTACATTATTATAATTTATAGCTGTCGTGTGTGGTCTCCCGACGATTTCTATGGAAAAATCTAATGAGATGTATCGTGCTATAATATACATCTTTACATTATAGCTGCCGTGTGTGAAGCCCTTTACTCTTTCACGCATAAACAACTGAACGGATTGGGATGAAATTTGGAATAGAGATAGTTTGTACCTTGGTACAAACTACCAAACGTTGGTACCAAACGGACAGGATATTTTTTACGGGAAAAAGTCTTGTTCCCACGGGATAATCTTACACGAGAGCGAAGCCGCGGGCGGACCGCTAGTACTATATAAATTATGTGCTATAAGGGGGCTTTTATCAATCACTTTTGTCAAACTTTTACGTTAAAAAGTTTGCAAAAATACCGTAATCGAGCCTAATTGAAACATCATGAGCTCTTGAGCATAATTAATAAGCATATTGTTGCGGACGGCGGCGCCGCGACCTTGAAAATAAGACCCACGCAGGGAGGCCGCGCGCAACTAGCGACGGCCAACACGAGAAACGCGCCTGATTGGCTATAATTAGGATAAGCTTATTGGTTAAGGATATTGTAAATATTTAATGTAAGCATTATGATTGGCTGTCGTACTGGGACGATTTGATATAAATATAGGCGGGTTCCCCAGTACGGCATCCAGTTCAGTGCAGAGCGCCAAAGTTTTAACTACAAGAATAAGAAAATAAACGGAAGAAGTTTTCATCAGTCAAGGGTGTTTGAATTACATGGTCCTCGACACATATTGAATTGGATATGTTCTGATTAGAAGGCTAAGCCTCTCGTCTCGATGGGGACGTACATAAGGTGCCCCGTAATTAGTGTCAAATATTTTCAGGGCTGAAAGTAATGGTCATATTAGTCACGTAAGAAAAATATTTCGAAAATCTACAAGTTAGTTTAAGTTTTTTTTTTTTCAAACAAAAAAAAATCATAATTAAATATGACAAAAAGAGATCACCCTCTGCATGTATACTCACATTACTCTAGATACATGTAAACACGCATCAAACGCGTGTGTGCGTGCATGAATGCAAATGTAGTAGTGATCAGCTGGTTGAGGGTGATGTTTTTTATGATTAGATAACCAAGTTGTTTGGCTTAATTACTTGAAAACTAACGTGTAAATTGATCTAATTTTTTTATGAAGTGAAGATCAGGACTTCTTCTTTCAGCCCTGAAAATATTTGACACTAATAACGGGGCACCTTATATAAGTTAATTAGATTGGATGTGATGCCACGTACCTTTATCTCCAACATACTCCTGGAAGTCGATCTTGCCGTCCTTGTTGGCATCTCGTTCCCGCAGCGTCTGATTAATGAGGAACGGATGCATCACGGCGTGCTCTTCCGGGTTCGTGAACACCTGGAATACAATCGCACTGGTACAGGACATGACAACAAGCTGAATAGGGAATATGCATAAAAAATATTAGTCTTTTTCATAGTTCATCTGAAAGCATACAAAAATAGAACACTGACAGTCAAAACAGAATCTAAACTGATCGAAAAACAAACTATATATAACATTATTAAACAAATATATCTGTCCCTCTTACGAAAACAAAATTTTCTATGGCGGATGTATGGCCCGCGTGACCAATAACGTCACATGTCACGTCGGACCTCTCTGTCTAACCATCAACTTTGAAGCCTTATAACTTTGTTTCTGAGCAAGATATTTGAAAAATTAATTTTTAAGTGCTTATCTGGAACTTGAAATATTTCTATTAATGAATTAAAGTGTGTTCTTACTGAGACGGTGGGGAGCGGAGCGGAAGTCTGTAGAAATTAACTTGAGAACTTCGAAATAAACATATCCTCTCCGCTTCAGTGGAAAGTGCTAGCCAGCGGAAATGAGAAGAGTTGTGTCAGATTGTATAGCAGAGCCGAGCCAAGCAGGAGGAAGAAGAGGAGTGGAGCAAAGTAGTTTTTCTTTTTAACCTTCAACTTGTAGGTAGTTGACAAGGAAGGCTGATAAGGAATCTATTCAGGACTGTCCCTCTATAACGTCATTCAAGCATAAGGTAAAAGAGCACTTCTTATATCGTGTCTAATAATATTTTATTTTTATCATGTATGTATTTTTTTTAATTTTTTTATTTAAGTAATGTATATGTAACTTATTTATCATGTATGTAGGTATTGGTAGTGTATAGTATAGGTATATTTATGTACTATTGTGTTGTTTAGGTTAATTCTAACTTTAATTTCATTTTTATATTCTGAGCACTTTCTTTTATTTACTCTGCGATCTCATTTTCCACCACTGTGAAGGTTGGCTGGAAGATATCTCTTATAGAGAAAAGCTCGCCTTTGTCATTTCTTAATCATTTCTTATCCTGTGTATGTTTAATTGTTCAATAAAGTGTTAAAGTGGAATACATGAGTTATCTCAGAGACCCGGCTCAATAACTGTGACCAACTCCAGGGATAGTGAGGTTGATTGTCAACCTTGCAACCCACATCATATGAGTATCTTTAAATTACAGTGTATGATGCAATGCAAGTCATATACGTAAGTTATAGTGTCTTTTATTGCAAGCCTTGAGATAAGATTTTAATTAGCAATTTGATCAAGTTGTTAAAACCATACATGGTTTTTAGCGTGGATTTAGAAAATTTTATATCATGCATTAATGCATTTTATTAGAGCCTCGGTGGTCTAGTGGCTAAGGTCGCTGCCTCCCGTTCGGGAGACGCGGGTTCGATCCCCACCACATATCCCCACGTACGTTTATTCGACGCTCTTACGGTGAAGGAAAACATCGTGATGAAACCTGCACACTCCTGCGAAGAAATTCAAAGGTTGTGTGTGAAGTCGACTAACCCGGACTGGGCCAGCGTGGTCGACTAAGGCCTAATCGCCCTAATTCAGGGTAGGCTCGAGCCTCTCGGTGGGGACGTATATGAGCTGTTGATCGCATATAAAACTGCTGTTTGTCAGTAGTTTTATTTTGCTTTCTTGTTTCTAGAATAGTGTCCGTAGCCAAACGGTAGGGTGGGTGTTCGGCGATATAGGTTACTGGATTCGGATCCCGGGTTGTGGTGAAACAAGAGTTAATTTGTGAGACTGTTCTCCGTTTGGTTAGGATATTGCTACGGATCAGGAACCTTTAACCAGATCAGATTTTTTTCGAACAAAACGTAAGATGTTGTCGTGCTTTCCGTGGTCAGCAACTAAATAAATATGTGGGGACATCTTCACACACGGCCATCTGATCTCAAACTAAGCTGTCTGGTACTATGGGTACCAGACAGCTGATATACATCAATTAAATAGATAAATACATACTTATATAGATAAACAACAACCAGACACAAGGCAAACACAAGTGCTCATCACACAAATGTTTGCCCTGGGCGGGTTTCGAACCCGCGACCCTGTGCGTCGGAGGCAGATACACTACCACCTGGCCAGCCGTCAAAAACTAACTAGTATGTATGTACAGGTAATAAAATAATGTTTCTAAACCCTTACTTCAAATTCTTCAGCGTCGAGGTCCCCATCTCCATTAACGTCAGCCACCTTCCACATCGCCTTCTCTTCCGCCACCAGCTGCAAGATAAGCCAGTCTTCTAGTAAAACTGTGCTTTACTGGGATACATAGCATAATTCCAGGTTTAAAATAGATAACATTCATTTTTATAACAGAATAACCCTTTCCCTGGATTGTCTTTTACGACATAAGCCTTCTAATAATAAGGGGGCAATTCCATATGTGACTGACATTACATCTGACCCAGTTTTCGGTTTGTTTTATCTTATATTACAAATACCACTATGTTTTTAGTTTCAATTGAAGTATAGTTTTAATGCAGATGAACCAATTATTCCCTGTAGAAAAAAATACGATCTATCACATTGCAAAATATGATTTATTTACTAAAATGTAAACGTGACTGACACTACACGCAAAAGGAAGTCGCTTTCGAGAGCGTTTTTAAACTTCAAAAATCTTCCTCTTTACCAGCGTTTTTATAAAAAAATATATTTTTACCCAAAGTACATGAAACATATTATTGTAAAAAGGTAAAATAATAATCTTTTGTTTTTTAGAAAATTATTTATTGAGAAAACAAATCGTGACTGACACTACAGCCCAAAACGTGACCGACACTACCGTCACTTTGAGGAGCATTTTATTCAGCAGGTTAGCCGTGAAGGCAGATTTCATCATCATAATTGTTGATGGTTATGGGATTCAGAGAACCCACGCAGTGGATGATCAAAGAAAACAAAGGAATACGTATACAACACGTTTATTGTAGAATGTAGGAATCGCCACATTGGATTGCTAACAGTGAGCTGCCCTCTAGGGCGGAAACGGAAACACTAGTATTTAAAAATCAATTAGATACTTATTTACTATAATCCCAACAATAATCAGTAAGCAGACTTATTAGGTATATTATTACTTATTACTTTAAATATGGATACTACTGGTCAAGTGTATTTCAAGCTTCCACTTAGTTTTCCTGTAAATTACAAATAAAGCTATTTTCGATAAAATTTTGATTCCAGATCACTACTCACCAGCCCGGAATCAGTACTGTCATCGTGAGAGATTTCCTCCTCGGAGTCCACACCAAACGTATCCTGTAGATACTCAGCCCATGTTACCACCCTGTCTCTGTTCGAGTCTGCTTCTTGCAACCTCTCCCCAGCCTCCTCTTTTGATAACGACCTGGTGTGAAAGAACATTGTGTAAACTTATACCTGGATTACTATAGGACGAGCTCTGTCTGACAGCTTCAAAATTCTTCATACAATGTTAACAACTTTTTTTTCACAATATTCAGTTTAAAAACCATAATAGCAAAAATAGCAAAAAAATAAAAAAAAAGGAACTTCACCTCTTATTTTATCATTATACCTACAGTAATTTTACTTAATAAATAAATAAACAAAATAATATTAAAAGTTTTTAAAATTTTAATCTGTCAGAGCTCATCCTACAGTAAGCCGTAGTCTTCTTTACAGTTAGTCTAGTCTAATACAAGGTGTAAAGATGTTAGGCAATTTATGCCGGTCTTGACAAATATTATGCACTGACTAACAAAACTTTTTAATATCAAGTTGTGTTTGAAAGAAAAAAGAAAGAAAATAATAACATAAATAAACATTGTTTTATTGATTTTATATTCTAAAAATCAGAATAAGCTACCCTGTGTGAACACTAGCGCCACATCGACAAAAAATCATAACTTAGTGAAAACACAAAATACATATAAAAAATCTATATGATCAATTTGAAGTATAGGTAATTTTTTTTAAATATAAATTTTATCGTACTACTTTTTACTTTGTAATAAACTGAAATTTTTAGCACTCGCTATCTGTAAGCACAAAGTAAATTAAAAGTACAATAAAAATTATTAAAAAAAATACCTATACTTCAAATTCATCACAGATTATTTATATTTTATGTTTTCATTAAGTTATAATTTTTTATCGATGTGGCGCTAGTGTTCACATAGGGTAGCCCCTTAATAAAAATATCTTGACTTTACTTTCATTTTTATATTCTATTTCTTTAATGACTAACATTCAACAGTGTCTAGAGACACAATTAGAATTAGAATCAATTAGAATTAGTGTGCTCTCAGTGACAGAAAAATAAAACAAGTAGCTAAAAACCTGTTCCATTGTTAACAACTAAGTGTTACATTTCTGTTATATAGAAATAAAACAAAAAAATGCATCTGATCAAACCAGTTCTTTCATGAAAGGTTAAAAGTAAAGCTTAAGCAAGTAGGTAAAAATCAGTTTATTGCCCATAAAAGTAACATAAGAGCAGTGAGGTTTAACTAGCCGTGCTCACTTTTCTAGCCACCAAATGGTTTGGCTTAACAAATGACTGCAAAAGCAGTCATGACCAATACTGCCTGCCATCCTAATCATAACCATAGCATTTCCAATTAAAAGTAAAACATTGGTTCAATTTGTACTTATAGATCTCGTTATGCTGAATATGCCTATAACTCTATATGGCCAAAAAATTATAATTGCAATGATTATGATTAGGACGGCAGAATATCTTGATGATGTATCTTTAAAAGCATGACAAACAGTAATAATAGCTTTTTTAAAAGAGAGAAAGAAAGAGAGGTAGACTACAGAAAAAATGGGATGATGATATCGGACAAGACAAGTTGCTGTAAATACATACAAAGAGAGATTGGAATGGAAACGGCTGGAGGAGGCCTTTGCCGATTGGCAAACAGACATTCAAAGTATATTCTATTCTATTCAAAAAGTAAAAAAGCATCTTGTGAATAACTTGTATGGGGTTATATTGTCAAAATAGCATTTATTGTTTATCCAAATAAAGGCTCTATTATTATTATTTATTATTAATAATAACTTTAATAAAGTGATATGTGTATTTAGCTGGGAAACTTGTAATTAATTTATGCATTTTGTAGGTACTGGAAAGAAGAGAGCACTCAGCAAGGCAATAATGTAAGAATGCGTTTTGACCACAAACTGACAGGGCAACGAACCCAAGACCAAACTTAAATTTTGAATCCCATTGCCAGTTGTAAACAAATGAGATCAATAACATAGACATATGAATATCTCATACTACAGTACCCACCAGTTATAAAAACGCTTCCATTTTAGTAATAAAAATGCTTACATGATTGCATTACATACAACAAGCAACACATATCAGTAAGTACTGCTTATCTACTGCCAATATTCTGTTATAGCTCTTACAATTGTCAATGTGTGCGGTTGTTGGAATTGTACAGTTGCTGTCGGGTTTGAGAATCTGATAAGTATTCAAATTATGTGCGGTTCATAACAAAGGCCATGTATTAAAGATATTACTGTGTTATTTACATAAAAATATAAGAAATGTAAGTACTTATACATATAAATGTTTAGAAATAATTAAGTGCTGTTTTAAGTGTACTAATATATGTATTATTTATAGTTTTTGTGTGCAATAAATAATTTGTATTGTATTGTATGAGTAGGTAGGTAATAGTTTTATTATATCGTATCATCATGAAACAGAATCGCTTTAAGTATATTTAGACAATTTTTTATTCGCATGATTCAATTATGTGCAACAATGAGAAACAATGTTATTGTTGACATAACTACATTCAAACAATGTTATACTTACAGAAACGAGTTGAGGATCCATTTCCTAAGCTCAGCCCGGTCAATGTACTTGTCTCCGTTGAGGTCCATCTTCGGCAGCAGCTCACCAAGACGCACTTTCGACTCCTCGGGCGACAGTTTGTCGAACTCCTCCGCCTCGTGAACACTACCTAAAGAATACCAGTAAGTTACTCCCACGAACAGCGGTACTAGAACTACGAGTGTGTGCCACAGCGACATCTCACACCGGCGCGCTATCGCATTGCTTATCGACGACTGGACTGGCGCGTCTTGTGAACGCGTAGCTCACCTAAAATGGCTTCATGGTCGAACTCCACGTTGTGGCCGCTGTCGCCGTAGTGGTCGGAGTCTCGCGGCCGGTAGCTCCCGTCGCTGTCCCGCTCCAGGTTATACACATTAGGCCCGTGCACTGAAGCCGACGTGCAATCCACAAGCACATTACAAAGTACCAATAACACAGAGAAAAAGAACTGCGTGGACATTTTGCTAGACTTCCGTTGATATTACAAAGGAACAGAATCACTATCGCTGCTTTTCTTATACTAATAACATCGTGATCTTCATTTAATTTTGTACCGATATAAATAAAAGGCGAAGGCCGAAGACGGAAATGTAGGATTAAAATCTGTTTTCGTTGACAAACAAACATATGTTTGTAGAAAAATGAACTCTAATTGGCTCAATTTCTAACGCTGTGTCAATTTACGCCAATCACAAAGCGACATTTCAACTTTGATCTAATGAAATTGATCCAGGAATGGAACAGACTTCCCTTTTCTTTCCTTTTTATTTCTGTCAACTGTCAAGTAAGTTTTTAAAAGAAGAAAGATTATGAAAAATTTGTATACAGCCTAGTTAAAAAAAATATATTTTTATCAAAAAAAGAAGACAAAATGTACTTTAATGTAACATCGAATAACACTTTTCAAACTATTTACAACAAATTTTACTTCAATAAATTGTCCCCAGCCATAATTATCAGCGTAATTCTTCTGCTGGCAACATGGCTTGGATATTTTGTCAAAAATCTGGTCAAATTCTTGCGGATTTCGCCCACAACTAGGGGCAGATGCACGTTTGTCGCTGGGTGTTTTGGGTCCAAGTTTATGAGGGCTTCTTCTAAGTATCTGTAACAAGGATAAACTCAATAGCCAGCACACACATACATGCGACTGGGCACTGACTTGGAGAACGCCTTTCTTTCTCCTGTCTGCAGCAATAAGGCAACAAAAATTGCTTTTGAACCGCTCCCTATACATGTCGAATGTTGATTCTTGGTAATTTTGGGTGATATTATTTCTTATCATGATATTTTTATTTCAATTTTCTTTATTTGTTTTTTGACCCACTTTATGATTTGGAAGAGATTCCTTTGAGAATTCGTAATACTGTAGGGACAAGCCTGTGTAGAGTAGATGCAGTAAGACCACGTAAAACTAAGCAATAAATTGCACGCAAAAATTAAGCATATTTTGATGTAGTTAAATAAAGCCCAGGTAAATTCGAAACACACAGTTCACAGATACTCCTTGACGGAGCAGGAATCGAAGGGCGCGGAAAGCCTAGCTTGATCTGATCTTAACTTTGCTGCATCGTCTGCAACAGCCATGAGAAAGGTACCTAAACATATAAAAAAAAAACTTTTACCTGCACTTCAGCTGCGTATCATGCACCATATCCGTGGGCAGCTGTTGAGCCAACGACAATAGAGTGCTCTGCTCTAGACGGCACGGCATGAACACTTGCGAAGGCTCCACCGCGCGACAGGCAGCCATCACCAGCGATAAGTCCGCCGCGGAGAGCGCGCGCTCGAAAGCTGCGTTCATGTTGCCGTCTTGAATTTGCTTGTTGATTTCTGCTGTGGTCATCTGAAGGATGGTTTGTCAGGGTTTAAAGTAAGGCAAAGTCGGGACTAAAGAGTGCTTGCAAAGCGTAACAGCAAATATTAGACCAAAGATTTGAATTTTGCGTCGTTCTTATGTTTGGTGGTTTTTGGGAAAGAATAGTGCGACGATATCTACCTATATAGTGTAATAGTTAATAATTTTACTACCCATTATAGCCTTTCAACTTAGGCACTCTACAAAAATCTTGAATTACTTCAGGATAAACTAGAGTGTCAAACAAGTACAAACTTCTATGTTCTTCCTTCTCATGCAGGAGAAGGATGATACAGGAACGAAATCGCTGTTGCTGCGTCGTCTTCTTCCTCGTGTGGGATGTAAGTTCGTCAACTGACTTCACAAACCCTGGTGTCAGTGTTATAGAGCCTCCAAAGGCCACTAACTTGGCTCGTGTAACGACTAGATAGCAGCCGGGACTAACAGCTTAACGTGCCTTCCGAAGCAGGGAATCATCTTTCTTTTCGGACAATCAGGTGATTCAGCCATTAATCAGCCTAACCGTTTTGGTTAGGGGAAAGTCGAGAAAAGAGATTCTTGCGTGACAGTGTTCTCACCGGGAATCGAACCCGGAACCTCCGTAATGAGCGTCGAAAACTCGACCACGGAAGCCGTTGCGTCGAGGTGAGTGGTAGTGTAAATGCGATAGGGCTGGACAATAACATTTTGAGCAGTATCCATTTCTTGCTTACAAGCTGGTCTATGACGGAATGATCAGGGTCGGCCGGCTGCGGCGGGCTGTCTACGTACTCCAGGGGAGGAGTGGCGCCCCGCTCCGTCCATTCAGCCTCCGCGTTGTCCGTCTCTATTAAAGCATCGACAGCCAAGCGCCGCCATTGCTGTATTTCTTTTTGTAAAGTTCTGGAACAAGAATATTATGAAATTACTCGAAATTGTAGATTATACACGAAGAGCTGTTATTATAATTTTAAAAACTATTAAATAATATTTCGTTCATTTATTTAAAAATAAAAGGTGGAGTTACTTTTTTCAGTTCATAGCAATTATGGTTCATAAACTGAATATTATAAAAAAGTTGATAACGTCGTGTGAAGAATTTTGAAGCTGTCAGAGCTCTTCTTATAATAACTCGGGTACAGTAAAATAACATCGACCATTCTTCTCCGAAATAACCTGACGCAACGAATAATGCAGGAAACAAAACTGGTATACGCGCAAAACGTCAAAAGAGCAAAAATACCTATAGGAATTCTGCAAATGCAATCTCACACATCGTTATGTACTGTTGGATAAATCCAAAGTCATATTCGATGTTTTAAGTTCATACCTTTGTGAAAGAAAAATAAATTATTAGTATTAAAAAGAAAAGTAAATGAATAATCAAGTAGTAGTAATAAGTAATCTAAAGCACAGAATAAATATGTCTAAAGTAGAATTCAACTTTACATATAGCGGGCACAGAAATAGTATTATGTTATGTAATTGATTTGATTTGATTTAATCTATCGACGACCTGTAGTTTGTGGTATATCTGCCTTCCATGACGAGGGTTCCGGGTCCGATCCCTGGTCGGGTAGATATTTGGATGTTAATTACTCTTCGAGCTAGATGTTATTTGTGTTCGTTTTGTGTGTCTATTGCAAAGCATCCTGTCACATGAAATTCCAAGTGGAAGCTGTGAAATGAGTCTAGCCGTTTAAAAACTCTTCTGTCTGTAACTTACTCTTCAATGATGTATTGCATGTACGAGAAACGGCCACCATTTTCGGCTTCCATCACCCCCTGGTGGCGCTGCAGGGCTCTCCTCAGGGACCGGGAAACACGGAACATTGAGTTCGATAGTTGAGCCGAGTTTGTTTCTACTGTGTGCAAAGAGGGACATTTCAAATTAAGTAAATACGTAGTAATTAATGAACAACGTGGACATTCATTCCGGATTATCCGGATGTTAGGGAGTAAAGTCTTAGTTGGCGGGTACACTGTCAAAATCTGTTTAAAAAGCTTCAGACTGTCCCCAGATTGAATAAGACATAGCAGGTTGAAAAATCTAATTATCCAAAAAGTGAGATGATTCCGCGCTTCGGGAGGCACGTTAAGCCTTTGGCATAAATACATGACGCACGTTGTCGAACCTCTATAAACCCTGGCATCAGTGCACGATAGTGCATTAGGGAAAGTCAGAGGGTTAATAAGCAGCAAAAGGCTCATAAAGGGCGTCACAAACATCGAAAAGTAGCTTTGGTAATCTTTCTTTTCAAATAGCGGCTAACAAAAAAGGCAACTCGCAGTCTGCATCGCGTACAAGGGCGTAGCCAGCTAGCCAGGATCGTACATAGGGGGGGGGAGGCAGACATAGAAAATCCTATAATGGGCGGGATTCGAACCCGCGACCCTGTGCGTCGTCGGAGGCAGATACACTACCACCTGGGCTACGGAGCCGTCAAGTATGGCAACCCTACTAAGGGGCAGCTGCCCTTCCCTGCCCGTACCTCGCTACGCCCATGGTCGCATATAGGTATTTCTGTATAATATTTATAGGTAACGAGAGTTCACCAGCAAGGTTGCAGTATCTTCGATATCTGTTATTGACCGAGCGAGCGAAGCGTCTCTGTTTCAGCGTGGCTAAGTTTGCTTTTGTATAGAAATGTCCATCTGTTTGTTTGTTTCACTCTAAAAGTCGCGTTTCTCAATCGATTCTCGTGTAATTTTGTTAGCAGGTTCGATAGATTAATCGATTTTTTTTGTCGAGTCAGTTTTTGGAAATTTAAAAAAATGACGGAGTTATGGGGGTTGCCAGCTTACAAGGTCTACCGCAGTCCAGTAAAATAAAATAAGATAAAAAAAAGATAAAAAAATCAAGGGGTCGGGAATGTTTGTGGAGAAAAAATAAAAATAAATATGAAAAGATATACAGACTCGCGAGGTCTACAGCTCACAGAGCCACTATAACAGCTTACGTTCAACAAAAGCGTCTTCGATGGCGCGGGTGAGTTGCCTGGCCAGACGGCGGTGCGCCTTCTGCAGCACCGGCACGCACAGCCGGGACATCTCCCGGGAGAAGTGGTCGCCGAGCATCTCTCGCATTGATGCTGCGGTCGCCGATACCATACGCTCTTTCAGCTCCTGGGTCGGAGGATTCAAAGTAATCGAAAATATAGAAGGAAATTACGAATCTTAAAACACCTCAGTAAAATACTTAAATACTTTTTATGAATAAATCTATTTGACCCAACTTCTCATTCTCAGTCGTAAAAAACTAAGGTAGCTGATAAAAGTCAGGCTACAAAAGCCAAAACAACACATACATACGTATTACTGTACTTACCTACCTTCAGTCAGGCAGGGACCAGGTAGTAGGTTTATACCTACCTACCTCATAAAATAATGTAAGTTACTTTACTTATTAATCGTAAATAACTTTCATATTCTGTTTTAATTGACGCGAGCTGCGTTGATGTCTTTTGTATGAAGTAAACCGATACTAAAATTGTAATGCGTCTTCCTTCTTTTTTCTATCATAGTATGTTACGTACGATTGCACTAGAAAATAACTGAGCACGTTGACGAACAACTGCTCTCTCATGCTTTCATTTTAGGAATTCAATATGTGGCCCTAAAGGTCTATCCACACAGCTCAGTGCCGTGTCATGGACGGGGCCGGAACGTGGCAAATGTCATAGAAATAGTATGTACCGATATTTTTTTAGACTCGTGACGATGACGATTTTCTATGACATTTGCCACGTTCCGGCCTCGTCCCTGAGCTTTGTGGATAGACCTTAAAGGTCGTCGACGACGACAGCCGACGACGTCTTTGATTGTCGTCGGTAATAGTCGACCTTAAGCACGCTAGTAAAATCGATAATAACGCGGAAAGGAACCTTACGGAACCCACCTCACTTTGAAGGCAGTCCACCAGCGCTATCCTCAGCTCGCGATCCAGATTGTAGCCCTGCTTGATCTCGATCGCGTCCAGCAGGGTGCGCGCGCGGCTGTTGAACGCGGAGCTCAAGTTGACTGGCTCGAGTTTTTTGCTATTGGTGGAACTGACATACAATACAACGTGTTAGCTACTTATGTAAATATGTTTTTGAAATGCAAATGTAAGCTCTAGACAACTGCCACTGATGATGACGAAGTGATAACGTAACAACGTATGAGTAAAATGCAGGCGAACGTTCATCATCATACTCATCCCACATCAACTCACTGCTGGGTATAGGCCTCTTCTCTATAGCGCCAATTCTCACAGTGGTTACATTATATACAGCATTATTGTAAAAAAATATATAAAAAATTATTAACAGCATTTTAGGTTCTTCAAAAAGTAGTTTAGGACCTTGTTAGAGAATAGTTACGTACGAGTATATGCCATGAATGAATGGGGACGGTGGCGGATCCAAGATTAATTTTTTAGGGACAGACAAGATTCTATTTTGTCGTGAAAGGATCGGTGATTTTGTCAGGTTTAATTAAGCATCCTAGCCCTCCCAATAGAGCAGTAACACTTTATTGCTTAACAAATAAACAGCTAAGGTGGCCTATAGGCCTCTAGCAAGGCCGGCGGTATTGCTAGAGGGTGTCTATAGGATACCTTAAATCTTAGAAGACCAACAAAGTGTATCCTCTCTGTGATCTATGCATAGCATGCGCAATGCAAAGTCAATATCATTGGCATAGCCTTACAATACGTCAGAATCATACCTAACATCCGTATACCTACTTTTCAGATAACATCTGCTTCAAGAACTCTGCAATGAACTGATTCTGCATTTGCTCAGACTTTTCTATGATGGTTTTAGACTCGCGGATATCCTCCTTGATCCCGGTGAGCAACCGGCATTGGTCCCGGAACACATCTATGCAATTTACAATAAATAATAATAATAATAATAAAATTTATTTATTTCGCAATTGGATTTGTACAAATACCGCATCCAAATCGGTTGAGCCGTTGCCACAGACAGACACACATAGCGGTCAAACTTATAACACCCCTCTTTTTGCGTCGGGGGCAAAAAGGGTACAATATTGATATGAAATCAGTGTTCGTCCAATAGGCACTATGTTACGAGTACACCCGAAATATTCGTACTGTAGAATTTAACAAAATAAGATTGTTATTAGCATGTAAAATTTATCAAAATAGAAAGCAGAAACATGCCAACAATAACGCATGATCATCAAAACACACGCCAAGTCATCGCGGCCGAGGATTATGTCGACGCACATCATTCAGAGGTTCTGGGTATTTTGACCAAGTGGAGCGCTGGGGACTGGACAAAATCATGTACCTAGTGAAACATATCCCGGTTTGGTGAGGACATTGCATACGCTTATCCGAAGTGTAACAACAACCTAACTTCACATACAACATGAATAGAATAGAATTGTTGTCGTCGTTTCGTATTAGCCTCGTGTTTAGAATAAAATATAGGTGAAATATTTTAGCGTGAGAAAATGAAATGAATAGTTTATTAGCTTTTGGATTTTCCATAATTCTTAGTTTCGTCATTACATTTTGATGGGTGAGTTCACTACACGATGTGCGGACTCTGTGGTTCTTCTGAACTCGCCAAAGAAACGTCACATGCGGCGCATCTTTTGCGTTTCTTTTTTTGTCAAATAATAATAAATAGTAATTTGCAAAATTCATGCATGTTGAAATAATTCAATTAGCTTGTCATTAAAGAAATTCCCAGCTTTTTTATACAATTTTAGTTTAACAATAGCTTTGAACTTATTTGATGGTGACTTACCGTATAGTTTATCAATTTTCCTCTCTAGCCCTCCCAACAACCAATCATCTTTATCATCTTCGCACTCAGACCCAGAATCATTGACCACGTTGTTTTCCACTGACGATTCGCTCAGGGAACGAATCTCCCGGGATAGCTCGTCGGGGTGTGTTTTTGTTACATCGCTATCTGATTTGGAACGTTTTAGGATTCCGGTCGGTTGAAAAACCATAGTTTTTATTGCAACAATGAAGTTGTGAACGACGGCCAAGCGAGTGATGCTCGGGATTTTTATGTTCTACCTTACAATTTAGATTTTTTAGTACCAATGTTAATTTAATAATGAGGGTAAGCAAGATTGTGTGATAGGCGTGGCGTGAGTGATGGCTACAGTACGAATCACGGAGGCGTTTGGTCTCCGTGGTACGAATACAAATATTGCAAATTAAATATACAAAGTTCGTTATTGACGCTTGTATGTATGGATGTTTGTTACTCTTTCATGCAAAACTACTGAATGGATTGGGATGAAATTTAGAATAGAGATAGTTTGTAGGTACCCTGGATTAACACATAATATGTATTAATTCTGTGACATAGGCCCAACGCACAACGAGCGCGGCGCGGCGAAGATACTGAGAAGTCGACAATTTAAATTAAACCCTAATTCTTATTTAATAAGGTTGAAAACGCCAGGCAAAGATAAATAAGAGCGAGCGGCGCGCCCGGTGGCGCGCAGTGAAGCGTCCACGAGAGCCGGCGCGCGCGGTATCTTCGGATACTTTTTACAGGAAATGTCTTATTCCAACGGGAAAATCTTACACTGCGAGCCGTAGGCGCAGGCGTGGCGCTATTACAAAATATAAGAATATTTTAGCTTTGAAGATACCTGAAAATATTTCTATTTCAAAATACAGTTAGAAGATATCGGTCAATTTATCTTTTATGTATAAAGATTATGGCCACGTGTCGCAGAACCGATGAGCGTTGGAGCAGACGGGTTCTCGAATGGAGACCGCGTCTCGGGAAACGCAGTGTGGGACGCCCCCCTGCCAGGGGGACTGAGGACCTGAGGAAGGTCGCTGGTGGTGGCTGGATGCGGAAAGCGGGTGATCGTGCGCTTTGGCGTGCCCGAGGGGAGGCACACGTCCAGCAGTGGACTGCAATAGGCTGATTGACTGATTGTATAAAGGTTCTAATTCCACTTGTTCTGTCAGAAATCTACACGAGTATCTTACAGTAAAATAATACACAACTATTTACAAATCTAATACCATTTATTTATACATCACTTATAATAGGTATGTTTGATCATGACACGAACACTTAGCATACAGAGAACCAAACAGATTTACCTTCAATGACATAAATAATTAAAAAGGAAACCTATTCCTCAGTCATCTAGGACTTACTAGGACATTGGAAAATATATGAGGCAGCATTCTTAAGTTCTGCACCATTTCTGTAATATAGCTTATAGTCGTAAATAATAAACATATTATGATAAGTGTTTATAGTATGAATAAATCTTGCGATTGAGTGAATTAGAACTGCAACTTCAGGGGGCCGTTTCACGAAGCTACAAGTTACAAGTACAATTCGATGTACATTGCGTAGACAATGAGATAATACGATAAGGGTTTACAGTTTAGGCGAATTGGCTACGCAATGAATATCAAATTGTAACTTGTTACTTGTAAATTGTTGCTTCGTGAAACGGGGCCCAGAAAGTATTTTATAGTAAGCTTTGAAAGTTACACTTCCAACATCAGTCAAACGCTAAACTGTTTATTCGTACTTTTAATCCACATAGCGAAACATGAGTTTTAAAGCTAGTGTGTTGGCAACACTGTGAATCTTAGTTAAAAAACTGTGAATTGAAGTGAGTGCAGTGAACGAAAACAGCTGTTTTGTGTGTTAAAACATTTTCGACATAAAGACATTACTACCAAATTACTACCGGCTCAAAAGGGCTCCGAACCCAGAGACGTAAACAAAATAAAAAAAAAAACAACTTAAAAAAATATATCAAAAAGACCGATGGCCGAGGCAACATCTTTGCTTTTATAGTACCTATTTTGAACTAGTTCGAATGAAATCTCAAATCACTTATAGAAATAAAGTTAAATAGCTGCTTGGGTCGCACTTGTGTTGTGTTGGTGATTAAGTACTACAAGAAGTCTGACCAGTAGTTACCATCAGATATTTAGAGAAGTGTACTCACAGCTTAAAAGAACGAGTGTTGCCAACACACGAAATGGAAAGCTTTCTCATTTAATTTCGTGTTGAACTATGTATTATAGTTATTTTTAAAGCTATTCCAGCGGCGTATTTCTTAGCATCTTATTAACCAAAGTTAACACATTATCTTACATACTCTTTGATTTTCGATGGACTTGAGTAATTATAATCTTTCGATGACACCCACTCGCACAAATGGAAAGCTCATCTCTCGCTGTGTAGACAGTGCGAGACAAAATTTGAAAAAAAAAAAAAAAAAAAAAAAACTATTAATTATGAGTCCCACAGTACAATGCTGCAATGTCACGATCAATAAATTTTTAATATAAAGTAGTTTTTTATTACTTCGTTAAAATTGCACTGAGCCGTGGGACCGTTTCGAGATGTAATAAAATACAATGAGAAATTATTTACAATGGATAAAAAAGAAGTAAAAAAGAACGAAGCGCATTTGGCAACACTGTTCAAATTTCAGCCAATCACTGGCCTTTAAATGGCTAAACAAGAAAGGTGTAGACATTTGCTAAAAAAAATACATTTAGAAACAAAAAATACTTTATGGTACTTGTTATGTAAGTGTGAGAAGACAGTATTTGAAAGCTAAATAATGAATCCTATTTTTGACTGAATACATATTTATAGGAGAAGTATTATTATACAGTTGAAAGGTGCGTAATCCGAATAGCATAAATTAGCTGAAAAAATGCCTACATAAATGTGATTTCTTTGTGATCTTACGTTTTACCCTCATTTAGATATTGTAAAAATAAGGCTTCGCGAACATACACTAGATAACTCGACACTCTACTAGCGATTTATCTACATTTAACAATCAAATTACACATATATATGGCAGTGATAGATGAATCGACCATATTTCTAACATTAACTTCTAGATAATTAAAAAAATACAACAAAATACAGAATATTAAATATAGTAATTTTTCACTGTATTTAATATTCTGTATTTTGTAGTATTTTACTGTTGTAGGGATATTTTTTTGCATTCCTCTCTTACAGTAAGATACGACTACATAGAATATTTTAATAAGTGTTTTAAATATACAGTCATATATTTAATTCAACAGTCACGAAAATAGAGTCAGCTTTAAAAATACTGCCCGCCGCTAAATATCCTCCGTGTGGTGACGGCAGAGTAGAATACATTTGTCACCAACCCCTACTCTTCCCGTGGGTGTCGTAAGAGGCGACTTAGGGACTACACATTGAACAGGGAACGGGCAGCAGCGCTCTCTGATACAGTAACCTTTTAATCTGCGATCTCCAACCCGCCTGCCAAGCGTGGAGATTATGGCTAAACCAAACACGCGGAGTGGAGGAGGCTCATAGTCCAGCAGTGGACTGTAACGGACCGTTGATTTGATTTGATAAAAATACTGCGACTGAGATTTACATTTTACGTTTATAACATCAATTTATTAAAGCGGAGTTTATTGGTCTAGCTCATAGTTGTATCGTCTTTCTTCCAAATCAAAAATATTTTATTCGAATTAAGATTTTTACAAATCATTTTTCGACGTCACAGCTATCATGGATCTTATCCCACTATAAGAGAGGTTTTTTGGCCACAGTGTTTTTTTTATTATTATTTATTTAGTCAATTTCTATCTCGAGATTTCTATACTATGTATGAGATACAATTTAAAGTATAAAGTCAATAATAATTACACATAACGAAAAACACAAAGAGAACGATATCTTACACGAGACGTGTCATTCATAAGACAACTTTATTCTACTTTATTAAACATTTTCCATTTTATCATTCCTCAAATTTACAGTCAAAACTAAGAGGATTATCATGTGTGAAAAAAATAAAAAATGTTCGAACCTAACAGCTGTTACTGAGAATATGAAATGGAAAGAGTAGCTTTACTCTTTCCATTTCATATTATCCTCTTAAAATCCTAAACCCGCACTGACACAGTTCTTACACGACTGCCCCACAACCCCCGACTGAGGCCCGGTTCCCACCAAAGCTGAGCGGAAAGGAGATGTGTTTGAATAACAAATCAGATTTCGTTATTTCTACATCTCCTCTCCGCTTAGCTTCAGTTGAAATGGATCGAGCGGAGCGGAGAGGAGATGTCTAATTTTTCTATAGCAAGCGAGGCGCGGCTGTGCGAAGATGTGTGTAGCCGGGCGGCGAGCGGCGCGCGAGGCCTCGCGACGGCCCGCGCTCCCGCTCCCCGCCCGCTGATGCCCGCGCTGCGCCGCTACGGACGCACAGCTCACATCTCCTCTCCGCTTTGGTGGAAATAGCCAGCCAGCTTTGCAGCTCAGCTCGACACATCTCCTCTCCTCTCCGCTTTGGTGGAAACTGGGCCTGACAAGGTGTTATGTGTTTATTTGACAAAGTAATTTGATGAAAATTTACTGTACAAGGATTTTTATAGTGTTATAAAAATTATATAATAAAATATGGTATTTAGACCGTCATATAAAACGACTTTACCTGAGGAATCTATATCAACATTATGACCTATGTCAAATGACCAAATTTTTTTTCAATCTCTTATAGAATTAAGTGCGAGTTGATAGCGCTTTTTGCATTTTAGGTTGTATTTGTCGTCTTTGGTTTTCCAATTTCTATTAAAATAATATATTTTAATATGCGCACTGATTGAAGATATCCCTCCCTATATATATTTTTTTAAATAAATTAAGAGTAAACTCTTGACCTCCATCTAGCCCGAAGGAGAGATGAGGCCTACGCTGGAGCGAGTTTACTCATGAGAAGCCTATGCACTCGCACTTTGAAGAGGTTAGGGTTGTATGCATTCGGAAATGCAGAGGCCGGCAGGGCATTCCATTCCTTGGCTGTGCGCATATATAAGTTGTGGACAACTTAAATTAGACGCAGTAACCTAAACACAATTTTAGCACTATTTGTCCAAAATAATTATCGAGATTTTCTTAGTACGAGCTTACTTTGAACGTGTCAACGCGGTTTAAGACATCAAAATTAATAATGCCTTGCTTAAATGTTTTAACCTTCCGAAGAAGTCCGTCCTTAACACTAGTTATGCTAACAAAAACGTAACAAAACACGTTTGTTATACTATCACAAACCAGTTCGAATCTAGTTTAGTAACCATAATGATTGCACGATAATAATAACCGCACTATAACATTTCTTCACAAGACAATTACCAAGTGGAATATACTATGCATCAAGTTTTATAATCTTTGATATGCCTACATATTACTCTATAAAAGGCATCTCGATTTGGTGTTACGTTACTTATACGACAAATAGGATCGTTAACATTTTAATTTTAAATTGCTTTGATAGGATTCAAGTCTAGCAAATCTATAGTTTTTGCTACAATCAAAGTAGCGTTCAAGCACACAAAGTTCAGTATTCTTTGATCGTGTCAACGAGACATACGAGTAACAAGTGAGGAAGTATGTGTTAAATGCGGCGCCCTCACAGGCGTTTGCAAATGTCTTTTTTTAAATATCGTTGTTTGTCTAGGCATTGTCAACTTTGTGTCATATAACAATAGTGCGACAAAATAACGCTTTAGCGAGATTCGGGAAGTGATAAAGGCGACGAATTATCTATAGTCTAGAAGAATAGGGTAACTACGGTTGAAACTTGACCCCACCAAATGAATACCAAAGATGCAAAACTATACCATACGACATTCGAATACGCGGTACAATGATGTTTTATATGACTCGGTTTGTAAGAACGTCGAAAGTAAGCTTCAATGTACAGCAGCGACATCATCTGCCTGTCTGTCGTCGTCGTCGTCTGTCAAAATTAATTAGGTGCCATGTTTTTTTTTCCTTTGGCATGGTGCGGTTTGCACATCGCCACAGACATAAAAACGAGGAAACGATTATTAAAAAGATTAAATTATAATAAGGATCTTGGAATTTGGATAGGATTCAGATAGCGGGCTTTGTTAGACGGTTACTCTTCTAGACTATAGATAATTGGTTGGATAAAGGGGGATTCACTGCGGGAAGCTCACGCCTTCCCTAACCTAACCAAAAGAGTTGTCGCACTTACAATGTATTTGTTTATTTATAGATGTAATAAAAACCTGAAATAATATTCAAAGGGCAAACAAATCACCCGTAGAAAAAACATGTCCTTTGAAGATTATTTCACATGACACCGCAATACCCATATTAATAAACATTTGCTACGTAAGGCAATTTTTACGCTAGTATCGTGATTACTATAATAATTATTACAGGGTAAATTATACACTTGTTGGCACATCCCAATCGTAGGCACTCTACATAATATTATTACATCATCAACAGCCCATATACGTCCCCACCGAGGGGCTCGAGCCTACCCTGAATTAGGGTGATTAGGTTTTAGTCGACCACGCTAGCCCAGTGCGGGTTGGTCGACTTCACACACAACCTTTGAATTTCTTCGCAGGAGTGTGCAGGTTTCATCACGATGTTTTCCTTCACCGTAAGAGCGTCGAATAAACGTACATATGAATTCGAAAACATATTACATTAGACATATTATTACATTGCTACTAAAAAAAACTCAAAACAAAAGAACTTTGTTGTTTTCCGCGTATATACGTCCCCACCGAGGGGTCCTAGTCAATCACGCCGATTCAGTGCGAGTTGGTCGACTTCACACACAAATGTAGATTTTTTCACAGATATGTAGGTTTCTTCACGATGTTTTTGATCATAGTAAGAGTGCCGAACAAACGTACATCTAAACTCGAAATTCGAAAACACATTGGTACGTGGTGGTATTGAAATCGGCGACTTCCGGATACCAAATAATGCCTTAAAATCTAGATATCTAGCGTATAGGCCGAAGGTCGAGGGTTCGAGTCCCACCGGAAGGTTTACGTTTTTGGTTGTTTTCTATGAATCTAAAATATTTAATATCTTTCTAGTCTTTGAATATAAACAACAAGTGAAGTATGCCGTAAAAACGAAAGTTTAAAAAAAATCATAGATAGGCGGCATCGTTCGATCTTGTGTTTACATAGTTAAGACGGATTGAGTGGAAATAGTTCGAAAGGATTACCATAGATGTCGCTAAGCACGCTGTAACGTGCCAAGTGGTCGCATATTATGGTGACGTCATGATTTCATAGGAAACAAGCAAGAACTTTCGGCGCTGCCACTATGCCCTCCGTGGTGTAGTTGGTAAGCACGTTGACTGCGTATAGGCCAAAAGTCGTGGATTCAAGTCCCGTCGGAAGGTTTACGTTTTTAGTTGTTTTCTATGAATCTAAAATATTAAATATCTAGAGTGCCAATAATAAAAAATAAAACTGAAACTAAATGTTGCCACAAGAGTATCAAATGGGCGATATTGGATGCCAAAACGTCCACCTGAAATTATTTAAACTAAGAAACGTCGTATGTGGCGCCATCTAGTTCAAATTTCATTCCTGATCGGGTGCCAACAACAATACACTTTACAAACACAAAACTATCGATTATAAAAAGTCACTTTGAATAAATTGTCCAGGTCAGGCTTGGTGCACTCACCAGGGCCTGATGGAGGGTCAGACGGCGCTCTTCACGAGGGAATCCGTGGCCATGAGCAGCATCTTGAACTGCCTCTGGAGCGCATGCGCGGGAGACGACGCGAGGAAAGACATGATCTGCTTCTGGAGTTCGCGGACCACTATGGGTAAATGCTCGCGGGTGACCGGGTTTGAGGTGTCCAAGTTCATTATTGCTTCTTCTAGGTATCTGTAGGAGAGTAAGTCGAACTTAGTCATCTTTTCTGTGTGGGTTAGTGTTGCCGAAAAATCGATAGTTTTACAATCGATAGTTCTTTTTGTGCAATACTATTGATAAGCAGCAATACTATCGATAGTATCGATACTATTGATAGTATTGCTCCTCAATATTGCATAAACTATCGACAGTGACCTTCGTCATCGATACTATCGACAGTACAAATGCAATATTGAGGAGCAATACTATCAAGTTCAAGTTCATTTATTCCATAACAGTTACACTGTGTGCGAAATCTCTTAATTTAGGTGTTCGAGCCTTCGCTTGAACCACAAGTGAGATAACACCCTTTGTAACTCAGCCTATCTCTTTCATTTATCATATCCTACAACGCCATCCATCGTGTATTTCTATTACTAACGAACGCCCGGCCTGAGCGCTCGGCTGCTTGTTCATCAGTACGCTTTTGTAACTCAGCCGAGTAACACGTGTACAATGTACATGGGAAGAATTCTCATTAAAAAAAAAAGGGTAAGTTTGAATTTTCTCCTCGCTCGACGACGATTAGTTCCGCTCGGCGCCCATGGCCCAGCGACGAGACGTATTGCAATCTAATACAACGTCACATAATGTCGTCTTACTGGATGTCGTCTCGTGGGACGACGCTGCACTGGTCGTCTTATTAAACGGCAATGCCGCATCACTGGTGACTTACTACAAGCCGACAGGTCGTCGCCTCGCCTAGGGCGTCGTCATACGATACGACGCTGACTTGAATGGCGCCTCAGCTATAAGCTCAGAGTAAGGGTCAATGAGTTATCGTCATACCGTGACTAGTTTTTATATATGGAGACGTAGTAGCCGGCAAGGCCTTCAGGTGTGGTTCAAGCTTCGGCTGAAACCTAAATATCCGTTTTTTACCCTTCGAAGGAAAACGGTTCTATTTACTAAAAAAACAATAAAATAATTAATTAATTAATATCCGTCAATAGGTAAGTAACAATCATAAAAAAATCAACACAATTAAAAAAAAAACAATTAAAACTAAATTATACACTAAAAATAGAAAATTTACATTAATAAATAAATGAAAAATACAAATACATAAAATACGGGGTCTGCCGCTAGACAACCTAACCTTACAGGCACTTATAGCTATGTAAATATAAATCAAGACCTTATAAACACGAAAATATAGGTAATTTTACCTGTGTTTCAGTGTAGTATCCTTGGTCATGTCAGCGGCTAATTGCTGTACTAATGACAGTAGCACATGTTGCTTGAGCTTGCAAGGCGGCCCGAACACCGAAGCGGGGTCTGCCGCTCGACAGGCCGCCACTACTAACGCCAGGTCGGAGGCGGAGAGCGCGAGTTGAAACGCGCCGTTAACGTCCCCGCCGGACATTAAGGACTGGATTTGGGCTACTTGCATCTGTGGACGATATTATATAGTTTTCAAGGTCATATTGATTATAATATTATTTTATATACGACGCAAAAAAATAATTTATTTACTATCATAATGAGAATTACTAGAATGGAAATGATCTTATTTCTTACTGTGATTAGACAATGTTTTACCTTTGTTTGTTATTCATTATCGTAGTGTTATTTCCAGATTACTTTGATATTTTGTAATTTCGGTTCAAAACGTTGTTATCTTTTGTTTGTTTTCATATTTGTTTTCATATAAGTAACACTATCTATGTCGAAATAGCAATATTTATAGGTACTGTTACGGTCTAGCAGTAGCAGCTAGCGCCATCTATCCACAGCGTCAGGAACTATCTAGATATCTCAAGACGCTCAAGCTGTGTACGTAATACGTCTACTCGATACTAGATGGCGACTCTATTCCAGAATATTTGTCGTAGTGTAGGAATGCGCTAGTCGTTTCTGGAAGATGTTGGTGTAAAGCGGCCGGCTCTGCGCAAGTTCAGTTCAATTTCGAGTGAGCTATCGGAGTGAAAACTTGCGAACTATCGGAGTGAAAACTTGAAAAGAGCGAAGAAACCTGCGACCTAAGCGATACGTACGGACTACGAGTGACTGTGCGAATTGGAATATAGTGTGATTTGCCCAGGAACCAGTTGTTCATCGTCGAATAAACTACGTCATAAATTACGTCATTGGTGTTTTAATCAAAATTACGAACCCTTGGCCGTAACAGTACTTTACCTATTAAAATACAAAAATATTATATAAGATTAGTGGTAATACTCCAGAATCTGAATTTAAGCTTAACATTGTTTTCCCTTTTTGTCATATTTTATTCATCATCATCATCTATGCAGAAACCTGTCTTTGCTAATTTTATTTAATTAAGAATGTGTTCTATTTAATTAAGCTGTTGGTTTCTCTAATTAAGAAAATAAATAATAATGGCCTCGATTCGGGATGTCATGCTCTAATCCTTAACTTAAGTAGTCCGTCCTTTTCACCTTTTAAAGATTGAAAAGGGACAGGATATGGTCATCCTAATATTAGAGCTGTCAAACATCGAATTTGAACCTTATGGCCGTGTCGATTGCACAATTTTAGAGAGCACTTAAAACATGCGACTAAAAATCTGACAGCTATGCCCTTATTTTAGGTTATCATTCGTTCAAATGAATATCATTCGTTCATCACCTCTCATTCATTGGTCATAAAAACGAAAAGGATAGCTGGATTTTAAAATTAGAATTAGAGCATGACATCCCGAATCGAGGCCAATAACTGATTTTGTAACGGTTTTCAGTTTTTGTAGTGTAGTCTATCAGATTTGTACTCGTGCAGCTATAAAAATGAAGTTAAAAATAACTACCACTAAACAATAAAGACTTAGTGGTCTTGAATAGGGGATCGGACTACTTATTTTATATTTTATAAATCCAAACTTATTAGTTTCTGCTGTCGAACACTAAAAGAATTTTTGCTCTATTTTAAAAATTTACCGAGTTATAAAGGTTTGAAATTCAAGATTAGACAGGGAGGCACATACCCACTGCTGACGTCATTTGTTAGTAACGCCATATAATCTCCATACAAAAAATAGTTTTTGAAAGAGACAGACATATTGAAACTTAAAAAAATCACTGTAAATTCGTTTTTCAACCGATTCTGATTTTTTCTTCGCAAATCGTCTGCTACTAATCTATATTTAAAAAATACAGTGGATTTCATTTATTACGACCTTGGTTGTGGCGACCATTTGTCTATAACGACGTTAAATCTAAGTCCCTTGAATTTAAAGCATACTTTAGTACAAAAAAATATCGCTATAGCGACTGTGGATGTAACGCCGACTTCGGGTTTAGCGACTGTTTTTAATGAATAATTTGTAACAAATTCTTAGAAATCCCATGCAGATATTGCGACAAGAGTCAGCTGCCAAAGAAACAAAGAGCTTTCTTATCCTTTTGTTTACATCCACACAGATGGTCAGCAACTGTGGTGACCTTTACTTTTTGTTTATTGATATTAGCTAGGCAGGTAGGTAAGTGGTACGTTTCGGAGTTTTTATGGTTCAGTTACATTTTGGTGTTCTGAGTAATAACTGTGTTTAGTAAACTTTTAAGTATGGCTTCTAGACGCACATTTACTGTTAAAGAAAAGGCCGAAATCATTTCTTAAATAAAATTGAAAAATGGTGAAAACAATGCTGACTTGTGCAAAGAATACAAAGTTTCCCATTCAACAATATCTACGATGTGGAAAAACCGAGATAAAATATTAGAATGTTTTGAATCCAAGTCCTTAAAAGTTAAGAAAAACCGCAAGCCGACGCATCAAGATGTCGAATAAGCCCTTCTAGTGTGGTTCAAAGCTCAAAGAATACATACAGAGGAAGTTTGTTAAAGCGCTTGACTACAGAACTGGACATAATTATTGTGATTATAATTTATCTGCTGAAAGGCACAAAATCCAACTCTTATCACATAGGCGTGATTATATTGCCATTTGTAAGATAAGATATTAAATGGTTTAACTGAGACCCCAGATTTATTGAAAAATATCAACTTTAGAGTGCCTCGTAGATGTGAACGTGCATGTTGTAAAAAGTTTTTGTTTACAATTTCATCTTTTAACTCGTGTTATACTAATAATAGTTTTCTTAAGCGTGCTTGCCGTCTCTATAATGACAATTTAGCTGAAGTAGACATGTTTTGCCCATCATTTTCTGTCTTTAAGAAATGTGTCATGCAAAAAATTTCATGCACTGATTAGTTACTGGTTTTTTCATACCATTGTATAAATAATTAGAGATGTACAATTTTGTTAAATACAGAAGACTATAGGCTTTCAACTAGTATAGACTTTGTTGAATAATTTATGTATGTGGCTGTTCGTCTTTATAAATAAAATAAAATAAAAAAATAAATAATACAAACAGTGAAGTAGTGTGCACAACAGTTGTGTAGTGTGTGTGAAAGCAGCAGTATGTAGTGTGAAGTGTGTGTGTGAGTGTGTATGTGTGCAAATACGTATTTATAACAATAAATAAATATAAACTGTGAACATGTCTGTATCTCTTTACATTTGCCTGTAACGACTTCCGGATATAATGACGAAATTACAGTGGTCCCTTCATCGTCGTTATACCCGAAATCCACTGTAATTCATAAAATATGGTGAACAGTCCGATCCCCTATTACCGACATCGCGAGCGTAGCAGAACGGTTGATTAATGAGGTAGAACGAATATTTAAATAATTACAAATATCAACGTGATAACTTCCAATCTAAAATCTAGATAATGAATTTGGATGAAAACTAAAAATCCGAGCTAAAAATAAAATAAGTAGTACTTGTAGAAGAAAAGGCAAGGATTCTTGAACGAAATTTCTCGTGACGACGTTTCGTGCGGGCCTCTGCAATTAATGTATCGGCGATTTAAATATTGTATTTTTTATGTGGCGACAACTTCCATACGAGATGCAAACAAAGGTCCAGAAGTATACAAGTATATCATCAACAACAGCGGCCCGTTGCAGTCCACTGCTGGACTATGAGCCTCCTCCCCTTAAGTGTTTGGTTTTGCCATAATCTCCACGCTTGGCAGGCGGGTTGGAGATCGCAGATTAAAAGGTTACTGTATCAGAGAGCGCTGCTGCCCGTTCCCTGTTCAATGTGTAGTCCCTAAGTCGCCCCTTACGACACCCACGGGAAGAGTAGGGGGTGGTGACAAATGTATTCTACTCTGCCGTCACCACACGGCGTATATAAGTACATAGGTACAATATAAAACAAATATAGTAGGTACATTACTCGCCTGCGGCTCGGGCTTACAAAAGTCACCTCGTTTGTAATTTGCCACCTACGATCCTTGTATCGTAATGTACTATTATAGTCCTGCCTATCTACTTACGGTACTGTACGCAATAGGGAACATGCATAAAAAAATATTAGATTCTTTCATAGTTCATCTGAAAGTATACAAAAAATAGAATACTGACAGTCAAAACAGAATCGAAATTGATCGAAAAATACAACATTATCAAACAAATATATCTGTTACATAATAAACAAAATTTTCTATGGCGGATGTATGGCCCGCGTGACATATGACGTCACATGTCTCGTCGGACCTCTCTGTCTAACTTTGAAAATTGTACATGTTCCCCATTCTTCCTTGTTTGTTTTACTGACCTGCCTGTCGACGGCGGACGAGTGCGAGGCGGGCGTGGCGGGCGAGTGCGCGCGCGACATCTGCACGGCGGCGGCGCGCGCTTGCGAACGCCACCAAGATAACTCTTTTTCGAGGACTCTGCGGTACCGAAACAAAGAAGAGTACATACATGCCGACTACAGTTCAAAGTTTAGGGGGTTTGCAACCCATGTTCCTTGGGAAAAGTTGTTGCTTATGATGGTCTGAACATCATATTTAAATTTTGCTAGGGATTACAAAATCATGCTGTATAGATACATTTCCTAGCGAAAAGTACTTTCTATATATCCTAGTTCCAAAATCTATTCAGGGAGCTCTGATCTAAAATGTAAACAAGTCGTATAAGGGTTCCTTTCTGACTACGGAACCCTAAAAAAGAACATAGACTGTTGTATGTATTGTTGTACCGTACCCATGAGCCACGTCCTTGAGCGTGGCGGCGATCAGGGCGGAGGGCGGCGCGGCGCTGCTCAGCGCTTCGGTGTGTCGCTCCAGAGCTTGCCGCAATGCAGCAGTGGCTGCGGCGCCGCCCCTTTCTGCGGCGGCCCGGGCTGCCGCTTCTGTGTTTGCTGCGACTGGGAAACAAAACAATAGGGTATTTCACTACTTTTTTTTAATGTCGACCTTACTTACCACCACGATGATGATGATTTTATAAATCCATACTTGTTAGTTTCTGCTATCGAACACTAAAATAATTATTTGTCTATCTTTAAAATTGACCGAGTTACAAAGGTTTGAAATTCAAGATTAGACAGAGAGGCACGTACTTGCTTGTGACGTCACAAGAACATACAAGAAAGATAGTTTTAGAAAGAGACAGGCATATTGTAAAGTCAACAACCGATCTCACAAACCCTGGTGTCGGTGTTATAGAGCCGCCAAAGGCCACTGACCTGGCTCGTGTAACGACTAGATAGTAGCCGGGACCAACGGCTTAACGTGCCTTCCGAAGCACGGAATCATCTTTCTTTTCGGACAATCAGGTGATTCAGCCTGCAATGTCCTAACCAAACTGGGGAAAGTCTCACAAAGAGATTTTTGCTTGACAGTGTCCTGTAGCATCGGGCCTCGTTAGTCTGCACGGAATATAAAACAAGAGTGGAAAGGACAAACGTATTTTTTTCTATGAGAACCAGTGTCGCCAAAATCACACATAGATAGCACTGTTTACATCACACACAGACTAAGACAATCGGGCATTTGACCAATCAGAGCTGTTGTACTCGTTTCAAACAAGAACGTTATATATACTTCATTACTAAATGTAAATGTTACTTTACCATTAAACAAATAAAGTATATTTTCACATGAGCTCAGATATACTCTATACTTTCTTCACGTAGTTCAACGTTTCTGACCTAGATGGCGTACTACAAGATGCATACCAATACATACCTTAACCTAAAGAAAATAGGAATCGTTTTTGCAAACTCGGCGAACTAAACAAAACTATGCGGACCTACTCATAGTTATGGCACGCGCGCCCCGCCCACCTGTCTATTCCTCTCTTGTTTTATATTCCGTGTTAGTCTGCGTGCCATGTAGTTTGGTGCTGCGGTATGATTCTTTTTAAATAATATTTGTATATATATTTTTGACATACTTACTTGCCGTCCGCCGTTCAGTTTAAATAAAAGTGTAGTCTTATATCAGTGTCTTCATATTAAGAGTAACAGTCCTCAATAACAACTGTTACAGTCCCCACCAGGAATCAAACCCGGAACCTCCGTAATGGGCGTCGAGATCACGACCACTCGGCCTTCAATCAGCCTATTGCAGTCCATTGCTGGCCGTGTGCCTCCCCTCGGGCACGCCAAAGCGCACGATCACCCGCTCTCCTCACCCAGCCACCACCAGCGACCTTCCTCAGGTCCTCAGTCCCCCTGGCAGGGGGGCGTTGCCAGAGACGCGGTCTCCATTCGAGAACCCGTCTGCTCCAACGCTCATCGGTTCTGCGACAGACGTGGCCAGCCCACAAACACTACATTGCTTGCTACATTTCTGGACAATATTCACCACCTTGGTCCTCTGCCGGATGATTTCGTTTCGGATTTTATCCCGTATTTCAACTCGGCCTTGGAGGCTGTTAAAAAGGTGATGATGTACTCACACTCCTTAGTGCCGGTTTGGAAGGCGTGTGTGACTTGTGCGAACATCTGTTTGTGCGCCTTCTCCATGACGGGCACGACCGACGCCAGCAGGGTGCCGCGGAACGACTCGCGCACCATGTCCGACAGGGAGGCCGCGATCGAGGACGACAGGCGCTCCATCACTGTCTGCAGGAGGGAATATGCATACAAAAATATTAGTTTTTTTCATAGTTCATCTGAAAGTATACACAAAAAGAACACTGACAGTCAAAACAGAATCGAAATTGATCGAAAAACAAACTAGATACCACATTATTAAACAAATATATCTGTCCCTCTTACGGAAACAACATTTTCTATTATATGGCGGATGTATGGCCCGCGTGACATATGACGTCACATGTCATGTCGGACCTCTCTGTCTAACCATCAACTTTAAAGCCATATAACTTTGTTTCTGAGCAAGATATTTAAAAAAAAATTGTTGTGTTTATCTGGAACTTGAAATATTTCGATTAATGATTTAAAATAAAAATACTTTTTTTTCGGCTTTTTCTTTTTAATTTTTAAATAAAAAAATATTTTATTCCCTACTCAATACAGTTTATTTGGTATCAATAGGACATTTAAGTATTTTTTTTTATTAAAATAAAATTGGTAACAAAGTACCTCGTCAGTTAATTTTTTTTTTAATTGTTTTAATTTGGAATTTAATTTCTGACTTGGTTTTGGCGGCAAACTCTAAGTACTGTACGTAAAAAAAAATAAGAAAAAATTTAAAATCTAAATTATTTTTTTGTACTAAAGAAGCACCAAAACTAACAAAAACCAAAAAATAAATATTAATAAATGATATTTATATAAGATATGTTGCCTATACGCAACAGTATGCATGGGTTAATATCAATCAATTAACATAGTATTCTCAACGCCCATTTATACAAACGTTAAAGATCCCATTTAGTTCTAATGTCTCTTGCACTTTGACTGTATCCAGGCAGTTAATTTGCAGTCGAAATACAGTGTTACCTTGCTGTTGGCTAGTTTCTCTATGTTGTCTCTGAGCAGGTGGTCGGTGGCGGTGAGTTTGTTGGCCAGCTCGTGCTGCAGCGCGGCGGCGAGCGGCTCCAGGGCTCGGGCCGCACCCACGCCGGCGGCCTGGGCCGCGCGGCTGCTGGCTGTCTCGCCCACGCGGGATATGCGCTCCCATCTGGGGGACAACATGTGTTAGTTTGAGTAAATAGTGTCTAAAAACTATTTTTGTTACCTTTATTAAGCATAAACGCATAAACTTTAGGGGTCGCTCGGGGGTATGAAAGGAAGAATATAATGAAAAAAATAAAGACGAGGTCTACAGCTCACAGAGCCACTAGTATAAAACAAAAAAAAGTTTTTTTCTTTCTTTTATATTTTCTTTGCACTCACCCGTCTTGCAGTGCGCTCTCGATGGCGGCGCTGGTCCGCTGCGCGTGCGCCGCCAGGGCAGAGTCGATCATGTCTCGGGGACTGACTATCTCCCCTCGCAACGTGCGCAACTCAAGGTTCTGCTGCATTACTAGATCGCACAACTTGTCTAGCTTGTGTTCCAAGAGCTCCAGCCTGAGGAAGAGGAATTGTTAAAGTGATCATCATCAACAGCTCACACACGTCCCCACCAAGGGGCTCGAGCCCCTCGGTGGGGACGTGTATGAGCTGCTGATGACGTTACAATACCGTACCAAATAAAACGCCATAAACAAAAACCTACCTATTCTTATCAGCAGCCGACAACCCGCTAACGACCCTGGGCTCGTCGCTGCCCGCCCTCTCCACCGCCGATATGTTCAGCGAGTTGTTCAGCGACTGGCTGCTGCTCTTGTCGCTGGAAGCCTTCCTCTGGTTGGCCTCGGTGATCTGAGCCAAGGATATCTGCGGCCAGGAGGTGTCGCTGCTGCTGTGGGTGAGTTTGGGAGGCTTCTCGGCCGATACGAACATGTCGCTGGCTGGGAAGATCGTTTCGGTGCCGTTCTGCACGACGGACGTGTCGCCGTCCTCTTCTACGACTGGGGTTTGGGTGGTTTCTTCCTCATCATCTTCATCTTCTTCCTCCTGAGAGTTGAAAGGTTATATGTTAACAAAATAAACCGATAAAAATAAACTATTAGTAAGAGAAAATACGCGTTCTAGAGGTCTTCAAAGCGATATTCAAATAGTTTTTTATTTTTATATCTACATTAAACTTGGCAAATATTAAATTAAATTTTCAACGAAAAATGTGTCGCAGATTTAATAGGGAATATGCACATTTTTTATTAAATTCACTAATCGAAATATTTCAAGTTCCAGATAAACACATAAAAATAAAATTTTCTCTTGCTCAGAAACAAAGTTATAAGGCTTTAAAGTTGATGGTTAGACAGAGAGGTCCGACGTGACATGTGACGTCATATGTCACGCGGGCCATACATCCGCCATAGAAAATTTTGTTTTCGTAAGAGGGACAGATATATTTGTTTAATAATGTTGTAACTAGTTCGTTTTTCGATCAAATTCGATTCCGTTTTGACTGTCAGTATTCTATTTTTGAATACTTTCAGACAAACTATTAAAAAAGCAATATTTTTTATGCACATTCCCTATTGAATAGGAATTGTTTTACACTGGTTCCGCTCACGTTAGGCAGGTCGTCATCCTTGTAGAGTTGTGAGTTGTGCGCCATGATCTGCTGCACCTCCCTGGAGGGGCTGGAGCCGGCGCTGGTGAGCTTGTTGTCGTCCAGCGCAGCCCTAGCCCCCACTTCGGGGGTCGCCGCCAGAGGCGGGTCATCTTCTTCACGTTTACCTGGAGAACTGTGGGAACAAAGTTATAGTTTTATGAATTACTCGATTACCGCTCGCGTTATGTAAGATTTTCCCTTGAGGATAAGAAGAATAGAATAGAATATAGAATAAATTTATTTGCTAAAACATGGTAACAAAAAGGTATTACACAACATTTTGATCTACATTTTTAACCATAGATGGCATGCAAAAACTAGAAATTAAAATAATTCAGACATACAAATCGATTATAAACAATACATATTTTTTTGACTCTTTCCCGTAAAAAGTATCCTATGTAAAGTGCAAATCTCCATTGCAAATTTCATCCAAATCCGTTCAGCAGGGCGTAAAAGCGGAACAAACATATAAATATATTTTCACATCTATAATATTAGTATGAGTGTGATTAGCTCTTCGCCTGCGGCTACGCTCGCGTTATGTAAAATATTTTCTCGTAGGAATAAGACTTTTTCCCGTTTTTATTTGCTGCTACGAGACTGATTACTCCTTTTGATGAAAAGCTGTTTGTAACCGGTAATATAGCGATATAAAATAAAGCGTTTTCAGTGCTTCGGAACTTCGGAACGCAAGTTACCTGAAGGCATCGGGCGTCATGAGGTTGAGCGGATGAGGCGGCTCGTCGCGCTGTATGAGGCTGCCGGGCTGGCTTTGGGCCCTCATCAGCAGATTCTTCAGTTGCTGACTCTGTTGCTGAAGGATGCTGGATGCCATGGTCCCGGAGACGGTTTCAGAGGATTTGTCTTCGAGAGCCAGCTCGGATAGGTCGGGGAAAGAAATAGTTTGTGTCTTATTGCCGTCTGGAAGAGATAAAATATATCTACTAAAACTGAATGTTTGTCCTTTTATAACTACGATTTCGATGGGGTTTGTACCAATCGATAGAAGAGATTACTGACCAGGTTATAGGCTAATGTTATAATTAGTTTAATCATATATTTGGATCCAATTAAATTTATTTTTCATTAATTTCAATCCCGGGCGTAGCCGGGTAGAAAAGCTAGTGTTTTTTTTTCTTCTTCCTAACTAATGGCGACACATCTTATATAGACGTATTTCGCCAGTTTGGATTCTAAGAAAGTTTATCGAGTTGTACGTAAGATGAAATGTCACACTTCTGTCTCAAGAAAACAGAAGTATTTTGTTTAAGTAGCTAGGCATAACATCTGGGACGAATAAGTGGTTTATTATAACATTAACATTATTATTAGCATAACATTTAAAATCCAACTTATAAAAAAGCAATATATATATATATATATAAATAATAAATAAATAATAAAATATGTTTATTTCAGACATTATAAGTCCATACAATTACCTGTTAGTAGAATTTAATTAATTAGTTAGTAACAATTATATATTTATTATTATTCATTTATTTAGTTTTTTTCTGGTTTCTTCAAGAGGTTTGAGCCTTACTCACCCATAAGCATGTCACTATGCGGCGGAACGAACAGCAGTTCTCCCTCCTGCAACCCCTTTGGCTGTACGATGTAGACTCTGAGCCTCACTCCTCTGGTTTCTTCAAGAGGTTTGAGCCTTACTCACCCATACGCATGTCACTATGCGGCGGAACGAACAGCAGTTCTCCCTCCTGCAACCCCTTTGGCTGTGCGATGTAGACTCTGAGCCTCACTCCTCTGGTTTCTTCGAGAGGTTCGAGCCTTACTCACCCATAAACATGTCACTATGCGGCGGAACGAACAGCAGTGCTCCCTCCTGCAACCCCTTTGGCTGTACGATGTAGACTCTGAGCCTCACTCCTTTGGTTTCTTCGAGAGGTTCGAGCCTTACTCACCCATAAGCATGTCACTATGCGGCGGAACGAACAGCAGTTCTCCCTCCTGCAACCCCTTTGGCTGTACGATGTAGACTCTGAGCCTCACTCCTCTGGTTTCTTCGAGAGGTTCGAGCCTCACTCACCCATAAGCATGTCACTATGCGGCGGAACGAACAGCAGTTCTCCCTCCTGCAACCCCTTTGGCTGTACGATGTAGACTCTGAGCTTCACTCCTCTGGTTTCTTCGAGAGGTTCGAGCCTCACTCACCCATAAGCATGTCACTATGCGGCGGAACGAACAGCAGTGCTCCCTCCTGCAACCCCTTTGGCTGTACGATGTAGACTCTGAGCCTCACTCCTCTGGTTTCTTCGAGAGGTTCGAGCCTCACTCACCCATAAGCATGTCACTATGCGGCGGAACGAACAGCAGTTCTCCCTCCTGCAACCACTTTGGCTGTACGATGTAGACTCTGAGCCTCACTCCTCTGGTTTCTTCGAGAGGTTCGAGCCTCACTCACCCATAAGCATGTCACTATGCGGCGGAACGAACAGCAGTGCTCCCTCCTGCAACCCCTTTGGCTGTACGATGTAGACTCTGAGCCTCACTCCTCTGGTTTCTTCGAGAGGTTCGAGCCTCACTCACCCATAAGCATGTCACTATGCGGCGGAACGAACAGCAGTTCTCCCTCCTGCAACCCCTTTGGCTGTTTCGATGTAGAGTCTGAGCCTCACTCCTCTGGTTTCTTCGAGAGGTTCGAGCCTCACTCACCCATAAGCATGTCACTATGCGGCGGAACGAACAGCAGTTCTCCCTCCTGCAACCCCTTTGGCTGTACGATGTAGACTCTGAGCCTCACTTCTCTGGTTTCTTCGAGAGGTTCGAGCCTCACTCACCCATAAGCATGTCACTATGCGGCGGAACGAACAGCAGTTCTCCCTCCTGCAACCCCTTTGGCTGTACGATGTAGAGTCTGAGCCTCACTCCTCTGGTTTCTTCGAGAGGTTCGAGCCTCACTCACCCATAAGCATGTCACTATGCGGCGGAACGAACAGCAGTTCTCCCTCCTGCAACCACTTTGGCTGTACGATGTAGACTCTGAGCCTCACTCCTATGGTTTCTTCGAGAGGTTCGAGCCTCACTCACCCATAAGCATGTCACTATGCGGCGGAACGAACAGCAGTGCTCCCTCCTGCAACCCCTTTGGCTGTACGATGTAGACTCTGAGCCTCACTCCTCTGGTTTCTTCGAGAGGTTCGAGCCTCACTCACCCATAAGCATGTCACTATGCGGCGGAACGAACAGCAGTTCTCCCTCCTGCAACCCCTTTGGCTGTTTCGATGTAGAGTCTGAGCCTCACTCCTCTGGTTTCTTCGAGAGGTTCGAGCCTCACTCACCCATAAGCATGTCACTATGCGGCGGAACGAACAGCAGTTCTCCCTCCTGCAACCCCTTTGGCTGTACGATGTAGACTCTGAGCCTCACTTCTCTGGTTTCTTCGAGAGGTTCGAGCCTCACTCACCCATAAGCATGTCACTATGCGGCGGAACGAACAGCAGTTCTCCCTCCTGCAACCCCTTTGGCTGTACGATGTAGAGTCTGAGCCTCACTCCTCTGGTTTCTTCGAGAGGTTCGACTGACGCTGAAGAGCCGTTTCGTCTGAATGGGGACTCGCATACTGATTCTGGGGCTGTGTCTTCTTCTGCAAAGTTACACACACAAGTGTTTTAGTGTTGCTTTGTGTTTTATAACTAGCGGTCCGCCCGCGTTGTGTAAGATTTTCCCGTAGGAATATAAGTCCAGTAAAAAGTATCCTATGCGTTAATCCAGGGTACAAACTATCTCTATTCCAAATTTCATCCCAATCCGTTTAGTAGTATTTGCGTGAAAGAGTAACAAACTTCCATCCATACTTCCAAACTTTCGCGTTTATAATATTAGTAAGGATTTTACTAAATTCACTTTAATTTTTTAGATGCTATTGGGTTAGGCAGTGAAAAGTCTATCCAAAGTCAAAATTATGTAAGGAACATTTTATGCCTAAATTGAAAACAAATTATTTTATTCTATCCAAGGGAATTATTATTATGATAAGACCAATAATACCTGTTGGTACCAATGTGTTTTCGAATTCATATGTACGTTTATTCGACGCTCTTACGGTGAAGGAAAACATCGCGATGAAACCTGCACACTCCTGCGAAGAAATTCAAAGGTTGTGTGTGAAGTCGACCAACCCGCACTGGGCCAGCGTGGTCGACTAAGGCCTAATCACCCTAATTTAGGGTAGGCTCGAGCCCCTCGGTGGGGTCGTATATGAGCTGTTGATGTTGACTGTACATATAACCTTTAAAAAACTAATCTTACTCACCAGCATCAATAATACAAAAACTCAACACGGGATATGGCAGCAAATACTCCGATACACTCTTGCAGTATGCCATCGAGTCGTCCTTGTCCCTCGCCATATTCAGCACATATAGGCTTCTCGCTCTAAAGTCCGAGAGCAGCAAATAGTTGGCACTCGTGTCCAACATAGCTTTGAGGCCCAGAGGGGGGTCCGAAGGGGCTAAAGGGTTAAGGGCGGGGGTGAAGGTGATGGTCTGGAGACAGTTCCAGGATTTGCAGGACCATATCTTGATCTGGGTGTTCTGATCAGCGCCCGTCACGGCGAATTTCCAGAATTGGACGCTGCGGGGAGAAGTGACAATAATTAATGTTATGATTTTATTATTTTTATTTTAAATGATAGATAACAGCCTCCGTGGCTGAGTGGTCGAGATTTCGCCCATTACGGAGGTTCCGGGTTCGATTCCCGGTGGGGACACTGGTGTCGATTCGGCATATGCCCAAATAAACTAAACTTAGTCCTGTCACTTTCTATCATTTTTAATTGAAAAGGGACCGAAAATCATCGGTTTTGTTTTTGTCTTTAACTTCACGACTAACTGTCAAATTTAGTCTTGTTTTAGTGCCTACCTAACACCATTACGAAAGACACTAAAATTGACAGTTAGTCTTGAAGTCAAAGACTAAAACAAAACCGATGATCTTCGGTCCCTTTTCAGTTAAAAACGTTAGAAAGTGACAGGATTTATTTTAGTTTAGTTCACTGTCAAGCAAAAATATCTTTGTGAGACTTTCCCCGGTTTGGTTAGGGCATTGCAGGCTGAATCACCTAATTGTCCAAAAAGAAAGATGCTTCCGTGCTTCGGAAGGCACGTTAAGCCGTTGGTCCCGGCTACTATCTAGTGCTTACACGAGCCAAGTCAGTGGCCTTTGGCGGCTCTATAACACTGACACCAGGGTTTGTGAGGTCGGTTGTCGACCTTACAACCCACACGATGATGACGACTCACTCAGTGTTGTAGTTCTTGTGATTGTCTAAGAAGAAAAGGCAGCTAAGCGGCTTGCCCCCGTGCGGCTGCCACTTGTGCAGACAACGCGGGCTGCCTTCGTTCAGCATGTACACCTGAAAGAGAATAGATATTTAGGCTGGTCACACAGACATTTAGGCTGGTCACACAGATATTTAGGCTGGTAACACAGATATTTAGGCTGGTCACACAGATATTAAGACTGATCACACAGATATTTAGGCTAGTCACACAGATATTAAGGCTGATCACACAGATATTTAGGCTGGTCACACAGATATTTAGGCTGGTCACACAGATATTTAGGCTGGTTACACAGATATTTAGGCTGGTTACACAAATATTAAGGCTGGTCACACAGATATTTAGGCTAGTTACACAGATATTTTTTTTCGATCTTCCTGATGACACACACACACGCATAAGATCACGCTCCTATCTCCTTTTCTCTATTTGTTTCTTGTGTGCAATACAAGTGTATTCTATTAATTTTTTGGTTAAGGTTCAGCATGTATACGCACCTAAACGAAGGTAAGGTCGACCATTAAATTGGTTTATCACCCTAAGGTTCGTTATAGAACAACAAAGATTATTTTCGTTTGCAGAACGATCTGTCAGATACCGAGTATAAACCTTATTGAAATTTTCGATAACTAGGAACTGAGGTAAACCACTTTCTTGGTCGACCTTACATACACTGATCTTGAAATTTCTTAGTGCACCTAATGACAGGTCCTGATCAGGTTTCCAATTCAGATGCAGAAATCGATATCTACAAATTCGATGTGCCGTATTTTTTTCTTTAATTCCGTTCATTTGTTTCTTTTGCCGCTTTTATAATAGGTTATATCGTCTGTGATAATGGTCACGCGTTTGACTAAAAGCTAAAGAACACTAAGATGCTCTATTTTCAAATATTTAAAAGAACATGACGTATCCGTCGCGGCTCTTGGTAGCCAGTGCAATCTCTGCCGCGTCTATATTGAATAAAATTCGCTAAAGAAAATAAAATCTATTCCATTTTCAAATACATGGAAGGTCGAGAAAAAGCTAATAAGTAAAATCATTCGAAATTCAAATACTTGGAAGAACATGACGTATCCATCATGGCTGGCGGTGGCCAGTGCGGTGCCATCTGGCGAGAAGGCCGCGTCCACAATGGGCGCGGAGTGGTCGGCCGCCGCTAGGGCTCCGGCGTGGGTTAGGAGGGAGCTGGCGTCGCCGCGGCAGTCCGTCGATTCCACGCACTTTTGAATGGAGCCTATGTTCCACATGCGCGCTGTAACAAGGACATTTGTGTGATTAATGTAACCAGTCAATGAAAAAGGAAAATATAATATATTTTTTAGACAGTCAGAAGTCTTGAGTTAAATATTCATCCGTAAAAAAAGAACAAAGAAAAACAAAAAAAGAAAAAAAAAAAGAATATAGAGTTGACAACAATAAAACGGGTTCGAATGAACAGAACACACGTAACATTCTGTTGTACGCAGATGATGTGCTGATGATGTAGATGTGACACATGTGGAGTTTCTCCGGTGAGTTATTCACCACAGAGTCCGTATATTGTGAAGTGAACTCACCCAAAGAAATGTGAAGACGAAACATCCAAAGTTAATAAACATTATTTTATTTGTATTGTCCATATTAGCGTAAAGCCGCGTTTCCATTATGCAAGTAGCCTGCATGCAAGGTGCAAGTTGTATGCAGCTTGAGTAAAGACGCGTTTCCATTGTGCAAGTAGCCTGCATGCAAGGTGCAAGTTGTGTGCAGCTTGAGTAAAGCCGCGTTTCCATTGTGCAAGTAGCCTGCATGCAAGGTGCAAGTTGTGTGCAGCTTGAGTAAAGACGCGTTTCCATTGTGCAAGTGGCCTGCATGCAAGGTGCAAGTTGTGTGCAGCTTGAGTAAAGACGCGTTTCCATTGTGCAAGTAGCCTGCATGCAAGGTGCAAGTTGTGTGCAGCTTGAGTAAAGACGCGTTTCCATTGTGCAAGTAGCCTGCATGCAAGGTGCAAGTTGTATGCAGCTTGAGTAAAGACGCGTTTCCATTGTGCAAGTAGCCTGCATGCAAGGTGCAAGTTGTATGCAGCTTGAGTAAAGACGCGTTTCCATTGTGCAAGTAGCCTGCATGCAAGGTGCAAGTTGTATGCAGCTTGAGTAAAGACGCGTTTCCATTATGCAAGTAGCCTGCATGCAAGGTGCAAGTTGTATGCAGCTTGAGTAAAGACGCGTTTCCATTATGCAAGTAGCCTGCATGCAAGGTGCAAGTTGTATGCAGCTTGAGTAAAGCCGCGTTTCCATTGTGCAAGTAGCCTGCATGCAAGGTGCAAGTTGTATGCAGCTTGAGTAAAGCCGCGTTTCCATTGTGCAAGTAGCCTGCATGCAAGGTGCAAGTTGTATGCAGCTTGAGTAAAGCCGCGTTTCCATTGTGCAAGTAGCCTGCATGCAAGGTGCAAGTTGTATGCAGCTTGAGTAAAGCCGCGTTTCCATTGTGCAAGTAGCCTGCATGCAAGGTGCAAGTTGTATGCAGCTTGAGTAAAGACGCGTTTCCATTGTGCAAGTAGCCTGCATGCAAGGTGCAAGTTGTATGCAGCTTGAGTAAAGACGCGTTTCCATTGTGCAAGTAGCCTGCATGCAAGGTGCAAGTTGTATGCAGCTTGAGTAAAGACGCGTTTCCATTGTGCAAGTAGCCTGCATGCAAGGTGCAAGTTGTATGCAGCTTGAGTAAAGACGCGTTTCCATTGTGCAAGTAGCCTGCATGCAAGGTGCAAGTTGTATGCAGCTTGAGTAAAGACGCGTTTCCATTGTGCAAGTGCTTGCATGCAAGTATGACGTCACACTTGCGTACAAGTTATTTGAATTGTAAACTTTAATTTGAACCTCGCATGCAAGTTGCATATCACTTGCGCAGACAAGCGTCAGTTGCGCATTATGTTTACAAGTTCAAAACTGCCTGCATGCAATTTGCAGCCTGCATGCAAGTTTACGTTTTCATTACTCAAGCTGCATGCAACTTGCACCTTGCATGCAGGCTACTTGCATAATGGAAACGCGGCTTTAGTTTAGCTAGGAAGGTTCCGAGATTAAATTACATTGTTAAATTCATGCATTGGTATTGTTAACTGATTAACTTTTTATTAGACTCATACAGGTCTTGTTTGGTGCAGGATACAGGACAATCAGGGCAAGACAGCAAATGATTTAGTTTTCAAAATTAAACTTAAAAAAAATAGTTTGTGTTCAAACCTAAGCAGTTTATTCTCTCACCGACATTGCTGTGCGTGGTCAGCAGTAACCTCGCCACGTCGTCATCGGGCGCGTCGTCGTCGTCGGGGATGTACGGGCACCACACCACGCGGTGCAGCGTGTTGCCGTTCACAGCCACGCCCGAGTCCTCGCGAACCTCCGCCAGTAATGTGCACCTGATAACGGATACAAGCTGTTAATTGACCGAGCGAGCGAAGCGTCTCTGTTTCAGCTTAGCCAAATTTGCTTTTATATATACATCTGTTTGTTTGTTTGTTTATCTCTACAGGTCGCGTTTCTCAACCGATTCTCGTGAAATTTTGTGAGCAGGTTCGATAAATTAATCGAATTTTTTTGTCGAGTCAGTTTTTGGAAATATTAAAAAATGACGGAGTTATGGGGGTGGCCAGCTTACAAGGTCTACCGCTGAGGCTGTTTTCATCTACAGGTCACATTTCTTAACCATTAAAATAAAGTAAAATAAAATAAAGATAAAAAAAATAAAAAATCAAGGGGTCGGAAATGTTTGTGGAGAAAAAATAAAAATAAATATGAAAAGATATACAGACTCGCGAGGTCTACAGCTCACAGAGCCACTAGTAATAATAACAGACCTGATATCACACTGCATGATAAGAAGAACCAAACAGATCTCATCGACGTGGCCATCCCAAACACCCATAATTTACAATCAACCCATTCAACCAAAATAAGTAAGTATACTGACTTATCCATAGAACTTAAAACACAATGGCGAGTACACACTGTCCATACCGTCCCTATAGTGATATCGTCTACGGGCCTAATTCCAAAAACCTTACTCGCTAGTTTAAGAATATTGCAGATACATCCTCTTACATACGTCCTCATGCAAAAAGCAGTCATACTGAACACATGTAGGATCGTCCGGAAATTCCTCTCTATTAACACCTGAACCCACTTCACCATCACTTGCGCTTTGGCCAAAACCTGCGGAAGTGATGTTTCACCCCGTTTACGGAAGAAAAAAGTTTTAAAATATACTTAATAATAATAAAAGTTTATTTGCTCACCACAATACAATAAAATTGAGTACATTGAACTTACATCTAATGCATAAAAATATTAAGTATTGTGGGAAGCTTGATGCCTAAACTAGACAAAAGTCACCAGGTCTCCCTCCTAGCTCGAGTAGATACATATATGCATTTTTCTTAAGCCAATTTTATTTGTATAGGTGACACATAGAGTTAGTAAGGGGGTTAAGGAGACGTTGCGTTTCCGGGGGCGTTTCCACTGTAATAAGTCAGGCTGACTTGTGTGCTAACTCGAGTACATCATAGATATATAAGGTCCCTTTCAATAGAATCCGGCAATAATGGCCTCGATTCGGGATGTCATGCTCTAATTCTAATTTTAAAATCCAGCTATCCTTCTCGTTTTTATGACCAATGAAAGAGAAGTGATGAACGAATGATATTCATTTGATGATATTTGACAGCTCTAATATTAGGATAGATAGATAGATAAAAAGTTCATTTATCAATGCAGTACAAACTCATAAAATGAATAACAAAATAAAGTATAACAACGAAACAATAACTAAGTAAATTATTTTATAGTGAGTACCGCATCCATAGCTAGGCCCCAACTCAGCATGTGCTGCGTGCGACACAGGTTGCGTCACAGCGCTGTTTTTCAGTTAGTACCTATGATGATGTGTGCGCGTAATCAGGTTGGAGACAAGAATTCCGAATCCGAACGAAGAACAAATAAAAATATAAAAGATAGTGATAAAGTATAGTGTACTCGTACTATAAGGTAATGTAAAAATGTAAAAAAGTGCAAGTGCCGCCAGCCAAGTTTTGATATAATATACAATATATAGTGATAAAAAAAAGAGATGATAAGAGGTGTAGTGTTTTAAAAAAAGTCCAAGGTTACCCACCTGCCTTCATTAAATTTAAACGAAAAAAAGACATGTGCGCGGATAAAAACAGAGAAAATAAATATATGTAATATGATGAATATATTATATATGATGGCCATCTCTGAATAATAAATATATGATGGCCATCTCCTGTCACTTTTCAATCTTTAAAAGGTAAAAAGGATGGACTAACTTAAATTAAGGATTAGAGCGTGACATTCCGAATCGAGGCCAATGTAAACGAGATAATTTTTTGACACTAACTTTCCAAAGACAAACAAGACTTTGATGAGTAAAAAATTAATATGGCAGTTTTAAAAATTATTGAATGTTTTGTTGTCCGAGTATTTTTTATTAAAATAACTATAAAGAAGTTAATAGTTCCTTGAAATGTAAATATGATCAGGATTGATACTCAAATGTAAGTAATTACAGAGTAATCGTGTTTAAATTGGTTTGTTTACATTATTACCGGATTCTATTGAAAGGGACTGTACGTATTTGAGAACTGAGAATACAGTATTTGGATATTAAAATATTTTGTTATGTTAAAAAATAATTAATTTAAAACAACACAAAGAAACAAAGACAAAGCTAACAAACAAAGTATGCGGGTTTATACAACGTGTTACAAATAATACCAAAAAAAAGAATATTCTTCAACACAGGTATTTAATCAAAATTTTCCCATCTCTAGTGTCATTTGACATCTAAAATATAGACTATCGATTCTCAGAACGGACAAGTATTTGTACACCATTCGTGCCTATAATTTTAAAAGAGATGTACTTGAATCAATTTATGTTAGAAAACATTTTCTTTTTTGCCTTAATTATCTTGTTTACGTATTTACAAACATAAATATTATTTTGAAATATTTAGTTCATCATTTCATAATAATTATTTAAAAAAGCTTTTTTTATTTATTTGTGGTTTTTTCATTTTGAAATTAATTGAATGTGAATGTTATGGTACAAGTAGTACGTAAACATTTTTAACCATAGCGGTAAAAATAGGCACATTGACCTAAAATTACATATCTGGTCCGAATATTCTTTGACACAGCTGATCACTAGAGATGGGAAAACTTTAATTAAATGCCTTTGATAAAAATATTCTTTTTTTTGGTATTTATTGTAACACGTTGTATAAAAAAAATAATTAAATAATTTATTTTCAACATGCAAATTCAAAGTATATATTTGGTGAAGGTAACAACATTACAAAAACACATCGCTACGATTACTGAATAGTTATACACTTGATCCCTACACTAGGCAAGCCTGTATTGTGTGTATCAATCAAGTCCACTGCTGGATGTAGGCCTCCCCTCGGGCACGCCAAAGCGCACGATCACCCGCTTTCCTCATCCAGCCACCACCAGCGACCTTCCTCAGGTCATCAGTCCACCTGGGGGGGGGGGGGGGCGGCGTCACACACTATGTATTGTGTGTATAGCCTATTCTTTCTTCTTTCTCCTAGCGTGTCGTATTTAATTAATGTTTTGCGCTCATAAACTCATTATATTATATGTGTAAATAAAACTTTCCCTACACACACGTGAATACAAACACACACACACACACACACACACACACACACACACACACACACACACACACACACACACACACAGCAATGTCCTAGTGCCGTATTCACTGACTTTCATAACACAGGATATCCTAGTATGAAAGTCAGGGACTTATCTCAAATTAGATTTGTTTATCAATTAAGCCACCTGTAAACAATTAATATCGTTCCATATGATGTTTTGAAAGTTAATAAATAAATTAATATTATTATTATCATCTTAAAAGCTTTATCCAAATAACTAACCTGAGTCCGCTGTCAGTGACTTCAATCTCGTGCACGAAGAAGTTGCCGTGCTCATCAATGCACGCTAGCACCACCTGGTTCTGTATGTGAGCGAAGGCCAGGTCTTGCACCTAAATGCAACACGACATAAAGTGTAAACTATATCTTTTGATGCCTTGGTTTGACGGTTCCAGTCTCTCTAGAACCAGTTTAGTTGCTACAATGAGGTTACGTTCCGGTCATGTTCCACTCAACAAGTTTTACCACATGATTGGACAGAGAGTCTCCTCTGTGCGCTCATTGTGGCGTTACAGAGGACATAGTTCACTTGTTGGTGGAATGTGACCGGAATTGTAACCTCAGAGTTTGGCATCTTCACTACAAGAAATATTTATGGGGCGATATACAAGGATTTCTTTCCAAATGACACATGTGACGCGTTGTTTCGCGCAAAATAGGATCACTACTTTCGGGCAGGCTGAAGTCAAAGTCAAAGTCAAAATAATTTATTTCCATAGGATGTTATTACATCACTTAGATCCGTCATTACATTTTTTTTGGGTGAGTTCACTAACACAATGGCGGAATCTGTGGAGAAGAGCTCACCGAAGAAACTCCACAGTCGTCGCATCTTTTGCGTTTCCTTTTTTAAATAAAATATTGTCAATTACAAAATTAATGCTTATTACATATCGAAAAAGCCTGCTACTCAAACAATCTATTCCCATGGACACCTATCTTCTAAGTAATCAGATATCCTATAGTAACCTTTTTTATACAATTTCTGTTTTATAATTATTTTAAACTTGTCTAAAGGCAAGTTTTTAATATCAGTAGGGACCTTATTGTAATAGCGTATACAATTGCCTTTAAAAGAATTACTAATTTTATGTAGTCGGCTGACATAAGCAACCAACTTGTCTTTATTTCTAGTATTAAAATTGTGTATATCACTGTGCTTCTGAAAATTACTTATATTTCGTTTTATATACACAAGATTGTCATAGATATATTGAGACACAAATGTCAGAATATTGATTTCTTTAAATTTTTCCCTCAGTGACACTCTAGGCCCTAATCTATAAATTGCACGAACAGCCCGTTTCTGCAAAATAAATATACTATTAGCATTCGCAGCGTGACCCCACAATAAAATACCATAGGTCATTAGACTATGAAAGTAACTGAAGTAGACTAGTCTAGCGGTGTCTACGTCGGTAAGGGCTCTAATTTTTTTAACTGCGAACGCTGCTGAACTCAGTCGGTTCGACAATTTATTTATATGAGAATCCCATTGTAGTTTGGCATCTAAAGTAATGCCCAAAAAGACAGTCGAATCTACAAGGTCCAATTTCTGTCCTTTTATAAATATATCTGTAGTTACCGGTTTCACATTGGGTAATACGAATTTAATACATTTAGTTTTCTTTTCATTAAGTAATAGATTATTAACAGTAAACCAATTCACTATACTAGAGATAGCATTGTTTACGTCGTCATAGTTTGATTGTGGTCTTTTAACTTTAAATATCAAAGAAGTATCATCGGCAAACAATACTAACCCATGTTTTGCTTTAACAAGATAAGGTAAATCATTAATATATACTAAAAACAAGAAAGGTCCAAGAATTGAACCCTGCGGGACGCCCATACTTATTGAAGATCCGGGTGATCTTTTCCCATTAACATCGACCATCTGAACCCTATCTGTTAGATATGACTCCAGAAGGCCAAAAGCCTGATCTTTTACACCATAATGGCGTAGCTTCCTGACAAGAATGTCATGATGGACGCAATCAAAAGCCTTGGATAGATCGCAGAATACACCTATTGCATCCATTGCGTCTTCCCAGGCACCAAAAACATTGTCAATTAGCTCAACACCAGCGTCGGCTGTTGAACGACCCCTTGTGAAACCAAACTGAGCAACATGAATTAAATTATTGACATAAAAATGACTCTGCAATTGATTAAGTATGAGTTTTTCAAATATTTTGCTAAGAGTTGGTAGTATCGATATAGGTCTAAAATTTGTGGGGTCTGATGTACTACCGGCTTTGAATAAAGGTATCACTTTACTTAGTTTCATCAAGTCAGGAAACACACCATTATCTATACATTGATTAAATATGCAACAAAGGTGAGGTGCGATACAATCTATAATGGAACTTATAATTTTTACAGATAGACCATGGACGTCAGCCGTCTTTTTCATTTCCAGGGATTTAAACGCTTTTACAATGTCCTCATTATTTACGTGCCTAAATTTAAAATCTGTTTTACATTCCTCAAAGTTCTGCTTAAGTATAGATTCAGCAGCAGCGGGAGATGAATTTAAAGACTTGGTTGTTGAAACTGGAATGTCCGTAAAGAAATTTTCAAAGGCTTTTGCTACTTCTAGGTCTGTACTTAACAATTGATTATCTATTTTAAGCTTGAAGTTATTATGTGTAGCTTTGGCCTTTCCAGTCTCGCTATTTATAATTTTCCATGTCGTTTTCATTACATTGCTACTAGATTCAATTTTGTTTTTAATGAAATTGGATTTAGCTACGGCACAAACGCGTTTAAACATTTTTGAATAACTACGAACATAATCTAGAAAGGCCGTACTTTTGTTATATGATTTCTCTTCATAGAGTTCATATAATTTTCGTCTGCTCCTATGAATTCCCGCTGTCGCCCAATCACTAAACAAAGCTTTGTTATTAACTTTTATAGTTTTTGATTTAAATACCGTATCATATTCATTTTTGACAAAGTTAAATACTGAGTTATACAATAAATTTGGATCGTCACTGTATGGTATTTCCGATAATTTATCTAAAATATTATTCCTATAGTGTTCTAGCCGAGTGTCACTAATGGGGACACATGTAATATTCTCTTTTTGGTCCTTTTTTATTTTAATATTGAATATACCTATCTGACCAGAGTGATCAGAGGTTAATTTATTGATGACCGATTTGTAAGTAGGCGTAATGTTAGAAAATATATTATCAATGCAAGTAGCAGATGTTGCAGTAATTCTAGTAGGCTCCAAAAAAAGATAGTTCATGTTGTGACATAAAAATAAAGATTTAAATCTAGTACAAGTATTATTATCCTCTAACAGATTAACATTAAAATCACCACAAATTATAAAAATTTTGTTTTTATCGCTGATTTTAGTCAACGCTTCATCCATTATCTTTTCGAATAAATCAAAAGATGAATCTGGTGGTCTGTATACGCTCATTACAATAAGTTGTTCAAGTTCAATACAGGCTATTTCAATAGTACGCTCAACAGACAGGCTCACTATGTCAACTCGTTCCTTATATTTAAAACTATTATTAACAAGTATTAAGGAGCCACCGCATTCTGCTTTTTTTCTGTTGAACGAACTAGCTACGTGGTGGTTATTAAAGCTGAACATGAACTGATAACTTTTTAAAAAGTGCTCTGTAATACATAAAATATCAATATTATTACAGTTCATGAACAACTCAACTTCTAATTCCTTGCTTAATATGCCCTGTATATTTTGATGAACCACGTTTAAAATATTCTTGCTTTTACATTTATTACTAGTAACTTGATTTAATGGGCAAGATGAAGGTATATTTATACAAATATTAGGGCTACTGCCAGAGTTACTCTCTGTTGTCCTATGGGTTAATTTAAAGAACTTGGAACAGATTCCAAGGGGTATATGTCATTATTATTACTCTGCTCAATAAAAGCAGGCGTTTCATTAGTCAAAAAATTGACTGAGTTCAAAATAAAATAAGATAGCAACTCTGCTATCTGTTTTGTATAAAATCTAGATAGGTAATACCTATCCTTAGTCAAATAAAAATATTTTCCAATACAAATATTGGTGTCTATGAAATGAAATTTTTCAGTATGTCGACATGTCAATGTGTGTATAAATGTATTATAATCATGTCTTATATAATTCTCATGTTGCGACAAAGATTGGCTGAAGGGAAACGCAAATAAGATTATTTTATCTACATTTTGTAAAGAATTTAGTTTGGAAAAGTATTTAGTAATTAGTTTTTGAGATACATTTTCCCTTCTACCAATTAAAATAATTAGGGTCGTGGGTTCTAAAAACTGCGATGACAACACTTTGTTTAATATTTGTGAATATGTGGCGCCAGGCATACAGTTATTTAATATTGCCTGGCCCACGCGCCGACTAAGTTGTAAACCTATATTTTTTCCAAGTTCATCGCTGTACATTATATACCTATTCTTTGTTCGAGAGGAGGAGGCGTTATTGATAACACTATTAGTACTCAAGTCGACTGACGGCGCCTGGGTCAGTATCAGCTGTTCGGCCGGCTGTTCGGCGGGACACACGGTCGGCACGGAACAGCTCGCTGGAGCTTGTTTACAATCACAGATGTGATTGTCGGTCAAAGATATGAAAGTGTCATAATTATACTTACACATCTCCAACAAACTATTCATAGCCGACACATGCTCCTTAATTTCGTGTTGTGCTGACTCATATTTACGTGTAATACTTTGTAATGACGAGTTTAAAATATGCATATCTGACTGGAGGCGCCGTGTGTCACATTCGTACTTTTCTGTAGTTTTTTCCAAACATAATCTACAATCGTCGATTTCGTTAATTAATTCGACACGTTCCTTGCTACAATTTACATTTTTACAAAATATTTTATTTCTATTTGCTAGTTTTTGAGTTTTTTTTATAAAATTATTCAATTTAACATATTTCTTTAATTTATTTTTACTACAGCTCATAGTGGTAACAGATTGCGATCTGTTAGGACTATCACACGTAAGATCAATTGTTACAGATGAATTTTGATCTGTGGGTGAGATGACAGAAGATACAGGTGGAGTGATCAGCTCCTCAAAGAGTGACTGGGTCTGCGCCGACCTGAGGCTATCGTTTGCAGTTTTTAGTGCAGAAATCTCGTTACGTGCGTCGCGAAGCTCCTTCTCCAGGACAGCAATACGCCTCAGAGCATCTTCGAACGCACTGCCACTCCGGTCAAAGCCATCCACCAAGTGCTGAAGCCGATCCCTATCTCCCGTCACGTCAAGGAACTTGTTGTGCAACTCTGTCATCTCACTTTTCAATTTTAAGTTCTTATTAACAATAAGCAACACCTCCTTCTCACTTTCATCTCTCTCAGTAAGCAACTGCTCATTGGTTACCTTACACTGTTTTAATTCATACAAAGCTAATTTTAAGTTGTCTTCTAGTTGACGGGCTGCCTCACTTCTGGTAGTTGGCATTTTAAACAAAATAAATAACAGTAAAAAAGCAAGATTAAAACACGGCTGTAGCACAGCTGATAAGCAGTCACTTAAATTGAGGTTATGATTAATGAAATGTACAAAAAAAAAAAAAAAAAATAAGCTATTCAACAAAAAACTAAGTAATTTCAAATCGATTCACGTCCCTAAGTAACTAGTTATATTGAAAGTATCGTAGTATATAGCCCAGTAGCAAATTATTTCAAATAAAATACTCAACTGTCAACGGTACGTTTTTTAAATACACAATTTAGGATAAATATTAGATTTTTTTACACTTATACACTAATTAACACAAAATACACTTAATTAATACGTATAACAAATGCGATAAACTTGGAAAATTGTATTAAAGTATTTTTAAATCAATAAAATGTATCAAATCTTTTGTTTACAACCTATTCGCCAGTGTTGCCAGCGACAGAGCTGTTCTACCATACCAGAATAAAAAGCGATCCGGAGGATCCCACGCTAAGGAAGTGTGGGAGCACTAACGAGGAACTCTGGTCGGGGGGGAGCTCCGTGGGGGGGAATCTCCGGGTTTCCTTCATACGGAGTGGTACCCCCTTCTGTCTGGGGTGAATCGGCTAGGACGCTCCAGCAAGCGCTTACCTGGAGCGGTGGGAGAGGATGCGTATGGGGGCAGAACTCGTCCGGGGAGAGCGAGGGAACAGGGAGAAATGTCCGATGCACCGCGAGTCCGAAGGGTGACAACCGAACTGGGAATTAGGGGTGAAATGGTTCTACAAACAGAGCAGGTCACCCGTCTGCGCTCCGTCGCAGACGTCCCCCATAAGACATACATACATACATACATACCAGAATAAAGGCACTCCATATAATTAAACTAATAATCACCAATCTACACTCTTCAGAAACTTTATTTTCACAGAGGTGTTAGGTTTCGATTATGGAGACGCGATGATGCGAAAGACGCGTCCGTCGCGGTTATGGTCACAGCGATATGTCAATCTTGTTTGCCGCGATTAACTGACTCTAAATATCTTCTGGTCTCCACAATCGAGGCCTTAAAATAAGAGTTGAGTTACCTCTCCTTTCATGCCCTTAATGAGGACTCTTCGGTCAGGCTGTGGATTGTACACCACTCGCACCATCCCACACCAGGTTCCAGGGTTCCCTGGATTCGGGGCTGGTGACAAGATACACTAGTTACAACTATGAAACAAAACATCCATAAAAATGTAGGGTAAACATTTTGAAATGGACAACAGAAGTAGACACACATAAGGTATAGAGACAGTCTGTTTAAAGAAGACCAGAGCCTGCTAAATAAAAACTAGTATTGCATTCAGTTAAGTTTTTATATTAAGTTGCATAATAAATAACAAAAAATAAATAAAATAATTATAGTAAGTAACTTTGACCACAATTTCAATTTTGTTTTTGTTAGAATGTATGTGAAATTGACCAACCTGCACTGGGCCAGCGTGGTCCAAGGCCTAATCAACCGAATTCAGGATAGGCTCGTGCCCCTCGGTGACGACTTATATGAGCTGATGATGATGAAATAAACAATAATTTCTAATTACCTTTAACACAGTAAGCCAAGTACTTTCCACTGATATGCATAGCCAAGAGCTGACCAGAATACAGTTTTGGCTCCCAGTTGTAATCCACCAGGCTCTTCAGCTTCACCTTGGAGGAGCCATGGCTATGAGCCCCAGCGTTGGTAGTCACCAGGACATCAGTCGCGTAGACTTCCCCTGTCATTGGCTGCCCATCTTCACTGTCTGTGAAGGTTCTGTAAGTGGAAAAGTAAAGCAGGTATGTTAAAGTATGTATTAGAAAGAAAAAAAGAAGGAAAAAACATTAGTAACATTATTAGTCTTAGGTGCCTCAAGTTCAGTTAGGTTTTTATTTAAGCAGCAAGACGTTATGGCACATTATATTTTAAGTAGTTTTATTTTTCGTGTCTATCATTTTGAAATCCTTTCCTGCTTCACACCAACTTTACATCTGTATAGACATTTTTGTATTTGCTTCATATTCAATTAAAACTTGTTATTTATCATTAACACATTTATTTCCAGATATATATCCCTTTTGAAAGTAATTAGGTATTTATATTTGGAAAGTACACACTTTAAATGCTTCTTCTTCTCAGTTTACACTCTTGTGATCTTAAAAACTGAGACTTAGAAGTCTCAACCTACCGCAGCTGTTTTTATAGAGGAGTGAAATCGCCAAATATACTTGTTAACTATTATTCGCGTCTGGTGGTTTGGTGTCTGATGTATGAAAATCTTATATTTAAATATAGCATTACGGTATTATTATCTATTTTATTATTTAAAATGGGAACACTCACATAAAAAAAAATGGAAACTATATCCATACTGTTCCACTAGTTTCCATTCTTACGTGAGTGTTTCCATTTTAAATAAATAATAATGTATAAAATTCACATATCATTCAATAATAAAGGAAATTTTCAGAAGCGGTATTTTATTCAGAGGAAATTTTAGCAGTAACAAAATGTAATTTTTTTGAAAGCCCTTTCTATGAATTTTACATTAAACCTATTACCAGATTTTATAATACCTCCATTTAATTAAAAAAAAAAACATTTAAAAATCCGATAAATTCTTATATTATTTAATGAAACGAACAGACATTTAATAGTAACTTTGCTGTATTTACCAAAATAAAATAATTGTTCATTTTCTTTTTTTATTATTTTAAAGATTTTATTTCCAAACAAATGACTATTTCGGGAATAAAAAATCGTTTCATTATTTTGCGTGTTACATGACTTGTGGCTGGCCACACACACAAAAAAGAGAACTGTAAGTTAATCTGTGTAGCAAGCAGGCTGTCAGATCCGAGACGCGCTGAAATCGATTAAAGCACCCGTAATCGCGTTCCGAATAATTACTGTCAGCAAGCAAAACTCATACGTTTTTTTGTTTTTTGATCGCTGCTGAAAGTCTGATTCCGAATGCGCCCTAAGTAAGTAACCCTGCGTTCCGAGTCGCGCTGAAATCGATTTTAGCGCATTCAAAGCACGTACCGAACAATCTGATCGCTAACGGCGCTGACAGTTTGATTCGAAAGTCATTCAAGCGCGTATCGGATCGCGGCCTAAGTAAGTAAAAACACTAGAACTTCAAAACTTGTTTTTTTTAGCCAATCATCTAAAGCGTTCTGAGACGCGCTGAAATCGAAGTACCCGTAATCGCGTTCCGAATCACTGTCAGCCATACATTTTTATTGCTTTTCTGATCGCTGACAGCGCTGAAAGTCTGATTCGGAATGCGCCCCATATTTTTCGCTTTCATGGTGCTGCCAGATACTTTTTTTGTTTCCTACTACCAAAATATTAAAATAATTATTGAAAAGTAATGGAGGTAAATAAAAAACATTTTTTAATTCAGACTCGTAGTTAATAATATACTCTTTCAGCCTATGTACTTCAGTTCGCTGCAAAAAATATCAAATATTAAAATACCACCTTCCATACGATTTCTGAAGATCTCCTTTTCTATTTTATATTTAGATATAGTGTTACGTTATTATTATCTTTGGTGCTACATGTATAATAGTTCCTGGACTAATGTACAAAGATTGAAAAACACAAAAGTAATAACAAATTCTATCCTACAATTTCTTCCCTTGTCAGAAGGTAGGTATGAAAATTTCATATACCTAGTAGGATGTTTATACTTCCTGTGCCATTCTAAATTAAATAATAGTGCAAAGTATGTCTGAGTCTACACAGTTGTAAAAAGCTGTGTAAGCAGCGTCGTAGATTAAGATTTGCTTATGGTCGATGGCCCATAGCTGTGATAAATCATGCTGAGTTTAGCAACTCAGCTGGCATCGGTTTTCTGGTCAAAGTTCCAGCAACAGGTTAGTCAACAGCACAGAATCAATGTGTCAATGATTATAAGCCTTATATTACAAGGAGCAGGGTCTGAGCACGAATTAGAAAAGGAAACATTTGCATAATTTATCAAAAACAATGTATCGATAAAAACCAAAATCTGAAATTTGAGTACTGTCACTCACATAGTTTGTGTTGTATCCGTCAGCTTCGGAAGCATTGTCGGCTGCATGTCTATTCTAGACTAGTTCTCTCTTCATGAATTCGAAAACCACCATGAAAATCACAGAAAAAATGTAATTTTCTGCAAAATATTCACGCAAAAATTACAAACGCGATCCGCTCGAAGCCGACCGACATAAAGGAGAACGCGTTTTGTTTTTTTAACTTTGAAGTTTACACGTGTATTAGAGATATTTTCATTTTAAATAATTAAAAGAGTATTTCTACATACAAATAAAATATTATAGCGGAATTTAAATAATATCTTAAATTTTTATAGTTATTTACTCTTAATATAACATTCTTGCTTTAATTTATTTGAATTTACCAAATAAGTAACCAAATAAGTTATTACGTAACAAAACGCAAAATCTGAACGTCAAAGAAAAGGTTTGTTCTCTTTGCTCAAACATTATTTTTATGAGGAGTCTGACTCAATGATCTGATGAGTTGAGTCATTTGAAATAAAATAATGGGCGCATTCCGAATCAGACTTTTAGCGCCGTCAGCGTTCAGAAAAGCAAAAAAAGTATTAGTTTTGAATGCTGACAGATAAGTTCCTTGGCTGACAGTAATTCGGTACGCGCTTTGAGTGAGTATCGATTTTAGCGCGTCTTGGAACGCAGGGAATATCTCACCTCTTTACTCTTTTTCTTCCTCAGCAGCAAAGAGTTTTAATTCCTACCCTTTTATTCTATCTGGCGCTTCCACGGTTGATCATTTCCACGCTCTCTCACTCATTCATTGATTTTTCTATAGTTTGTAACACACGCTTAATAAAATAAATTACATCCCCATAATTTATTTTAGTTCTCCACTAAATTATAATTATAATATTCTATAATCGAATCATTGTCATGTCGAGTGGGTTGCCGACTCCACAAACCCGTGTATTAAAATTTACTAGGCCACCTTTATGCCATCATCAACAGCAGCTCATATACATACGTCCTCACCGAAGGGCTCGAGCCTACCCTAAATTATGGTGAGTAGGCCTTAGTCGACCACGCTGGCCCAGTGCGGGTTGGTCGACTTCACACACAACCTTTGAATTTCTTCGCAGGAGTGTGCAGGTTTCATCGCGATGTTTTCCTTCACCGTAAGAGCGTCGAATAAACTTACATATGTATTTGAAATTCGAAAACACATTGGTACGTGGTGAGGATCAAACCTGCGTCTCCCGGACGGGAGGCAGCGGCCCTAGCTACTAAACCACCGACGCTCTCACCTTTATGTACAGTACATACACAGAGTACAGACAGGACCAACGTCGAGCCAGACAAAATCAAAGTAGAGCGTTAGCAAGCAATCTTCTGGGCACATATGTTTCACCCTCGGTTCCACCCTAGGTCCACCTTTTCATTCAGGTGAAAGTTAAACGCAGAACAAAATAATGTTTAAAAAAAAACTTGACACTGGCACAAAGCACGACTAGTGCCATAATTTAAAACATAAATAAATATAATAGTGAGTCAAGTGAATCAGTATTATTGATTCACTTGATACGCTGCTGTGCAATTAAAAACGAACTAGTTCCAGTTCCTGACAGGTGACAGGGCAGCTAGCACAGTGAAGTGAATTGATTTTTCGTGAAAATGGTAAAATAAGTTCGAAATTATTAAATTATTTTCTTGCAAAACCCGTCGAGACTGTGTTTATAATGTGTGTTGTTGTTGCAGTCGCTGACAGACAAGTTAACGATGCTTATGTCCCGTCCGGGCGGGGAGAACGCCCAGAAAGATGACGTCCCCTGGTGGATGCGTACGGCTGGTCGAGGGTTGGGGACTGTGGGCAGCTTCAGTATGTACCCTTACCTGTATAAACCTACTCTACATATCTTCCTCTTCATCAATATGCTATATAACTTGTATGAATTCACCTGACGTACTGAAAGGTGTAGTTATATCTTATCTTGGTAACAATAATACAACCCCACTACGAATCTTATAAACTAATGATTCACTCGTTAACTGGTTCACCTACTTACCATAATTGGCTGCTTAATTATTGCATGACTAAAATATTCTTTGACATTATTTTTATTTTTAAATGTGCACATTCATTGTGAATTTGTTTGCCTTTGTTGTTTCTCCTTTATGTAGAAATCAAATTACAACAAGTTTATTCATACTTTATTTGTTTATAACTTAATCTGATACCAATATAATTGATTTTTTAATTAACATTAACTATTATTGATTAAATTTGTTTTGTTCTCACGCTTCATTTGAAATTTTCAAAATACTATCAAATAATTTACAAGTATGGCTCTTCCCATATTAAATTATCAGATAGATGACCGTCCAAGAATGTACACCAGATAAAAATATCCATTCTTATTCAATGAACCATTTCTTATCTCGATGAGGCACTGGGTAAATAGCTTCAGCAGGTTTACCTAAATTGTTACTATTCTGTTACATATTGTGACATAAAATTACAGATAAGTTTCATAGAAAGCTCTCATTTGTACCAAACTGTTGCATTTTTGTTACTGACAAAGATTCCGTAAAGTCAGTAGTTTTAAGAATAGGATATTTTGCGTAATTTAAGTGAACAAAAAGACTAATTGAATTCAAAGTTATCTCAAATCGATAAAACCAAACTAAAATACAATATTATTGGATTAATTAAGATTCTAGATGGCTCGTAGCCTAGTCGGTAGCTAGCCTGCCTTCGAAACAAAAGGGTCGCAGGTTTGAATCCTATCCAGGGCAAACATTTGTGTGATGAGCACTTGTGTTTGCATTGTGTGTGGACGTTGTTTATCTATATAAGTAATATATAATATATCAGCTGAGGGCTACCCATAGTACAAGCTCTGCTTAGTTTGGGATCAGACGACCGTGTGTGAGAAGTCCCCACATATTTATTTATTTATTCTATTCTGTGTCCAATTTTTTTTAAATCATTTGATTTATTCAACCATAACAGTAACCATGAAAACCAATGAATGAAACTCAAATGCTTTACTTAAATTGAAGGTTGTTTCTGGTCACTAAGAAGTTGACCTCATTTGAGGACATCTTTTGTGATATGGAGTTACAACTTCCTCATCATTTATTCATTCATCAACATCAACGGCCCGTTACAATCCACTGCTGGACTATGAGCCGCCTCAACTTAAGTGCTTGGTTTTGCCATAATCTCCACGCTTGGCAGGCGGGTTGGAGATCGCAGATTAAAGCCCGGATCAGAGAGTGCTGCTGCCCGTTCCCTGTTCAATGTGTAGTCCCTAAGTCGCCTCTTACGACACCCACGGGAAGAGTAGGGGTTGGTGACAAATGTATTCTACTCTGCCGTCACCACACCGCACATTACTTCTTCAGTACTTTAATAATAAAGTACATTATTCATTGATTGTTATTAACTTTTTGTCTATTTGCAAAAAGTTTGTAAATGAATAATAGGCACCTATAAAGTTCAAGGGAATATTCAATCATTTAGTTGATAGTTATCTTTTACAAGTTTTGTTAGATGTTTGTTTTATAAAAGAAACTAGTTGTCCGCCCGCGGCTACGCTCGCGTCATGTATGATCTTCCCGTGGGAATAAGACTTTTTCCCATAAAAAATCCTATTCCAAATTTCATCCCAATCCGTTCAGTAGTTTTTGCATGAAAGAGTAACAAACATCCATCCATACTTACAAACTTTCACATTTATAATATTAGTAATGATTGTATTAGCAAAATTTACATTACTTTTAAAAAAGTTCATTTATGTTTACCATAAAATAGTAAAGTTTAAGTTAATTAATGTAAACAATTACCATACTTATGTATATTATTTACTTTCCTAAGACTTATTAACTTATTAATAATACACAGGTAAATAAATTACGGTTTATCAGTTAAAATATCCTTATTAATTTAGTTTACTTACTAAAGTATATTAGTAAACAAGTACTATGTGCTCTGTGTAATTACCGCTTGATAACCTAGAGACCCAGATTACATCTACTCTGATTTATTGACCCGGGTTCTTAGTTCTTAGCATTATCTTTATAAATGAACTTTCAAATTGGTGGTCTTTAGCATCTACTGGCTGTTATCTGTTGATAAGGAATAAAAAAAAACTCAAGTTTTATTATCAGTAAGGGATTTAAAAATAATCAAATACAGATGTTTTTTAATGTAATTAAGATGGTTTTTAATAAAATTTTGTACCTTATGGGTATTGAGCGCAATAATTTATTAGTTTATTATTTTTTTCTTCAAGTTATACAAATATAAATTATCCTATGAATAAATGGTACATACGAGGAGGGATCAAAAAGTAGTGAGAATGAAATAGAATATAATAACTATTGATAACTTAATAATTTATTTTTCTACATAGTCTCCGAGTCTCTCTACACTTCAATCCCTTAAAAAAAAAAAGTTTTGTCTTGGTCCTGCAAAAAGCTCTCCACGGCATCCATCACCTCGTTATCGTCTTCGTACCTGTTTCCCCTAAGTATTCTTTCAATTTGGGGAACAGATAAAAATCGCTAGGCGCCAGATCTGGTGAATAAGGGGGGTGGTCAACCAATTCGAAGCCAGCTTGCTGAATGGCAGCCATCGCAACTGCTGACATGTGCGCGGGTGCGTTGTCGTGATGAAACAGCACGCCCCTTCGAAGTTTCCCTCTCCTTTTCTTTTTGATGGCATTCCTCAACTTGGGAATTAAAGCTGCATAATATTGGCTTGTAATAGTGGTTCCACGCTCCAGGTAATCAATCAACAATATCCCTTCTGAGTCCCAAAATATTGAGGCCATAACCTTGCCAGCCGATGCCATGGCACGAAACTTCTTCGGGGTCGGTGATGATGGCCGTTTCCATTGCGAAGATTGCTGTTTTGTCTTAGGATCAAAATGATGGACCCATGTTTCGTCCATTGTTACAAAACGAGACAAAAAGTTCTCAGAATCTTCTTGAAACTTGTCCAACAATATCTTCGAAATGTCAAGTCGATTTTGTTTCTGACTGTCGGTTAACATTCTCGGCACCCATCTTGCGGAAACTTTTTTCATATTCAAAGATTGTTTCAATATGGATTGAATACTTCCATATGAAATGCCCGTTTCTTGAATTAAGTATCGGATGGTAACTCTTCGATCGCTCAATACAATTTTCTCGACTTTCGCAACATTTTCTTGGGTGACTGACGTCGATGGACGGCCGCAACGATGTTCGTCTTCCGTGCTCGTTCTCCCTACTCGAAATTGAGAAGCCCACCTTGCGACAGTAGAATACGGTGGAGCAGACTCTCCTAATGTTGCCTTCAAATCGCAATGAATCTCTTGAGTCGTTAACTTTTTTAAACAGAGGTATTTAATAACGGCTCGCACTTCGTTTTTCTCCATTTTCGAGAACACGTTCCGACACGAAGCAAACAAATGACTGACTACATTCAGAAAAAAACAAAAGCGAATCGAAGATTTTTTTCTTTATTAATATTACAAATATGTATCTGAGCTATGCCTGCCAGTATTTTTTTTTCTTACCAAGGAGTATGTCGTTCTCACTACTTTTTGATCCCTCCTCGTATATTCCTTTGGAGCAATCTTGAATTGTAAAGTCAAAGTCAAAGTCACAGTCCATAGGATGTTATTACATCACTTAGATCCGTCATTACATTTTTTTGGGTGAGTTCACTAACACAATGGCGAAATCTGTGGAGAAGAGCTTAATTATTAATTTAAACAATACAATTTACCTTTCTGTTCCTAAAACATGATAAAAATTATCTAATACATTCTCCAACGACTCAGAACTATTTAGAAACATATCAAACAACAACCTAATGGATTATTAATCTTATTGTGAGGTATGAAAGTGCTTTTAGCATTTATGTATCCAATCAATGAGTGTATGAGTCATAAATTAATTTATGGCGTAGTTAAATAAAACAATTGTTTCATGATAGGGGTGATTGATTTGCGTGCACTGCATTGAGAAAAGGGTAGCTGATTACGATAGTTTTACTGTTAAAACTTGTAAAGAAACTTATCAAAACGATAAACAAATTCCGTAATTTGGATATAGATTAGATGGATAACGCTAATAACTAGGTGTACCAATAAGCCGAGTAGCTTCCGGAATTGAGCTAATCCATAACCCATGGGGACATGGTGTCGTCAAAACGACTAAGGGATTTTAGGTTTAGAACCAGATAGACATCGGGATGGCAACCTGTCATTAGATGCACTATGTTAACCGTCGGCCCCTAAGCCTAGTCGGTAGTACGCCTGCCTACGAAGCACAGGGTCGTGGGTTCGAATCCCGCCCAGGCCAACATTCGTGATGAGCACTTGTGTTTGCTTTTGTGTCTGGATGTTGTTTATCTAGTAATATATATCCGCTGTCTGATACCCATAGTACAAGCTCTGGATCAGATCGGGTTGTGAGATGTCCCCATATTATAGTATCATGGTTCCGGCAGAATAACAGCGTGGCCTAGCCAGCGGCAATACGCTGAGCTGAGTCGGACCTTCTTTAAAAAAAAAAACGAATTTGCCAAACATGGTTTGGTTTTGCCTTAGGCAAGGAGTTTTTCCGTGGTTTTGGCATTAAACGAATTCTCTACTCGCCCCTTTGGGAGTATGAGGGGATCTGATACTCGTACGTATGTAGTGTGGGGACGTATTTGTGCTGTTGATGATGATATGTACAAATAACTACTTCGTCCGAACTTTTTCCGTTTTGAAGATCCTTTGCTTCATTATGCTAGTGCTAGACTTCGACTGCTAGCAGTTTATAGAACAAGCAAAGCAGACACCTCATCATCATCGTGTGGGTTTAAGGTCGACAACCGACCTCACAAACCCTGGTGTCAGTGTTATAGAGCCACCAAAGGCCTTGGCTCATGAAACGACTAGATATAGTAGCCGGGACCAACGGCTTAACGTGCCTTCCGAAGCACGGAATCATCTTTCTTTTCGGACAATCAGGTGATTCAGCCTGCAATGTCCTAACCAAACTGGGGAAAGTCTCACAAAGAGATTTTTGCTTGAAAAATAACTTAGTATACTAACTTTAGATTTTTAATATCCTTTCTCTTTTTTGTATAAATTAAATGCTATAGAGACATTTTAGTTTTTTTTCTTTTAGTAAATAGACACATCACATTGTCCAGATATGAGATAAGGCGAGTGTTTTCCGCTCAGAACAATTACTTCTGAGGTTTTCCGCCTTTATGTTTATTCATTATAGATACGCGCGCGTATACACGACATTTCGGTATTGTGACGTGTGTGTTGACGTCTGGCGTTGTCAGGCGTGAATTCAGCCTGACCTTGAAGACAGTCTACATCCATTTGAGATCCTTGTAGGTACCTAATTTCTTCAAAATCGTTTTAGTAGTTTAGACGTGAAAGCGTAACAGACAGAGTAACTTTTGCTTTTATAGTATTACTAGCGGTCCGCCCGTGGCTACGCTCGCGCTATGTAAGATTTTCCCGTGGGAATAAGACTTTTCTACTAAAAAGTATCCTACGTGAAAGAGTAACATACATCCATACTTGCAAACTTTCGCGTTGATAATATTAGAAAGGTTGTGACTGTGGTGTAAGAAGCATTCCCTGTATTAGTTTTCATAATCAGTATTTAAGATACTCATTGTGCATAAAATATCGTTCTGTTCGATAAATCCTGATAAGCCAGTAAATAACCGGTCACCCATCAGTGACTCCCATCGATAACTTGACTGTTGTGATTAGAAAGTATAACTACTCGCACTTACCAACAATCGGGCTTGTCAACGGGCTATGATCATATCATGTCATATCTATCAAAACAGTATCTCCTGCTACATGCCATGAAATACCAAACCAGTAAATAAATACCATGCTCCCTCCCAAAAACATTTTGAAGAAGAGCTTACACTACACTAATGAATGATTTAAATCATGATTTGGCGTAATTTAATTTTTGCAATGGGCGATCTTCTGCTTGTTGTAAAAACAATTGTCAAAAAATTTGATCTTATGTTAAAAATGCCTATAAAATTAGAAATTTCAATATTTAATTAGTGGCCGAATGCAAAACAGTAAAAATACAAATATTCTAACTCAAATCAAATCAACAGCCCGTTACAGTCCACTGCTGGACTATGCGCCTCCTCCACTTAAGTGTTTGGTTTTGCCATAATCTCCACGCTTGGCAGGCGGGTTGGAGATCGCAGATTAAAAGGTTACTGTATCAGAGAGCGCTGCTGCCCGTTCCCTGTTCAATGTGTAGTCCCTAAGTCGCCTCTTACGACACCCACGGGAAGAGTAGGGGTTGGCTTAGATGAAAATATATGATCTAAGGGTGACAAATGTATTTTACTCTGCCGTCAACACACGGCAAATTCTAACTAGCAGCTTTAAATATATAAAAAAATTCAGTGGTCGCTATAATTAATAAAGTATTTAGATCGTCACGTACAACGACAAAAAAAAACTCCCAGAAATGGTGCGAGTTTGATAGCGTCATTTATATGGAACGTCAACAACTTTTTGTAAATCTGATAATAAATACGTTTGTCCTTTTGTTGTTTGTGTTGTTGTTTTGTTGTAAAATTGGTTTGTCCTTTTTCACGCGACAACATAATAGCTTATACTGAGATAATTACTGGATAGGAAAACATGTCACTATATACCACATTCGCCTTGTTTCGTATGTTTATGTTCGTTTTAGGAATGTGGGAGTCGCCTGAATAGGTAATGTACGGAATTAGAGTCGGGCTTGTATCTATGTGGGCTCGAATCAACATAAACTAAATAATTCGCCGAAATCTTAGCAATCTAATACTCCGCGTGTTTGTTTTAAGACATTTTTCTATGATAATATAATTTTTACTCCTTTCTAAAGTTGTCGATTTTTTTAGAGTTATATTAAGATTGTACGTTTTATGACGAATCTGGAATACGACGAGTTAGGAACACGACGAATACGGAACTAATAGTTTTTTTATCTGGGCCCCGTTTCACGAAGCAACAAGTTACTAGTAACAAGTTACAATTTGATATTCATTGCGTAGCTAATTCGCCTAACTGTAAGCCGTTATCGTTTTTTCTAATCGTCTACGCAATGTACGTCGAATTGTACTTGTAATTTGTAGCTTCGTGAAACAGCCCCCTGATCTGCCAGCTACATGGCTTTTGTGAAGTTCAGAACACTGAACTTACTAAAAAAAACCACAAAATTCAAAATAACAGCAACAACAACAGACAACAGTCGAATCGTCGAAAGACGATTGAAACGAACGCATTTTGCATTTACTCCACTCCTTCATTTTTAAATTTAATTTCATACGAGTATCATCACCGATCGCAGTACACCAACTTTTAAAACAATATAAAACTAAAACCTATTTCTTTCCTTCCAGTCGCGATATTCCTAGGCATCTTCAACGTGATGGGCATCGTGTTGTTCCAAGCGGGTTGCCTGGTAGCCGGCCTGTGGCAGATGCTGGCTGGGTTCATAGTGCTGGTCTGCGAGGCACCCTGCTGCTGCTTCTTCATAGACTACGTCCAGACCCTGTCTGACAAGGTGGAGTCACGGCCTTACTGGAATAAAGCCGTGTTGTATGCTGGGTAAGTCGGACATGAATGTTATGTTAGAGTCATCATCATATTGTGTCCATCATCCGGCAGAGGACCAAGGTAGTTGATATCGTCCAAAAGTGTAGCAAGCTGAAGTGGCAGTGGGCTGGCCACGTCTGTCGTAGAACCGATGAGCGTTGGAGTAGACGGGTTCTCGAATGGAGACCACGTCTTGGAAAACGTAGTGTGGGACGCCACCTGGCAGTCGTTTATTACCTGAGGAAGCTCGCTGGTGCTGGCTGGATGAGGAAAGCGGATGATCGTGCGCTTTGGTGTGCCCGAGGGGAGGCCTACGTCCAACAGTGGACTGCAATAGGCTGATTGATCACCATATCGTGTACAATGCAATTAAAATATCAATTCCAGTGGCTTGTGCGAACTTCACTCGAATCTTGTTTGGTTTACGCTATGCTTTTTATCTGTAGCCATATAATACGAGATAAGAGTGAAGTTTGCACGGAAGAATTGTTATTTAAATCGCATTGTAGGTTGTAAGGTCGACCGGCATTACTAATTCTGGAGCTATTGAGACGTCGTCGTCAAAGGGCTCTGGACATTGTCTACTTATTCATTACTTCTGTGATGATAGCTGGGATCGACAAAAGGAAAGGTCTGCTGTAAGACATATAGACACATATAGTGCCTGTTGTGTTGTTTTTCTATGTATTTGTTTTCTGTCCAATTTATTGCGTACAATAAATAATAAAATAAATAAAGACAATTTCACAGTGATTTTTTAAATATTGTCCCCACCGGAATACAAGCCTGGGCTTCCGCTGTTCCTGTTGTTGGGAAGCTCTGGAACGGAAACCGAACGCTACCTGGGTCCGGTTTTAGAAAAATATTACAGGAGGGAAGATGCTCATCATATATTTGCTGGCTGTAAGGTCGATAACCGACTAACCGACCTTACAAACCACATAGTGTCAATGTTATTTAGCCGCCAAAGGCCTCACATAGCTCAAATAACTTCGTGAAATTATGTACTGATCCTATTTATATATTTATTTAACAATCTATTGTACACAACAAAAACACAAAACAGGACACAACAAGACTTCTCTTTTCCAAGGAAATATCTTCCAGCAGACCCACACGGAAGATAGAAAATTAAATAACAAAACGCGGATAAAACGTGTACAAAATTAAAAAAAAAAACATACAGAACAATATTAACTAGTTTATCATCCTAAGGTGTTTCGGATCTTAAACTAGGTCGCGGTTTACTACCTTGTTGGTAGTCGTAAAGCCATATCAGAAGCCCTTTGGGCAGCTCTCGCCAACAGATGGCGCCAGCCGTCACACAGTGAACGAATGAATCCTAAAGCGCCCACTACACTCTCGTCCGAAGTGCTTCGACGAAGTGTCAAAGTGAAGTTAGCCGAGGCGAGGAGACATACTACACACTCGTAGGACTTCGAAAAAACTCAGTCGCTAGGCAGGCCTTATAGATGGATGACGTGCAAATTGCAGCTGCCGCTGCTTTGTGTTCTCTTGCTTATTTCAACTTTATACGAATACATACTATACTACAAAAAAATGGAGGATTTTTTTTTTATCTTTATGTCCCGCATGCTTAGCGTCCCATATAACAGATTCCCCTTGTAATAATTCTAAGAATAAGAGACAGACATAGACGACATGTGCTAACAAAAACTTTTATTAAACTGAACAAGTCGAGTAATGTAGTGTGACACTTCGTGTTCGAACTTCGAGCCCTTTGACTCGGCCGCCAAAAACTGACACAGAACAGAAGTTGCCCGAAACGAAGCGAAGTTGCACGAAGTGCCTCTCTATACTCTCGTCCTCGGCCTACTTCGATCAACTTCGCGAGTAGTGTAGTGGGCGCTTAATACTTTTATCTGTTGCCTTTTTTTCACTTAGTTTATTTGTTATTGCAGGCTGGCCCTACCTCCGTTCTTCCTGTGCTTCCTATCAGTGAGCACGTTCCTCGGCAGCGGGCTTATCTTCGCCACCGGCGTCGTCTACGGGATGATGGCGCTTGGAAAGAAGTCAGTATACTCCCTGATTGATTAACCAATACCTAATTTACCTGTTTTTATTCCTTTCTATGTTTACTAAAGGCACCTAAAGACACGGTAAGAGCGTCGGTGGTATTGTGGCTAACAGCTGTTTCCTATTCGGGTGACACAATTTTGAGCTCCATCAAGGTTCCATCAAGTACCAATGTTTTTTTCTAATTTCAAAGTCGAATGAATGTTTTTTACTCGCTCTTACGGTGAAGGAAAACATCGTGAGGAAAGCTGCACGCTCGTGCGAAGAAATTCAAAGATCGTGTGTGAAGTCGGTTAACCTGCACTAGCCAAGCTTTGTCTACCAAGGCCAACGAATTATCTATAGTCTAGAAGATTAGAGTAACCTCGCTTCAAACTTGACCCCACCAAATGAATACCAAAGAAGCAAAACTATACCATACGACATTCGAATACGCGGTACAATGATGTTTTATATGACTCGGTTTGTAAGAACGTCGAAAGTAAGCTTCAATGTACAGCAGCGACATCATCTGCCTGTATGTCGCCGTCGTCGTCGTCTGTCAAAATGCCATGTTTTAGCTGACTTTGTTAGACGGTTACTCTTCTAGACTATAGATAATCGTTGACCAAGGCCTGTAATTCAGAGTAAAATGAATAATTGAATAATAATTGAATGAGAAGGCAAATGAATAATTTAAAAAATCATTCAAGAATTGCACTAATCAACTGCTGGTGTTTAGTCAAGTAACATTTTTATTTGTAATGTAAATAATTTATCTGTTTCTAACATCGAGTGAAAATAACAATTTTGGTGTGGGTTCCATTTTCATAATCATAAAATACATGAACATAAAAAAATACTTACATTCTGATCTGCAGGTCCTGGGAATATTTCATGTAATAAAAGAAAACATAATAATAAAGGTATTAGAGGAAAAGTGTTTTCAGTAATATGGAGTTTCTTCATTATCTAAAAGTATTATTACTCGTAGTTGCCTAAACTTTATGATAAATATGAGGTTGATTATGAAAAATATTGAATTATTATCCTTTTACAGTGATTTTACTAATTATTTCTGTTTGAATCAATCGTGGTTAGAATAAACGAATTTTTCCTCAAAGACTTTTGTTAATATGCATATTTGAAAAACATTACTAATTTGCGTATGAATGGTATGAATATGCGTGATAGTCTGATAGATTTACAATGTAATAATTGCAAAGTGAATGTGTTAATTGCATTATATTAATTGCTGAAGAAATATACACTTACGCTTCCTACGTATATTCATATGTTCGTACGCCTTTGTGGGTTATGTGGTGTTGGCTCGGATTTCGGACCAACCAACCTCTGGACATAAAAACATACATCGATCGAGTGAAAAAATCTCTACTTTGTATTCCATATTAATTCAAACCTCCGGCTTGATGGTCACCAGCTCTCTTCACTGCTGCAAATTTTTAAGAAGTAAAAAGATAGCTATAATAATAATTTATGTGAGAAATATAATATTTGAATTTAATTGAATTAAACGAGCATCCTTATAACTTCACTTGAATTCCTTGTATAATATCGGAGTGACATGGGCGTTGATGGCGTTAAAACATACGCAGAAATTAACAAACATCCAGACCCTGAACAGATTCACGGATGAAGACTTTCAAACGCCCGATCTTCCGCGGATCTAAACGAGAACCGGAAGGCAGTAAGGCATTACCGTCTGTCTGTACGGGTCGTCAAAAATTTCGTTAAAGCTCTATCCAATAGGGAAGATACACAAAAAAAGTCGTATTCGAAGTCCAGAGGTCGTATTCGAAGTCCAGAGGTTATTTAGTCCTGAATTGTGGAGTGTGTGTGTAACAATGGCGGGACTAGGGGCTCCCGGTCGGACATGGCGGCGATGGCTGCGGGCGGGAGCACGCCCCCGGCCGGCGCGGCGCCCGACCACAGCACCACGCTCATGGAGGACCCCGACGTCTGGCGCCCCAACTAAAGGCAACTAACACTGGCGATAATGGGCCCTGTTACGCTTCTACCACTGGCTAGCGATGACATGCTTCAACTCAAATTAGCCGCAACGTGTTAGCTTTATAATGTCGTTTTTTTAGTCCATCGCCATCAATTGAAATTTTTTTTTTTTTTTTTGACGGACCTAATCACTATTTATACCAGAGTGGTAATATAGTGGGCGCGGACTTGCGGGGGAGCAGAAGGCTCGTACCCCTTAGGAATTTTATGACAACGTATCTGGGGGCGCCCTCAGACGGGCTCGGACCGCGGCCCAGAACGTTGCCAGGGCGAGAAGCGCGTCGGAGAAGAATGACCCCTACCGGGTCTTACTGAATTACAATTGAAATAAGTTGACACTTTTAAAAGTTATACGACTTACATAACTTATTGATTATATTTAGGACTATAAAACAATAACTAAAATATATTTGTAACCCTTCTATTGTCGTTAAACACAATATAATAATTTTGATCGAAGTCACTGACAATAACTAAATGATTTATTTCTATTGGTGGCGCTACTGTAGCTGATGTTTAACCTTAAGCGATTAATAAGACACTGACCTTACGCATGCGCTAAACGATGTCGTTATTCCAGTGATAGACCAAGCACTGGGTGCTTCCTTTTCTTTCTTTGATAGATGTGCTAGATATAGAATCGATGTTTTTTCGCCATGCTAAGAAACCAAATATAAATCGCTGTTTTATATGAATCAGTATCTTTCATTACTTCATTATTGCTATCGTTTTGAAATCTATATTTATTTGTATCTATAATTTCATGCTTGATGATGAATGTTAACTTAAAAGGCATGGTATAAAATAAGTATGTTCTTATTTTTGATTTTACCTTCATTCAATCATTTGTTTGTACATTTTATTATTTAGTCGTTTTCGACTTGCATTTTGTGTTGCACACCATTTTTTTTCAGGACGCTCTTTTATTTTTATTATTTAATTTCAGGCTTGTTTAATGGGGGATTTTCTGAAAGCTCTATAAAAAATAAAAATAATAGTTCTAATTAAGACGATAGATGGCGCCAGGTGTACTACGTGGATTCTTTTTTTAAAATCCTTTTATGGCTTGCCGGATTTCTTCAGATCCACGAATCATTAACGCCATCTATCGAAGTTTTATGAACTATTTTTTTTAATTAGCTGTCGGAAAATCTCCCATTTATTCAGCACGAACTTTTACAATGCAATTTGTAGATTTTCTTCCCAATACGAGCTTTACCATCTGTAGCGCTTTGTCTAAACCAGTTAGTCTTTATTCTGTGGTCTATATCTTTATTTTCTCAACTTCAGGGCTTCAATAGACGATATGCGGACGTCGGCGGCGACGATGGAGGCGGGGGCGGGCGCGGGGGGGACAACCACCGCCCCCCGCGCCAACCTGGTCTCCAACGAACAGCCAATCAGCTTCACTCTGCCCGCCAAACACTGAGGTCGACGACCGCGCGCTGTGAGTTCGTTGACATCCTACCAGTTATGCGCTCCTGGTACCTAGGACGCTGCCGATATGTATATTTGTATGATTTACTATGATAAGAATTCAACCAGCTTTCCCCCGAGGCAATCTCGTCTCCAACGAACAGCCAATCAGCTTCACCCTGCTCGCCAAACACTAAGGTCGACGAACGCGCACGTGAGTTCGTTGACATCCTACCAGTTATGCGCTCCTGGTATCTAGGACGCTGCCAATATTTATTAATTTTACTACGACGCTGCCAATGTTTACTTAAACGATCAGCCAATCAGCTTCACCCTGCCCGCCAAACCCTGAGGTCGATAACCGCTCACTGCGAGCTCGTTGACAACTCCAACCGTATATGCGTTCCTGGTATCTAGGACGCTGCCAATATTTATAAATTTTACTACGACAAAAATAGTCCTATAATGCGACCACGTTTTTAAATATTTTGGCAGACTGATAGATGGAATAGGGGATCGGACTACTTTATTTTATTTTATAAATCCAAACTTCTTAGTTTCTGCTATCGAACTCTAAAAGAATTTTTGCTCTATCTTTAAAATTGACCGAGTTATAAAGGTTTGAAATTCAAAATTAGACAGAGAGGCACATACCCACTTGTGACGTCATTTGTTAGTAACGCCATATAATCTCCATACTAATTCATAAAATATGGTAAATTCATAAAATATGGTGAACACTCCGATCCCCTATTAATGAACTCGATTGTAATTGGTGGATATAATCAAAACTTCGTTAGCAGTACCATCACTGATGTTGGTAAGATCCATTTATTTTGGTCTTGTTGTATAGCTAAGTGGTCTCAAAATTCAATATCTTAGAAAATCGTTGACTTGTTAAAGTATTTGCAGAGTTATAAATCGATTGTAACGAATTAAAGTCAATCAGTCTAATAATATCACTGATATCGGTCTAAAGCTGCACTTATATTAAGCCCAAGTGCGAGAGAGATCCAATGCCTCTGTTTACGCAGCTATAACAATTTTACATCGCGAGCAGCTTATAGTTTCCTTTTAGAACTGCGGTTCAATTTTACCATAGGTCGGCGGCAGCGGCGCGCGGCGTTGCATATAGTAAGAATGCCGTCCTGACAGCAGGCAGGAAATATGAAAGACTAAATAGGTGCAAAAGAGACAGAAGAAAAATTGTACGTGTATGACAGCTGTCAGGACGGCATTCTTACGATGCGATAGGTATAAAGTACTATAGTTTTCTTAGTTGTGAATAGTCTCCAAACTTATCAATGTTTATTCACAAAATGTTAGTATCATGAGCGCAAAAGACGTCCTAAGCATCTCCTCGTTTGAGGCTATAGTTTCCTTTTAAAATGGTGTTAATCTTCGTTGTCAAAGACTCGCTAGTGTCAATGACTTTGGGGAATCTTAAAAAATATGTAATGTATAATAAAATGTTTGTTAAACTTTAACTTGGCCTATCGGTACTTTCAGTGTTACCAATTAAATATTGCTAACCATTTTGGTATATTTTTACCCAGTTTGAAGTCTTACTTGTGGTTAGAGTGTATGGGAATTTCTATAAGTAATAACTTAATTTTGATGGTTGGTTGAATGTTATAAACTTTTAAATAAAATATGGCAGACTTTTTGACGTTTTTTCGTAGGTTTGGCTCCAAATAATTTACTTAAAGTTATAGGCGGACACAATAATAATTACTAAATAAAAACGGCCCTGCAAATCAATCTCTGTCCCTTTTTGTTCAAAAGAGGAAAAGGACAGGTGACTCCGCGGCTGTTTACTGTTTTTTTGGTCCACGTATGGAAAACTCGGGATTTTTTTATAGAGTTCTGGAGCCAAAATCGACCAAATACCTAAACAATTCTAAAAACTGCAAATATAGTTAATAAAATACGTACTTTTCTTAGGTCTTTTTTGAAAAAACTTTTGTAGCAGCTTTCCGAACATATTACTTATTTAATACTTATAATAATAATTAAGTTTTATAGTAGGCAAGGCTGTTAATAGATTTAACGTTACGTAGAAAACAGCTCCTGCAAGTTAGTAGAGAATGAGTAAGAATTAAATTAGAGTGAGACAGCTCTACACCTGTCCCCTTCCCTCTTCCTATCAAGCTTCGAGTTGATAATGTGATAATTTAAAATGTATTCAACTGAGAAAATAATTTTCTTCGCTCATATTAATTTTGTTGTACGCCGAAACGTGGAAGAATCCAATGCGTTGCTGCGTAATTTGATTGTCATGGTCTAAATGTCATGGCAAACAATGTCGCCTGGCGTATAATTAATTAACAAAGAAATGCGCCGCCCAAAACTAGATCTTTTGCGAATTTGGTTTTAAAAGCGACGAAACAAACCAATATTGAACATTTTGCCTCGAATATTGATAACATTCTTCACGAACTTGCGACACTGAAATATTGCTGACACGTTACTCACTACCTGTCTGGCTACCGGTCTTTCCTTGGTAACAAGAAGTGCATTTTCGGTATTCCCACGGTATAATTGTCACTTTCTATACCTATAACAACAATGTGTTAGGGAAATAGTTTTAGTACCGAACTATAAATATTTGATTATAAAGGTGTTTCCATAGCAAACTAATTTTGCACTTCTATTTTAGCTGGTCTCATAGTTACGTCCATACTTTGTTAACCGTTTTTAGATAGTAGTGCAGTGAATGTAATAATCACCCTTCTTATGATACAATGCTGTAATGTAATGGGTTCTTGCCTGCGTGTTGACGTATATTATATGCTACAGGATATATTTTTAGTGTGCATGTTTTATTGTAGTATAGTAGAGAAAAATAATTGGGCGGTTGACTGTATGTAATAATTACACTCAGTAAGAAATAGACCGTCTTAAGTTTTTTGTATAAATCGACCTTGTGGTGAATTTTACTCGATTCAAGATATATTATTGCAAATGGTCAAATTAAAAGGTGCAAGAACGATAATAGCACGGCGTGACGTCACGGCTTGCTATTTGCTTTGATTGTCCATAGAGTTACGGTTTTGACGTTGAATAAAAAGATCTGATCAGTCAATGAGGGATTTTCTGACAGCTCTTTGAAAAATAAAAATATTAGTTTTAGACGATAGATGGCGCCAGGTTTATGGCCCTGGGTGACTCGCCGGATTTCTTCGGATCCACTAATCGTCAACGCCATCTACCGAAGTTTTATAAACAATTTTTTTTTTAATTGGCTGTCGGAAAATAGCCCTATATATTGTCTGCTCATCAATCGATTTATTGACATTCTTAATACTACACCAAAATATGCGCACTGATAATGAAATAACCCTGTAAAGTCTATCATTGAAAGTTTCAGAGATTGTAGTAATAATAGCTGGTAGGTAGCGAAATTTTACTTGACATTGATGTAAGATGTTTAACCCTCTTTGATTGAAGGAACATTAGAAAAGATACATTTATTCTGTGTATGAATTTGAGTTGTTAGTCGTGTTGTTAACGCCTTCCACTTTCTAAAATAATATACCCGTTTGCTTTATATTTCTCCAGTAGAATATTTTTGGCTAGATAACAGAGAATGTTAGTATGTTCTAGTTTAATAAATAAAGGTTTCAGGGGTCGGTTATTGAACTCGCAACACACGCGATATTGGAACAATATTAGAATGTAATATTCTCTGTTACCATTAATTAGGAGACAAGAAACTTACTGATTTACTTTAGACTCGTAAAAAACATTACATATCAAGTGCATTCCAAAATTGTACTGATTATTACCTTATGGTTCTCATTTAGATTTTTAATTAATTGTAGCCCTGTTCGCATGTCTTCTTAATATTTGTCTTGTTATTTATGAAATTTTTAGCTACACGCCAATTTTTTGTAACGTGTTATTTCTGAACGAAACATTATTACAACAATGTCAATTTGTTGTATATAGACAAATTAGCTTGTTTGTTCACATACACATAGGTACGCAATAATTTGACGAACGCGGCTCTAGTTTTGTTGAATCATTTTTTAACGACATTAAATAACCAAGTGACTTGTCTGGTGTCAATTAACATCCGCGCTTAAGAAGCCATTATTAAATCCTTTCGAAAAAGTTTTGAATGACAGTATACTTCTATTACTAGTGTGTTTTATTGTATTAAAGTGAAGTAAGAGGTTGTGCTAATCATCTAAAGTTGAATCGCCACAAGATCAAAGTGTTTTCAATGTATATTAGTTTGAAATGGCGGCTATTTATTTTCAGATAGTTGAAAGGATCTGCATCTGACTTCATTCATTTGCCAATAAAATCTATGCATAATAACAAAATTGGGAGATTGTAAGTGCATGTCCTAAACACCTTTGACATCACTTGTTTTGTAAATGACAATTTAAAACGAAGCTTATTGTTAAGTGTGAGTTTATAAAAGTTAAGGAATGATTCATTAAACCTGTATTTGTATTTAAGCCAAATAGAACATAGGTAAACTTATTTGTATTTTCAGATGTAAAAGAATAAATTCAAATGTATACAGTCAAATGTACACTCAATATTTAAACCAATGAACTGTGTTGCCATTTTAAACATAAGATTTATGCATGATATTTACTTTTCTGTTGATACAACTAAGTTTACTCGTGGCGTTAATCAGTTTTAGAAAATATACAAGTTATGATATAGATAATAATAGATAAATGTAACCACATATGCATAGGTATAGTAATCGCATCGTACGAATGCCGTCCTGACAGCAGGCAGGAAATATGAAAACCAAATGGGTGCAAAAGAGACAGAAGAAAAATTGTACGTGTATGACAGCTGTCAGGACGGCATTCTTACGATGCGATAGGTATAATAATTGTTCAGACACGAAGTATCACTGTTGAGTAACTGGAAGATATTTTTGTAACATATTTAGGAAAGGGCTGATGAGTATTATTGCTGTAAGACCCTAGTCTTTAGGTAATTTTTTGTAGGGTTGAATTTGCTCATCACTTAGTAGATTGTTTTTACATGAAGAATGTCATCATCATCAACAGCTCATATACGTCCCCACCGAGGGAAAAATATAAAAGGTGTACAAACATAAACAGACACGAAGTTGTTTGTGAATTGGTATTATTGCACAGCTTTACGTCACGAATTTAAGTATGAAATTATTCAATCATTGAAAATATATTGCTGCAAGTATTTCTAACATGCTCAAAATTATTTATTCATGTAAACACAATCTATTCTATTGTATTTTTGCAGTGCTGCCAATGTACAGAACTATACACCAATTTATGCATCATTTTATAATACTGGCAACACTGTACAGAATGGTAAAAGTTTAAGTGCTTCCTTATTTTTTACGATTTTAATTTAATGATTTTTTATTTATTTCGTCCAATCACTTCAATCACTTTCATTAATGTAGGTAATTTTTAAGTTAGTTAATTTATACACCAACATTTTTTTTACAAATTGTATAGAATGGTTCATTAAAATTTAAAGTCATTTATTCTTATTTCTTAGTATATAAGATACATTATTGTTTAGTGTAAATGCAGGTTTTAATTGCAATCACAGATTATAGAAATACACAGTATATAGGTATTTATGTAAGAATCTTGTAAAGTAGATTCTGCACAGTCCCATACACAATATTTAGGTAAGCCAAAACAATGCTGTTGAATTTACCACGCGCTAAAGAAGTATAGGAAGGATTTACAAGAAAATTCATTATTATGAAAGATATTAGCTTTTTATTATAAAAATTTTGAAACTAGTCTTTCTTGTATATCGGTTACGCGATTACATTAAATTGTAATGTTTACGATATAGTCAAACCAGGCGCAATTTGAAAGTATTTTGTAAATAAAACTAGCCAAAAATTATAAGAGTTCCACCAAGAAGTTGCAACGCGGAGCATAATGCATCTCATACTTGATATCAACTGCATTCAGATCCTTTCTATATGAAAAAAAGATTCTAGGCATGTTTGGCTGCACATATTACCAATCACATTGGGCATAGCATTAGGGGATCTGCAAAAACTTACAATGGTTAACATATTAGAATGTTCAACAAGACAAATTAAATAATGTTGGGCACAAAATTCATCATCAGCGGCAACACTACATAAAAAGTCAGTCTTTGGCTGTATGCAGTCAAGTGTGGTAATGTAATGATAAACTATGTATAGTGCCGCCATTTAACCCTTTCTGCAGGTATTGGTCAATATATTGCCACCTTAATTCATACAAAATGCTGTCCGAATAATGTTTCAAATAAAAAAAAGGTCTTAAAAATCTTATATATAATACTTTGCCTTATAAAAGGGTAAAGAAAAAAAAATAACTCCTCCAAGTTATAATATAATATTATATCACCAATAGAACTGCCCATTCTGCCATTGGATGTTTAACATGGTCCCTTAGTTACGGTTATTGTGTATTGTATACATATTATTATTATTATATAGTTGTATAGTATAAGCAAATAAAAAGTTGTTCTGCATCATTCAATGTTACTGTTAGGAAGGCATATCTGTAATAAATGTGTGTATATTGAGTTTTTTGTTTTATTATGTTCATTTATTATCAACTTTATGCTCAATCAGATGAGTTGAACTGATCAACATTTATATTAATGAAAGAATACATAATACATTTAAATTGTTGATTATAAAACATTTATTTACATAATCTCTTATACTAACTTAACACTTTTACATAATAAAATAATAATAATTTGAATATTATTAACTTTGGAATAGATAACAAGGTTATTCAGTTTGGCCATGACATACAAATAATGAAACATCTCTACCAAAGTATACTACGCATTCAATGATCACAGCATTGGTTCCTTTCAGAACTTGATGTTATGTTTTCATAATTTTACATTTTGTCATTTTAGAAATTTGTAATAGGGTATTTTAGTATTTTAAGTTCTGCTGAAAAAATAATGTCTTGCATAAAATACTGGTAACATTTATAATAGGTACTCCTTTTCTTCTATATTTCATTCAAGTCGGTTTCATTCAGTCTTGCCAGTAGTGTAATCAAGGAAAAGCACCAAACCTGCAACAGAAAATTCAAATTTAAGTAATTTCACATTGAATTCTGCACCTGTATTTAGAAATCTATAAAACTTGTTTACAATATTGTTATGTACACAAGCCCAGCTATTATATATTTTTAAAACTCAGTCTGGGTTGGCCTATAGGTTTCCTTAATTGCCCGAGTTGGCTTAGACTTTCTGACTGCAGACAAAGCAAAGCAAACACGAAATAAGTACCTTGCTAAACATTCTGTTTGAAGATAGCTCCTGTGATTGTCCCATGCCTCTGAATTAGGCACTGTTTCTTGTCTGTCTCCAAGCACACGGTCGGGGGCTTCAAGTTCGGCTGTATCTTGCAGGCCTGCTCCGATATCGCCACGATAATCCCAGCCGAGTCCACATGAGCTGCCCCGCTCGAGGCCAAACACAGTCCTTGATGGTCGGCCACTAAGCAGCCGTTCACGTTCGGAGTGGACATTATCTCTTCCACAACCTTGTCTAATTCTTTTTCCATTGTTTTGATATTTGGTGGTCTTGAAAAGTTTATTTAGGAACAAAAACAGGCTTTTTTACACGAAAATCAATTCAATTCTTGGGTGAATGGCGTTTCCAATGACTGACTGACTGACAAATAAGTGACAGCGACAGCTGTTTTTTCGTTTAGAAATTACGTATAGGTATTGCCAATATTGAGCAAAGAAAAATTTATGATTGAATTTGTTCACGAGAAATAACTTTTTGTCACGGCTTTACTCACGTATATAGTACACAAGCAACGTTACAAATTGAACTTGATCGCGCACGAGTAGCACTAAACCGTTATTATGTTGAATTTTGTTTTGCAACATTGTTGCCACTTTAACAATAAAAATTATATCTAATTCCAGAAAATCTTTCAATGGTTGTCTGGAAGAAAATTTTAGTGTTCAACCAAATGTTAAGTGATATGTGTTTTTTCTTTTGGAGACCACTAAAAGCATTTGTTAAACATGGCATTTATTTTAAATATAATAGTTCAAAGCTAATTAATAATAATAGAATTCCGTAAATATGAATGTAATAATTTGTACTTAATTACCATATTGTATAAGGTATAACGAATGTTAAATATTGCGCATTTCAAGGTAATTTCGTGAACTGGCAATGTTTATGTTATTATCCAAGTTTATATCAAGGTAATAATCATTGTTAGTGCGATTACGTATGAAGTATGATGATATTATGATGGATGACTAAGAATCACGCACCGCACGCTATATGTACTATTTATTTACCGTAATAATTCGAAAAATATGGGAAATAAGGTACAGTGCTGGCTGGCGATGATGGGTGGGTGGGACTCCCTGACACGCTACGGCGGCGCTGGATGAGTTTACATGCGAAGGTGGTCAATCGCATTATTTAGGTAGTTATATTATGTTATACTAACAACTCTAGATATAAGTTTTTTACTAACAAAATATGGATTATAATTATCTGAAATAAACATTATTATTATGGTAAAATAAAATTGCAATACGGTATGGTACGGAAGCAATGTTTCTTGGGCAAAGATTTTCAGTTTAATTGAATGAAAACACTCGTGAAGAGATTTATCAAGTATACAAATTTCTTGGTTCACGGTATGTCACGGTTTTTCGGTATTGTAGTTAGAGTATCGGTGGTGTACTGGCTCGCTACCTCCCGTTCGGGAGACGTGAGTTCGAATCGTACTAAGTACGTGCCAACCAATGTGTTTTTGAATTACGAATTCATACTCGTATGTACGTTTATTCGATGCCTTACGGTGAATGAAAACATCGTGAAGAAATCTGACCACTCGTCCTAATTCAGGGTAGGCTCGAGCCCCTCGGTGGGTTGATGATTTATGGCACCATTCTTCTGCATACTATCGTACCTTAATGCCATCCTATTTGTTCTTGGACTAATATCCAAGTATTACAAAAAAAAGAAACAAAATGGGAAAGAAAACAGGTATGATAATGGGACTTAATATTAAAAAACAAACACTATTTTGCCGCCAGCAACTAGGCGCTTAGCAAGTGTAAATATCTCCATATTCAAATAAAATTGTACAAAAAATTTAACAAAAACATTATGTAACATAGTGTTTAAGTTTTTTGCTGTGCCCGACAGGGTCCATAATGAAACTACCTTCTATTTCAGCTTTAAAACCTATATGTAATCACCTATGGAAAAGCAATAAAGTATTGAGTATTCACCTTCCGCTGTGTAAGTGAGAAGGAAAGATAATGTCCAAATGATGTCTCACTCAGGTCAGCGCTCTTAAACTTTTTGCGTGACCTTTGTCCAAAGACTTTTAACGGATTACATCAAAATTACATACCTAGATTCTTTTTAATTTTGCCTAAAAGTTTCCGCATGGCCAGACCTGCAACGTCACGGACCGACTATGGGCCTCCGCTATCGGTTGCTGGCCTTCACAGCACCATACGCCATACCTTCACCTTGATCTTACGTTATCAAGATTCCATTGCGTCGTAATAATAGCTATAGGACCTAAGGCCCGGTTTCCACTAAAGGAGAGAGGAGAGGAGATGTTTTTTTTTTGACATGGGCGCTTGTGTCGCAAAATCGACGTATCAAGCGTAACCGGACTTTTGAGGGAGCGGAAGGCTCTTACCCCTAGAATTAATAGCAACAGCCTAAGGGCGCCCACTTGGGGGCACGGACCTCGGCCTAGGACGTTGCCATGGCGAGAAGCGCGCGGGAGAGGAATGACCCTGACGGGGTCTTCCAGGAATATGCAGAACTTGATTGGGTCTACCGCGTCCCCGCCGGCGGGTGCGGTTGCTACCAGAAGGGCATTCTGTGGAGTGTACTCTATTGATTGACAATGGCTATCTCAACAGCAGACTGGATGGGAGGAGAGGAGATTTGTGTTTGAATAACCAATCAGATTTCGTTGTTTCCACATCTCCTCTCCGCTTAGCTTCAACCGGGCCTAATGCAGTGGTGTATTTTTCACGTTCAGTGCTCCGCTCCGGTCTCTCTGTATTTTTTTGAGGATAACGATAAGGTTTTTCTCGGCTTTAATGGCGGAAAAATGATTCCTTCATTGTTATTTGAAATGATTCCTGCAGAGGCGCTAGCTGTGCACAGTACCAGTAATGTTTTGCGCACTGCAAAGGGAGCCCCTTTCGGTGCAGCTCAGCATGAGTTGCATTGAAGCACCGATTAAATAGGGACCACAATGCAACGCTGTTTTTCAGATAGCGCCTCTGCAGGAATGTACATAATTTTTTATATTATTTTTATTTTTGCTGGAAAGGTTCACATCAGTTGCTGTACTGTTAAATCATTGCCGCGACTGGCGTGAACACTCCCCACCGGGACACGATCGGGCTGCCATTGTACTCCGGGCCATTATAATTTATTGTAGTGGCGCGGCGAGGCGCATGGCTGGCGGTCCGATCTGTCCCTTTTTTGTTATTATTGTTTTGTTTTTTATGTACCCACTTCACTTTCTTTCATCTGTTACTTCTGTATTGTTTTTGTGTACTGCAAATAAATTTCTTATCTATCTTTATTTTGGGTGCGAAAATCTTATACAAAATAATAGGAGACTAGATAGCGAACAGTTAGACTCGAAGCATGAACTATTATAATAAGTAATATACCTATAGAAAAAGTAAACAGTTCAAATAGAAATCAGTTTGAGAAATTAATGAAGAGAAGCGTTACCTAATAAGCATTTATAAAAACATATTCTTCTTTTTAAATCGATTATAGCCATCCATATTCATCGTTCGGTCTTCCTATTTGCATATCTCTTTGTACAACTGCTACAACTACAGTTTAACGTCGTCCTCGTGACCGATCCAGCAGCGCTCGCGCATAGTCTGTGACCTAGTCCAATCCAAGCTTAGTCCACGCAGCCACGTCCGGCGCACTGCGCGTGTTTTAATTTGGAAGTCTAAGTTAGTTTATTTTTAGCAAAATATTTACTCCTAGCTAATGGACGGAAAACAAAAATAACTCGTATTTATATACCTAATCGTATCCGGAAGTTGACGGCAAACATTTGAGGCGGATTTTTTACGTGTTTTTAAGTGTTTACATAAAGCTATAAACAAAGCGTATCTTGTTGAGACCCGAAAAAGATTCCGAAGATGCTGATCCAGGCGATAATCTACACCATCATAGGAATGGTGACCTTGGTGGCAGTGGCTGAAGCAGTGAGGACCTGCTTCAAAGATGAGGATACGAAGAAGGCTGTCAGAATTTTGAGTGGTACGTACTATTTTTTTTTGCATTCTAGTGATACGATGACCTTGCCACCTTAGCAAAACATCTCGCCAGTAAATGCGAGTTGAAACCATCTCGCCAAAATACTGATAGACGATTATCATAGGTGTAAACCTAAATGAACTTTCTTCCAGTGCGTGCTCTGACAATATTTTTATTTATTTATTTATTTTTATTTTTATAATTATTTTTTCTTTTTTTATTTATTTACTTTTTTATTGTTTTTTTATTATAATTTTTTTGTTCTTTACCATCTCGGTGAGTGGACGTCAGTTTGTTTAAAACGATTAGGTGAGGAAACTTCTTATAACTCGAGAACAACGACTGGACCGATTTTCATGGTTTTGCACTTGTTGTATTTATCTTCATCCCGAATAGCAGAATAACTAGGTAGGGTAGGTGTAGGGATGGTGTAGGGTAGGTGAAGGGTAGGTATGGGGTTTGGGATTTCTCGAGGTTTCAGTTCTCGGGTCTCAAGAATTCTCAAGCCTGATTTCTCGGATCTTCTCGGGTTATCGAGAAAAAAATAATTTACGTATTTTTTTTGTTTAATTAAAACGTGTTTATTAATAATGGTAAAAATCAACATAATCTTTAATAAAAAACAAATTCTCAATCAACAATCAGCTCAAAACAAATATTCTAACTCTGAAAACAATAACAATTTTTCTCCTCATAACTGTCACACTCACTAATCTTTAATAAAAAAAAAACAAAATCTCTATTAACAATCGATCAGCTCAAAACAAATATTCTATCTGAAAACAATCATAATTTTTCTCCTCATAACTAACTCACTATAAAAGAAAATGATGGAAGGATGCCGCCGCCGCGCCGCCTCGCATTTATAAAGAAAGCGTAAAAAAATAATACTTTAGTAGGTGATAAGTTTAATATCAACTTCTCGATGTGTCGACTTTTCTCGAGCTGAATTTCCCGGGAACGAATCCAACCGATTTCCCAGGAATTCCCGGGACCAGAAGGGTAGGTGTATGGTAGGTGTAGGGTAGGTGTAGAGAAGGTGTAGGGTAGGTGTAGGGTAGGTGTAGGGTAGGTGTAGGGTAGGTGTAGGGTAGGTGTAGGGTAGGTGTAGGGTAGGTGTAGGGTAGGTGTAGGGTAGGTGTAGGGTAGCTGTAGGGGGTGAGGGTAGGTGTAGGGTAGGTGAGGGTAGGTGTAGGATAGATGTAGGGTAGGTGAGGGTAGGTGTAGGATAGATGTAGGATAGGTGTAGGGTAGGTGTAGGGTAGGTGTAGGGTAGGTGTAGGGTAGGTGTAGGGTAGGTGTAGGGTAGGTGTAGGGAAGGTGTAGGATAGATGTAGGATAGGTGTAGGGAAGGTGTAGGGTAGGTGTATGTAGGGTAGGTGAGGGTAGGTGTAGGGCATTATGATATGACTATGTTTATAACGCGGCGGTTCTTTTTTTTTATATTGTCGTTTTGTTTGACTATAATAAAAAAGTATTTTAATTTTTTTTATTTCAATAAATTGTATGAAAAATATTATCAGCCAGATGTACCTACATTGAATGTTATTTTATGAGTGATTAAGTGTTGATATTTAATGATAAATATGAATAGTAAGGATAGTCAAACTGCGCGCGATATAATAAAGGTTAGTCTTTACAACTCGTGTGTCCGCCAAGTTCGCAATCAATTTTACCTGTAGTATCATAGCTTTTGTAGGGTACTATGTACATTTCTTAACGATTTCAATTTAATTATTTACTATCAGTTTTCTCACAAGTGTATAGAAAAGCGTTGTACGACACACGGATCTTAGGTTTTATAACAAACTCATGTCATTATAAACCCTCGCCTAAAGTCACCTCGTTTTAATATGCCACCTATGATCCTTGTATCGTAATGTATTACACTTCCATGTACCCGTATTACTTAGCTATCCGTTTTAATTGGCTAACAATCTGTCGGTTTTCTACCAGAATGTGAGAGGGCTTCGAACTAAAACTTAAGTATATATTTTTGCGCAACTTATTAGTTTGTAATTACATTGTATCGCTCGTAATGTACTATTACACTTCCATGTACCCGTATTACTTAGTAATTATCTGTCGGTTTTCTACCAGAATGTGAGAGGCCTTCGAACTAAAACTTAAGTATATATTTTTGCGCAACTTATTAGTTTGTAATTACATTGTATCGCTCACTGAAACTTGGTTGTTGGGCGGCACGGAGTTGGGCGGTATATCTGACGGTGAGCTATTTGATGAAAGGTATCTTGTTTATCGCCGAGACCGCGATTACGTCAGAATGGGACAGTCACTGGGAGGCGATGTGGCCATAGCAGTGTAACGAGGCATTCGTCCTCTTTCCTGTTTTATGACTGGCAACCTTTCTTGCTGGCAGTTTTCACTTTCATTTTAAATTCATTTTCAAAATTTAGAATTCTTACGTTTCGATTTGACACTTCATGTCCTGATCTCCGACAGTAAACTCCTAAAGCTTATCCATGTTAGAATTTATCCATGTTAAAAATGAAGCTAGTGTTTGGTTTCAAGGTTTAGTCTTTAGCTTGTAATTGTGGACTAATTAAGAAGAAATTATTATAGTATGGGAAGAAATTATTAACTCTAAATACCTTTTCTTCGGACTGTGCCCTGGATATTGCCACATACCAATCTCCTACAACACTCTAAGTACTTACGTAAGTACTTACATAAAAAAAGAAAGAAAAATAAAGAAGTTTAAGTAATTCGTTTTGAACGATTTTACATTAATTAACTATTATGTTAAGAGCCTGCTCGTTGAGTAATTAAAAATTTAAAAACCCCCGAAGCAAAATAGCAAAACATTAAAAAGTAAAAAATAATACCTATTGTTGAGCCATCAAATTCGATAAAGTAACACCTATATATTTTAATTTTATTAGAGAAATTGATGGATGGCACGATTTGGTTTGCTCGTTGAAATGACGCTATAATGTCGCGTCTGTGTACCGATTAAGTCAGACACTTCATTTGATTGACTATCTATTAATTTGTTAGCATATCCGACCAACTTGTTTTAATACGATTTTTTTTTTTAAACTTAGCGGTACCCCGACGTGACATTATAGCGTCATTTCAACGAGCAAACCAAATCGTGCCATCCATCAATTTCTCTAATAAAATTAAAATATATAGGTGTTACTTTATCGAATTTGATGGCTCAACAATAGGTATTATTTTTTACTTTTTAATGTTTTGCTTTTTTGCTTCGGGGGTTTTTAAATTTGTAATTTATTTTTATTTCATAATTTTTAAACTTTATAACAAATAAATTATGATATATGAGTACAGTTATATCTAAAAGAAAATTGGAGAGTAAGTATTTTTACTTTGAATCGAAAGGACATATGGAAAGTAGTCAGATCCCCTCATCAACTATTAAAGAGCTGATGATTTTCAAACGGCTGATCAGGTCATGGTTACCTTTCCATATACTTTCAATATTATTGAAGGAATACGGTACCAAATTTCGAATCGATAGGACATATGGAAGTAAGTCAGATCCCCTCATCAACTATTATAGAGCTGATGATCTTCAAACGGCTGATCAGGTCATGGTTACCTTACCATATACTTTCAATATGATTGAAGTAACAAGGTACCAAATTTCGAATCGATCGGGGATAAGGAAGTTCGTCAGATCCCCTCATCAACTAGAAAAGAGCTGATGATCTTCAAACGGCTGAAGAGATTTTCATGAAAAATGGCTAAGAACATTCGGGGTAAAATTATCTATGTTACAAAAAAAACTTAACGAAAATCGGTTCATCCGCTTAGGAGCTACGATACCACAGACAGATACACAGATACACAGACACGTTAAACTTATTACACCCCTCTTTTGCGTCGGGGGTTAAAAATAATGATTTAGGCAAAAATATAATGTGCAAACTTAAAAAAGAATTTGAGTTTTCGCATTTTGATTGAACCTTTGGTACCTATTACTTTCAAAAAGACATTCACCTACCTAGGTCACCCACAGCTGATTGCAAAAAATCTGATATAAAATAATAACCACATTGGAACACAGTAAGCAGTAGCGGGCGGTATCAATGTCAGAGTCACCTTCAAAAGTTACCTAAAACAAGTTTTTATCGCTAGCTTTGTCGACCGAAACATCGAATCACACACGAATCACACTAATATTATAAATGTGAAAATATATTTGGATGTTTGGGGATGTTATGATGTTTGGATGTTTGTTCTGCTTTCACGCCTTTAATACTGAACGGATTAGGATGACATTCGGAATGGAGATAGTTTGTACCCTGGATTAACACATAGGATAATTTTTACGGGAAAAATACTTATTCCCACGGGAAAATCTTACATTACGCGAGCGTAGCCGCGGGCGGACCGCTAGTTGTACATACATTAACAATTTTGTAAAGCAGCATTTTTGTCTAGAATTTGAAAACGTTAATGTAAGTATGAGTACCTACATTTTTTTTAACAAACGGATTTATTCAAAAGTATAAAGTTGAAAGTCGGTGTTTACTTGTACCTTATTGATTTCACAAGAAACATAATATCGTCATTTAAGTATTATAAAGAGAAAGGTGTCCAAAGTGCTTGGATTCTTTTGGCTTGGTTTCTTTTTGTTATAAGTTTAAGTTTTACAGTGTGCTCATAATCCCTTAGGTGTGGATACATTTCTCAATAACGCTTAAGTAAGTAGTCGATAGCCGACTGTACAAACCACGTACAAACTCTGTTGTCAGTGTCAAAATGGCTCATGTGAGTCATGTAATGTAATGAATACAAAACGTGTTAGCTAAAAATAGAAAGGGTAACAGAAGGGTTTCTCAGTTTCGACAAAAAGTAGGTAGTAAAGTACTTTATAAGTATGTAATGAAATGAATAACTTTTGGATCTCTTAGTTTCGTCATTACATTTTTTTGGGTGAGTTAACTACACTACACTACACCTGTTCATTAAACATACATCGATTCATTTATTTATACATTCATGTTAGAGGGTAGACAGGGACATCAAAATATTCATAAAAGACCCCGACTCCACATACTCAAGAAAAAGGAACTTGAGTACTAGTCAAATTTTATTCAGGAATTTTACTATCCTTTTCTTTTTACTAGTTTTTGGTGAGGCGAAGACCGTGTAGGCACAGTGTTTAGTGGTATTCAAACAACCAAATATACCGCAACAGTTACTGTGGTATTGTCATACCTAGTTACCGGTTGGTGAATGAAGAGGGAATTTGTTTATAAAATTTCGCAAAATTTCAAGAAGTTTTGCATTATTAACGTTAGGTTTGATGTATTTAATTATAAAAATCATCTACAGTCCTATAAAAAAAAAAAAGCATTCGCTTTCTCTACCAACCATATTGTACCGTTTATTGTACCGTGTAAGCAACCTCTCCGTAGTAGAAAAAGCGTTCACTGCTACGCAGTTACTACGCAGCGTAGTACATTCGCTACGCAGCGTAGAACAGTCTTAGCTACGACGACCCGGGTAGTCTTAGGGCGTTTGCGCACTCATCCGTATCCGATCCGGTTTTCATTCGTATTTGAGACGATATTGCATGATATTGTCGTAGTGAATAGTGATGTGCCGAGTCGAGCTGACTCGAGTACCTTGTAAGTACTCACATATTCGAGAATTCAGAATATATAGCAGTTGAATACCCAGGTACCGTCAATTGCAAGTCAGTGGAAACGTCAGTTACGAATCTCGACCATAATGCTATAGAAGTAAGAAAGAAGTAGGTAAGTAAGAAGTAGTCAAAGTGTTAACACTTTACCACTGACTGATGAGCAGTCGACTGTACTCGAATATAGATTTCGGGTACTTATAGAATTCGAATACTAGTTTGATCTTTTTTAATTAAATCTACTTATGTAATGTAGATCCCGCGATTAAGTCGCTCACGTTACTCGTATAGTTCGTTTCACGTAAATAGAATCCTGGAGTCTCCTGTCTCGCGTGTGCATTCGATTATTTCTGTAACGAGTACTAAAATACTTGTTTATCAAAAAATAGCCAATTTGGCACATCACTAGCAGCGCGAGCTTTCCCCTCTCCGTACCTCACTCTTCATCCGTAAAAAAAACGATCTGGAGTGAGAATTTACGGATCGAACACGAACCGGATACGTATGGGTGCGTAAGCGTCCATACAATTACTAGGACGGCCAAACCGGATCAGAAATGGATAAGAATCGAATAAGAACCGGATACGTGTAGTGCGCAAACGCCCTTAGGCTACGGTGGGGACGTATATGAGCTGTTGATGATAAAATAGAATGTATTTTCTTATACAAGGAAAACTATGAATACAGGAGAGTAGACAAAATCAGATTGAAACGTCGAGTACTCAAGGATCATGAAATTCGCTTCTCTCTCTGGTCCAAATAGAAACTAAATTCTTCGTATTACGATGAAGATATGTACAAAGTTATGTAAAAAATTGTTTTCTAATTTCAGCTCCCGTGGAGGCTATAAAGAACAAGATTAAGGGCATGAAGACTCTGAAGGAAGAGACTCCCTCACCTGCGCCCACGCAAGCAGCCGCTTCCGTTGAGACCGTCTGATAGGACGTGACGTCACTTAGAATAAGATAGGCCCCAGATTTGAAGCTGGTTTTCTGTAAAAACACTTAAAAATAACGGTAAAGGTTATTATTAAAAATCTACAAGTTTACATTAAAAAGATTAAAAATATAGACTGGCTGCATAAGCATAATTTTTAATCAGATGTGAACATTACAAAGATTTATTTGAATATAAGATGTCAAATACAATAAACGCCAACATTTTATCATTATTATTATTCAATGTTTTTCAATTTACAGGCAGCAAAGATACACGCCGCAACTAGTTTAATGCTAATTCGGTTTTAAAAATAAATGTAAATATTTGCCAACTAAGTAACTTTCTGTATGACCTATTTTTTTTGAATAATCATAGTTTTTTTTTTGTTTGTCTGTGGCAGTTTTATGTAAAAATGCTCGAATGCGATTTTTGAGATTTCGTCTCTTTTGTTTAATAGATAAAACTGCGCGTTACTTCTTTACCAGAGTTTTTGCGATATCACTTTTAACAAAATGACTGTGGCGATGTGCAAACCGCACCATGCCAATTAAAAAAAAAAGGAGTAGTGTTTCTTTAATTTTTTTTAATGGCGTGTGTATAGTTTGATATATGTCATGTAACCCAGTATAACTAGTGAATAGCCTATAAGTAGAAGCTAACCACGATGACTTTATCCCTCAACTTGACATTAATAAATGATAGTTATCAATCAATCAATCAGCCTATTGCAGTCCACTGCTGGACGTAGGCCAATGATAATAATTATGATAATGATGATAAATTATGATTGACCAAAATGAAAAATGTAACTGTGTAATTGAATTAGTTATAAAGTTATTAATTATTTCGGTGGGTTATGAGCTGTTGTTGATATAATTATTTTTAATTTTTATATAGACAAAACTAAATATATAAAAGAAGACACTGACTGACTGACATATCAACGCACAGCCCAAACCGCTGGGTCTAGAGATTCCAAATTTGGCACGTAGGTTCCTTAAGAGGTCTAGGGGTGTACTAAGAAAGGATTTTTCAAAATTCACCTCCTAACGGGGTGAAACGGGGGTGCAATGTTTGTATGGGGAAACAAGATTATTTGAAACTTCACAGAAGTACTCCTACCAATAAATGAATAAATACATGTTTCAGGTTTTTTCAGAATTTAACCCTTAAAAGGGGGAAATGGGGTGACAAAGTCTGAAAATCAACATGAGTATCGTTTGTATGGTTTATCGGGTCGCTGATTTCGAAAACAATAACGATTTTAAAATCCTTCATGGCGGACGTGAAATACCATCATCCCCTATTGGGGTGCGGTGGGGTTGAAATGTCTAAATATCAATATGGGTGTCGTTTTCATTATTTTTGGGGACGTTAATTACGAAAATGGCATCGTTTTTGAAATCTAATATAGAATAGAAGACATGAAAATTTATGTATGTGGGCCAAATTGCAATTCAAGTTTCACGGTGTATACTTAAATAAACTACTAAATAAATACACTATGATATGAAAATTCTTTTCTTTTCACACCCACCTCTTATTCTTAATGATTTTCTTTTGTCCAGTGGTTGCCTGGAAGAAATCGCTTAGATCGATAAGGCCACCTGTTGCCTTTCCTTAATTTATATTTGACGAATGTTTGTTTCTGTCAAAGTCAAAGTCAGAATCAGAGCCAAAGTCAGAGTCAAATTCAAAGTCAAGGTTAAAGTCCTTAAAGATTAAAGTAATTGACCTTGAGGTCAATGTCAGAGTCAGAGTCAAAGTCAAGGTCGAAGTCAAAGTCAAAGTCAAGGTAAATGTCAAGGTCAAAGTTAAAGTCAGAGTTAAAGTCAGTTAAAGTTAAGGTCGAGTCAAGGTCAAAGTCAAAGACAGTCAAGGTAAATGTCAAGGTCAAAGTCAGAGTCAAAGTCGAGTCAGAGTCAGAAGTCAAAGTCAAAGTCAGAGTCAGTCACAAGATATTATTATGATATATATGCCTATTGAATCCCATGGCCTCCCCTTTCTTATTCTAGACTTCTCGGTTTGTGGCTGTTAAATAAATAATAACGTACAAAAATCACGTATCGTTCAATAATAAAATATTCAAGCTAATTACAGTTCCTTTTTTTATAATTTTGGTAAGGAAAAACAATAATAAGGTTGCTTGGAAGAAATTGCTACCTTAGCAATAAGGCCGCCTAATTGACTCAACTAACTGTAAAAATGTTTACTTGTAATTTTGATTGGTGTCAATAAAGAATATTTGTATTGTATTGTATTGTAATAATTCCAAGATTAATATTTTGTTGTATATAAAGTAAACAGCAGTGACGCAGCTATTAAAGGTTGCTTGGAAGACATTGCTATCAAGCAATAGTATCCCAGCTGCGTATTACCTTTTGCTGTTTTTTAAATATTTTTTCTTTTAAGGTTTCGTACCTGTTAGGAATGAAGAAATTCAAAGGTTGTGTGTGAAGTCGACCAACCCGCACAGGCCAGCGTGGTTGACTAAGACCAAATCACCCTTATTCAGGGTAGGCTCGAGCCCCTCGGTGGGGACGTATAAGAGCTGTTGATGATGATGATGATGATCTGTTAGGAAAAACGAAACCCTTATAAGGTCACTCGCTTGTCTGTCTGTCCGTCGGTCACAGAGGTTTTTCCTATCTATGAAGATTGAGCATCTTCGCTAGAAAGAAGTATAAAACCTTATAAGTAACATTCAAATTTTGTGGGGCTACCCTATGTACTAGCGCCACTTCGATAAAAAATCATAACTCAGTGAAAACACAAAATATAAAAAATCAGTACGATCAATTTGAAGTGATTTTTTATTGATGTGGCGCTAGTAGAGTAGCCCCAGTAATCCTAATAGGTGATAAATGAGGAAATAGAAATATGGCAGAGGCTCTAACAAGCGAACCAAAATAAAAAAGATCATCCTTGTCGACCAATCTGCACTGGTCCAGGGTAGTCAACCACACTCTGAAACGCCTTCAGGTTAGGCCTGAGTCACTCCGGAGGGATGTAAATGAGCAGCTAAAAGATTTAATAACTATAAAGCGAAAAATTTAAAATCTTGGACAGGACTCGAACATGCAGTGTCAAATTTCATCGACCTTTCACAGAGCTTGGTGGCATAATTGGTAATGCGCCTGTTTCTGGCCCGGATAGCCAAGGAGATGCAGGTTCGAGTCCTGTCCAAGATCGACAAAATTTTTCATTTTTCAATTTATAATTATTAAATATTTAGTCAACAGACGTATTCAATTCAATTCAATTTAATCGTTTATTTGCATAAAACATAGTCTTAACAATCGTAATCTGTAACAATAATAATTGAAGAAGTTTCCTCAAAATAATTATGATTATAATCTATGCTAAAAGATTGTCCATACAAAAGACATAAACGCGTTTGTTGATACAATACAATATCACCGATCGACCGTTTGTTCATGTTATTAACTTTGGGTATAATTCGTTGCGAACAGATTAATAGGGCGTAAAGACTGGCCGGTTTATTTAAAAAGTAGCATCTTATACATATTTATTTTATTTTTATTTTGAACTTCAACCTTCGAATGTACATTAATTGTACGGCATTGAACATTAATGAATAGTCTTCGTTCGTAGGTTGAAGATCAAGTAACTATACTATTATCATTATCTAATCTGAAATAGGTAGATGGGGTTAGAGCGACATAGCAGGAAGTATCAGAGCGAGCAAGGAGCGAGGTGTTGGGAAGGCTAGTTAGGCGCATTTGAAGGAGCGATATCGTGGGAAGCGACATGGTGGGAACAGTATCAGAGCGAGCAAGGAGCGAGGTGTTGGGAAGGCTAGTTAGGCGCATTTGAAGGAGCGATATCGTGGGAAGCGACATGGTGGGAACAGTATCAGAGCGAGCACGGAGCGAGGTGGTGGGAAGGCTAGCCAGGCGCATTTGAAGGAGCGATATCGTGGGAAGCAACATGGTGAGAACAGTATTAAAGTGAGCAAGGAGCGAGGTGTTGGGAAGGCTAGTTAGGCGCATTTGAAGGAGCGATATCGTGGGAAGCGACATGGTGGGAACAGTATCAGAGCGAGCACGGAGCGAAGTGGTGGGAAGGCTAGCCAGGCGCATTTGAAGGAGCGATATCGTGGGAAGCGACACGGTGGGAACAATTCTATTAGTCAAGTCAGCTTATCATATTCATAATGCCACAACCCTAATCAGTTGAGCATAGCAAGTTTTTGCTTTAGCTTGGCATAAGGCAACAGGCGTTTTGAGTTAAAGAATTCGTTGAGTTTATTTGCTAACGTTTTTTTATTAGGCGTAAACGACAAGAAGAATTTCGACAGGATTATTTTAAAAAGTAAACAATTTAGTTCAGATAACGATATCATCTACAAGAGTAAGTTGAGAATGTTATATGAAAATGTTAATTTTGTCCATATCATGTGGGTTGGTGAAGAAAGCGATGACATAAGGCATAGGCCTCAATTTTGTAGGTCATCGTGCGGCTCGCTTAGTTTTGTATTGAATGTCGGCAATCGGTTGCTCAGTGCACGTCGCATCGGCATGCAGAATCGACGCGCACGCGCCACTCGCGTTCCAGTTACAAAAAACTAAACAAAAACTCAAATTTCGAACGTAAACTTTTTATTCTTCAACGCATTTTTTAAACCAGTGTGCATTTATTTCAGCAGCCATGATTTTAGTACTGTCTCTCGCGTTATTAGGGTTAGTTACATTGTGTTTTTTGCTGGCTCATTCCTTATGGAGTGTCCTGGAGCTGGTGACTTCGTACCTGACTCCGTACTTCCTGCCTGGTGAGGAGCAGTCGCTGGCGAAGCGCTTCGGGCCTTGGGCTGGTGAGTGTTTTAGAAGGTGGATGTCAAGTTCACCTTACCGGCGTTTTCAGTATCGTTAAGCACGTGATCTTGAAATATAAGGAAATGGTAGATTATAAGAATTTATGGAAGGTAGGGCAGGGCAGCACGTTGTCCTATGAATTGATTGGTTAATTTGTGTAAATACATTATGTGACGAGAATGAATGAATTAATTATTCCCTTCGGCCGCCTTCGTAATCGCAGTTTATTTACGTATGTAGGCAAGTACGCGTGCTAAAATCATTGTTTATCAACTTAAAATGTTTTTAATGGAGATTAGAGATTCTTATTATAGTGTACCTATCTACCTATTCTACAATTTTTATTAAGTCTCGATAAAAATTACGTAATTTCACTTTAATCTCCTTGAAATTTGTAACTGTTGCTTATCGTTTAATTAATGCAGATTGAAGTAATATTTAAGTATATAATTTTAGGTTACCAAAAATAACTATAAAAACATACAAAATTAATATCCTAAATTACACATGACGTAGCCAATATGATAAATATTTACATTGACTACGCAATGTACAGTAAAATTCAACACTTACGAATACCTTACTAAGAATATGTTTGAAATTTAATTAATAAAAAGTTAATTAAAACTATTTATTAAAGACTTTTTGATCCATTTCTTTTTCTAAATCCACTAATACGACATAAGGGGCTCCTAAATAAATACGAAAGTAAGTCAGTCTGTTCGTAAACTTAAAATTAACCAATTTTAATGAATTTTGGTATGAAGATAGTTAGACACCGAGGACGGACATAAATTTTACTGCGAAAATTGGCAAAAAAAGTGAAAACATGTAAAAAAATCGTAACAACTCGGGCAGACGGATAGTTTGTCTGTTAACTTTTGACGCCTCATCGCCTTAACCAATTTTGATGAAAGTTTTTTATTCTGTCAATTTTGACAGAACAATTTTGACTAAACTAGTAATAAAGAAATTCCGGCATCTGTTAGAAGACACCACTAGGGACTATTTTTTATTTCAGAATTGCAATAAAACAGATGAATTCAATCTAAATTAAAATTTTAATAAAGTATTTGATTCCCATGGGAAAATCCAAAAAACTAGTAAGACTAGTTGGACAGAAAAAGTTTCAGTCCACTTCTAACATTACCATTACTGACTCGTGTATGGTTTTTGGCGGAACAAGCTGTATCGTAGCATATGACAAGAAGTGGTATCTCCCTCCGCATGTAGCGTTTTGTCAAATGAAGTTCCATTTACGAATCAGCTGATCGGAAACGTGAGTCTAATACGCAGACAGTCACGGTCTGGCGCAACCAAACCAGTTCTGGAGCGGAACAGGCCTTCGCCCTTCATGCGACCACTTTATTACTACAGTTGTCTGATGACAGCTCTTTTGACGGCTTCATTATTTGGCAACATTCGAGCGTCTCAGCTAAAAATGTCCTTTTCTCAAAACGTCAGTTGTCATAGTTCACTGCACCACAAACTGTACTAAGTATTATACGAGTAACTAGTAAAGTTGATGCACGATTGCTACCGTGATAACAACTTTTTCTTTTTGGAGACTCGGGCGCGGATCCCGATGGGGACAGTGAAATAATGAAAAAAGGTTTTTCAAAATATGATTTTACAAAATTATTTCTTAACTTCAAAGCTAGTTAATAATACAGAAGACGAAAGAATGTACTTAAAGTCCCATTCAATAGAATCCGGCATAATGTAAACAAACCAATTCAAACATGATTAGGTACTCCGTAATTACTTACATTTGAGTATCAATCCTGATCATATTCACATTTCAAGGAACCATACATTCTTCTTACAATAATTTCGCCCCCTATTAACTTCTTTATGATAGTTATTTTAATAATAAATACTCGGACGACAAAACTTTCAATAATTTGTAAAACTGCCATATTAATCTTTTACTCATCAAAGTCTTGTTTGTCTTTGGAATATTAGTGTCAAAAAATTATCTTCTTTACATTATTGCCGGATTCTATTGAAAGGGAGCTTACATGGTTTGGCACGTTCACTGCAAAGTGTGCGCTCGCTCACTGAAATAAAGAACGGCCTGCAGAAACTCCAAGATCGCATCTTTTGCACTTTCCTTCCTCTTCTCTTTATAAAATGTTGTTTAAAATATTCATTGCGTAAGTAATTCTAAATGTTTCCTAAGCCGTGATGGAAAATTTCATCGAATGGTAGAAGCCGGAACCAACGGCTTATCTCGTATATTATTTATCTTGTGGAAGTTTAACCTTTTTTTTCTAGCCTTCTAGGCAAAGGCCTCCCCTTTTTTTTCCACCATTCTCGACCTCTGCCAGTGACTCCCAAATCTTCGAAAAAATAAAAAAACTCATTTTATCATCCATTGCTCCTTTTACAAACTAACAAATACACATTCACGTTTATTTATAACTAGTTTTCCGTTTGCAACTTAAGTCGCCTGATTTAAATTTTTCTCGAATTTTATCGAAATTTATATTTGTATAATTTTACTTTGAATGAATTTTACTAGTGATTGTTAAGCTAAGGCATAGACCCGCTGGAAACTCTGACAAATAAATAAATTTATAAAAAAAAAAAATTAAGAATAAGGGCTATGATCATCATCATCGTGTGGGTTGTAAGGTCGACAACCGACCTCACAAACCCTGGTGTCAGTGTTATAGAGCCGCCAAAGGCCACTGACATGGTTCGTGTAACGACTAGATAGTAGCCGAGACCAAACGTGCCTTCCGAAGCATGAAATCATTTTTCTTTTTGGACAATCAGGTGATTCAGCCTGCAATGTCCTAACCAAACTGGGGAAAGTCTCACAAAGAGATTTTTGTTTGACAGTGTCCCCACCGGGAATCGAAACCGGAACCTCCGTAATGGGCGTCGAAATCTCGACCACTTAGCCACGGAGAGTTAGTCTGACATAACGATATTTATTCATCTGTCAACCTAACAGCCTCGGCTACCGGCCCTTTATTATTTAATTCACGACTCTTGCGCAAGTCTGTCACAACAGCGGCAAATGTCATGGGGCCTATGTTATTAGTCTGACATAACGATATTCATTCATCTGTTAACCTAACAGCCTCGGTTACCGGCCCTTGATTATTTAATTCACGTCACGGTAACAATCGAGTAGGAGCGACTCTTGCGCAAGTCTGTCACAACAGCTGTAAATGTCATGGGACCTATGGCTCCGATGCTGTAAACGCAGTTGTATCATGGTTGATTGTACCCATAAATTTTAATGAAGGTTTATTACTATAATTATTATAATTTGTATTATAGAATTTATAATTTTTAATAACAATAATTTATTTATTCCACACATAGGATTACAAAACAATACATACAGTTAAACAGAAAATATTATTCTATAGGCACCAATTTTAGAGTGGCTAAAGAAAAGTAGCAAAATAAAACCCTGCCCCAAACCTACCCAACTAGGTCAAACGACAAAGAAAAACTTTAAAAATCTATTTAAAATAAATTTATTTCTCAACGTAGTTTCCTTCTACCTCGATGCATTTAGTCCAGCGCTTCTCCAATGCCGTTACACCAGTTTGATAAAATGTTTTCTCCAACCCCTCAAAATACTCGTCCACGGCAACAATGACTTCTTCATTTGATGAAAATCTCTGGCCACCTAACCATTTCTTCAGGTTTGGGAATAAGTGGAAGTCACACGGGGCCAGATCCGGGGAATAGGGTGGATGCGGTAGCAATTCGAACCGCAATTCATGGAGTTTGGCGACTGCAACCATTGACGTGTGTGCAGGTGCGTTGTCATGGTGGAACAAAACTTTTTTCTTGGCCAAATGTGGTAGTTTTTTCTGGATTTCTTCACTTAATTTTTGCAGCAAGCTTGCGTAGTACTCTCCATTTATTGTTTTTCCTTTTTGCAGATAATCCACTAAAATAATCCCTCGAGCATCCCAAAAAACAGTCGCCATCACTTTGCCGGCCGACAAAACCGTTTTTGCTTTCTTCGGCGCAGATCTTCCGCTCTCAGTCCACTGCTTAGATTGTTCTTTTGTCTCGGGAATATAATGATGTATCCAGGTTTCATCGACTGTTACATAACGCCGCGAAAACTCGTTAGGATCTCGGTTAAACAGCGCCAAACACTCCGATGAATCGTCCACTCGACGTTGCTTTTGGTCAACAGTGAGCAAACGCGGCACCCATCGCGCGCAAAGCTTTTTCATTCCCAAATGTTGGTGCAAAATATTAAAAACGCGTTCAGATGAAATGCTCACCATCTCTGCTATCTCTCGCAACTTCAAGCGCCGATCATTCAATACAATTTTGTGAATTTTTTTGATCATGTCCGGATTCGTGACTTCATCAGCTCTGTCTTCCACGTTTAAAATCAGTTACCCAGGTGTGAATTGTACTCAATGCAGGAGCAGAATTACCTAAAACTCTGTCTAGCTTGGTTTTAATCTGGGTTGCTGTTTTCTGTTTTAAAACGTAAAAGTTTATCACCGCATGAATTTCGTTTCTTTCCATTGTTAAGAAAATTTACGACAGAGAAAGTTCTACGTCCTATCAAACAAATTCCACCAGTTCGATTAAATTCAAATTTGGCGTTCTATTTTCAAAAAGATGCCAAAATATAATGTAATTTTTTTTTTGCGTATCATTTTTTTAAGTTCGTCGTTTCGGCCAGTTATCAATCAGCCCAGGTAAGAAGCTAACAACAGGATAATTGGCGTTTAAATAACTTAATAAGGGTGGAGATGCGTCAAAAAAGGAAATCGCCTATATTGATGAACTATATTATATTGAATACGTTGATGGTGCAAAAGTATAAGACAAACACTGTAAGACAGTTTTTATGAAGCATAAAATGATAGAAGGAATATTACGATCAAAGTAGTTTTCAAATAAAAAAACACTATAAATAAATGTATTATAGGCAAACCCTACGTAAAATAAGGTCTGAGTAGGTCGTGTCTAGGAAAATATATAGTTATTTGTCAATATTAATACTATACAAAATCATAATAATTAAACCGATTAATTAGGAGAATTATTGAAATAAAAAGGAACAGTTAACGAAGTAAAAATAATAGATATAAAATCATTTTTATTGTGAATTTTAATAGCTGTGCAAATCTGTGAGATTAGAAACGAAAAACGCGGGAATGAAGCAAAATATATAACTGTGTGTGGCAAGTACGCTCAAGTATCTCTTAAAAGTATTCTGTGAAAAAATCTTGTAGGTAAATATTTTCTCATTCAATTAAATTAAAACTATAGTGAAAAACTTGCAATTTATTACTGTATTTCTATAAAATGTTTTTGTTTTAATTTCATCATCATGCATTAATTTTGTCATGCATGCCTGCTCGCCCCGCTGGGGATAGAGCGTAAACTAAATTAATTGTTATAACTTGCAACATTATTATCTAAGGGATGATGATGATTCTATCTACAAGCTATTGTATAGTTTGATGTAAACAAAATGTAAACACTATAAGCTGTTGCTATAATTGTATTTTTTTTTTAAGTTACAGTACCAACTTCGTTCAAAAGCCAAAAATACGTACCTGCCTACTGAAATCTACATTCAGCCTAAAAATAGTTGCCGAATTGTCACTTGTTTACCAATGCGAATGCATTGCGTCTCTGACCCGCTTAGCCTCGCCATATGGTTCTTTGTGTAGTTCTAGTTACAAGCATGCAGCGCCATGTCTCAAGACTCCTCACAATGCACTATGGTGCAACCTCACGACAGCAGAACAGTCAAATGCATTTCACTCGTGGAGGAAATTCCAAGATTTTACTCAAAGAAATAGGAATTATAAAGAACTCCTGTGCAAAATTTCATGCATCCATCGGTTTATAGGCACTGTATATATAGGTACAAACAATTGGAGTAAATAAACACTTTATCAGAAGTCAGTACTGACTGACTGATTGATTGATTGACTGACTGACTCATCGTGACTGTCGATCGTGATCTATTTTTTTTATAAAAGGGCTAAGCGTATAATTATTCTAATGTATAGTCTTGGGAAACACGGTTGTTTTCGTTTTCATTCTTTAAAATGTCTTCAATGCACGCCACGTATTTTAAAATATCTTCCATGCACCCCACGTTTTTTAAAATCTCTTCCACGCACCCCACGTTTTTTAAAATATCTTCCATGCACCCCACGTATTTTAAAATATCTTCCATGCACGCCACGTTTTTTAAAATATCTTCCATGCACCCCACGTTTTTTAAAATCTCTTCCATGCACGCCTCGTTTTTCATTTTAATTCCTACAAGACTACTCGTACAGCAATAAAAATCAGAATCAAAATTATTTATACTTTTTTTAAACGTGTAATGTTAAAAATATTTTTTCAATACGAGTCGATTCGCAAGCAAAGTACGATTTTTTTAAATCTATGAATGCAGTCTTTCTTGTAACTTAAATCGATGATTGGTCCCTTAGAACGATCTTTGTCTGTCTAAATGGGCCACCCCGTATAATTATTACAGGCTGTGCCTAGTTAGGGATCAGATAGCCGTGTGCGAGATGTCCCCAGGTCCCCACATATTTATTATTGAAATACCAATAGAATAGAGAGCGTCGGTGGTCTAGTGGCTCTCTGTTTTCCGTCCGGAAAGCGCGGGTTCGATCCCCACCACGAACCAATGTGCTTTCGAATTTCGAATTCATAATATGTAAAATTGTACGTTTATTCGACGCTCTTACGTTAAAAAGATAGGAAAATAATTTGATGTGAACCAATATAGACCCACTAAAATCTGTACACGAAAAAAAAATCTGAAATGTTTAGGTAACTGAAAACAATGAGTTTGTAGTACCGCGAACCTTTTTGAGGAGGAAATGAATATAAATGTGTTAAATAAGATTAAAAATTCATGTACGTACCCTATCATATTTTCGAAGACCATGTAAGTGTAAGTGTACTAATAACCTTACAACTAGAATGCACCAGCCATTCTGCAGAAAATAAAAACAGTTAGCATAATGGCCTCTCAATAGCATGCCAAATGGTATACTACGAGTATTTGTTTGAATTACAGATGCATTGTTTTGTCCATTTAGCAACAATCTAAGAGATTTCTTCGGATCGTTGTGCAATAGGTCAAGGGATCCGTACATTGTAAACCTTGCAAAACATATCTTTTATTATAGCGCTAATTTATTGAAATAATAAAATGTATGTATGATACTTGTACATTAAAATCAATAAATGAAGGTTAATGAGCTGTTGCAACTTATGAAGACTGGTGAAATGCATATTGTGATTCGAAAATTTAATTCAAAATGTATGTAGCGATCCTTCCATAAGATATTACAATCTTCTGATAGTTAAAAAATACCCAACAGAGTTAACATCATCAACATCAAACATCAACGGCCCGTTACAGTCCTCTGCTGGACTATGAGGAGGGTTTTGCCCACGGACCAATTGGTCCGTGGTTTTGCCATAATCTCCACGCTTGGCAGGCGGGTTGGAGATCGCAGATTAAAAGGTTACTGTATCAGAGAGCGCTGCTGCCCGTTCCCTGTTCAATGTGTAGACCCTAAGTCGCCTCTTACGACACCCACGGGAAGAGTAGGGGATGGTGACAAATGTATTCTACTCTGCCGTCACCACACGGCAACATACCTACATAATTATGTTACTTCAAGCGTTAATCTGAATCTAATTATATTATAACTTGTCATTTTGCCCAAGTTTTTTGCCAGATAGACTGGGCTTCCGCAAGGTTTGCATGCAGCAGCGAAAAAGTCGAATTAATATTAAGTTGATCACAAAAACTAATTACGTAAATTTGCGAAGATGACGCCATGATTACAATTTACTTATGAATAAACGAATAAAAAAAACATTGAAGTAAAAGCGATGCCAGGAAATAGGGCCCAATTCATACTTTTTATGTTGGGACATCTACACACACGGCCATCTGATTACAAACTAAGCAGAGCGATTTTTTTTGTTAGTATGAAAATTTATACACACACACCCCCCTACCCTACATACCCCCACATATACATACATACATACACTGCCACACATACATAGAGAGACTGTTGACTGGTTGGTGGACAATATAATAATGTTGTATTGTTTACAAAATAACCCAATCCCAAGACTTAGTCGTAGGGCCAACCACTCAACAGTTTCTCTCCCTTGTTCCATACACACACACAGACACCCCCACATGATGGAGGGGAGAGAGGCTGTGGACTTCCGATCCCAAGCATTCATCTGCGTAGGGCTGGCCTCCCTGTCTTCCATCCTTACACTCACTACACAATCACCCTCCACATACACCTTTATAGTTACCCCCCACACCCCGAAACATATTACTATGTATATATTACTATGAATTTTATATAGAATCACTTTTTTCTTTTCTTTCTTTGTATCGAATAAAAAAAAAAATCTTTCTCCCTACCCTTGATAAAATGTAATATGTGGTCTTCGTTATTGGCTATGTATAATTTTAATGTCACTTATTTAAGATGTGTTTATGTGCTGTGAAGTATCACTAATAATAAATAAATAAATTATAACGATTTTTATTTTATTTTATAATCTTTCAGACGCCGACGCGTGTTAAACATCAGTAATATGCTAAATGCTTACGCCGTATCGTCCTCGCTAAAATCTCCTTGCAGCTTAAAATAACAGTTAGTTCTTTGTAGCTTTTTCAAGGTCAATAAATTCATTTTTTTCTTCATGAGTTATGACTCATTTATTGACCTTGAAAAAGCTACAAAATGATATAAGAGACAAAATAGCTTCGGCAGCGTACGCGCAGCAATGAATGCCATAATAATGACCGTTGTTATAATTCGGTGTGACTGTGCAAAAAAGTGAAAGGTCTACCGTAGTGTTGTGTTGCCACTTGCTGGGTGACTATCGATTGTGTATCGAGAGTCTGTCGATAGAATGACTGTCGACAGTATATTATCGAATACAATACAATGGATGAAACTATAGATAGTGTCGATAGTATTGTTGCTTAAAGGTAATATCGATAGTATCGATAGTTTCTTATCCATGCGCAGAGGTAGGTAAAGCAGCAGTCTTGGCCGCCTCATATATAGACCGTTTAGTACTCTGCAAAAGTGGCTCAAAATACGTATTTTTTATTATTGCCGAGGATATTACGTATATTGCACAGATTGGCCGCTCTCAATATCTGGACCTATCTAATCAGCATTTAGACAAAACGCCACAGTCCATGAGCAACACTACTATCGATAGTATTGTATGTTTTGATAGTTTCGAGCTACCATTTTTTAGATAAAAACTATCGACATGAAACCTATCGATAGTGTAACAACACTAGTCTATCGTATTATGGTACTCTGACCTTACCATCTTGCATAATCGACTGCAGCAATAAGGCGAGTCGTTGTCTCTTGAGTTAAGTCATATAGGCCGTGCGAATAGGCTGATCTGAGCCTACTTTACTTTGGTGTGCAAAAAAATTGGTAGAACATGAGTTTGGTTCGTTTAAAACATAACAAAGCCCGCTAAAACATGACACCTAATTAATTTTGACAGACGACGACGACGACAGACAGGCAGATGATGCCGCTCGTCGCTGCTGTACATTGAAGCTTACTCTCGACGTTCTTCTCAAACCGAATCATTTAAAACATCATTGTACCGCGTATTCGAATGTCGTGTTTTTACTTATTTTATTTTTATTTTACAGGAAAACCAACAGTTAATAAAGTTGAACAGATTACAAATTAAAAATTTAGTAACCAATAATAGGTTCTCACAGATAGAAACTTAATAAAATATATAAATTCATAACATTAAGACTTCATAGCTAACCAGCACAACTAAAATTGACGCTACACCTATCTAGGCATAAACAATAATATGTATTGTCATTCCAGAAAAACAAATTAACATAAACAAAATATAGGTAGAAAAGAACAGGACTGGGAGCACATAACAAAACATAATATGTTTTTAATTTATAATTATAATTTTTAATTTATGGTACTCGTGTAGTTTTGCTTCTTTGGTGTTTAGTTACTCTTCTAGACTATAAATAATTCTCCATGAATTTGTTGATATCGAGAGGTCGAGCCAACCTTGAACTAGGGCGATCGATCAGGCCTTAGTCGACCAAGATGCCCAGGTGCGCGTGCGAGTTGGTCGACTTTACGTAATCGTAGATCTATATGAATCCGAAACTCGGAAACACCCAGAGGCAGCGGCCCTAGCCATTACACCGCCGACGCTCTATCACTTATCCGGATTTAAAAACCGGAAATAATTATAAAATTCGCTGTTAATTTTAATGAATTGTTTTGTAAATACTGTAAATGAACGTGAACGACAGATATTTGGTAAGTAGGTAGGTAGGTAAGATTTAACATAGGATGTACTCAGATTTAAGCCTTTTGATATTATCTGGGTTGAATTGAATATTATGAAATAACTCGTGATTTTATTAAATAAATGTGATACTTATTACTGAAAATTAATTTTAAAGTGGAACGATCTCAAAAACAAATTTTCACGATATGCAATACCGTACAGCCATAAAAAAATTACATTGCTTTTAAAAAGATTGAAAAAGCACAAGTGTCGTAAAATTCATTTTTTCGTTTGCAAAATAATTTCAAATGAGGCATAAGAATATTATGCGTTTCGTAAATATTGCACCTATGTAGGCGTAAAAGTGACACCGTGAAATTGCGTAAGTAAGACCTTAGCTACCAGAATATAATTTGACTCCTTTGGTTTAAAGACCCTCATACGGTCTCGTTAGATTTAATGTCACATTAGGTAATGCAAGCCTCTATTTTCAACGAATTATCTATAGTCAAGAAACGTAACTACTACGCTCAAACTTGACCCTACCATATGAATACCAAAGAAGCCGGAAAAAATAAACTATACCATATCACATTCGATTACGCGGTACAATGATGTTTTATATGACTCGGTTTGTAAGAACGTTGAAAGTATAAGCTTCAATGTACAGCAGCGACATCATCTGTCTGTCTGTCGTCGTCGTCTGTCAAAATTAAGTGCTAGTTAGGTGAAATGTTTTAGCGGGCTTTGCTAGGCGGTTACTCTTCTTGTGTTATGTAGTTCGTTGTCTATTTTAGTAAAGATGACGTATATTCATACTCTTTGGTGTTCAAAGTTGATTTATTTTGTTTCTTCTTTTTAGGCAAGCATTTTACTCATATACCACGCGATTGTTTTTTTTAAATCAAATAGCGACAATTGTCTTAATTTGACCGCCTCACTTTATGTATAACATCATTGCTCATTTAGAATTTAATTGTGAATGATGAAGAATTTAATCTACGCCCTATAGTGCCAAAGCCGATCTAACTAATGAATCCAATCAATATGTAGCGCTGCTTGTTATATAAAAGTATATAAAGTGTTACTTAGGAGACAGTGCGCAAATTTTACGTACAGAAAGGTTTAAAAAAATTAAAAGACACGTGTTTTTCGTTTTACATATTTCGAACAAAAATATACAAAAATCATTGTATGAAAATCACACTAAAACCAGTATCATGGTCACTCTACGTAGTTACGATTGATACAAATCCATAGACGAGATTCATAACAGTGACATATTCGACACCTCCTGTGAACAACAACGTAATTTGAGATACATGACTTGAGATACAAAATGACTTTAGTTCATATTATTCCTTATCATAATTTTATTTACTCTTAATTTTCTGTCCAAGCAGTCTCCAATTACAATAGAACTGAATTTAGCATTAGTCAAAAAAACCTAACTATAGGTAAAACGTATTTTTCTTTCTCTTTGAACTGCTGCTGTACTGATTAGTTGCTAAAATTGAGTTACATTGTTGTTCAAAGGAGGTGTCGATGTATTTTCTATTCGGTAGTATTATTTAATACAAACAAAACCATTTTTGACGTGACTGACTACCTTTGACATTACGATTCTATGACAAAATCCTGAACAGAATTATTATCTCTACAAGGGATCGCAGCGATCGTCTTTTATTTCCTCTGAGGTTTACTGGAAAACAGGCTAAAAACAGCAATGAAGTGCATTATTCTGCACTCTTTTTACTTATGACGTTAAAGGTTTGCTAGAACGAGACAACTGTACAGTGTCCGTTTCCCATTTGTGCAGGTCGTCAAAAGGTACAATTTTGTAAGGGATTTCTGAATATCACTAATATTTATCGATTAAATTAAACGAACCCTTTATCTTTTTTTATTTTTATATATTAATGAACCATAAGTATTTTACCAGTATGTCATGTCATCGTAAAAAATATACATATCAAAATATTTTTATTTTCTTACAGGTAGGAATACGGTAACAATACCAAACACAGACGTAAATTACTTGTATGCGAGAAATTAATATTTTTGCGATTGATCAGACCATCAAATAACTACGCAGTTAGTTGTTCCGTAAATCAAATACACCAAAATATCTGGGCCGGCCATCTTGATTCAATTCAGTATTAGAGGCAGTTACATACAATAGTGTTGACATTTTCTTCTGATAAATTCAAGGTGGGTACAGCATCTTCAGTCGCCTCTATTTAGTATTACCATTAGGCACAAATGAATTTTTAGTGAAATGCTTGGAAGAAATGCGACTGCGTTTTGTAGGAGTCCAGCTTGGTCTATTGATGATTTTATTTCATTTATTTTTAATTCCTTCATCTTCAGGAAATCTACAATATCATAAATTAAAAATAACCATATAAATAAATAAAAATACACATGAAATCTTAAGAACTAAGTGACATGTTGTAAAGGTGCAGCAAATATAAACACGACTGTGCCGTCTTATATAAAAAAGTTACCAAGAATTCTAATGATACCCCATACATCCAAATCTGTACAAGCATTTAGAAGTTATGGTGAAATAAAGAAACTCACATATATACATACTTACCTGGGCTGATTGATAACTGGCCGAAACGACGAACTTAAAAAAATGATACGCAAAAAAAAATATTACATTATATTTTGGCATCTTTTTGAAAATAGAACGCCAAATTTGAATTTAATCGAACTGGTGGAATTTGTTTGATAGGACGTAGAACTTTCTCTGTCGTAAATTTTCTTAACAATGGAAAGAAACGAAATTCGTGCGGTGATAAAGTTTTACGTTTTAAAACAGAAAACAGCAACCCAGATTAAAACCAAGCTAGACAGTGTTTTAGGTAATTCTGCTCCTGCATTGAGTACAATTCACACCTGGGTAACTGATTTTAAACGTGGAAGACAGAGCTGCGAAGACGCCCACAGGTCTGGCCGTCCAAATGAAGTCACGAATCCGGACATGATCAAAAAAATTCACAAAATTGTATTGAATGATCGGCGCTTGAAGTTGCGAGAGATAGCAGAGATGGTGAGCATTTCATCTGAACGTGTTTTTAATATTTTGCACCAACATTTGGGAATGAAAAAGCTTTGCGCGCGATGGGTGCCGCGTTTGCTCACTGTTGACCAAAAGCAACGTCGAGTGGACGATTCATCAGAGTGTTTGGCGCTGTTTAACCGAGATCCTAACGAGTTTTCGCGGCGTTATGTAACAGTCGATGAAACCTGGATACATCATTATACTCCCGAGACAAAAGAACAACCTAAGCAGTGGACTGAGAGCGGAAGACCTGCGCCGAAGAAAGCAAAAACGGTTTTGTCGGCCGGCAAAGTGATGGCGACTGTTTTTTGGCTATGAAATCCGACTGATAAATTTTTATTTTTCTGATCGATTTACAGCCCGGTACGATACAAGCCATTTTGTATTTATTCTCGGCTAACCATCTCACACTTTTACTCAACGTTTTTATTCATTTAACATACAGAAAATTATAAAAAGTTTACATAACCACATCAAACAAGCGTCAACAAATTGACGACGCCTATCGCAACGATATATTGCAAATACCTTTTAAAACTGATAGGATATAAGAACACCAAATAACACCATTTTGACATAGGAAATTTGAAGTTTTCGTGTTTTATCTTCATTTATTGTAAGTAATGATATTAAAATGTAATTCTCTTCTTATAAATACTTGCTTGATAATATGTCCTATTTATGCATGCATTCATTATTTACCTACCTGACTATCATTCAAAATTATTTCGTTTTTCTTTTGTCATTAAATGTTTTTAGTTTCCCTACCTTTTAAATTCGACACTGGCACAAAGTTAACTAGTGCCACGAACAAAAAAATAATAAAAATAAATAAATTTCAGAATAAACAAAACTGACAATTATGTTTCTGTTTCGCTCACACTTAGGTGATGCTAAAGAACAAATATGAGTAAAAAATGAATGAGATTAAAAGTAGTCCTCCTTCCATGCCTTTCCTTGGTCCATGTTCCTTGTTCCTAGGTTTACGTGCTCAACTGTCATTTTTGACTTTGGAACTTTTTGCGAGTAGTTTTTACAACTTGTTGTAATTATTGTAATTTATTCGCGATGTTTTTACTTTGTGTGTAAATATTGGTAGTTTAATTTGTTTATCATTAAGGTGTGTATATAATAATTATATGTTTGTGTGCATTTTAGTGTTCTGAACTTAGTGACATTCCTATATTCCATCTTTTCCAAATTTCCACATCTATGCTTTGTGTGTAAATTCCTTCCCTCCTGGTTCTGGGATTCCACTTCATCAGTGTTCCCTTTGGTTGTCTCCCCCTTTTTTTGTTGTGATCTTCTCCGGGTCATTTCTTTTCTTTTTTTCCCTGGAGGTTTGACTTGGTTTTTTCTGGGGCACTGGTGGTTTTTAATTTTAGGGCCAGTGAGTTATTTGTGCGGGTGTCATGTGTTCAACGGTTTCATCGATAGTGATGGGGTTGTATATCGGTAAATTTTGTTATCGATATAATTTTATTTGTTCGAGGTTTGACTCTGAATTTTTTTCCTTTTGTCTTAGGGTTGTCTACCTTGTTTTAGGGTTGCTACCTCGAAGTTTTTTTCGAGTTGGACAATTTTTTTTTCTGGTAAAAGGATGTCTGCAGCATTACTGCTTGCATTTTTTACAAACTTTTTTGATTATGTTCTATTTTCGGCTGGCTGGTTTTTGGTTATTGTCACCTTTATTCAAATTTAAATTTTTAATCGTTGACAATTCGCGTGTTGTTTTTATTTTCATTTCTGATATTATGTTTGTTTTTGTTTGTTTGTTCTTGTTCATACACACACACACACACACACACCCACCACAAATACATATTACACATTCTCACGGCACCCCACTAAACTATACATCACACTACATAAAGTACCCTTCATAGTATTTAGTTGTAGTATAAATCCAAGTCTTGATATGCTATTTCATTATGTCATTATTGTTTTTCTTACTTTTTAACTTTTTTGTTTGTATAATTATTAATTTGTTCAACAATATCTTTATATTTAAACTTATGGAAGAGCGGTGACTCCTGGCATAGGCTTTGTTAAGCTTAAAAGGAGCCACCATGTACTATGTGTGAACAAAATAAAGATTATTATTGTGTTTTTATGCCCTTGACATCTCAGCATCTAACTAAAGAGCTATTTTATGTAATTCACTGGTCTAAACCAAGTGAATCACATTTGAATTTATCTGTTGTATTGTATTATTATCTGACTACTTATATAGGACAGATATTCATGGGAATACCTAGATTTCTTGAATCACAGGCTATTTCAACATGCATCAATTTTGTAAATGACTTACTATTATTTGACAAAAAAAGAAACATGTGGAGTTTCCTCGGTGAGTTCTTCTCCACCGAGTCCGCACATTGTGTACTGTACTCACCCAAAAAAAAAATGTAATGACGAAACTAAACCGAATGTTAATAAACTATTTAGTTCAGAAAATAAATGTTTGATTGATTGTGAATTTACACAAGAATAAGGAAGGTACTTAATTTGAATATTATGCGTTTGCGTCACACGTGCGTTTTACAAGTCAAATAAGTAGAAGTAAATATTAGCGGAACCATTTGACATCGCACACCAATCTTCATGCTTACATTACTTATAAGCATGTTTGTCAATTTTATTTTTAGCATGTAGTACGTTGGCCCGTCTAAGACCGATATCATCAAAATTTCTGGTGGTTTTCTTCGTGATATTTGGAAAGAACACGCTCTCGTGATCTCAAAAAGATGAGTCTTAGAGGGCGCAATCCACCGCAGCAGTTTTTATGGAGGAGTGAAAATCGCCAAAAATGCTCGTAAAATTATAATTTAAGTCTGGTGAACGATTTTGCTATTAACATGTAACCCTCGATGGACTGAGTATCGTGTGCCTATATTGTTAAGACGCAAAAAAGTGGCCGAGGAAACTTTTAAGACCGCCCAAACTTAGCGATTTTTCCTCTTTAAATGCCGGCGAATTAATGCCCGACTCCAGCTCGTTCATTGATCTGAATAGCGGAAGGGTTTTGGAAATTATTTTTAGGAATTCTGCTGGTACAACCTCCCGCATCTCAGATTGGTGCTGGTGCTGAAGTCGGGTAGCATTTCCATATACGCTTCGTCGCATGCCAATTTTTAATCAGTCCACAATTTGACGGTTTGACATCGTAAGATTATAAACTAACGAGAAATAATACGTTAAATTGTAAATGGTTGGTTTCAGTTCACGATTTTCCGTAATTTTATAATATCGCGAGTAAGATTATAAACTAACGGCGTTCACAATCTTACGGTGACATATACAAACCACATACCGTTCAATAATAAAATAGTGTTTTTAATTTTTAGATGATAATTGTAGCAAAGCCTCGTCCGTCTCCAGTTGCGACTTGCGATGAACAAAGATTGCAACAGCAGCCTCTCGGGCAAATTGCATTATTATTTCGCTTGTTTTCTGCTTAGGGCTTTATAGTTCGGCGCTAGTTAATAAATAATAACGGTAGAACTATACTGTTCTAAGAGCGTCGGTGGCTTAGTGGCCGGGCCGCTGTCTTCTGCCCGGGAGACGCGGGTTTCATCCCCACCACGTACCAATTTTTTGTCGAATTTCGAATTTATATTTATGTATGTTTATTCGACGCTCTTACGGTGAAGGAAAACATCGTGATGAATCCTGCACACTCCTGCGAAGAAATTCAAAGGTTGTGTGTAAGTCGACCAACCCGCACTGGGCCAGCGTGGCCTGATTCAGGGTGGGCTTGAGTCCCTCGTTGGGGACTACAGCGTGTAATAGGTATATGAGCTGTTGATGGTGATGATGGCGTTAAATAATGACTGATTTTCTTCTTAGCGCAAAATGTTGATTCCATGCCTCTATTTGCCTCACTTTTCCAGCTTGCCTGCGTTTTCACTGCTTAGCTCTAACCAGCAGTCAGCAAGCACTCATTAAAAACGAGGTGGATCAGTTAGGCAACCTGTGATTGGTTGTTTTGTGGTTTGCAAAATGGAGGTCTTGTTATTGAAGTATCTAGACGAAACACTAGATTACGGGAACTGAACATGTGTTAGATTCAGACTGTTGCCTTTGTAGAATAGAACTATAAGACGGTTTTTGATTTGACTTGCAAATTCAACATTTTGGTAATTCAACATTTTGGAATTCAACATTTCGCAAACTCAACATTATGGTCCGGAACAGACACATTTTATTTTTGAATATTAAGTTCAAAAAAGAGACATTATTGGAAGTCTATAGTTCTTTAAATTAACCATTATCATATTGTGTGGTTTGTAAAATATACGATCGATCACAAAATAACTCTAGACACTATCACAGTTATCAAAACCGGACCAAGTTTTTAACGTGTCTTCCAACGCACGGAATAATTTAACTTTTAGGCCAATCAGATGATTTAGCCTGCAAAGTCCCAACGAAACTGGGGATAGTCTCACAAAAAGGCCGAGTTATGCCAAAACTTAGCAACTCAACGCGCTTTAGTTGAAAGCTCAACCGCCGCATTACTTAAATAACGTTCATATTAATGGAGACTGTTTCAATCTTTATCTCACGTATCTAAATTCACGATCTGAGAGGAAAATGGCAAATCTCAGGCAATTCTACTGTAGCCGAGGTGAGGTCGTGGTTTGAGTCTTTCCGGACTTGCAAGCTGGAGGTCATCTTATAAGGCGAAAGACATTAAAATCGTAATCGTATTAATAATACATTGCTGCTCGTTAAAGTTTATATGCAAAATAAGTAGTTCTGTGTTCAGAATATGTAATTTTACGCAAAAAAATGTTATAAACCGAAAAAGCTATTATAAACTAGCTGACTCGGCAGACGTTGTCCTGCCATTTTTCCCAACATCTACCCTACACCTACCCTGCGCAATTTTCTTATTTTTTTATGTAAGAACCATCTACGAAGTATTAGAAAACATTAAAAAAAAAGATGAATGAAATCGGTAAAGCCGTTCTCAAGTTATAGCGTGACCAGGAGAAATAGGGGTTCATTTATATATAGTACTATAGGTATCTAGATAAATATTATTATTTATTTAATATTGCCACATTTAGTAATCAGATGTTACAAAAAATATCCAGTAGTAGTACATGTACCCTCCAAGAGCACTGCAACATGTCTTAAAATTGCATTAAAATTGAGTATTGAGCTTAACAAGAGAGTATTGCTAACATGAAATACATTTCGTTCACAAACAAATAAAGAAATGGTAGAATATGATTCAAACTCGTGGACTGAAATTGAATGAATGGAAAGAATCGTGTCACAGACACAGAGAAATATTCTCTGTGGTCACAGATAATAATAATGGTAACAATGTACTTAGATAAATGAAAGGCTCGCGCGGCGCTCGCCTAGATACCGCGCTATCTACTCCGTGAATGCGGCAACTCAATACAATGTCAAAGTGTGTTTATGATAATTTGGAAGGATGCAAGCGTGCGTGCAGTTACCCGAATGAAGGGAAATTATTTTATGCAATGGGTTAGTAAATAAATAATTGGCTGTATAATGTAGAAAGTAACTGAAAATGTAGCAAAATTTAGCTTGGGTTGTTGCCGCATTTTCAACTACGCCGGCGGTATCTAGGCGAGCGCCCCGCGAGCCTCCATTTATCTAATATATATGTAAATATTTTTTATTTTTTTAAATCAATTTATTCACATGAAAAATAAATAATTTGGTCCGTTTTACTGCATCTTGTATTTGTAGACAAGCGCTAGTAAAAACACTTTAAACGTTTAGCAAACATTTTGCGACACATTATATACTTACGTGAGAAGTACATCAGTAAGTGCCAGTTAAGTGCCCATAGATAATACTGTTATTTACAATAATAGCCATTCTCTTGTAAAACACGGTTATTGCATAAAAATAACTATGCATCTTGCCACATCGTTTTATGCATATTCTAACAATAACAATTATGTACAGTCATAGCAGCTCAAGCTGCAATTTTTCGTAAAAATATTAATTTTTCGATAGATAGATAAATCGTTTATTTGTAAATGCAATACACAGTTTTTGCACATGCTATAAACATTAAATATAACATAAGACTTAAGCGAGTGTACCACATCCACAAAACGGCCCTAACTCAGCATGTTGCAGCGACACGGTTAGCACAGTGCCACTGCGCTGTTATTCTGTTACACATCTCTTTTGAATGAAAAAAAAAAAGAACAGAAATAAGTGTGAATTGGGCCCTTATTGATTCATGGAAACTTTTCCGTCCTAAAAAAGACCGTCCAAGTTAATTACTGTTTGTTTCTTACTGTTACATAAAGATCATGCTCTTAAAGCAGAACTTTATTTAGCTCCCAAGGCTCTGTTTCACGAAGCAACAATTTACTAGTAACAAAGTTACAGTTTGATATTCATTGCGTAGCCAATTAGCCTAAACTGTAAATTCTTATCGTTTTATGTGGTTTTATATCATTATTAACGCAATGGTACGTCGAATTGTATTTGTAACTTGATAGCTTCGTGAAACGGGCCCCAAGAAGCACACGCAAAATCTATGTTCGGGAACATTGTTGAGTTTGCTTGATGACAGTTATTATTGGGTTTTAACTTCTGTAATAAAGTTAGTGATATTACGAGTAAACCGGATCTCTAATACCGTAAGAGATAAGTGGTTAATATTTTCTCGGATTATTTGTACAAAGCCTACTTTCAAAAGACACCTAGTTAAAGTTTATGCTGTATTCTGCTAGTCTAGAGATGGGCGAATCGGTAAGGTTATACGAATAACTTTAATTCGAAATATTAATTACTAAATGTCCATTGTCCACATTCGTTATTTGCGATTTTCCTGCGTGCCAATCGATTGTATATCAAACAACATATAATCAGTTCTGTCTGGATATTAGCCGTAAAAGCCGATCAGACAGACAAACTTTCACATTTTATAGTATTAGTAATGACGGTTTATATTTAGTTTCTCTTTTTTTTTATCTTTGGTTAATAAAGAACATTTGTATTGTATTTATTTCCGAACTATTTGGACCGGCGGCACTCTGCTGTGTAGTTCACAGTTAAGAAGATTTTCCAGTGAATGTCGTATGATCTAGGCTATACAAAGATAATACTCTAGGCTGAGATGAGACTGACTGTCGTTCTAAAGAAACCGCGCAAAATAGCGTTTGAGAAAATGTTTAGGAACAACATCGCAGAAGAACTAAAAAACTGGGAATAATTGCATCTGGCCCTTAGATAAACGAAAGGCTCGCGCGCCGCTCGCCTAGATACCGCCGGCGTAGTTGTAAAATGCGGCAACAAATACTACGCCGAATTCGGCGTACCCAAGCTAAATTTTGCAAAATTTTCAGTTACTTTGTACATTATACAACTAATTATTTATTTACTAACCTATTGCATAAAACAATTTCCCTTCATTCGGGTAACAATTAAGCAGCTTGCAGCACAATTCTTCACGCACGCTTGCATCCGTCCAAATTATCATAAGCACACTTTGACATTGTATTGAGTTGCCGCATTCACGGAGCTGTTGTTTTTGGATAGCGCGGTATCTAGGCGAGCGCCGCGCGAGCCTTTCATTTATCTAAAATCTGGCCATTGTTAAGAATAGTGAAGTAAACACATGGCTAAAACTGATGGACAGGACTCGAATGGGGAACGATCTAATGGCAAAAACTGATGGACGGATCGAAACTCGAGTGGGGAAAAATGCGAATGTAAAGTTTGCTACGCGGAACTAAAAGGTTTGGGGAAACGATCTAACTTACTACTTGACACTGGCACAAAGCTCAACTAGTGCCATAACAAAAAAAAACGATCTAACTTCGCACGAAAAGACATCGATGACAGTAGCTGTTGACTATATTTTTTTTATTCTGCACATATTATGACCCAAAGAAAATGAAGGCTTATGAAAGTCTCATCATTCGAATAATACGACAGTTTCTTTATAGAAACAGTCATCTAGCTCTAAGATGAGCGTACTATTACAAAATGCCTAGGAATAACAGCACTATCAAACACGTACAATTTGCAATTTCTCAACGTTCCTTGAGGCAAAGGTGAAAAGTTCACAACTGGTCCTGTAATATTGCTGGTTGCATTGCAAAACGTTACGGTCGTACGTTAGCTTACCAAATATGGACTAAGGATATTTTTTTTGTGCAAAGGACTTTGCTAACCGAAGTAACCCCTTTTTCCACTACAAGCAATTGAACCGACCAACTAGTTGTGCAGAATGGAACTTGATAAAGCCATATGTATCAATGAGGAATTACTTTTTAATTTTACACTGGCATTTGACCCACTACTTCGCTCGCGTAGTTCCTCAGAGGTAATTTATGCTTGCATCCCTAATTAAAAATAACCAAATTTTTAGTTTCTAGAAGAAGAAAAAGTTTCTAGACCCAGTGGTTTTGGCTTTGCACTGATCAGTCAGTTTCTCCTTTTATATCAGACTGATTATAATATAATATAAATAAATAAATATGTGGGAAAATCTTCCCATACGGCCATCTGATCCCAAACTAAGCAGAGCTTGTACTATGGGTACCAGACAGCTGATATACAATACATAAATAGATAAAAACATACTTATATAGATAAACAACAACCAGACACAAGGCAAACACAAGTGCTCATCACACGAATGTTTGCCCTGGGCGGGATTCAAACCCGCGACCCTGTGCCTCGGAGGCAGATACACTATCACCTAAGCTACGTAGGCGTCAAATATATAGATCAAGATACGAGTAGTCTCGTCTTGAGTAATATTAATCTTTAAATAATTGCTCTAAGTTTAAACTTGTTTTATTTTTCTTGTTTCCAGCAATAACTGGCAGCACTGACGGCATTGGAAAGCAATATGCGCATGAGTTGGCGCGGCGTGGACTCAACGTGGCCCTCATTAGCCGGAACCCTGACAAGCTGAGAGCCACTGCTGCAGAGATCGGTAAGAAATTCAACTATCATCGGTGAGAAAGGATTTTTGAATTAGCCCAAATATGAAGCTTCTCCATTGACTTCTTCTTCTTCATCGTGTGGGTTGTAAGCTCGACAACCGACCTCACAAACCCATTGAGTGGAAAATACCTATATGAGATTCTCGCTCTAATTTAGGTTATGTTGGGTTTGATTAGTTAAGTTTGAACCCCTGGAGAGAAAACTATCTTCTTCTTCATCATGTGGGTCGTAAGGTCGACAACCGACCTCAATCGGTGTCAGTGTTAACTTCTGACATGGTTTCTTGAAGATTATTTCCGTAGGTATACGGTCCTACCCAGGGTCTGCCCAACCCACCAAGGTTTACTCAGTCGTTTAGACCGTCCGTTGATCTGTCGGTGGTCTAGTGGTTAGGGCCACTGCCTTCCGTCCAAGGGACGCGGGTTCGATCCCCACCATGTACCAATGCGTTTTCGTATTTCGAAGTCATATGTACGTTTACTCGACATATGACTTTATTATGACTCTTACGGCGAAGGAAAACATCGTGATGAAACCTGCACACTCCTGCGAAGAATTTCAAAGGTTGTGTGTGAAGTCGACCTGTCCGCACTGGGTCACTCCGTTCAGTCTGGAATCTATCCAAAGTGGATTAGGGGCGTGGTCGACTAAGGCCTAATCGCCCTAATTTAGGGTAGGCTCGAGCCAGCAGTGTACAGCAGTGGACTGTAGGCTGATTGATTGAATCCGGGGATTGTCTCACAAAGTGATTTTCGTCAAACCACAGTGTGTTCAGCGGGATTCGAACTAAGGACTTCTTTAATGAGAATCGATCGTTGTATCCGCTCTAAGCTATTGGTGTTGATTTCTTTTGTAATGATCCCCTACCAAATGATGTTTTCATCACAGATATTTTAATTTAGTTTAAATTATCTTATAGGTAGTTTCCACTAAGTAGTTAACTTAGAGCTGTCCTTACTAGTAGACTGGATAATTTTTCCCGTTTGTTTAATTGACCGGACCAGCAAGATTTGTTGTCTCACTTCAACGGTTATGTACACTTCTTATGACAGACGAGTCTAACAATATTATTATACCATAACTAAATAAAACTTGTTGAGAGCGTCGGTGGTCTAGTAGTTAGAGCCGCTGCCTCCCATCCGGGAGACGCGGGTTCGATCCCCACCACCACGTAGCAATGTGTTTTCGTATTTCGAATTCATATGTACGTTTATTCGATGGTGAAGGAAAACATCGTGATGAAACCTGCACATCCTGCGATGAAATTCAAAGGTTGTGTGTGAAGTCGACCAACCCGCACTGGGCCAGCGTAGTCAACTAAGGCCTAATCACTCAAAATCAGGGTAGGCTCGAGCCCCTCGGTGGGGACGTATATGAGCTGTTGATGAAATAAAACTTGTCAGATTTATGTATAGGTAGGTACATAGAACAGCTAAGTTCACACGATTAGTGTGCTTAGTACACATCGTGAGGTTCTTCCTACCACAATCATGTAAATACACCACAGAGTCATTAAATAGTGGTTGGTACGATAGTTATTTGTGTAATGTTATTACTGTAGGTACGTACTGTCTGTAACTGGCAAAATTAATCATTTTCCGGCATAAACTGAATTAAAACGTGCAAAATCTTATTATCTTATCTTATTTTTAACTCTTCTCGGGCAACAGATTTTCAAGTTTTTCTAAATAAATGTGTCCAAAAAGTAAAATGTTTTGCGTCCCGGAATGGCACGTTAATGAGGAGCTGCATTGTAGACAATGAATGAATGAATCTACTTACCCCGGAACCAAACTAAAGACACTTGTATTATGAAGTGTTTTCGTGTATCCCTATCGGGATTTGAACATGGTACCTCTAGACTGCGAACCAAACACTAACCGCTAAACCTCGGACGGAGCCCAAAATCTGTCGGTGTGTGAGAGCTGTCTCACTGTCGGGCTCTCATCCTTAATTTAAGTTCGTCTGTCCGTTTCACCTTTTGAAGATTTAAAAGGGACAGGGGATGGCCACCCTAATATTAGAACAGTCAAACATCGAATTTGAACGGACGGACGCGTCGATTGCACAATTTTAGAGATAACGTAAACATCTGACTTAAAAATATTTAAATTTGACAGCTACGCTCTTATTTTAGGTTATCATTCATTCACTCATCTGAATTCATCTCCTCTCATTCATTGGTCATAAAATCATTTATATTTTGATGTTACACTACCTTCATTTATTAGTTACAAAAATATTAATAGAATCATCAGATTTGATTGTTTAGTAGATAGTTAATATAATACGTATACCAATAATAGTGTCTTGCTACCTTAATAGTTACCTACTTAGCCTATTTACTACGAAAAATAAGTGTGCCCAGCGGCCGTGTTAGTTTTAAATTTCAGTTTAGTGCTGTGTTTCTCAGTAAGTGAATTTTAATTATTTTTGAGAAATAAAGATCTTAAACCATAAACATAAAAACGAAAAGGGTAACTCGATTTTAAAATTAGGATTAGATCACAACTGTGAGAATCGGTACCAATGAGAAGGGAATTAGGAACTTCCCGCTGTCCACATTATTGGACAAATAAAAACTATTAAAAAAAAAACAAAAACCTCCTTCATAAGTAAAACACATTTGTTTGCACTAAAAAGTAACAAATAATATTAATAACTATTTATGTATGCAAGATTGACATTAATAAAAATGGTCAATAGAATACAATTCAATCACTTTTACTTTTTAATATTTACGTAAAATAAACAACACTTTTTGTAGTCGGTGCCAGCCACGAATCGCAGGCATTCACAGTTTGTTCTATTATTTATAAACTTTCTTCATCTTAATTTTTATAAACCGCTCTAAAGTAAATAAACTTAAAAAAAAACAAAAACAGGCGCACGTTCTCGATGTTGTTCCCGCCCGAACGGGTCAGGGCAGGCGTCGTCGACGGTTGTTTTCGAAATTCATTTCTTTTTGTGTGCATATTCTTTGAAATTAGCTTTGATGATTTAAGTTTGTGTAAAATATTTTGTTAGGTTCGGTTGAGTTATTTCTTAGGTACTTGTTATATAATTTCGTTCATGTTTTTATGTACAATAATTTCATGACCTTGTTAATAATTTTGTGTAAAGCGCTACAAAGTTTTTTTTTAGTTTGTTTCTGATTTGGATGACATTAACTATAAAGAGCGCTGATTTTTATTTAATTTCTTCTTAGCTTTGGCTGGACCAACCAATATAAAAAGAGTTAATAAATTAAATTGTAAATATTAAATAGGATTGTATTATAATAGCATAGCTTTTTTAGGTATAATATATCTTAGTAAAAAACGCTCTACAATGCTACTATGTTTAGGTTTTTTCTTGGCTGGCACCGACTACAAAAAGTGTTGTTTATTTTACGTAAATATTAAAAAGTAAAAGTGATTGAATTGTATTCTATTGACCATTTTTATTAATGTCAATCTTGCATACATAAATAGTTATTAATATTATTTGTTACTTTTTAGTGCAAACAAATGTGTTTTACTTTTGAAGGAGGTTTTTGATTTTTTTTAAATAGTTTTTATTTTATTCTTTTTAGTGGGTACTGCAGCACGTTTGCAAACTTTTTGGATTATTTACGATTATCTTGTAGTGTAAGGTATCGTTGGATAGGTCTTTTAAAAATAATCGGGGTTTGCTGGAACCATTTTTCGATGTTAGCGTAAGTTTTAGAAATATTTCGTTTTAAAGTGCTTATTTTTGTTAGTCAAATTCCCCCCCCTCCCTACCAGCGAAACCGTTATAATTAGAATTTAAAAGGAAAACTATCAACATCAAGTAGGCTTTACAGTAAAGTTTATCTAATAATAGACCAACTTATAAAATGTACTTGTACAAATATCATAGAAAAATATTATTTTGGTGGACGTTAACTGTCTTAAACAGTACATAAATTAGTATGGGACAACTACGGAACCCTACACTTTGCGTGGCTCGACACGTGCTTGGCCAGTTATTTTATTACAGGACGAACCGCAGGACCTTCAATGGCTTCAATTTAATGTTTTCATTCCTTGAAAAAAATAAAGTGAATTAAATATACATAGTGAATAAACCGTTTACAAATATAAGACATCATTTCCCAGTTAAGAAGTGACAATAATAAAACCTAAACGTGTACACGTGTTTGTTCGTTAAACGTTAATTTTATGATGTTTGTTGTAACGATTGTTCCAACCTAAAGGCTTGGGTAACAACTCATCAAACAGTCTCAGTAACCACGTGGTATTAAGTTTGATCTGGGTTAAAACTCCGGTGGGGGCACTATAGAGCTAAAATATATTTGATAGACTTACACCAGTTTGGCAGTCTGAATCAACTGTATTTTTGAATAATAAAGCTGTTTCTGATTTCGAAATATTTTTTTAATTACTACTCATATGTTAAAAACAAAGATCAAATCAATATAATCATAAAGTGCACAGTTCCGTAGTTGCCGTATATAACACTTCACGTTCATCCAAATCATGATATTTGTACCGAATTTTTTACTAATACAAACAATTACATTTCGTAAGTTGGCCTATCACTCATTAACCTGTAATAATTAAGTGATTCAGGCAGCAATGTCTTAACAAAACTAGAGAAAGTCTCACAAGAACAGTCTCCACCGGGATTCGAACTCGGAACCTCCGTGAAAAGAGTCAAACACTAGACCGCTCGGCCAGAGAGGCTATACTGTTTGTATTTTTTTTTTATTATTTATTACAATACAACAACGGTATCGCGATGCATGTTGCTATTACCAGTTGAGGAGTTTCCGCTTTTATTTACTATTTCATCATCAGATTTTAACAAAATTGGTATGGATCTATCCCTAAAGCACGTTCTATCGAATGAAAAAAGAATCATCAAAATCGGTTGAAAACTGACTGAGATATGACTAAAAGAATAGACGAATAACGACGCGAATGCTACATTCCGTTGAGGAATTTCCAAGTTTTACCTCATGTTCCACCATCAGATCTTGACGAAATTAATATGGGACCACCTCGAAAGTAAATCCTATCGAATGAAAAAAGAATTATTAAAATCGGTTAACAATTGGCGGAGATATCTAATAACATACATTAAAAAAAATACAGACGAATTGAGAACCTCCTCCTTTTTTGAAGTCGGTTAGTAACGTGAGCAACTGGCATAGACGGTATATAAAAGGTGTCTTATTACGCGCATAGCAACTGCATTTTTTTACATGACCTTCGCCTTGCGTTTGCCGACCTCCACATCATGTCCGTGGTTCACTCTCATGAGAGTCTCAACAATATTTCAAATCGTATCATTACGAGTGTACTTACTGTTGCAAATTTGCGCCTTTTTCATTGATGTTTTGGTAATTTACTTAACATTGACCTAAATGGTGATTGCTTGGTTTATGGAAAGGTTGTTGGATCATTTTGGAAATATTTCGTAAATTATAATTTATGTCAGTTAGTGTTATTATGACTTTTAAGTGAACAGTTCTTTTATTCTTCATTTTTAGGGTTCCGTAGTCAAAAAGAAACCCTTATAGTTTCGCCATGTCCGATGTCCGTCTGTCCGCCTGTCTTAGCTGAGACTCTTAGTACTAGAAGGCTGTAAATTGGCATGGATATACATATTAATCATGCCGACAAAGCTGAAAAATAAAATCTTAAAATATATTTTGTGCTACAAATATCATAGAAAAATATTTTGATGAATGTTATCTGTCTTAAACAGGTACCTAAGTAGTATTGGACAACTACGGAACCCTACACTTTGCGTGGCCCGACACGTGCTTAGCCGTTTTTATTATATTAGATTCTTAAAGCTTTGAAACTAAAAAAAAAAATATTACTTATAGTCAACAACAAGAAAAGCTAGTGAATTTTCAATGTTCGTAAAATGTTTGTATTCGTTTTTTTTAAAACAAGCTTTTGTTAACAAGTCACACTCGGTGGGGTTACGTTTAGATGAGATGATAACATCTTCATTAGGCCACCTTAGGCTCCATCATCAGATCAGTTCGACGGTACAATATTATTGCATTGTTGCACACAGCAGTTTCATAAGTGTGTGCCCGGCCTATTGGTCGAAAAATAAGGTACGTTATAAGTTTTATAAAATCTGACCTACACCAAAATCTAGTAAACACTGGTTATGCAAGAACCAGCAGAAATGGTTACGACGAGCCTGCCGCGCCGCCCTGCCTTGATCTAGAAAGTTTGCGATAGGCCTCGTGTCGTTTACTGCCTACTTAGTTACCAATTCACAATGTCCCCAGTCTCAACCGCCACGTAACCACCTCCGTAGCCGAGTGGTATAACAGACTATACGACTATACGACTCTCATAACGCAGTATCCGAGTTGAAATCTTGATGGGAGTGTCCCACAAACAAAAGTCTATTAAATAATTATAAAGCAAAACATGAAAATTTTTGTCGATCTTGGACAGGACTCGAACCTGCATCTCCTTGGCTTGGTTAGTGCACTGTGAGCATTAAAGTAATAACCACTATTATTAAAAAAACAAAAACCCGACTGCACGGAAAATCGCCTACACTGCAGGTAAATCCACAGAGTCGGCGCTACACCTGGTGGTCTGTCGCATAGAAGAAGCCATCAAGGACAAGAGCATCTGTCTAGGCACCTTCATCGACATAGAGGGAGCATTCGACAGAACAAACTTCTCCAGCATTGGTGACGCGCTAGCCAGACACGGCGCCAACACCATAATCATCGACTGGATTAAAAACATGCTAAGCAAACGAACGGTAAGATTCGGCGAGGAGGATTCAGCAGCAGTCGTTGCCAGAGGCTGCCCACAGGGAGGGGTTCTTTCTCCCCTTCTGTGGAACCTTGTAATCAACGACCTCATAGCAAAGCTGAACGCGAATCACTTCTACACCATAGGGTACGCTGATGATCTTACCATACTCATAAGAGGCAACTCGGTGGGTCTGGTTTGTGACCTCACCCAGACGGCTCTTCGCATCGTGGAGAGATGGTGCACTGAGTACGACCTTTCAGTGAACCCCTCCAAAACGGAACTGGTGATGTTCACCCTAAAGCGAGCACTGGGCAACTATCGGCTGCCTAAGCTGTTCGGCACACAACTCCAACTCTCCTCTGAGGTAAAGTATCTAGGGGTAATTCTTGACAGCAAGTTAAATTGGAGTAACCACATTGATAAGAAGATAAACAGGGCCAGCGTTGCCTTTTGGCAGTGTCGCAGGATGATAGGTAAGCGATGGGGTCTATCGCCGAAGATCATTTTGTGGCTCTACAAAATGGTAATCAGGCCCATGCTCTGCTATGGTGCAGTAGTCTGGTGGACCAGATGCAAACTCACCACAGCCATAAACAAACTGCAGAAGTTTCAGAGACTTGCATGCATGGCGATCACCGGCTGCATGAGAACGACCCCCACTGCAGCCTTGGAGGCCATGTTGGGACTACCGCCTCTACACCTGTTCATAAAACAGGAGGCTGCAACGTCGGCGGTTCGACTCAGGTCTCTGAAACTTTGGCGGCAAAACACGGTTCCCCACACGAGCATTCTCGCAGCGGCCTTTGAGGATATTCCCATGCTGGAGGCGACGTGTGACAGGATACCCAAACAGTTTGTATTTGACAAAAAGTATAAAATACAGCTACACGAAGACAACTCGTACGAGGGCCTCAACGTGAGAGAACTCAGAGTCTTCACAGACGGCTCCAAGACGGGGACAGGTACGGGTTCTGGGGTCTTCTCGGAAGACCTTAATATAAGAACCTCATTGCCGCTGGGACGGTACAACACAGTCTTCCAGGCTGAATGTATGGCGATCGTTCTGGCGGCTACAGCTATTCTGTCAAGGGAGGTAATAGAATATCCTATTCGAATTCTCTCGGACAGCATGGCAGTTCTGCAAGCTCTGAACAGTAACGTCTTTACGTCGGGGCTAATCTACGAATGCCATCGTCGACTGACTGAGGTATGCAAGCACAACCACCTAACCTTACAGTGGATTAAAGGGCACAGCGGATCCAGAGGTAATGATGGGGCGGACGAGCTAGCCAGGAGGGGCTCGGACCAGGATGCTATTGGTCCTGAACCTATCGTGCCTATTCCAGCAGGTCAGTATCGCTCCATGCTCAGGGACCGCACTACTGAACAACATAAAACCCACTGGACCCAGTGCGGAGACTGTCGGCAGGCAAAGGAAGCCCTCCCGACGGTCAATCACCGGGTAACACGTACGCTGCTTCAACTCAAGAAGCCACAACTACGAATCGCAGCCAGTGCCATAACTGGTCACGGTTCTTTTAACAGGCATCTGTTTAATATAGGTGTCACGGACAGCCCTTTATGCAGAGGATGCATGGAGAAGGAAGAGACGGCCGCCCACGTGCTGTTGGAGTGTCGGGGCGTGTCAATGTACCGGGCAAGGTATCTCGGTTCGCCGGGGACGATCTCCGAGGTGCTGGGTAACATCGGTGGTATGCTGCAATTCCTCGAGGAGATCGGGTGGCTCGAGTAGTGAGCCACCCTACCCACACGCAAAATAGGCGCATCAGACGTCGGTTTGCGGAAACCAGCCCGCTATACCATACCATACCATACCATACCTGCACGGAAAATTTAAAACTTTTGGCGCCAAAAATAGGCCATCTTGGTTTTTTTATAAATTTGATGTACCCAGTGTCACTCTCACTAGTAAGACGAATCTTACGATACCTCTTTAGCTACAATCCATCAAGCCGTTTAGGCTGTAGAGTGTGCCAAAGAAATATACATACATACATACATACATACACTCGAAAAACATAACCCTCCTTCTAAAGCAGTCGGGTAAAAAGCAAAAGTTTATTTGTGAGACTTTCCTTAGTTTGGTTAGGACATTGCACGCTGAATCACCTGATTGTCTAAAAAGGAAGATGATTCCGTTCTTTAAGGCACCCCAGTTGGTCCCAACTACGGCAGTAGTGGTAATACGAGTAGTGTCAGTGGCCCGACACCAGGGTTGTTCGGCTGTTGAATTTACAACTTACAACATGAAGAAGAAAAATAAGTTTTTTTTTTATATATTTAATTTGGTTTGCCTTTAAGACATCCAAAATAAATATTACAATCATGCCTAAAGAATAATGAGTAATTAAATTTTAACTTAAATTGCTAAGTAGATGTTAGCTAAGAATGTGTCCATCAACACTTTTCTTATTGTTTTACGGGGAAGACACTTTGTTCGTGTGTTCTTTACGGGAAGCACTGACTGCACCACATTACACTAATGTTTACTAAACTACCTCAAAGGGTTTTGTCCTTTTCAGTCTTCTCACTATGTCCGTGGTGTCGAGGAGTTGGATAGCCTCAATGTTCACGTGATGATGAAGTCTTTGTTCGTGAGCTTCGGCATATTTTTTAATAACACTGTCAACTTTATTCTCTTTTAAATCTCGATGAAGGTCGTCATTAGAGAAGTAGTATCATATGAAGTTTGTCTCTTTTGACTGTTCCAGTTTTTGTTTTCACTGGCTCTATGACGATTTCCACTGGAGCCTGAAGATGACAGATTGTGTATATAAAGTTGTATTTTTTACAGAGAAGGAGCACAAAGTGAAGACGAAGATCATCATGGCCGACTTTAGCAAGGGTCCTGAAGTATATCCGCATATTGAGAACGAGTTAAAAGACATAGAGCTGGGAATATTCGGTGAGTCAAGCATGAGCAGCTCAATATCGGTCATAATATTAGATTGGGGAAAAACTCTTTTCGCAAATAGTATGTATGAACTGAATTATAATAAAATCTCTTTGGCTATACCATTTGTATCTGGCTGGTTTTGGTATTATTAAAAAGTTTATATTTTAAAAAAGATAATTCCAAATTCAAATTAGGAAAATGTGTGATTTTTATTTGTTTTTCTTACTGTTAAAATGAGTGAATCTAATGAAGAAATTCGATACATTTTAAAATTTTACTACAAAAAAGGTAAAATAGCAACGCAAGCCGCGAAAAAAATTTGTGATGTTTATGGACCTAGTGCAGTGTCTATGAGAGTAGCACAAATTTGGTTTAAGCGTTTTCAATCCGGAAGTTTTGATGTCAAAGATGCACCTCGCTCTGGGCGCCCTGTTACGGATAAAATGGATGCCATTTTTGAATAATATTTAAATCTACATGTTGAGCAAGATCGGCATATCAGTAGTTACGATGTAGCTGAAGAACTGAGAATTGACCACAAAACAGTTTTGGCGCATTTGAAAAAAGCTGGGTACACAAAAAAGCTCGATATTTGGGTGCCTCATGAGCTCACTGAAAGAAACCTAATGAACCGTTGTGATTCTTTATTACGACGTAATAAACCTGACCGACCTGTTTATACCATGTTTGACGCAAATAAACCATTCTATTCTATTCTAATGAAACCGAACCATAAAAAAAAACCTGATAACTGGTGATGAAAAGTGGATCACGTACGACAAGAACGTGCGAAAAAGGTCGTGGTCAAAGGCTGGTCAGGCTTCACAGACTGCCGAAACCCGGGTTATCTCGCAACAAGGTAATGCTGTGTGTCTGGTGAGATTGGAAGGGCATTATTCATTATGAGCTGTTACTGCCAGGCAGGACCATCGATTCCGGACTCTACTGCGAACAACTGATGAGATTTAGCAAGAAGTTGAAAGATAGCGGCCGGAATTAATCAACAGAAGGGGTGTGGTTTTTCGTCATGATAACGCTAGACCTCACACATCTTTAGCCACTCAGCAAAAATTAAGAGAGCTGTTTGGCTAGGAGGTGTTAATGCATCCGCCGTATAGTCCTGACCTTGCACCTTCAGATTTCTACTTGTTTCGGTCTCTTCAGAATTCTTTAGGCAGTGTCAGGTTAACATCACGAGAGGACTGCCAAAACCACTTGTCGCGGTTTTTTGATCAGAAGCTCCAGAATTTCTATAGCAATATGGGATCATGTCCCTACCTGCAAGATGGCAGAGAGTTATCGAACAAAATGGCACCTACATACTTTAGTTAAATGTAAATAAACTTTATAAAAAAATGTTTTGAATTTTCATATAAAATGCGAAGAAACTTTTTCCCCAACCTATTATGTAAGTTCTGGCGTGGGCTTACCCCACTCAAGACGAGCAGAGGACCCGATGAGGGTCTGGTAGGGCTGGTAGTGTCGTCTACAAAAATGGCGAGATGCCGTTGGTTGTAGACCATGTACGAACGATGGTGGTCGTTATTGATATGCTTAGGGGACCTCTGTTTTAGTATTTTAATATCAATGGGCTGAAGGTTGCTGAAAACCACTGGATGCTACCCAGCCTTAGATTGGGAGTTGAGGAGGTTCTTTTTCTTCATCAGTGGGCGTCTTTCAGCTGATATGATGATTCCTTATTATTCCTCTATTCCAGTGAACAACGTCGGCGTCCAATATGAGTACCCAATGCCTCTGTGCGACGTGAGCCCCGAGAAAGCGTGGGAGTTGATCCACGTGAACATAGGTGCGGTGACGAATCTAACGCGCGCCGCGCTCTTGAACATGCGCCCGCGCAAGAGGGGCGCCATCGTCAACATCTCTTCGGGGTCGGAACTGCAGCCGTTGCCGCTAATGACTATTTATGCCGCTACTAAGGTAGGATTAATTTGAATAAATTTAGGAACGACCATGCGAATAGCTACTAGTGCATTCAATGAAACGAACATAAATAACACCCTGACCATACATTAAGTCTACCTAGTTTGACCTCAATCTCACCAAGTAACTGTGTACTCATCTTTTGGAAGTGACGGTGATACTGATAAGGAATAGATTAGAAGTAGATAAAACACGTTTTCTCAGACGATGCCTATTCACTCTTGCCACCAAAGATGTCAGATTCCGGGAATACTGACGCAGGGAGAACCTTTTACCCACACCTTGATCTTCATCATCGGCTCATATACGTCCTCAGCTAGGGGCCCGAACTTACCCTAAATTAAGAAGATCAGGCCTTAGTCGACCACGCTGGCCCAGTGCGGGTAGTTCGACTTCACGCCTTTAAATTTCTTCGCAGGAATGTGCAGGTGTAATCACGGTGTTTTCCTTCCATTTAAGAACTTCGAATAACGTTCATATTAGAAACACTTAGGTTTTCGCCGACCTGGCCCGGTAGATATGTGTGTTATTAATAGGTTATTCACATTCAAATTAATTCAAATTTCGTACGAACTAATGTACGTGGTGGGTATTGAACCCGCGTCTCCCGGTCGAGAAACAGCGGCCCTAACCACTACACAACTGATGAACACATTTTTTTTTCTTCTATCTTATATATTATCTTAGACGTATTTCGCCAGTGTCGAGTGATATTTGTAGGCTTAAGATATATGTCCTTGGATGATTGTTCGGTGAATTGGGCTCAGTAATGTGATAGTACAATTACTAAAGCCACGACGAGGCCTCTTGGCATCATCATCTAAAAATGTCAGCAAAGTGTAAGCGATTCAATTGTTCTATTATAGTTTATAGTCCCGAAACATTCACTGGATAATACACTATCGAAATTATGCACTAAACACTTCAATAAACTAAAAAAAATAATTAATTCGTCCGCCATTGTCAGATGCTGACAAAAGACCTACCTTGTCTTCGATGATCACATTGAGCTTACATTATGTTATTTGGGTTTCAGGCGTACGTGCGCAGCTTCACACTGGCCGTCCGCCAAGAATACGCTTCAGAAGGTATCCACGTCCAGCACGTGGCTCCCCTCTTCGTGTCGACCAAGATCAACGCGTTCTCCGAGCGTCTCCTCGCCGGCAATCTCCTGGTTCCTGATGCTGCGACGTACGCGCGTCATGCTGTCGCCACGCTTGGCAGAGTGTCGCATACTTCAGGGTTCTGGCTTCATGGAATACAGGTACTTTATAGTAGACTGATATAAAATTACCAAAAGAACTCACTAGGAGTCCCTGTATTTCACAATTATTATTATACTTGTCAGCAAGAGTCTTGCCTGGAGTAAAATATATTTTATGATATGATTTGCTTAGTTAGAATTTTGTGAAGATAATTCTTAATATAACAACCACTCTTGACTTGAATCATTTTATTGGATTGATTTTGATTAATCACTTCGACAGATAAAATAAATAATTTGAACCTCATTTTTTAGACCTTCTTCATCACGCTGGCGCCAGAATGGTTCCGGATCAAGATTGGAGCTCACCTAAATCAACAATTCAGGCAGGAGTATTTGGACAATGCTAAACTAAAAGCAAACTGAAATTAGAGCTCTTTGGCTCATAGTCAAATCAACTCTGGAATTTTAGCAAGACAGGAAAAACGTGAATGATTTTGTTATTGATGGCTTAAGGGCCCCGGAGACGGTCAAACGGTTTGATTCAAACACGTAAAGTTTGGTTTGAATCAAACCATTTTGATCGTTTACAAAGGTGGTTTGAACGGTTTGTCAAACATTTACGTGTTTGAAGCATGTTTGATGGAATTTTATATTTTTGTTGTGTTTGACGCGTCAGAAGTGTAATTACGACAGCGTACAGAATCAGACTGCGCAGAGCCGTTTGACAAACCGTTCAAACCGACCTCAAACGGTTTGATCAAACACGAAAGGTTTGAGTCAAACCGTTTGACCGTCTCCGGGGCCCTGTAAGATTAAAAGGTGCAGTAGATATATCTTTATCTTTTCATTATTAGTTTAATTAAACACGTGCCTCTATCATGCGGCTCGAGAGTACTTTAAATTAGGTATGCGAACTACGGTTTCTGTGAAACTTCGGTCGGTCGAAGCTATTCAACTGGTTTTGAAGTCTACTCCGCAACCAGTTAATTTTAACCATGCATGCATTATTAGTTAAGTGAATGATAGTAAGTAGGTAGATGAATTATTTCTCAATGTTTGTGATTTTGTTAGATTTACAAATATATACGAGAAGACTTACATAAAATTGGCTCAAAAAGCAGATAGAAACAATTTGTAGCCATAACCAATGTTTTATTATTTTAAAATTTGTTGTGATATATAAAATGATAAGTTTAATTATTACAAAAAAGAATTTGGTGTAGGTACATATTTTGTTTTCTTTTGTGAAACTAAAGTATCAAAATACTGCTCAAAATGTAACTATAAGAATGGTGATGAAATATGAACTATGATAATAAGAAATTGAAATAAAAACGTTAAAGTATTTGTATTTTCTGTGTGTTTTTAAAGCTTTTATGTTTCCTGAATGGTCTATAATAAGTATTGAGTAAGGGGAGATCGTAATTTAATAACAATGTGGGTTGTAGGTATTTTTATTCTAAATTATTTTAATTTACTATAAACTATAGCTAAAACAAAAACATCTCATTAATATTCAGATGGATTAGTATATTTCCCTATCTTACTTCATAAATTGTGTAAACTTGAGGCAAATAATATAAACGAAAAATACATCCCGCTATACTCTACCTTTTGTTGCAGACACTTCCAGGCTTTAAGCTGGAATGAACCTACTCCTTTGATTTTTAAATACATCCTGAGTTTGTTTCGTGAGATTCGGATTATATTATAGGAAATGTCTTTACTCTGTTCTCTATTTTATTCTACCTTTTACTTTTTCTTTTCTTTACGATTCTCTTTGCTGTTACGTTTATTCTTCTCATCACGTTTTTGATCCATTATGTACGTCTCCACATCGCCAAAGGATTGTAAACTCATCGAGCTAGCAGCAGCGGCTATATTGGTTGTTTCAAGTACATCCTTTGGTTCCGCTTCTACATCTTGCGCCTTTTTGACAGTCTCACTACTTTCAGATTTCTCCGAACTTGAATCTTCAAATGTTGCGATTTTTTCACTGAAAGAAAGTGCTGAGTGTTTTGGTTTTCCTGTTGTTTTTGGGTCGATTGAAGAGATTTTGACTCGTTTATAGGGATCATCGTGTAAGGCGACTGAGAGAGAGCGATGCTTTAGTATAGAGCTTTCTGGATGAAAAATCCGAGTAATCAGATCAGAAGATTTAGACGTCTTCCTTATGTTTTTTGGCATTGTTTTATCTTCGAATATCTCAGCGGTTGCTACCTGTAACATGTCTTTGGATGGTTGCAAATTTTCACTCGCTATTGCGTCTGGAGCATTGGATCGTTCTTCAGGAGGCGGGAGAAGTGACTGTAGTTCTATACTTGTTTCTTCAATTTCTGAAGAGGCTTTAGATGAAGCCGATTTGGTCAAATCTATCACAATTGGATTTGTTGGCGACTCACTCATTTTAAAGCTTGAAAGCTCCATATCAGCATTTTCTGTGTCAATTCCTAATAAAGTTGACTTATGTGTACGAACAATGGTAGGTGCATTGTCACCATCTTTATCTTCAAAAGGTATTACATAAGATGATTGTTTTCTACTATCTAACGGCCACAGGGAAGTAAAAGATTGAAGTTCGTCAGTTGCAGTTGGTTTTTCATTCGGAGGTTTAGCTTTGACTGATGTGTTCATATCATCATTCATTAGAGGCATTGTGGTGTCTTGCTTCTGAGGCATTTCTGATTTAAGCTTTGTTTTGTCCGCGTTTGAATAAGAGGATCGTATTTTAGAAGCGATCATGGATGGAACTTTATCCATGACACCTGGACCTGCGTAGTATTTGGATATAATTTTCTTGTTATTTGGGAAGTATTTAAGTAAGTATACCCAATTGTCAAGAGATAGCGTCAGAACTTGTGATCTAATTTTAGTCTTGTAGGAATGGGTGAAAGGAACATCACGAAATAAGCCTTGGATCTAAAAAATTAAAGTTAAAAGTGAACTCTCTAGAGATTTAAGAAGCTTAAAACGCTTTTGTTTTATAAACCTACCGTCCCAAAATTAGTTTTTTCATTAAAGACCTGAGTTTCTTCTTCCGGATCTTCCACGATCTCTTGCACACACCCTTTGTGTATAAAGTACATAGAGTTTGTAATCTCGCCTTCTCGTACCACATTCATTTCTGATAAAGATATAAGGTGTCAATAAATTAGTTGACACTATTTCAAAGGATCAACCTACCCTGGAAACTGAACAACTTTCCCCAAGAAATATGGGCTGTCGGACGACAAAAAAAGTTGTCCCTTTCATACAATACCGCGCGGCCAGCTAATCAATTTATTATAGTCGGTAGGTTTCAGCTAATTTATTTACATCCTGTATAGATATTATTATTCGTTCATTCAAAAATATTGATTTGACCTCATAGAAATACGAAACTTGAAAATCAAGAGAAGATTAACTACATCATCAACAGCTCATATACGTCCCCACCGAGGGGACATAGTAATGTCGAATGAGTAGGATCGTTATTAACTCACTTTTATCATAGTAAAACGGTTGAAAATGTCCAACAAGTTGCCGCAAAAACTCAGGTTCGCAATGTTTGAAGGCCGGAATCTGAAATTAATCAAATAAAACATAAATAATGCACCATCGGGCTTTGGAGTGCTATCTGCTAGAGAGACGACGCCCTACACAGCCGAACACCCTTTGTGCATTGTTTCCGGCCGGGTAATCAAAAGATAGTCTATCTATAGGTTGAAAAACTTCTACTGCCGGACAAAAGCCTACAAGGATCTCCACAGTCATCTCTAAAGAGGATTGTTTAAAGCACAAATTTATCTCCCTCACCAACAAAAGGTGCTTCATGTAAGCAGCAGACATGATCTTCAGCCGCAGACACTGCGGAGCTGTGTTGACGAAGTGAGGAATCTGCAATCCACGAGCCTCCCGCCACAGGTGTAGAGTGTACTGATTGGTCAGCGTCACCAAGTTGTCTGCCACACGGTTGTTCTTCAAGAACTGCTGGATTTGTAAAATTTGGTATTGCTTAGTTGATGTTATGTGGAAAAGAGTGCAATGATAAATATGAAGGAGACGTAATTAAGAAGCAATGGTTTTATAGTTTTTTTTTTATTGTTACCATTTTGCCAGCTTATTATAGAAGCAAGGCCGGCTTTTGTTAGAAAAATATATGTATTGCAGTCTGTGAAATAGAGAAGAACAATTTCAAATCTTAAACAATATTTCTTTAGACCTACAAGAACTCGTACATATTTGACATCAATATTGACATAACCAACATTAACGAGTAATATCTCAGAGGAAATAAAAGACGATCGCTGAGGCGACGCGCGTCATAAATCTTTGAGTAATATCATCCTCATACAGCAAAATCATTGAAAGATTTAACCTTGACCAGAGCCTCTCCCAAGGACCTTCACGAACACCGGACCTGCGCATTGCAGTATAAGTGTTGCGTATTTATGAAAATCTAGCTACGATAATAATGTAGAGTTTATGTACTGAATAGAATGAATATTAACTTTTGGATGTTACATCTCATTATCTCTCTCATTTAGGGCTCTCACCTTTAGTTCCAAATACTTGCTGTAGAAAGTGTAACATCGGTTAAATTGATAGAGAATAATGTTGGCAAACTCTCCCACGTATAACATGCCTACAATAATTGATAATATCATTAAAACACACACAAACGCCACCTGTAAAATATGCAAGATATCAGTAATGTTGATTCTTGAAAAAAAGTTATTAAAGATGTTATTGATTGCAGGTGATCAAATATGTAAAGTCATTATGAACTATCAGATAGATACTCGTATATCTTTACTGAGAGGCCTAGTCGACCACGCTGGCCCAGTGCGGGTTGGTCAGCTTTACATTCAACCTTGGAATGTCTCCGCAAGCATGTACAGGTTTCCTGACAATGTTTTCCTCCATCTGGTCATACTTATCTATCATCGATGGTAATAAGAGGGTATGTGAATAGTACTCTTATATGCATTTGTCTTGAGTATGCAATAAAGAAAATTTATTATCAATAATTGGGCTCTTATACTTATATTACCTATAACCTATTTGAATAATACACAATCACAACCTCAATTTGTCGTCTAGGCAGGACCCCACCAACAGCATTCTGCGTTAGTGTTATCAGAATAAAGTAACAAGAGCAAATGTATCTGTTCTTGAAACAAACGTATTGATTTGTATCTGAAAATCGAATAATTTCTTTGGTTTATGGTTTGAAAACTAAACAATCACTTAAGTAAGGATGTTTGGTAGATAACCTATTTTGTACAGAACAAAACAGTGGGCTGGTTATACTGCCAGAGCACATTTTTAACACGCTTTTATTAGGTCGAACTGTAATGGAATCTTGCTTCTCAATTTTAAAGCACTTGCTGTCATTCGATTTTATTGAAATTTGGTACACTTATGTAACTGCGATGACAATGCAATATTATGGTACCATGGAGCTGGTCTAATGATGGAGACGGAAGGTGGCCATAGAAACTCCTCAAATACACAACACAACCTAGTCGTGTTTGGGCTCATTGGATTTGTCTTAGCAAGATCTTTAGTCATACGTGATGCCCAGGGTCTCATGATGGAGACGGAAGGTGGCCATAGAAACTCCTCAAATGTACAACACAACCTTGTCGTGTTTGGGCTCGTTGAATTTGTTTTGACAAGATCTTTAGTTATAAGTAATGTCCAGGGTTTCATGATGGAGACGGAAGGTGGTCACCTCAAATACACAACACAATCTTTTTTGATTTTTACGTGCATTTTTAAAAGCGTATTTTTCTAGTGTTTTTTTAAACTATTAATTTATTTTAAATGCTAGGGTAGACTGATTCAAAAGTGGAATCGGAACTTGTAAACTTGTGTAGGATAAAACCAGCTGTTTAACAATAAAACTATCTCTTAGAATAATGTGGTTTTATTGTAATTTTGATAAAAATAACAAAATCAATTTGCGAAGCTTGGGCAAAGACAATCCAAAGACAGCGCGCGCTGTCAGTCTATCTTTTTAATAAAAAAAGTAGGCAAAGGCATACACATACCAACACGTTCCCTATCAAAACAAGAAAACATAATCAAATTCTAACAATGAACTTAAATAATTATCAAATTATCCTTAAGATAACACATGGACAGTGATAAACAGAAAGGTTTCAACCCTCACGTCATCCATTTTGAAATAAACGCGATTAAAGATTTCATAGCCCTTTCCAGATATAAGTTGACATTGCACTTTATCTATGGGATGTAGAAACGTTAAACTTTGCAAAGTATTAGATTTATATTTAATAAATATTAATTTCACACGAAATAAAAAGAAAATGAAGCATAAGATACTTAAATAAATTCAAATAATTTTAAAACCTTTTTGCTTTATTTTACTATTCTGCGAATCGAAATGCAGTAAGGTTTCAACCCTCAGTTGATAACTTTATGCTAATTTAGGAATAACGAATTATACTTTTTGCAAAAAAATAAAATGAATAAAAATTCAGATACGGTATTTATCTTATTTTTATTTCCATGAAAAATTTGGTAATTACCAAATGGTAAAATCGATGGTTTTAAATAAAACAGTAAAAAAATCTTCACATTGAAGTGTCTAACTTATATTAAGGCCGAGTGTAAACACCTAGGCCAGTGGCGGGCAGCAGCGCCATTGGGGCAAAGCTTGGCTCTGCGCTCACCAACCCGCCTGCCCAGCGTGGTGAGTATGGGCATAAGCCCCTTTAATGGATAGCGCGGCAAATATATGGCCCTCAGTTCCCGGCAGCCCTACTATTCTGGGCGCCACTGTGGCCCAGAAAATAGCAGCCTCGGTCACGGTAGGGCGGGGGAAACTTAAGAATCCCCGGGTTACGGATGGCTGCCACAAACTGACCTTGGCGACGTATAACGACGACGCAGTCTACGGCTGGACGATAGCCTGGAGCAATTGGAGGTAGAACTAAAAAATATAAGGTGGCACGTTTTGGGGCTGTCTGAAGTCCGAAAGAAATCGATGCTAGGGTAACAACTCGACAGGGAGAGAACACGACTACCTTAGAATCCAACCACCTGTTCTACTTTCGAGAGGGCGACCAACAGTCGCAAGGCAGCGTAGGCTTCCTTGTCAACAAAGCTTTCTCCGTGACAACGTGCTGGAGGTGTCCAGTATGTCAACCCGGGTCGTGCTGGGTATTGAAACTGACCAATAGGTATTCCCTCAAGGTTGTACAAGTATATGCGCCGACATCTACATACTTGGATACCGAGGTCGAGGCCATGTTTGAAGATACAAGTATCACAAAAGCCATAAATGGCACTACCAAGACCCACTTCACCGTTGTCATGGGGGACTTCAATGCCAGGGTAAGAGTACGAGAAGGCGATGACTCACGCATCGGGCCGCACGGTATTGGGCTCAAAAACCATAGAGGGCAAATATTGGTAAACTTTCTGGACATACAAAGGTTGTTCTGCATGAACACCTTCTTTGAGAAGAAGCCCGTAAGGAAGTGGACTTGGCAAAGCCTCGATGGTAGGACGAAAAGCGAGATTGACTTCATCTTGACGGACAAGAAGCGCATATATAGGATGTCTCCGACTTTCCCAATTGGTTCCAAATCGGTAGCGACCACCGAGTACCGACTGGTAAGAGGTAACTTCAGAGTTGAGAGGATTCGTATGGTGAAATCCACTCTTCGTCCAACGCTAACCCAATCCATGCACGGTTCTGAAGCGTTCCAGTTGCGCAATCGTTTTGCCGCACTGGAATCCATGGCAATGTGGACAAGGAACAGTGTAACAATTTTAGTGTCTGGAACTGATGAAGATCCGACGCGAGATGCCGGAGGAGCTCCGTCGTCGGACATCCACTATCTGAATAAAGATATCCGCAACTCATAAGAGAGGCGATTGAGCGAAATCGGGGGTCAAAAGTCTGTGCTAAAAGACTGGGTAGGAACCACCTCATGAAGCTCAAAAACTCGGAAGGCAAAATCCTCACCGAGGTCGAAGACTTTTATGGCCGTCTATATGCCTCGCATGCCTTGGGGCTTCCGCCTGACGCGAACGACCCAAGAGCCACACTGACATGCCACTTGGCCGTCTATATGCCTCGCATGCCTTGGGGCTTCCGCCTGACGCGAACGACCCAAGAGCCACACTGACATGCCACTTCACTGAAGATCTCCCAGACGTAGATGATGACGAAATTGAGAGGGCTCTCAAACAGCTTAAAAATGGGAAGGCTCGTGGCGAAGACGGAATTACTTCAGAGCTTCTCAAAACAAGAAGTACTCCAGTACTGAGAAAGTTAAAGGAGCTATTTAATTCCGTCATAGCATGGAACTACCCCGAAGCCACGGCTTGACACCTTTATGCAAATAATAAAATTTCTCGTTAAATAATGTAGAATAGTTTTATAATACATAAAACCATTTTGCAAATTTATAGTTTATAAGATTGTGTATTAAGCAAAAGGTTATTTTTGAAAATAACATAAAAGTAAAATTTTTGTGCGTTTTGAAACCTTAATAGATCGAAATAACGTATATTTTACAATAACATGGCATACCTAACTCAAAACTCGAAGTTTGGATGGTTGAAACCTTTCTGCGTATCACTGTCCACATAGTCATTAAGGTAACTGGGTTTCCTAGTTTCTCTTTTGGTCCTAGGTTCTTCAACAGGTTTTGGGACTCTAACCGGCGAGTAAATTATCGTTGGAGAAACTGGAGACAATGACACTCTAGGCAAATCCTTTGCGTAGGCGTAGAAGGAGAAACTGGAGGCGTCGTCGTCGGAAAAGCTGAAGATTGATTAATCAAATTCTGAGACATATTTGGTGACAAATCTAGTTGTGTAGGATTCTGTAGATAATCATTGTCACAAAGAGGTTTAATATGTGACAAATCTCTTCTGTATGTGGCATCATTGATGTCAACTAGATATGACCTGTCCGATAATATATCTGACACAACTCCGGGTGTCCATGTTTTGCTTAAAGATGGTTGAAGTTGAACTGCAACAGATTGTCCTATCTCCAAAGGTACTCCTTTTTTCGCTGTTTTATCATAGTTGTATTTCACGATTTCTTTCCTTTTGATAATATCTTCTGAGACATTAGGAACAACTTTTGGCTTCAACATGTCTTGAATGACTGGTAGATATCCTCGAGTTCTACGAGAGTACAGTCTTTGAACTGGACTAGAATTTAATTTGTTTGGAGTATTTCTCAAAGTTAATAGATTTAACCAGAAATCCTCACCATTCTCATTTGATTTCAGCAAGAGTCTTTTTGCTATTTTTACTGTGGCTTCTGCTTTGCCATTCCCTTGAGGATGATTGGGTGAAGACGTTATTTGAATGAAATTCCATACCTTGGCGAATTCTGTGAATTCTTGATTTACAAAATTAGTACCCCCATCTGTTACGACGGTTTCTGGTATTCCATGTCTAGAGAAATTCTTCTTGCAACATTCTATTACTGATTTTGCTGTCATATCTTTTAATTTATCTATTTCTAAGAAGTCAGAGTAATGATCTGCTGTTATTAAGTACTTCATCTGTCTGCCATTTTGGGTGAAGAAGAACACATCCATAGAAACAATCTGGAATGGATAATCGGGTATTTTATGACTTTGCATGGTCAGTTTTTGTTGACTTGGTTGATATTTAATGCATATGGGACAATTTTTAACCATTTCTTTGATATCAATTGACATTGAAGGCCAGAATATAGCATCTCGTGCTAGTTTAAGGGTGTTTTCTATACCTGAATGGGCTTTGTGTAATTTATTTAACATATCTATACGGAGACACTCTGGTATCAAAATAGATTGACTTTTCAATATAAGATCCCCATGTATAGTTAGATCTTCTTTCAGACTGTAATAAGGCTTTAGAGCATCTGGTACATGTCTTACATATTTTGGCCATCCCTCTAGAATATATTTTTTTTAGAGTTGAGCAATTGGGATCCTGTGACGTTAACTTTTCTATATTTTGTATGAAGGCTTAGTATTGGATTGACTTTTTCAATTATTTTAAAATTTTTACTATCCTTTGATTTATCTATATCTCTGCATTCCAAATAAAATCTAGATAACGCATCTGCCATAATGTTGTCTTTTCCTGATACAAATTGTAATTCTAGACTATATCTTTGCAAAATTAACAACATAGACTGTAATCTTTTGGGCGCATTCAGAAGTGGTTTTTTAAAAATATTCAAAAGAGGTTTGTGGTCAGTTTTAATAACAGTCTTTAAATTTCCAACAATCAATTGGTCAAACCTGGTACAGGCGAACACGATGGCTAGTAGCTCCTTTTCAATTTGAGCATATTTTCTTTCAGTAGGAGTGAGGCGTCGCGACGCATACGCAACAGGCTGGTTTTGTTGGAACAGTGCCACACCCAGAGCACCTTCGCTGGAATCACATTCAATAACCAATGTTTCATTTTTGTCATAATATTTCAAGGTTTTTATATCACTGATTAAAGATTTTAGCTTTTCAAATTCCTTTTGTGCCTCTGTATTCCAAATCCATTCAGTTTTATCATGAGTCAGTTGTCTTAAATGATATGATTCTGCGCTCAAATTTGGAATGAATCGACTAAGGTAAGTCACAACACCAAGAAACCTCTGAAGTTCCTTCTTAGTTTGTGGAGCAGGTATGTTCATGACTGCTTCTATTTTGGAAGGGTCTGGCTGAAGACCTTTGTCAGTAAAGATATGTCCATAATATTGTACTGATGTTTGAAGTAATTTTGTTTTTTCTTTGTTCAGTTTACAATTAAATTTTAGCAATCTTTCCATTAAGTTTATTAAATTTTTATTGTGATCTATAATGGCTTCAGCCATATTGTCTCCTACTCCATACACTAACAAATCATCTACCAATGCTTCAACACCAGATAAGCCTTGGATTATCTCACTCATTTTAATTTGGAAATAATCCGGAGCAGAGCTTATGCCAAAAGGCAGTACCTTCCATCGATATTTTCCAAAAGGCGTCCAAAAGGTTGTTAATTTACTGCTTTCCTCAGATAAGTTTAAGTGCCAAAAACCTTTCCTGACATCAAAGGTAGAGAAAACTTTAGCACGTCCCAGTTCAGGCAAGATTTCTTCCACAGTAGTGTACTGATGATTTGGTCTTTTTATGGCTTTATTTAGAGGGATCGGGTCAAGGCATATTCTAAATTTTTCCTTCTTTTTAATTATTAAAATATTGCTTACCCAGTCTGTATGATTTTCCTCTTTTACTATGACTCCCTCTTCTTCTAAATGTTTCAATTCATCTTCCAACATAGGCCTCAAGGAAACTGGAACACGTCGTGCTCGTTGAATGACAGGCGGCACCTTCTCATCTATTTCTAGGTTAATTTCCCCTGAAAAGCTTCCTTTGCCGGAAAACACTTCCTCATATTTTTTTATTATATCATTTGTTTCTTGTGAATAGTCACACTTTACCTCCTTGCAAAATTTTACTAGACCCATCTCTGTGCAAGCTTTACAAGAAAGTAATGGCATGTGTTTGTCATGTACGACTTGAAAAGTTACTCAATATTTTGACACTTTTTTAGAAATTTTTACACGAAGAACAATATCTATTTGTCCATGTATCAAAATGTTGTGTCCTCCAAAGCTAAACAGAGTCTTCTTTGACGGCTGTAATTTATTTTTTATATATTTTTTTCCAAACATATCTTCTAAATTATTATACCCAATCAGGCAATCATCTGCAGCTGTATCTAATAAACATATAGTGTCATACCATTTGTTTTCTTTTTTATATTCCATGTTGCATTCTGCTAGATTAGCGTTTTTTTTGTTCATAATTTTATTTATAATGTGAATATCAGAATCAGAATCTGATGTGTAAGTATCATCTTCCTTGTCTTTTTTTAGTTCTTTGATTTCCTTCTTCTTCTTGCACACACTTTCTGTATGATTTCTTCCTTTGCAATTTGAGCAGGTTTTGCCCCATGCTGGGCAATTCTCTTTTTTGAATATGTGTATGTTGCCACAGAATCTGCATTTTCCTTTCTTTTCTTTAACTTCTATTTTCTTTATTTCAGATGTTGTAGAAGAGGATGCTAGGTTTTTTATCTGATTTTCGGTTGCCTCCGCTGCTCGACATAAATTTACTGCGTCATTCAAAGTTAAGTTATCCCTTTTCAGCAGTTCTTTTTTCAGCGATATGTCATAGATACCTATTACAATTTTGTCCCTCAACATTTCTTCTTTAAAATCCTTGTAGTTGCATTCCTCCACTAATTTAGTCAAATCTGAATAAAAAATATCAAACTGCTCATGTTGTTGCTGGTTTCGGCTGAGAAAAACATATCTATTATAGATAGTGTTCTTTTTGGGAACCAACTTTGAACTGATGATTTTGAGTAATTCTTCACATGATTTTTCCTCTTTTTCTGACTTTGAAATACCAAAATAGCCATATTTTTTTAGTGCTTCTTCACCAATAGCGCTGAAAAGGATACTCACTTTTCGAGCTTCTTGTTCTTTACCCCAGGTGTTCATTTGTGTTGCCCGGCAATAGTTATTCCAAGACGCTTCGAATGTTCTGTATGCATCCTCAGGGCAACTATTGATGTCTAATGGAGCTGGCCATGGTACATTTATATTCAAGTCCGGCTTTGAAAGTCGTGATAACTGCGTTTGCATTTCCTTGAGCAGTAATGTTTGTTGCTGCACTATTTGTGCAAGAATTTCTTCCGACATTTTGTTTGAATCGAAGATTTACGCTGCCACCATGTTTAACAATAAAACTATCTCTTAGAATAATGTGGTTTTATTGTAATTTTGATAAAAATAACAAAATCAATTTGCGAAGCTTGGGCAAAGACAATCCAAAGACAGCGCGCGCTGTCAGTCTATCTTTTTAATAAAAAAAGTAGGCAAAGGCATACACATACCAACACCAGCCGAAGAGCTTGGAATAACAGATCGATTGATGCGCATTTGAAAGCTATATTTTCCTTTATCCAGCAGTTGACCGAGCTCTAGACTGCGGCAAATTTACCATCTTCTTCTCTTCTTCTTTCATGATCACAATCTAACATACTAACGAGGTTGACGCAGACTGGTTCTCCTTATCCCTTATCGATAGGTTGTAAGGTCGACAACCGGTCTCATGTCAGAGATTTCTAGCGGTTCCATGACTCTGACTCTGACGATGATGGATGGTGATACTAACAGTTCCAGCGCCAGGAAGTCCTGGGTTGTTGTTCGTCAATCGTCACGCCGATGATGTGCCACAGACAGGTGATGGAGTGGACAAGCAGACAAAACCAGATGGACATGGCAATGCCAGACACGCAGAGCAAGTTGATGGTGCTCTTTCTAAGGTATTTGGTCAGGCAACTGTGCACGGTTACCTAGAAGTTTTTATTTTATAGTTAATGCCATTTAATCAGAGCGTCGGTGGTGTATTGGCTAGGGCCGCTGTCTTCCATCCGGGAGACGCGGGCTCGATCCCCAGCAGCACACCATACCAATGTGGTGTCAAATTTCGAATTCATGTGTAGTACGTTTATTCGACGCTCTTACGGTGAAGGAAAACATCGTGAGGAAACCTGCACACTCCTGCGAAGAAATCCAAAGGTTGTGTGTGAAGTCGATCGAACCACACTGGGCCAGTCGACTAAAGCCTGATCGCCCTGATTCAGGGTAGGCTTGAGCCCTTGTTGATGATAAAATACGTGTGGTTACTGGTGATAGTATGCTAAGTAGTTACCATTTCTTAGCAAGTATTTAAAATGTAAGTAATAGGCCTGTGTCGTAAATTTCAAAAATGGCTTATTTCGTTAGTTTAGTACCTGTATTACCCCAAAAAAATAATATTTCATGATAAAAATTATATTTAAAACACATATTTTAAGTTTTAAGAAAATATTTTTAATCTGGCGTAAAAACACAAGAAAGTGTCATGGCGTCGTGAATGACGTCACATAGTGGCAAACGATTGTGTTCACTTGTGCTGTTGTATGAAAAAGTTAACCAAGCGTCAAAACAACAATGGCGGCATACCACTATGTGACGTAATACGTTCTGATTGACGTTCACAGCGGAGGGGCCAGGGGGGGTATTTATTTGATTTTAATTTGTAAAAATAACAATAATCATTAATTTTTATGTGGAATTATTTCGGTTTTCCCTGTTTAAATATTACAATTTACTAAACGGATTAGGATGAAATTTGGAATAGAGTTAGTTTGTACAAAGGAAGGATACTTTTTATGGAAAAAGTCTTATTCCCACAGGAAAATCTTACGCAAAGCGAGCGTAGTCGTAGTTAGTGATAAATGTTTCACTTGTATAATATTCTGATTATATTTACGTAAATACTTAATTACAGTCAATTTATTTTACTGTGTTAATACCATTCTGAAGAATCGGTTTAGACGCAACAAAGATAAAGCTTTCCATCGATTAGCAAAAAGGAAGCAGAATAACTCCACTGGCAGTAAAGATATGACATCGTATTTTAACTCGCCCAATAAGTATCTGCAAAAAAAATAAATAAGCCTAAGCCTTTGGCAGTCATCATCATCATCTCAGCCGAAAGGCGTCTACTGCTGAACAAAGGTCTCCCCCAAGGATCTCCACAACGACCAGTCCTGCGCTGCCCGCATCCATCACTAGATCGTCGGTTCACCACAAGGTGAACCGAGGGTACCCTTCCACAAGGGAGGGCCTACCCAAGCTGAGTTTTCAGGTGCGTGGTCACCATTCGAGAACTTTTCTGCTGAAGCGCCCGTCCGCTCTCCGTGCAAAGTGCCCACTACCACTTAAGCCTCGCAATTCTTCGGGCTTTGTGAACAACTTTGGTTGGTTAGCCTGCGGATCTCATCATTTCTGATTTGATCTCGCAGGAAAACTCCAAACATAGCCCTTACCATTGCCCTTTGGGTGACCTTGAGCATTTTTATGATTGCATGCGACCATGTCTCTAATCCGTATGTCATCAATGGCAACACACACTGGTTAAAGACTTATTTGGGACAAAAAGATGTTACGTAACTTTCCGAACGCTACCCAACCAAATTGGATTCGACGATTGACTTCTTTCTCGAAGTTGGATCTGCCTAGCTGGATTGTTTGTTCTAAATAGACATAATCGTTTACAACTTCGAGAGTAGACAGGGACCCCAACTTTTAGTGGACTGGGTACTACGAGCCTTTGGCAGTATCGTTAAGTACTTTTATAATATTTTTCAGTGATATTATATAACTGACATTTGGAACTTAAAAACTGAATGGTTTGTCTTTTTGGACTGTATTTTTTAAAGCCATGGCAACTGTAACGTTTTACAAACAACTTTCTGTATTAGCCTATGAAATTTCTAACTATAGTCCTTAGAAAAAATAAACAAATATTTATTTGAAAATAAGATACTAACTTTCTCCTAGTCGCTCTTACGGTGGCCAGTGAGCGATTGCTTTCTTTTATATACGGTATGAGTAGATTCAGCAAAATTTTGGGGATGAAGAGTACATCCAAGGCGTAAAGTAACCGGATCAGACTTTTATGATTGTTCTGGAAGCCAGCATTGAAGACATCCAGAAATACGCAGAGCAAGCAGACTATGGTCAAATATATCAGCGTGATATCACTGTGGGTATGCAGATACTTAAGGACTCGTGATTTTGCAGCTTTCATTATCATTGCAGTCACTACCCAATGCGTTTGGAACTCCATTGACATGCTGCTATGATTGCCTTTTATATAATTCTGTAAATAATACGACATTATGCTAATACATTATGTTAGTGTTCAGACGGGGACGGGACTATTCTACTATACCTATAATAACCCATTGCACCCATTTGGAAATATGAAAACCAAATGGGTGCAAAAGAGACAGAAGAAAAGCTGTACATGTATGACAGCTGTCAGGACGGCATTTTTACGATGCGATAGGTAAACTATGTTTTTTTTTTTAAATGCTTGACCAGTGAGTGCTAATGGCAACATGTTATATTTGTAATCTACTCAAGACGCACTTTCATTTTGATACCCCACATGGTATGCATTTTTGTTTGGCGGCCATCTTGATTTTGAGGAAATTATTAATAATTCGAAGTGCTAATAGCAATTTCAACGATGTGCAAAACCCCGGTCTTAGCAATTTCTCCTAGCAATTTGTTACATCTTTTGCTTCTCACCATAAAAAATAGAAGGAATTCTGAATTCCTATCTCAGGCTATTATAATCCTTGCATGGTTATTCCTTAGCTCCTGTCTCCATATTTTTGTTTCTTATTTTACGATCCTAACTAAGTGAACATTACCAAAACTGTTGACCCGTTCATTTTAAAGTAGTCAAATTAGTTAGGAGGATGGAGACATCAGGACCAAACCTTTAATCATCTGTATTTCTTACGTAGTCAGGTGCTAAGCAAAACTGTTGGCCAATTGTTTTGTCATCTTGCTTGGTTGATCCTGTCTTTAATTTAGATAAGTATATAAATATAGCTCTATCTCCGGAGTCCAAACTTTGCTGTAAGAACAAAACTTACTTCTTTATGTGGCCGTAGTTGAATAATGCGTGTTCTGATAGTAGGAAAATCCTGGAGGATTTTGTAGAACAACTTGGCATCTATTTTGAGCAGGTGCACATTCGAACGGGTCACAAATCTGTTCGGGCACACCATTCGGCTGACGTTATTGAGGTTGCCAAGTACACTGCAATTGTATTTTTTTATATCATTTAGGAGGAAGAAGAAGATATCATTTAGATCTTCAGGTTGCTCCATGCATTTTTGTTACACAACACAATACAGTCAGAGTAGGGCTTTAATTTTTACATAAGTCCACAACGACATCTAACTGGTTTCTTTTCCAAGAAGGACGCCGCCGCCACCGCCATCATCGGTTGGTTGGCATGACGTTATATTACGAAGTAAATTTCCTATGGCGGATTTGCAACTGAAACGAAGGCGCAACTCATTGCGCCGTCCAAGTGTTAACATTCTGGGATAACGTATGACAGAATGTATTGAATTTTTCCTTCTCTGCTACTCTTACCTCCCGCACGGCAGGTCTGCAACAGTATGATCATCGTCTTCTTTGTCGCGGGCCGCAATGATGCCGTAGTCGATGAAGTACATTTCGCTGATGACGTCACCGCGTTCGATTATTGTCGTGTCGGGGCAGAAGTAGACGCTGTGCACTGCTCGGCCGAGGAGTCGAAGCAGTGACAAGTCGCAGTGGTATAGGATCGGGCACTACACTCAACAGCAAAAACATGAACATGGAAAAAAAAAAAAAAAACGATTACCCCTACTTCCAGCCTACAACTGCTCGAATCTCGAACCTGAATCGAAGCCGATGCAATGTCTCTATTATACGTACGTACACTTGCAAGTAATAGTGCCCTTAATTAGATTCGGGAGAAATTACGGATTTATAAGAGGCCTCAAACTTCAAGGCCTCTACGTACCAAATAAAAAGAAATCTTTAAATATCGACTTTCTAATGTTGAAAAACTTACCAACTGTAAAGAAAATATTAACCGGAGCCTGCTGAAACTTAAGCTCAGCCTTTATGGTTTTTAGGGGGGGGGGGGGGGGGGGGTTTCAAGTGGATTAACAAAAGTACCAAGTAACAAGCCTCCAATTTAAAAGAAAGACTCTGTGTGGTTGACTTAATTTGGGGTACTAGATGGATGATTTGACTATCAAAAGTAATGGTATAAGTACAAGATACACAGAACAGTATAAGTTCAAGATAGATAATACTGTACCTCGTGGAAGGTTTTTCCGTATATATGCAGTATGGCGTCAGTCCGCAGCGTGATCTGGTTGCAAAGCTTGAACAGCGAGCGGTAGTTGATACCGCCAGTCTTCTTCCAAGTATACTTGTAATATTCGAGCACCTCTCTAATAAAATAACGCAGAACTGAGTGATAATATGAGAGAGTACATTCGTTATAAGGGCGATGAAAACTAAATACTATAACTTAGTTAAAGTTATAGTAAACTTAGTTGTTCCCATACATCTGATCCACCCATTATTTTTTTAAACCCTATCCAACGATACCTCACACCATAAGGTAATCGTGAATTTAAAAAATAACCCCCTCTTCACGTGTACTAGAGGAATCCTAAAAATATATTTTTTTAAGATTTTATTCTTTAGCTTTGATGGCATAATTAATATGTATGTATATCCATGCCAAATTACAGCCTTCTAACATTCATCAAAATATTTTTCTATGATATTTGTAGTACCAAATTTCTTACTTGTACTAGTACTTTTTATAAGTTGGTCTATTATTCGATAACCTGTAAAGCTTACTTGATGTTGATAGTTTTCCTTTTGAATTCATCATTATACACTACTACCATGATTTTTTTCACGTTTCTATATACAACGGTTTCGCTGGTAGAGGGGGGGGAAACTTGACTCCAACAAAAAAAGCACTTTAAAACGGAATATTTCTAAAACTTACACTAGCATCGAATTATGATCTTAGCAAACCCCCATTGTTTTTAAAAGACCTATCCAACGATACCTCACACTATAAAGTAATCGTGAAAAAAAAATAACCCCCTCTTGACGTGTACCAGAGGAATCCTAAAAAAATTTTTTTTTTAAGATTTTATTTATTAGCTTTGTCGGCGTGATTCATATGTATATCCATGCCAAATTACAGCTTTCTGGTACTAAGAGTCTCTGAGCTAAGCCGCGGACAGACAGACCTTTCCTTTTTTACTACGGAACCCTAAAAACCGCAACTTACTCTCGCAGATCTTTGTGGAACCTCTCGCGATTCATAAAGGTAACTATATCCTTCATATTCTCCTGGAAATCGGCCAGAGCCTGGTTCACGTTTGAACGGATACTGAGCACCCGCACTGACACATACTTCGTCATAATCATGCCTGTAGAAAAGAATAAAATGATAAGAAATAAAAAGAAAAAACTACACACATTTTTAATCCTAATACGCAGATAATGATTATAATAACAGCATCCATAACGCAGTCAATCTACGCCATGCAGAGCAAGATAAAATAAAGGGCATAAAGGTTTGTCGTCGAGTGACGGATAACTGACATAAGATATCTAAGCTATCTACCTCCTATACCTATTGTATGGATGGAGAAACTGATGCAAAAGTCCTGTAGTCGGCTCTTATATAGGTTGGTCCATGCACTCATAATCAGGATCCACATGCCATGATCCTAATCTTTTCGAGTTGTCTAAACTAAGAAACAAAAGACTAACTGACTATAGGCACAAACTAACTGAGGAGCATCCCAAAGATGAAGATTGTGAGAAGTTCCTGGCAGCTGGGTTTGAAGAGGTTGAAACCTGTGGTGCTAAGCTGGTACGTCGCCCAATAGTATGTGGTCAGCCATAGGTTAAAAGGAGTCTTTGTTATGTTGTATCCCACTGTGAACAACTTATAAACTGGGTCAAATGCATTAAGAAATACAAGATCGGTATACCTTTGTTTAGGTGGGTAACTACTTGGCATCATGTGAACCAAAGTCGTCCACTGCTGGACAAAGGCTTCCCCAAGGACCTCCACAACGACCGGTTCTGCACTGCCCGCATCCAGCGGCTTCCAGTGACCTTCACCAGATCGTCGGTCCCCTTTGTTGAGTCACGCTGCGTCTTCCAGTGCGTGCTTGCTTAGAGGGCTGCTATTTATGTATCCGGAATAACAAAAAATAACAAACATCTATAACCAAATATACTTTTATTGCTTTTCAAAATATTCCCCGTGATGATCGATGCATTTTTTCATACGTTGAAACCAACTTTCGTAGCATTTTTTCCATTCTGTATCGGGTATCTCCAAAACGTGCATTTTGAAAGCATCAACGGCTTCTTCCCGGGTCGAAAATCGGTGTCCACGTAATTTGTTATTCACGCTTGGGAATAAATAAAAGTCGTTGGGTGCCAAGTCGGGACTGTACGGCGGATGACCCGTCAATTCGATCATTTGACTATTTAAATACTCCGTTGTTGCGGCCGAGGAGTGACAGCTGGCGTTATCGTGGTGAAGGATTATTCTTCGTTGTCGATTGTTCTTGCGTATTTCTCCAAAGACTTCTGGCAAGCAAATGGTGGTGTACAATTCAGAATTAACCGTTTTACGATTCTCTAGTGGTACTGTAGCCACATGTCCACTAATACCAAAAAAGCAGGCAACCATTTGCTTCAAAGTGCTTTTTGCACGAACAACTTTAGTTGGGTTTGGCTCATTTTGGAACACCCAAACCGTTGACTGCTGTTTAGTTTCGGGATCATACGCATATATCCAAGATTCGTCTCCTGTATAGATATTATGAACAGCTTTTGATGTACCACATTTGTATTTTTCTATCATTTTTTTGCACTAATCAACACGAGCCTGTTTTTGTTTAACTGTTAAGTTGTGCGGGATCCAACGAGAACAATTTTTTTTACAGCCAAATGTTCGTGTAATATTTTATAAATACTCGTCATACTAATGCCCAGAAATGCCTCTATCGCGATATGTAACATGACGGTCTTGCATTATTAGTTCGCGCACAGCATCAATATTTTGTGGTACAACAGCCGATTTAGGGCGACCTTCTTTAAAATCGTCCGCAAGCATACGACGACCACGATTAAACTCACTGAACCAGTGATACACAGTGGTTTTCGATGGGGCTTCCTCCCCAAAAGTCGACAAAAGTTGATCCATGCACTGTTTTTACAAGGTTTTATTTAGTTTCACCTGTCCCGTTGTCTGTCTGTCTGTCTGTTTGTAATCAAATCTTGCAAGTTAAATTTGATCCACTTCCCAGTTTCCGATTGAGCTGAAATTTTGCATTCATGTATAAATCGGATGACAATGCAATATTATGGTACCTTGGAGCTGGTTTGATGATGGAGACGGAAGGTGGCCATAGGAACTCCTCTAATACAGAACACAACTTAGTCGTGTTTGGGCTCGTTAGATTTGTCTTAACAAGATCTTTAGCCATACGTGATATCCAGGGTCTCATGATGGAGCCGGAAGGTGGCCACAGAAACTCCTTAAATACACAACACAACCTAGCTGCATTTTGTGCACAGTTGAAGCCCAAGACAAGACAATCGGAAGCATTCTTCTTTCAGCTGTGCCGTAATTAAATTTAGCAGGAAATTGAATTGATTTAGGCTGTATTATGTGAATGCCATCCTTACCAGAGTCTACGCGAACCGATGGTATATCGCTATCGTATAGTTGAGCTCGTCTGTAATATGGCCATATGATTTCAGTGATGTGACCTATTGCTCCATTCACAAGTCCCTTAGCAACGTCAACGTTAGACCTCAACATAACTTTAGCACCAACAAATATTTCTAGTTCTTTTGGAAGACCTCCTGTTTTGTTAATGTCTGAGTGAATTATATTATTAATATCAATCTGATCATTGTTTTTTTTTTAACCCCCGACGCAAAAGAGGGGTGTTATAAGTTTAACGTGTCTGTGTATCTGTGTATCTGTCTGTGGTACCGTAGCCCTAAGCGGATGAACCGATTTTCGTTTAGTTTTTTTTTGTAACATAGATAATTTTACCCCGAGTGTTCTTAGCTATGTTTCATGAAAATCTCTTCAGCCGTTTGAAGATCATCAGCTCTTTTCTAGTTGATGAGGGGATCTGACGAACTTCCTTATCTCCGATCGATTCGAAATTTGGTACCTTGTTACTTCAATCATATTGAAAGTATATGGTAAGGTAACCATGACCTGATCAGCCGTTTGAAGATCATCAGCTCTATAATAGTTGATGAGGGGATCTGACTTACTTCCATATGTCCTATCGATTCGAAATTTGGTACCGTATTCCTTCAATAATATTGAAAGTATATGAAAAGGTAACCATGACCTGATCAGCCGTTTAAAGATCATCAGCTCTTTAATAGTTGATGAGGGGATCTGACTACTTTCCATATGTCCTTTCGATTCAAAGTAAAAATACTCTCCAATTTTCTTTTTAACCCCCGACGCAAAAGAGGGGTGTTATAAGTTTGACGTGTCTGTTTGTCTGTGTGTCTGTCTGTCTGTCTGTCTGTCTGTGGCATCATAGCGCCCGAACCACTGAACCGATTTCAGTTTAGTTTTTTTTGGATGAAAGGAGACTTAATCGAGAGTGTTCTTAGCTATGTTTTATAAAAATCGATTGAACCGTTTAAGAGTTATGAGACAGTTGTGTATCTGTGTATCTGTCTGTGGTACCGTAGCCCTAAGCGGATGAACCGATTTTCGTTTAGTTTTTTTTTGTAACATAGATAATTTTACCCCGAGTGTTCTTAGCCATGTTTCATGAAAATATCTTCAGCCGTTTGAAGATCATCAGCTCTTTTCTAGTTGATGAGGGGATCTGACGAACTTCCTTATCTCCGATCGATTCGAAATTTGGTACCTTGTTACTTCAATCATATTGAAAGTATATGGTAAGGTAACCATGACCTGATCAGCCGTTTGAAGATCATCAGCTCTATAATAGTTGATGAGGGGATCTGACTTACTTCCATATGTCCTATCGATTCGAAATTTGGTACCGTGTTACTTCAATGATATTGAAAGTATATGGAAAGGTAACCATGACCTGATCAGCCGTTTGAAGATCATCAGCTCTTTAATAGTTGATGAGGGGATCTGACTACTTTCCATATGTCATTTCGATTCAAAATTTGGGACCGTGTTACTTCAATAATATTGAAAGTACCTATATGAAAAGGTAACCATGACCTGATCAGCCGTTTGAAGATCATCAGCTCTTTAATATTTGATGAGGGGATATCTGACTACCTTTCATATGTTCTATCGATTCGAAATTTGGTACCATGTTACTTCAATGATATTGAAAGTATATGGAAAGGTAACCATGACCTGATCAGCCGTTTGAAGATCATCAGCTCTTTAATATTTGATGAGGGGATATCTGACTACCTTTCATATGTTCTATCGATTCGAAATTTGGTACCATGTTACTTCAATGATATTGAAAGTATATGGAAAGGTAACCATGACCTGATCAGCCGTTTGAAGATCATCAGCTCTTTAATAGTTGATGAAAGGATTTGACTACCTTCCATATGCGATTGATTTGTCATCGAATTCTATAAATATCTTTTTCGGGAGTTCTCCTTCTTCCAACTGATCTCTGCGAAGTGCGTTCCACTCAATTTTTAGATATAACTGTACTCGTTATATCATAATTTATTTGTTATAAAGTTTAAAAATTATGAAATAAAAATAAATTAAAAATTTAAAAACCCCCGAAGCAATAAAGCAAAACATTAAAAAGTAAAAAATAATACCTATTGTTGAGCCATCAAATTCGATAAAGTAACACCTATATATTTTAATTTTATTAGAGAAATTGATGGATGGCACGATTTGGTTTGCTCGTTGAAATGACGCTATAATGTCACGTCGGGATACCGCTAAGTTTAAAAAAAATATCGTATGAAAACAAGTTGGTCGGATATGCTAACAAATTAATAGATAGTCAATCAAATGAAGCGTCTGACTTAAGCTTAAGCGGTATCCCGACGCGACATTATAGCGTCATTTCAACGAGCAAACCAAATCGTGCCATCCATCAATTTCTCTAATAAAATTAAAATATATAGGTATTATTTTTTACTTTTTAATGTTTTGCTTTTTTGCTTCGGGGGTTTTTTAATTTTTATCCATCAATTAATTGATCTTGGGCTGTTATTTTAAACATTTGTGTATTGATGCATTAAAAGAAATGGATAGAATGAGAAATGTTACAAATAACTAACTAGTGATTACATAACTAATTTAAACATTATTTTACCCTACTACAAACAAAAAAAATTAAATATTTAAATATAAATAAAATACATAAACTTTAAGTGCTCAAAGCAGCACATTATTATGTGAACGTACTACGGACTACATAACGGAAAACCGCTGCTACGCGCGAGATTTATTACGACGTAGTTAGTAAACTACGTCGTAGTAAATCTCGAATACATACTAAAAAGTTAAAAATAAAATTAAAGAAAAAAAAACCTTTTTAAAAACAAGCTTTTATTATTTGTTAAGAAAATGAACTAAAAAGTTAAAAATAAATTAACTCTTATTAGAAGTATAACACTTTATAAGTTCATTGTAACCTTTAACGATAATTAAGCTTCTTTGTCTACGACAAAATAATTCCATATCGTAATCATATATTTTTAACACCAAAACTTTACACCTTAATTATTAAATCTTCCCGTTTTTATTACAGTCCCAATTTTATAAATAAAAAAGCGTGTTACATTGTGATAGCTTAATTATACCATCAAAATGTAACACGCTTTTATTATTTTTTCTTTAATTTTATTGAGTTAATCCACGCCGAAAGTCGTAATAAATCATAGCACGAAAATTTTCACAAGTCAAATCCATGGTGATGATAGACAATGAATTTAAAAAATGGCGCCACTATGTAAAAACAATTGACAGATGAATGAAACAAACTTTATTTTACAGCCAAAGAGTTTGTGATGGTCCAATGCCGAGCCTGAAGTCTCAGGCTGTCAGTTATGTTGTGATATAATTTATAATGTGATCGTCTAATAATTATTTTTTTCTTGGTGGATAATTCTGTAATACTTGATTTTACTTTTTGTCCTTGCTAAACATAATAAGCAAACGAAAAGGGTTCAAAGAAAGTTTCTGTGTTGAGCTCTACCACAGCGACTTCCTGTGAATGAAGTTTTATGTAACCCCAAAAAGAGATGCCGCGTTGAAACCCTACCACATCAGGAGGAGCACCAGGGAACCTGCCGATATTCGGTGGTCTCTACGGAGAAACAACACGTCGACTCCCCTTGAAAGTTAAAATGTTAGCCTCTGCTGATTTGAGCAAACACTATACACCCGTTTTCCACATCTTCTGGAACGCCAGGATCCCAGCCGATTTTCGGTGGAGAAACGAGCTGTGCCACAGATTTCGAGACTCACCCTGTTATTGTTGTTACGTAACGTTTATTATTTTTATATTCTGTATCTCGCAGTCAGACTTCGAGAACAGTAGCTGCCTCTTTGTATTTTAGGATGCATCTATTTAGTTTTTGAGTTGGTTTGGGTGTGTGTGTGAGTGGCCACTCTTGAGGTCAGCTATAGCGCTTTTATTTGTTTAGGGGAGCTCGTATTTCCTGACACTGTTCAGTACCTGTGATATACCCAAGTGTCAGCAGGATATCAAATAGATTATTACTTCTTTTTACTATGTAATGTCAGCAAGGATAAGATATTTGAAGCAACTTTATTGGGTAAATTATAGTTGCTTTAATTAGATCTTGATAGTTTCTTTATATTTAAAAATTAAGGCAAAGTTAATTTATGATTTAGATTAAGAGTTAGGTTTAAGGCGAATTTAAGAGCAGATTTATTTATTTAAGAAAAATTATTTTATTTAGAGGAGAGATGAGGAAAACACAAGATAAATTAAATTATAGAATTTAGTTTATTAATTCTTTTTCTTTACTTTTAATTTAGTCTGATTTAAATCGAGGAATCCGAAGAACGGTATTCCTTGACCCTCTGTTCGATTTCTAGGCCAAAAGTATTCTAATGAAGGGGAAAAACGAACAGAAAAAGGAAAAAACCCCTTAGGCCAATTATTATCACTACTGCTATAACATTTATTTGTGATTCAAATTATGATTAAGTGCTAAGAAGTTTTATAGTAATAATAGCTCTATCTGAGTATAGTTTATGTCAATATCGAAGCGTAAAATACAGCGAAGAAAATAGGAATAGAAAAAATAGGCTTATCTTTGGGCTTTAAAATATAATTTAGTATGATATGCAGCTTTAGATTTAATGTTCAAGTAATATTATTAATATTGAGTAGAATTGGAACTTTTATTGAACTATTTATTTATGTAGTTTTAAGTTTTAAAACCCAAAGTTCTTTGTACTCCCTGTCACTGACTCTATGATTAATCAACACTTAGAAATACACTGCACTATCGCTTCGACGCTCCCGGCTTGGTCTCCAGCTCTGCGTTGACTGTCCCTATCCTAGTTCCCCTACCCTATCTCTAACATCTAATCTCCGCCTACAACCCTAACCCTAAATCTTAACATCTAATTGGTCAGCTAAGTTCGGCCGCTCTCCATTGGTCGATCCGTTGATCTTGATTGGCCGGCTGCTCCCGCGCACCGACGATGCGACGCTTCTCCTTGCAAGCTTTCCTGTTGCCATGCGCGCCATCGTCAACTTCGCCTCAATGAAAGCCCTGCTGACGCCACTCAGGCTTCAGCGTTTCATATGACTTCATAGCCGCTGCTTATGCTTAGGACTTCATGTAGACAGCCTGGAATTTAGAAGCAAAATCCTTTGCGTAATCCATTTCTATTATATATACACATATTGTTAATAATATGTAATTTGTTATACACAGTGTTACACCATAGGTGGAACATGTTTAATATTATCTTTGTGATAAAGTCATATCAATTAGGGTTTTGTTTATATGGATAATATAATTATGAAACTCGTTTAACATAAGACATAGTTGAGTTTTGTCTTAGGACTTAGAGTCGTTTTTTGCATAGCAAATCATAATGGCAGTTTCACCCTTTTTATCTTAATATTATCTTATCTTGTCTGACATCTGTTTGGTGTAAAAGTTTTGGGTCGATAAGGATTTCTCTATCTTCCTACACGTGCTACAGCAAAACCATTGAACTTTATCTGCCTATTGTTTGGTGGTAATTTATATTTCTTCGAACCGTTTGTCTTGTGATGCCGCTTTCCGTTTAAAAATATCGGTTTATTACTTACTGACAAAAGACCTCTGGCAGTTTTAATTTTTTTTGTTGCCAAATGTGCATTTCTCGAAGCAATACTACTAACTTTTACTTGTCTTTCTCACGCTCATCTTAATGGCGCGTTCGGTACCATCACAAGTTCTATTTTTAAATGTTATAATTTCTTTTTAAATATTGTTCATGTAAGTGGCCAGTTCCGGATACATAAATAGCAGCCCTTGTAGTATATATCTATATGAAAACTTAATCTATGCAAAAAAACAAACGTAGTTTTAGCGCGTGCTTGTGTTCACTAACTAAAGCACTGCACTGTTCAAACTTTTAGGGGTATACGCGTGACTTTATGTATGTTTGTCTGTATAAACTGAATTATTTCCTGAATGTCAATATATTCTTACCATATTTCCCATCGGTTTCAATCCACGAGGGGTACTTCGAAGCAAGGTTTATTATTTTCCATCCTCCCGCGGTGTACTGCAACTTAATCACGGAGTATGCGATGCAAAACGTGCCCATCATGTTCAACAACACCAAGAACATTGGAATTGCTTTGAATCTGTTGAAAAGTAAAAAGGTCTTTTAATAAAGTAAAATGTTTAAGTAAGTATCATGTAACAGACTGTGCAGGTAAATAAAGGGACGCCTCAGCTAGACGTATGCTGATTGGGACCTGTAACCAGGGAGACAACAAAGTAAGGTGTAAATCCTCACACGAATACAATTTCCCGTCGCTTGATGAAGTGGTCCAGAAACGATAGAGCACTGGGCACCCGGTACATCTGCAGACATCTGTTGAACATCAAGAACTCCATGGTCGCCGGCATTATTTTAAACTTTTTGTTTTCTGTGAATGGAAAAAATCAACAGCAGTGGTTTCATTTCAGGAATAAGTAACAATCTATTTACGGCATGATGTGCTCACAATATGTAAGGACCTTTTCACTCAAGATAAACTTCTTGAGTTATATTCAAGCATAATATGAGCATTGAGCGTCATTATTGGAGTTGAATCGGCTGAAATACTCGTAGAATAGGCTGAAACCGGCCAGGGTATCTGTTGACACTTTTCTTTCGCTGATGAAGTTAATTTGTTTTATCCCTCCTTCTAAAGTGATGTCTCACCTACGTACGTTCAGAAGAAACACCATACGATACGATACGATATGAAATACGATACTTCTGACACACCTTTAGCATGAAGTTGGATGCTATCCAAATGCTCCAAGGGCAGACAGGCCAACATGTCGAAGATGAAGGCGCTTCTGATGTAGTGAGAGGCGGTGCTGGCTGGGTGGTAGATCAGGATACCTTTGTCATCGTAGTAGCCAACTAACATGCGCTGAAGTCTGAGAAAAAAGAGATGAAGTAGAAAGAGGGTGTTCAATTTATATTGCACATATGTAATATTAAAATGCGGTATTTTTACGTTTTTCTCTAGCAATATTAGTTTTTGGTATTAATTAAGTTTTTTTATTCAATTCAATTAACATAGTCAATATACAAATGAAAACTTTAAAATAATTACATGTCAAAAATAAAATAACAAAATAAATATCTTATTAAAGATTGTCAAAAAGGCCGCTCCGAATCGCACCCGGTGGGAATGTTCCCATCACACTGGCAGCATTTCCTCGCTGAATGGCCAGCGAAATGTGCTGCCGTAGGTACGATTCGGCGCGGGGGTCCCTTGTTGCCTTTGCGCTGCCCTAGTTCGCCGATAAAATATTGTGCATCCTTACACCACCACGCTCCAGCCACTTCTACTGCCACGGGTACAAAAATGTATTGGCCAAGCGCTTTTGAGATGCGGCAAACTCGGCAACAGCACCCGGGAGCCGCATAGCACGAGGCAATTATTAAGTTTTGTTTATGACAATACTGCCTGTTTACGTAGCTATAATATTTTACGTTTTTGGCCACAACACAGCTAAATCTCAAGTTTACAGTTTGTTTTATTTAACAGAGGGGAATAAAAGGCAATATTCAACGTAGCGAAATCAAAATTTTCCTGCCAGTGAGCGGTAGAGAGTTTGGTTCATTTTCATCGTGAACGTTTGTTAAAATCCCGGTCATCATCACCATCATCATCATCATCGCGTGCGTGGTAAAGTCGACAACCGATCTCACAAACCCTGGTGTCAGTGTTGTAGAGCTTGTTGCAGAGGTAGGTAAATACTAACTACATAAAAAATAATTGAAGTTAAGGCTGTTAACTAACACGTCGTAATAAGCTGTCAAGTCGAGGATAATGCTGACGTAGTATATCCAAGGGTACTGCATCGTCAGGAGGCAGAAGCTGGACGTGAAGGCTGATAAGAACGCGCAGAAGGCCCGGAACCACTCGTACCGTCGCAAGTAGTCGCCGTCGGGCCGGATCGTGAACCGCGGGAATATGTATCTAGTGAAATCATCAGATAAACTATCATGTATAAACGACGCTATACGACCCTGATGTCAGCTGCCAGCGTGGGCTTAGTGTGTATTTTGACTTCACAAAGCTTTAATTTACTTTCAGGCGTATGCTGAAGAAATTCAAAAGTTCTGTGTGATGTTGCTCAACCACAAATCCAAAAACCAAAACCTAATAGGCCTGATCGGTATAATTTAAGATAGACTCTGCCCCTAGAAGGGGAACATATACTCACCGGCACATCTAACCGCCCACCCTTCATTTCAGGAAATACTCGTGATTCTTTATAATTCTATTAGTTACAGCTGATGTTAGTTAAAAATTTGTTAATTTAACGTTTATTTAAGTGTGTTTCATTTATCGTAAAATTATCAATAAATCAATTGTAATGTATAACAATAAGCGTAGTTTAAAATTAACCCGAAATACAAGGGTGGGCGGTTAGATGTGCCGGGTTTAAGTTAAAATTCCTCAGGCACACAGACTTGAGAAAGAGATCCTAGACTAACCTGGATATGGAGAAGAATCCAAGCCGCTGGAAGGGCAGGAGGAAGGCCACGTCAGGCTCGTGCTTGCGGAGGAGCGGGAATATCTCCCGGTTGGGGGGCGGAGGCGGCATCTCGTACTTCAGGAACTGTTTGAAACTGCTTTTGATTAGCTGATGGTATTCCTAGAAAAACAATTTTTCTTTTTTATAGTTTCCAAATCCTAAGGTATCTTAGATGAAAGTGGTTGTTACTTTGGCTGCTTTGTGGTCCAGGTATTTGTAATTACAAGATAGTGATCTACAACTTTCAACTTATGATGATCGATAGTTTGCTAGATAAAGCGTTTGATAAGGGCCCCGGAGACGGTCAAACGGTTTGGCTCAAACCTTACGTGTTTTATCAAACCGTTTGAGGTCGGTTTGAACGGTTTGTCAAACGGCTCTGCGCAGTCTGATTCTGTACGCTGTCGTAATTACACTTCTGATGCGTCAAACACAACAAAAATATGAAATTGCATCAAACACGTAAATGTTTGACAAACCGTTAAAACCACCTTTGTAAACGATCAAAATGGTTTGAGTCAAACCAAACTTTACGTGTTTGAATCAAACCGTTTGACTGTCTCCGGGGCCCTAATAGTTCGTTAATAGGTGACATACTACGGCCCAAAGAAACTTTGTAATTGCGCTTTAGGCCGTGTACCGTGAGTGGTCACTTTTCACCTCCACTCCTTCGTGTATTCCTCTAATCCGTATTCACGTTTGTAGCATGGAGGTCGCGACATTAAGTTATAATACGAGTAATAATAAATATCTGAGGACATCTCACTCACGGCCATAATATCTGATTCCAAACTAAGCAGAGCTTGAACAATGGATAAAAGAAGGGGGGCGGTAGCCAGATGGGCGCTAAGCTAACTTGAAGATAAAACGAAGTGGATAAGTAATATTTATTTATTTTACTCGATCAACTCTCCAATATGAAAATATCTTCTACTCGGTAGCCCGTTGGCATCCCGAGTCAAAACAACAAAAAAAAACCATTCGATATTTCAAAATATTCAAATCCAATCGAACTAAACGAACAGCCAGTCACCTCAAAGGAGACCGCTCCTTACAGTACTTATAATAATAATATGTGGGGACATCTCACACACGGCCATCTGATCCCAAACTAAGCAAAGCTTGTACTATGTTTGCTACCCATAGGTACCAGACAACTGATATACATTACTTAAATAGATAAATACATACAACAACATCCAGACACAAGGCAAACACAAGTGCTCATCACACGAATGTCTGCCCTGGGCGGGATTCGAACCCGCGACCCTGTGCTTCGTAGGCAGGCGTTCTACCAACTAGGCTACAGGGCCGTCGACTTAAATAGATAAATACATATTTATAAACAATAAACAACACCCAGACATAAGGCAAACACAAGTGCTCATCACACAAATGTCTGTCGACTTATACTTTATTTCATGTGTTTAAAACAAACAAGGGACTTTGTTTACCGGTTGAGATTTGGCGTCGGAAATGACTTCCCTTATATGCGGCAGGGCGATAGCTTTCATGAGGTATTTTCGGGATACGGAAAATATTTGCACGTGGGTGACGGCTCGCACGGTGTAATAGACGGGCACTCCTGTAAAATTTATCATTATGAATGGACGTTGCGAGTACATTTATAACCCCCACTATTCTTTGTTGTTTGAGTTACTTGAACACAAAGAAATGAACACAAATGTTATCTGGACTCAGTACATTAATTTAACCTTTTCTCTGCACTGTTCGCTATCTATATTAGATTGGTTGTGCACTTGCGAACGCTAAAAATTCAGGTCAAAATAGGCCATATTAAAAGATCCATAAAAGTCGTGTTGGTCGGCCCTTGGTTGTATTTAGACGTGTACATGCATGGCGTGACAGTGTGCGTGCCCGCACGTCTAAACTAAACACAATCAAGGGCCGACCGCGCTCGTGACTTAAAAGATCTATAACCAAAATTGGTTATGGACTATCAATCAAATCAGAATGATGTTGTAACTAATCGTAGCAAACTGCTACGCCACCTCTACGGGCTACGGCCTGCGTAGCGCGTAGGCACGCGTAGGCGAAAGATACGTCGAACTTAAACGAGACAAAGTATAAATTCTTTATGGTAGTAAAATTAAATGGATATATTATATTCGGTTTATTAGATGTTCAGGCTGTGTTCAGGCCAGAGCGTCAGGCCCAGTGATCTACTTGACATTATGGGTACAAAACCTAATCAAACAAAAATTCAAGAGAGATTGGATGATTTATTGACCGAGCGAGCGAAGCGAGCGAAGCGGTTCTGCTTGAGCTTGGCCAAAATTGCTATGTATGTCTATCTGTCTGTCTGTCCATCTGTCTGTTTGTTCCACTCAACAGGCCGCGTTTGTGAGCAGGTTTGATAAATTAATAATTTTTTTTTGTGGAGTCAGTTTTTGGAAATTAAAAAAAAATGACGGAGTTATGGGGGTTGCCAGCTTACAAGGTCTACCGCTGAAGCTGTTTTCCTCTACATGTCACATCTCTCAATCAATTAAAATAAAATAAAATAAAATGTTAAATAAATTTTAAGGGGTGGGGTTCTTTGTGAAGAAAAAATAAAAATAAATATAAAGAAACATACAGACTCGCGAGGTCTACAGCTCACAGAGCCTAGTGGCTCAAAAAAACTAAACTAAACTTGTGTTTTAATTTTTATCCGAAATAAATATGTTTGATTTGATGAGATACTCACTCAAAAAACATTCAATATCACCGAAGTGACTCTTGGTAGTTATTATAGACACAACTTTTTTCGTTTCTGGGTCCCAAACCTGTGAAACAAGCGTAGGCGCAAGACACATGCGTAGGTAAATAGAAAGTAAGTATGTCAGGAGATGTACGATAGAAAAAACGTGTCAAACGAAAAAAAAAACAACACATAACCTAGGCATACATGCGGGTGAACAGCTATTAAAAATGTTCTTAGGGTTAGGGTTTACAAATAGACGGACTACATCGTTCAAAAAAGCTTCTGTAGCCGAGCGGTGGAGCGTTTGACTCTCACTGCGTTGGTCCTGGATTCGACTTGAATCCTGGTGGTCACACTGTCATAATTCAAATAAAAAAATCAACGGCCTGTTACAGTCCACTGCTGGACTATGAGCCTATATTTTTTTTTTGTCGAGTCTGTTTTTGGTAATTTAAAAAACAACGGAGTTAATAGGGTTGAAAATATAAAAAATAATCATAAATCAGCTATTTCGAAAAAAATAATAATACTCGCGAGGTCTACAGCTCACAGAACCACTAGTGTAGTCTATGTAGGTAGAACCATACCTCACAGAATCCTTTGATGATGACGTAAACTTCATTACAAATGTCGCCAGTGTTCAACAAGATCTCGTTGGGTGACGTGAAGAAAAGACGCGCCTGCGCAGGAATGGCCTTCAATACGTGCCGTGGGAGTGCCTAAACAATATATAAAAGGTTATATTATACGAGTTTAACGTTCTGTCAGTTTACGAGTATTTCTTAATAACGGTTTAGTAGGGTTACGTATGTGGTCCTGTCGTCTCGAGCCCCTCGGTGGGGACGTATATGAGCTGTTGATGATGATGATGTATGATACTAGGTAGCCTTTTTGGAAACCGACTTATTCGATAAGCTGGATATAAGCTGGAGCTTGGATAGATCTAATACGGAATATGCAAAAAAAAAATATTAGTTTTTTTCATAGTTCATCTGAAAGTATAAAAAAATAGAATACTGACAGTCAAAACAGAATTGAAATTGATCGAAAAACAAACTAGAACATTGTTAAACAAATATATCTGTCCCTCTCACGAAAACAAAATTTTCTGTGGCGAATGTATGGCCCACAGAAGGAACCGGCCCGCGTGACATTTAACCATCAACCATAAATTTTGAGGCATTATAACTTTGTTTCTGAGCAAGATATTTGAAAAATTATTTTTTATGTGTTTACCTGGAACTTAAAATATTTCGATTAATAAACTAAAAAAAAAATTGTGCATATTGCGTGCAAGACGATTCGTGATGATCTTAGATATGGCTGAGAAGTGAGATGGGTCTGTAATTCTTCAAAACGGTTTTATGGCTATTTTCGAAAAGACATTTTGTTTTTCAGCCTTTGCGATTAGTGTCGGTTCCAAATAATATGAGTATCCAGCTGCCTGAAACCGATAATTTTTTCTCAGGTAATGGCCACAATTCGGGAAGTCATGCTCTAATTCTAATTTTAAAATTCAGCTATCCTTTTCGTTTTTATGACCAATGAAAGAGAGGTGATGAATTCAGATGAACGAATGATAACCTAAAATAAGGGCATAGCTGTCAGATTAAGTGATTTTTAACTCGCATGTTTTTAGTGCTCTCTAAAATTGTGCAATCGACACGGCCATAAGGTTCAAATTCGACGTTTGACAGCTCTAATATTAGGATGTTCATCTCCTGTCAATTAAATTAAGGATTAGAACGTGACAGTGGGAATTTGCCTCAATATGCTTTGTTGAATATTATCATGCAACCGAAAATGAAGTATTATTAATATCGGCAGAACCTACACTCATGAATGGAATACAAAGTAGGTATTTGTTCAGCTGCAGCGCTGTGATGTCCTGGTGCACGTGCTGAGGCAGATCGAAGAGTATGGAGCGGTTCTCGTGTGTGATACTGTAAGCCTACGAAAGAAACAGAGGGAATATAAAGTGGATTAAATGATAATTATAAAGCAGAAAATTTTTGTCGATCTTGGACAGGACTCGAACCTGCATCTCCTTGGCTATTCGGTCCAGAAACAGGCGCATTACCAAAATGCCACCAAGCTCTGTAAAAGGTCGACGAAATTAGACACTGCTTCTTACTTTTTAATGCTCGGAGTGCATTACAGCTCCATCTGTCGGAGTATTTACAAACTACCGTCATTCAATTCAATAATCTACCCGTATTATGGATTAAATGAGCTCATTTTAATTAAATGTTAGAGCTGTAGCTCGAAGAGAAAAAAGTCACGCCCGCGACTTCGTTGGCGTGGTTCTCGTTATTTTGGAGTTTCTTACAAATTCCAAGACACCCCCCCATTTGTGAGAAATTAACCCACCCCATTTCTCCCGCAGATGGGGAATGTTCAAAGATAAGACAACTCGTCATAGGCAACTATCCGAACTTCATGTTTCTGTACCCAGTAATTTCGGCTCTGGATGTTCTATCAATCAATCAGTCAGATCTTCAAAAGAGTGTCTGTGCCCTGCCCCCGTTGCATGACGACGACCGTTGATAAAATAAACCGCGCAATATAAAACGTATAGTAACGTAGTTCTTATTTTCGCGCGACATAAACTATTGGTCTTTATATGTACGCGCGGGTTTTTTTTGGCGGTGGTCATGCAGCGGGGGCTGGACAATGTAAAATCATTTGTAAAAGCCAGATGGCCAATGAGATAAGGAAATAGTAGGAGAAAAAGCAACCTTATCGATGTACCAGCAGAGTTTCAGGTAGTTGATGAAGCGATATCTCAGGACCGGGTGCACGTCATTCGTCTCCAAAAACTGTTTGACACTGTCAATGCACGCGTTATAGTCATTCCTGTGCAGACAGAAAATACCTCACTATTATCATCAACAGCTCATTTATAGTCCTCGAGCCTACCCTGAATTAGAGCGATTAGGCCTTAGTCGACCACGCTGGCCGGGTTGGTCGACTCCACACACAACCTTTGATTTTCTTTGCAGGAGTGTGCAGGTTTCATCACAATGTTTTCCTTCACCGTAAGAGCGTCGAATAAATGTACATATTCATTCGAAATTCGAAAACACATTGGTACGTGGCGGGGATCGAACCCGCGTCTCCCGGACGGGAGGCAGCGGCTCTAGCCACTAGACCCGACACCCTTCTAGAAACCCCTAGGGTTTATACGTAGAGCGAATGATATGCATACGCTCACTACTAATTGCCATTTCGTCCACCTGGAAAAAATAATTTATAATATCAAACTTCATCAGCTGTTGGCCAGATTTGACAGATTCGAAACTATTTCAGTGGCAGAATTATTATTGTTTTCAGAGTAATAAAATGTTATTATTTTCTCTAAGCATATTTTTTTTTATTTGCTAGGCAACCGGTGTGTTAGGTAAATTATTTCTTTAATTTCTACTTCTATATTTGTACGGCCTATCTACTTCTATACTTTCCAACCCGGTGGTAAAGAACCGTGCATAGGCGGGAGGGAGTTAGTAGCCGTTACTTGTATGTACTTTCTGTGGTTATGCGTTATACAGTTTTGACCTCAAAAATTACTTTTCAATACACCTTGCTCGAAAATTGAACTTACGAAGGCAGTAAACTGTGCGGTAAATGCGTTTTACCGCACTAGTGCGATTTTATTATATTTTTTTTTATTCCTACGGTCTTCAGAAATTATTATTCAGCCAGGATCATTTTAACAATAAAAAATATTTATATCTATTCATACAAAGAGAAAAGTATTTTTTATTTCAACAAATTGTATCAAAAATATTATCAGCCAGTAATATTTTAATTATAATATTCGTAAAGTTAGTATCTCCTTCGGTGTCTTATTTGGTAAACAAACATGGCGATAAGGTGACCATAGACACAAAATAGTGCTTCCAAATAATAGATTTCATTGATTTGATTGAATGTAATTGAATTGGTGATTAATTGTAATTGGTGATTACAAGCATTTCGGAATATCCTACGTCGTATATCTCTTACTCTAATTTGTCATCATTGACGTATTTATTGTAGTGATGGGTTAACTCGCTTTGTCTAGAGTAGGTCGAGTTGAAATGGTAGCCAACTCGAGTCGCAACTCGAGTTGACTCGACTCGAGGCGGGCGGCGGCGGCGCGGCTCGTGAGTGCGACGTGGGGCGCATTCCGAATCAGACTTTCAGCTCTGTCAGCGATCAGAAAAGCAAAAAAGTATGAGTTATGACAGCTGACAGTAATTCGGAACGCGATTACGGGTACTATGTATGTACCTTTCTTAACCATTTCAATTTAATTATTTACTATCAGTTTTCTCACAAGTGTATTGAAAAACGTCGTACAACACACGGATCTTAGGTTTTATAACAAACTCGTGACATTATAAACCCTCGCCTGCGCCTCGGGCTTACAAAAGTCACCTCGTTTGTATTATGCCACCTACGATCCTTGTATCGTAATGTACTATTGAAACAAATGCAGAATTTCAGAATATATTTTTCATAACCAACCTCATGGTGTTGATAACCATAAAGATGGCCGCGTAAGTGGACTGCACGACAACTTGGAGCATGGCGCAGGTTTCTAGTGCCAGGATCAAAAGTGCTTGCATAGTCCATGATTGTGAGCTTAACTTGTCTGTCAGGTGTACTGTCCAACCAATAAGAACAAGAGTTAAAGGTCTACACAGACGACTGCATAAGGTTGATGACAGACCCCAAAACCCTGGGGTCAGATTTATAGAGCCGCCATCGGCAAAAAGTGACAAGATTCCTAGCTTCGTAAGGCGTGTCAAGCCTTTGGTTGCGGTTATCATCCACGGAAATATATATAAGGTGCCCTGTTATTAGTGTCAAATATTTTCAGGTCTGAAAGAAGAAGTCCTGATCTTCACTTCATAAAAAAATTAGATCAATTTATATGTTAGTTTTCAAGTAATTAAGCCAACTTGGTTACCTAATCATAAAAAACATCACCCTCAACCAGCTGATCACTACTACATTTGCATTCATGCACGCACACACGCGTTTGATGCGTGTTTACATGTATCTAGAGTAATGTGAGTGTACATGCAGAGAATGATCTCTTTTTGTCATATTAAATGGTTCACAGTTTAAAAGTTTTTAAACTAACGTGTAGATATCAGAAAATTTTTTTTTTACGTGACTACGAGTATTATTACTATTACTTTCAGCCCTGAAAATATTTGACACTAATTAAGGGGCACCTTATATAGTTAGTTGTTACCTGCCCCTGCAGTAATGTAAACCTGTTAAAGAATAAACATATTTTATTTTTATTTATTTTATTTTTAAATACCTACCAGTCAATGTGGCGAAAGAAACAGCCCAGTACATGTTGAACAAGATTGAATCGCTGGTCTTCGCATTTCTTTCAACACTCCAATACGGTTCCTTAACTAAGCTTCCCACGGAACAGTATTTAAATCTGTAAAAAAACACTATTGTCATCTTTACTGAGTAGGTTATTGCGGTAGGGTGCGGTGCGGGAGGGGTGCGTTTTGTTACTCGATACTTCAGTTGGGAGAGAGTTTTCATGCAAAGAATACTGAACCAAACTTTGGCATTCTATACACCGTCGCATTTTAAATGCCTGCTGCTCTGTTCACTAGTAAAGTGCGCCCGAAGCTTCAGGGATATCGTTGCGCGCTTAGGCACATACTATTATTTCTTCTGTGGCACAACCTAGGATGCAGTACGCTCTACGACTGGCATGGCACCGCACGTGGCAGTGGTAGCGGCGGGTTCAATACTCTCAATAGGCCCTCCAACTGCGGGCCGGAATGAGGAAGCGTGGATTGGTGGGAGGGGGTAAATGGCTGTTCTGTACTATTCATTATGTAACTGAACGACACGCTTACAGCTCGAAATGAGGCAGGCCGGCTGGATTAGTATATAAGTGGTAACTCTCAACCTGCACGATGGTCTACAAAGGCCTATTCACCCTGATTTATGGTAAATTCGCCCCTAAATATTAAACCTGGTAATGAATACAAAAGAACTAACCTAAAACACAGATACCCTTGGTGGTTAGACGCCACCATCCAGCATAGCATCACGCACATCAGCAGGCAGTAATTGAAGAACCGCAGCAGGTTACTATGGTTCACGCACTCGTCTTCCATCTGATTTAGAGTACGGAAGATCTGGATGAAGAATTAGAAGTTTCAGATAGCTGGTATAGATAAAATAAAGCATATTTAAAAAGGGTTTATAATTTTGAGTGCAACATTCACCAGAATTGAGAATTTTTGTTGCGTTACCCCCCCGTTGGCCGGAGAGCGTGGTGCTGCTGTTTTTCAAGAAAGGAGATAAAACTCGACTGCAAATCAAATCACTGGAATAAGTCCTCCCAAGACGAAGTCCTTCCTCCGGGAGGTGCTTGCTGCAGTGGCCAGTTTGGAAATCTCTCAACCGGTTACGATCCCAGGTTGGCCACTGCAAGGACAATCTCTGCCGTTGGGGTTACAGTGAATGTAACCAATGTCCATGTGGAGTCACACCACAAACAAAGGCCCACTTGTTGACCTGTCCCTCGTGTCCCGACACCTGCACGATACAGGACCTTTGGGAGGCCACCGACAACGCTCGCCGGGTGGCTGCCTATTGTGCTAATAAAATTTAAATGTTTACCATTGACTCGCAAAGAAGAAGAAGATTGCGTTTTATTTTAGTTTCATTGCGTGTTGGCATTGGAACAAACCCACATCTGTCCACGGTGGGAAGAAGTCAATACTTACAGCAGGGAGCTTAACCACAATGTGCACAGGCCCCGTCAGCGACGAGGTAGGTGACTGGTTGTGTACTGGACCCAACCCGCATCGGTCCAAAATGGGAAGAAGTCACTTACAGCTGGGAGCTTAAACACAATGTGCATTCCCGCACAGGCCCCGTCAGCGATGAGGTAGGTAACTGGTTGTGTACTGGACCCAACCCGCATCGGTCCAAAATGGGAAGAAGTCACTTACAGTTGGGAGCTTAAACACAATGTGCATTCCCGCACAGGCCCCGTTAGCGACGAAGTAGAAGACGGGTAGTGCGCTAAGCACGTCGCAGAGGAACCAACCCACACCCGTCCGCAGTTGGGATGAAGCCGTATGCAGGAAGTTTATTGGTACACCTGCAGGAAATCTAAAGCTGTATTTGTTATCCTGATGATCGGTATAATAAGGATAATGATAGCTTCAAGCGACCAACGTTTGTGCACTATTAGGCTGCTTTTTCACCAGAGATGTGCGAGGATGCGTTGCAAAGGATACGTTTTTCAAGTACCAATAGAATCGCTTCATTTACCTTGCCTCGCTCAGCACAGCTCTGGCAAAGCGATTCTATTGGTTCTTGGAAAACAAATCCCTCGCAACGCATCCTCGCACATCTTCTCTCCTCTCCGCTTTGGTGAAAACCGAGCCTAAGTGCTGAGCTGACCGTCAGAAAAAAAATGTTGCAAAGTTCCGGAGAAACCCTTCTTTTTTCTCTGGTCCAATGCAGGGTATGAAAACAACTAATAAAGTGAAAAAACCTAGGACTAAATGACACGATGATTTAAATGTGCATACGATTCATAAAAATAAGAAGAAAAATTCAACAACAACAAAAGAAAAAGCGGCCAAGTGCGAGTCGGACTCGCCCATGAAGGGTTCCGTAGCAGCAAGTAACATAAAAGTTCTTGTAGTTCGTTGTAACTTTGATCGATGTTTTAATAATAGTGTATTTTTTTAATTGAGTTTATGATAAGTAAACATTATAATTAGGTACCTAAATGTGGTGGGATTTATCGCATTCTAGGTAAAGATCTAACTATATGCGAGCCCATATAGGCCACTGACTTGGCTCGTGTAACGACTAGATAGTAGCCGAGGTTTACGATTTACGATTTATAACGTATTATAAAAAAATCTACTTACTGGATCTCGTTCAAACCAATTTTCGTTGGAAGTTTTCATGGTAATGTACATCATATTTTTTTTTTAGTTTTATCATTCTCTTATTTTAGAAGTTACAGGGGGGACACACACATTTTACCACTTTGGAAGTATCTCTCGCGCAAACTATTCAGTTTAGAAAAAAATGGTATTAGAAACCTCAATATCATTTTTGAAGACCTATCCACAGACACACCCCACACGTATGGGTTTGATGAAAAAAAAAATTTGGAGTTTCAGTTCTATGTATGGGGAACCCCCAAAAATTATTGTTTTTTTTTCTATTTTTGTATGTAAATCTTAATGCGGTTCACAGAATACATCTACTTGCCAAGTTTCAACAGTATAGTTCTTATAGTTTAGTAGTGTAGTAAAAAGTGGCTGTGACATACGGACGGACAGACAGACAGACAGACAGACATGACGAATCCATAAGGGTTCCGTTTTTTGCCATTTGGCTACGGAACCCTAAAAAACACAAAATAAAAAGGTTTACAGAAGGGCCACTCCCGCCTTCTTCAAAAATAATTACGTCATCTTGCCAGACTCACTCTTTAGGCAAACGCTATGGAGCCCTGTTTGGGAACTGCGTGGCAACGCCTATATATACGATACGACAATGTGTGCGTAATGTGCCGAAATGGCAGTTTGTTCTGAGTGGACTCTCGTGGAGTCGCGCCGCCACCTACTTTGTGGTATAAATAAGCCTAATGAGCTCACCAATAAATATGCTATGCTACGCTATGTTTCAATAGTCATGACGATCACGGCAGAACATCAGATGTGTGTTATTAATATTAGCAACCGCGAAAACCTAAATGTGTTTGTTTAGTGTAAATAATCTGATATAAGACTATACCGTCCTCCAATAAGACTGGGGTCGACAGATGCACGATTATATCAACTATATTCACGATAGTCACTATGGCATCAAAGAACTTGAAAGACACCGTCCTAGTACGTGCAAATATTATGTAATAAGGATGCACCTGAAAGGAAATCAATAAAAAACTGTTAAATTATACCTTACATTTTATCCGGTTTTAAAAATAACATTCTAAGCCAACATTAAGAAGCTTCGATATCGTACACTACGCTTTCAAAGAAGTAGGTATTGGATGAAATAAATAACTGTAGAAAATGGCATCTTACTAAAATTAAATAAGCCTGAACACGAAAAATCCACGGCTGCTTGCCGAAAAATATCGTTTCTGGTATTTCATAGCACTTTTAGGATTGGAATAAGCAGTCTCGCATGGTTAATCTAATGAAACAAGTAAATAAGTAACCCTAATGAATTTAAAAGGAGATCATAATATAAAGCTGGACCTCAGGAAGATACTAACAAAAGCAGCAGTCAGAGCTATGACAGTAACGAACAGTTTCCAAGCGGTCTGCAGAGAAGACGAAGGCTGCAGGATGCAGGGGAACGTCGACTTCAGGCAGATCACATCCGCCTCATCCATTTTGGAAGCGTCCGGTTGCTGGAATATAACAATGATGATGATGATGATGATGACCGTTTTCAGGCTTGGCGACCTCTTCGACTCCTAGCTAGTCGGGCGTTGGTGCACTCGAAGATGGCTTATGTAGACGACCTTCGCTGCAAACTTCCGTGCACAATGAGAGCATAGGTTGATGGTGGCGTGGATGAACGGGGCTTTAATCATTGATATTTTAGTAAAGATGACGTAAATTTATACTATGTGTTCAATGTTGATTCCTTTTTAATGCTGGCAAGCATGCATTTTACTACTATAACGCAATTGTTTTCTTTTTTTCCTAAATCAAATTACGGCAATTGTCTTTTCGACCGCCTTAGTTTATATTATGTAACATACCATACATGCCTTTAGCACATTCTAACAATCAATGGTATGTAATCTTTGTAATAAACAATAACACTCACATTCTTCATGATGTAACAATTCGCTATTTGAAGGAATGCGTCGGTGCGATCCATTATAGGGTTTCCGTCCTCGTCTTTGGCCATCTTGAGCTCTAATAGGTTCCGCTTCAATATCAAAATGGAGCTTTTGTACCTGTTTACAGAAATCAATAAGATGATTTCACATTTCAGTATATTCATAGATTGACTTTGCGTCGCTGCCTCCCGTCCGGGAGACGCGGGTTCGATCCCCACCACGTACCAATGTGTATTCGAATTTCGAATTCATATTATGTAGGTACCTACGTTTATTCAACGCTCTTACGGTGAAGGAAAACATTGTGATGAAACCAGCACACTCCTGCGAAGAAATTCAAAGGTTGTGTGTGAAGTTGACCAACCCACACTGGGCCAGCGTGGTCGACTAAGGCCTAATTCAGGGTAGGCTCGAGCCCTTCGGTGGGGACGTATATGAGCTGTTGATGATAAATTGACTAAGATGCACGTTATACAGAGCCACACAAAAAATTAGACAAGAATTTGCTATTGGGAGTTAAAGAAACTTTGTTTCAGTCAATCATTCCAACTTAACGACAAACACACTGCTGGTTTATGTGGAGGTTTGCTATCGGTTATTTACGAATTAATTTAGTTCAATAATTTAATTTCTACTCTTGTAATGGCAGTAAGCTTAAACTATATCTCATCGTTCGTCCTTATGTAAGAAGGAGTGTTACTATTAATTGTTATACCATATAATTCCTGATGTACCTAAAGGTCCAAAATAGGTACATTTCAAAGTAACTTCTTAGCGACTATAATGTTCTAAAGTTACGTTATTTGTTGACTGAATAGACAACTTATGAAACACGCACGAAGGTGAGCACTTACTTAACCTTTTGAGAAGGCCGGTTCACGTAATGACTCATCACTCTTTCAAAGTGGTCCTGCAAAGAATACTTATATTAATTTTCAGTTTTTTTTCTTTAGAAGGGAATGGTTTCCACTCCAATAACTGATGACTGCATTCAGCTTTTTTTATCTTGAATATCATTCATGTTTGAACCATATGAAAACTCGGAAGGTAGAATCGTCACATCAGTTCCAGAAATCCTCGCCGAGGTCGAAAACTTTTATGGCTGTCTATATGCCTCGCATGCCCCAAAGCCTCCGCCTGACGCGAACGACCCAAGAGCCACACTGACACGCCACCTAAAGATCTCCCGGACGAAGAACGAAGATGAAATTGAGAGGGCTCTCAAACAGCTTAAAAATGGGAAGGCTCCTGGCGAAGATGGAATCACTTCCGAGCTTCTCAGAACAGGAGGTACTCCAGTACTGAGAAAGTTAAAGGAGCTATTTAATTCCGTCATAGCCAATGGAACTACCCCGAAGGCGTGGAGTGAGAGCGTGGTGCTGCTGTTTTTCAAGAAAGGAGATAAAACTCTCCTGAATCGCGCTCTTAAGCCACGTCTATAAGCTGTTTTCGAGAGTCCTCACAAACCATCTCGCCGCAAGATTTGACGCAAGATTTTCTGGGTTTCGAAAAGGTTTCAGTACCGTAGACCACATCCACACAGTGCGACAGGTTATACAGAAGTCGCAAGAGTATAATCAGCCGCTGTGTCTAGCATTTGTGGACTACGAGAAAGCCTTCGACTCCATCGAGACCTGGGCTGTTCTGGAATCTTTGCAGCGATGCCAAGTCGATTGGCGGTACGTGGAGGTACTGAGAAGCCTGTACAGTATGGCGTCGATGTCCGTCCAAGTACAGAATCATAAGACAAAACCCATCCAGTTGCTCAGAGGAGTGAGACAGAGGGATGTCTTCTCTCCGAAACTGTTCTCCAACGCACTGGAGGATGCCTTCAAAACCCTAGACTGGAACGGAATGGGCATCAACATTAATGGCGAATATCTCAGTCACCTCCGCTTTGCCGACGACATAGTCATAATGGCTGAATCGTTGCAGGATCTGCAAAAAATGCTGCACAGTCTCAACGCTGCCTAATTGTCAGTCGGTCTCCGGATGAGCTTGGACAAGACAAGACTAAGGTCATGTGCAACGAACTAATAATTCCGGAACCGATCTCGATCAATGGCGAAGTGCTCGAAGTTGTCCAAGAATATGTCTACCTCGGGCAGACATTGCAGTTGGGTAGAGACAACTTTCAGCGTGAAATCGCAAGAAGAGTACAGTTGGGCTGGGCAGCATTCGGGAAACTGCGTCATATCTTCTCGTCTCCGCTACCGCAATGCCTGAAAAGCAGGGTTTATTACCAGTGTGTCCTACCCGTTTTGACATACGGAGCCGAGACGTGGAACATGACGGTGAAGCTGGCCCACCGGCTACATGTAATGTATTTCGCTACGGGATAAAATCCGAAACGAAATCATCCGGCAGAGAACCAAGGTGGTGGATATTGTCCAGAAATGTAGCAAGCTGAAGTGGCAGTGGGCTGGCCACGTCTGTCGTAGAACCGATGAGCGTTGGAGCAGACGGGTTCTCGAATGGAGACCGCGTCTCGGGAAACGTAGTGTGGGACGCCCCCCTGCCAGGTGGACTGATGATGATTGAACCATATCTTTTTTTCCAGTTTTACTATATTATTTCAACGTAAAATTACGTTTAAACAAAAGTTATCTCGAAATCGAAATGACACTTCTAAGACTTGAATTTGAATCTTAAATTTTCTTAGACAAATCTTAGCTTTGTTTCATTATCCCACTAGCCTAACGTGCCTGCCGAAAACATGTGACAAATAAGCATCCAGTGGTTAGCTATAAGAAAATAAATATTAGGACAAGAAATATACACACAAAGATAAACAAAAGAAGAAGCAAAAATATATACATGGAAGGAGGCATGGATGATGTAGGACTGTCCGTTCGTCCTGCCATAGACGGCAGCCACTCGCCACAAATCGATCGCTCGGAGGACGTGTGCGACACAGAACGTTGCGGCCCGGACGGACACGTGCGAGTTGGAACTGGCCACCTCCACGCAACCTCCACATGGGTTTAAGATAGAGCCTCGAGTGAACCGCAGAATCGGTGTTAAGTCGTCTTCGGCTGTCAGCACCTACAAGTTAGATGATTACATTACTGCATTATCATCCTCATCCAACCAGAAGACGTCCACTACAAGACAATAATATCTCCAAGGATTTCCATGACGACGGTATTTACCAGTTTAACCTTTACAGATAAGCGAATTTTCTGTGTCAAAAATGACACCTCACACTAATATTTGAAAATTAGCTAGATATAAAACCATCAAAATTATAAGAGCTATTTTAGGAATTTAAACCGTGGTGGAAATAACTGTACAATGTCAATAACCTGACCTCAACTTCTCCATCAGCAATGAAGAAGATAGAGAACTTGCTACTGTTCCGACTGAGCATGACATCACCAGGAGAGTAGTTGATGGTCCTCATGTGCTTGGCTATCTCTGACAGGAACTGATACGAAAGATCACACAGGATCTGGCTCTGAATGTTACGAAAGGAATTATACATAGGTGATCAGTCAAATTAAAACTGTATTGCATACATAGAGAAATGTGAACCATGTTCCTGATTGGTCGGTTTTGGCAGTAGCTCATTCTGTATACATAGAGTTTTATTTTTTTATTCATTGCCGCAGCCAAAACTGACCAATCAGGGACGGCTTGCAATTTGATGATTTGACTTCGATAGATTATAATATAAACTAACGAGAAATAATACGTTAAATTATAAATAGTTAGTTTCAGTTCACAATTTACCGTAAGTTTATAATATCGCGAGTCAGATTATAAACTAACGGCGTTCACAATCTTACAGTGACATATAGGTATACACTCTTAAAGAAAGGATTTTCTGAAATACCATTCTTAAATGGAAGATGAAGTTTTGTATGAAACTTCTAATATTTGGGGCATGTCTGATGCTTCCTTTTATGTTCCCAATAGAAAATTTCACCAGACACACTACCAGTCCTAACCTGAGTTTTTATAACAAAACCGTTGAACTCCAACCTTCTGGAAGGCTTCGAAGTAGATGTCAGTGTTGAGAGTGTTGATGAGGGAAGGGGGATAGGTTGGCAGTAGTTCCGTCTTCGACACCGCCTTCTGCTTGGTCCAGTACATCTTGTAGTAAGTCTTCACTTTCTTACGAGCCGAAGGAGGAACGTGTATGTCTTTCTGCAAATAAATTATGTGTTGTCAGCTCGTATTATACATCTCACGGCTTGAGCCTATTCTGTGCCCTAAATTAACTATGCTGGTCCTGTGTGGGTTCGTCGACATGTTATAATCCACACGGAAGTATAGTACTGTAGCCCAGCAGCTGCCACGACAGTGCTACTGGCCGCAAGATGATGCATAGTAGTTTGAAGGTGGTGAAGATGATGTAGAAGCTGTAGTCTTAGAGAGGTAGCGTGGGAGAAGAAAACAGGGTTCAGTGCAGATAGTTACACACACGGTTTATTAGTATCTAATACTTTAATGATAATATATAATTATAATAAGAATCTCGGAAACGACTGCTACGATTTCGATGAAATTTGGTATATAGGGGGTCTCGAGGGCGATAAATCGATCTAGCTAGCTTTTGTTTTTGGTAAAACAGGATTTCCCCAGGTTTTGTACGCCATATTATCATTAAAAGAGGAGGTTAATTTTGCCGCTATCCATAACGACGCGGTGGCTCTGTTGGGGAACCGGGAGGCAATGAAACCGAAGGTCAGACGAACGAATCCACATGAATGTACTTTTTTATGAATGTTTGTTTTTAACTTTTTAATTCTTTCATTTAGTTATTTAAATACAAAAATGACAGAAATAAAAATTTCTTATTTGGTACCTTATTTTTTCGTGGTCTAAATTTTTTCCAACAGATAGAGCAATTTTTATAGGTATGTTTTTTTATTTATTACTTACCGTCGTCGTCGTTGGTATTACTTATTTTTTCACTTACTTAGTTCAATTAAAATACCTCTACAGAAAATCACTTCGTTTTTCTTACACTGAAAGTTCTGCAACAGATGGCACTACAACTCACATAGTGACGAAATTTTCTTCTAAAAAAGCATTTAAAAGTATTTTCAGTTATTTTTTCAGATATGTAACACAGAAATGGAAAATGCTATTTTATCCACGGAGACGTTATTAATCAACGCAACCTCAACAATAGTACATTACTGCCGCGGCCGCAAAATTAGTTATTGCTGGACGAGGGCACGTTTAAAGTCCGAGACGCAGGCGAGGACTTTTATTGTGTACGAGTCCAGCAAGAGTTATTGCGGCCAAGGCTTGTATAGTGCTTTTCTCTGAAATATGCGAGGAAATTACAAAATAGTAAAAATATTGTGGTACCTTGAATTTAGATGTCTACTTGTATCGCACTAAACTTATAAGTTATAATCTTTATCACTTTCTACTTTGATTTCTTGAACCATGCATTGTTATAATATTTCCCCAATTCAATGATTAGTTAACTCCATCATGAAAAATAAGTAACAAAATAAATACATAGTACGATAAAAATAAAAGTGGCGAAATTTACCAATAAACCGCCATATTGTGCACTTTTCTTTTTAACCCCCGACGCAAAAGAGGGGTGTTATAAGTTTAACGTGTCTGTGTATCTGTGTATCTGTGTATCTGTCTGTGGTATCGTAGCTCCTAAGCGGATGAACCGATTTTCGTTTAGTTTTTTTGTAACATAGATAATTTTACCCCGAGTGTTCTTAGCCATGTTTCATGAAGATCTCTTCAGCCGTTTGAAGATCATCAGCTCTTTTCTAGTTGATGAGGGGATCTGACGAACTTCCTTATCTCCGATCGATTCGAAATTTGGTACCTTGTTACTTCAATCATATTGAAAGTATATGGTAAGGTAACCATGACCTGATCAACCGTTTGAAGATCATCAGCTCTATAATAGTTGCTGAGGGGATCTGACTTGCTTCCATATGTCCTATCGATTCAAAATTTGGTACCGTATTCCTTCAATAATATTGAAAGTATATGGAAAGGTAACCATGACCTGATCAGCCGTTTGAAGATCATCAGCTCTTTAATAGTTGATGAGGGGATCTGACTACTTTCCATATGTCCTTTCGATTCAAAGTAAAAATACTCTCCAATTTTCTTTTAGATATAACTGTACTCATATATCATAATTTATTTGTTAGAAAGTTTAAAAATTATGAAATAAAAATAAACTAAAAATTTAAAAACCCCCGAAGCAAAAAAGCAAAACATTAAAAAGTAAAAAATAATACCTATTGTTGAGCCATCAAATTCGATAAAGTAACACCTATATATTTTAATTTTATTAGAGAAATTGATGGATGGCACGATTTGGTTTGCTCGTTGAAATGACGCCATAATGTCACGTCGGGGTACCGCTAAGTTTAAAAAAAAATATCATATGAAAACAAGTTGGTCGGATATGCTAACAAATTAATAGATAGTCAATCAAATGAAGCGTCTGACTTAAGCGGTACACCGAAGCGTCATTTCAACGAGCAAACCAAATCGTGCCATCCATCAATTTCTCTAATAAAATTAAAATATATAGGTGTTACTTTATCGAATTTGATGGCTCAACAATAGGTATTATTTTTTACTTTTTAATGTTTTGCTTTTTTGCTTCGGGGGTTTTTAAATTTTTAATTTTTGTTTTGTGCCAGTGTCATACAGAGCATACAGCCACATTACTACGAGTCGTGTACGATTCATATAAAATTTGAATTTAGAACATTAAAACTTATGAAGAGTATGCTATAAAAGACTCAAAAACATTGAAATTTCTGAACGAAAGTTACTTTGCCGGTCTAGGCCGTTTGAGGGCATATTGCCGGCCGCTGTTTTGTATGGGGCAATGTTTCGTTCAAAAATGTGTCACTTCTCGTACTGTTTTTTTACAGTAATGATCACATTTTCGAGCGTGTCGGAGAAAAATCAATTTTATATTACTACTAGCGCTGTCTTTACCACTGTTAGGCATGGGAATAAAAATTTATTTTCCTTTCTGAATTCTATCCAAATTACGATCCTAATTTATTGTCAATGCAGGGAAATCTATTTTTACTAAAAATTAAACCTAGCTAGATCGATTTATCGCTCCCGAAACCCCATATAATGCTAAATTTCATCGAAATTATCCACGCAACCTCAATAAATGCAAATTTATATTACTACTAGCCGCCTTTACCACTGTATCTGTGAAGTGGCCAAAATTGGAACTACTACTAATGAGTTGGTAGGTTAGTTGGTATGGGAATAATTTATTTTCCTATAATAATCCTTTCTGAATCCTATCAAAAGTCTCATCCTATTATTTTATAATACATAATATATTCTTTTCCTCGTTTTACTCGGGCCATCTGATGGAAAACTTTCAGACCACCAAAAAATATATCAGAAATTTTCTTTCATTTTTGTATTTAAATAACTAAATGAAAGAATAAAAAAAATATAAAAAAAGAAACAAACGAAAAAAGAACAAAGAAATAAACAAAATATATTTGTCAAGATTCAAACTGCAAACTCGCGGTGTCCCGACTGAGCCAAAATTACCTTTCTATTTCAATGATATCGCGTATCAATTCTTTTAAGCCTGAAAATACGGGGAAATCTATTTTATAAGCTAGATCGATTTATTGTCCCCGAAACTAAATTGCGAAATCGTTGCAGCCGTACGTTTCCGAGATCCTTATTATTCTTATCTTGCTGGTTTAAAGTATAAGAGTGGTGCTACTATGTCTAGCCGCGTGTACTTTCTTCTGAACGTATGAAGTAAGTAGAGTTTATCGAAATGCGTAGGGGTCTTACAAAAAAAATAAACGAGCTAAGCTCGGTCAACCAGGTACTGAGAAATTAACGTAACACTTAAAAATCTTACTTTCAAATAAAATCAATGAAATACGGTTAATAAGACGACCACAGTCTGACGACGATGAAAATGACAAAACCGAAACCGATGGATTCGAAATTTGAAAATAAATTTAAAATGAATGATGAGACTACCAGTACTTAAAAGTACTGAATTGCCAGAAACAAAATAGCAGAAGAAGGTAGGATAGCAGTATTAGCAGTACTGCTACAGTATTTCGCTATCACCGGCAAATCTACAAGCAATATATTACCCACACAGACACATCCATCCACACACACACACACACATACACACACTCACACACACACACACACACACACACACACACACACACACACACAGTTACACACACACACTACATTGCATTGCAAAGCTCATGTGCGGCCTTATCATAAGTCTTAAGAGTTTTGGAAATAATATTATTATCATACCTACCTATTTAGCTACATCTATCTATGTCTAAGAGCTAAACTTTTAATTTAAATTTTTAGTACTTACTTAAAGCTGTAAAAAATTATATTTTTTCTTAATTGTACTAACACTAAGTTGCCTAGTTTAGTTTTGTTTTGTGTAATATTTCTCAGTAACGGAAGAGCGGAGCCTCCTGACACAGACTGTTCAAGCCTAAAAGGAGGCTCCAATCACAGTCCATATACTGTATCACAAAAAAAGATAATAAAATATATATATTTTTTTTAATATATAGGTATATCCGCCGTGTGGTGACGGCAGAGTAGAATACATTTGGCACCAACCCCTACTCTTCCCGTGGGTGTGGTAAGAGGCGACTTAGGGACTACACATTGAACAGGGAACGGGCAGCAGCGCTCTCTGATACAGTAACCTTTTAATCTGCGATCTCCAACCCGCCTGCCAAGCGTGGAGATTATGAAAAAACCAAACACTTAAGTGGAGGAGGCTCATAGTCCAGCAGTGGACTGTAACGGGCCGTTGATTTGATTTGATATAGGTATATTATCTTCCAGGCCGATTTCAGCTACAGAGACTGCCTTTGTAAATGTGGCTTTTACTAGTTCGCCCTATCATATCCCTCAAGTAGTTACAGTAGCCAAAACTTTAGATAATTACCAAGTCATTTACGATGAGACGAACTCTTTGCCGGAATATCTCCTTAGGGCGCATGTACAGGCTGTTGGTGATCGCCAACGCTGCGCACGCGACGCCATAGACCATCAAAGTGCCGGATATCGTTACCATTATCAGCAGTAACGTTCCTAGGTCTGATGTTGGTGGATTGTGAACACTGGAAATAAAAAATAATTTGCACTATATAAAAGCGCGTCGGATGTTTAGTAATTCGGACTGCTGTTTTCCATCCGCGAGACGCGGGGTCGATCCCCACTTCGTACCAATGTGTTTTCGAATTTCAAATTCACATGTACGTTTATAACCCGCACTAGACCAGCTTGGTCAACTAAGGCCTAATCACCCTAACTCAGGGTAGGCTCGAGCCCCCCGGTGGGGACGTATATGAGCTATTGATGATGACAAGTCGCGCATCGATTTATGAGCGTGGACGGTTTGAAATCAGGCACGTAGTTTAGTTCTCATTGACTGTTTCCTCCTAGCTTTTGGTCCCTTATTTACGAGTATGTGAGTAAAAAGGACTAAAGATTCAAAAGCCTACGCGAGTGAGTGAGTGGAAACGCAATACTTAATGCTTGACATAACAGCTGGATGCGTGAATTAAGATGCTTACTTGTAATGTTCCCAAAAATATCTCGGTTGGACCAACGATCTACTAAGTCCTTTGGGTTGGGATCGTCAGTACACCTTGTGTGGGGGGGGGGGCAACCTATTCCGATCTGGGTCACCACTCTACATCGCACTAATATTATAAATGTGAAAATATATTCCGCCTTCACGCTTAAAGTGATTCAACGGATTTGAATGAAATTTGGAATAGAGACAGTTTTTAATTTGGATTAACAGATAAGATACTTTTTACGGGATAAAGTATTTTTACTTCGGAAAATCTTACACAACGCGAGCGTAGCCGCGGGCTGACCGCTATTTATAAATATGGTTGTTATTAATGTTCACAATACTACTTGTTACTTTAGAGGTCTAAAGCACGGTCACCGAGCAGAAAGAATTTCGTACGTTATATTCTCCTACAGATGCAATGCCCGAGTAGTGGGACGGCAATATATTTACGCAGGAGTAACAGAGACAGGTAATAACAGGTCAACGTACGAAATTCTTTCTTCTCGGCCGGCCGAGCTTTACCCTATGGGAAGGAAGAGCTTGTCAATCCTGTAAAAAGTATAGAAAAACACACGCGCTCGCTTTTCTTTCATCCAATGAGGAGCATTAGGGTAGTTCAATTCCTGCAACAATGACAGATGCCAATTATAGGGTTGTACAAGTTTATTAAAGTGCACACTGGCGGCCACAGGTTACTTCTGTCGGGTTGAAGACGAACTAGTTTGGCCTGGCTTTACCAGAATCCAATAATGTATATACTTATAGTTTGACATGAAATCAGGTTTGGTCAGTAATATTATAAAGACCTACCCATCGATACCCTTATCCTATATTAAGATATGTTTTAGATTGTTTATCATCAGATTCTCATCTTCCAGTATACCACCACATTTTCCTTCCACTTAGGACAGGTTTCGGATTCGACGAGTTCAGTTAGACGGTATCCTAATAAATTGACAATAGACACTCATGAAAAAAAAAACAGTTTTTATTTTGCCTTTTATTAAATATTTATTTTGTATTTTATTAAACAATGTTAATTCTGTAAATGTAAGAAAATTCACCACACCATCCCCGGAATTTCATTTGTACCTTTTCGATATTTTAAGAGTTCTGTTTGCTGTTTGTTCACGGAACCCTAATAAAAATAAAAAGCAAATAAACTCACCCAGGCCTTCCACAACCAGATGAAGAGGTTTGTGTAGAGTACGCGGAACACCATGAATATGCACGAGCACGAGTACAAGTGCTTGAGCAAAGTGCTGGCAATAGTGTTCTTCAAGTGGTAGTCATTTACCGTCCCTGGAGTAAAATAAACTCACCCAGGCCTTCCCCAGCCAGATGAAGAGGTTTGTGTAGAGGACACGGAAGACCATGAATATGTACAAGTGCTTGAGCAAAGTGCCGGCAATAGTGTTCTTCAAGTGGTAGTCGTTTACCGTCCCTGGAGTAAAATAAACTCACCCAGGCCTTCCCCAGCCAGATGAAGAGGTTTGTGTAGAGGACACGGAAGACCATGAATATGTACAAGTGCTTGAGCAGAGTGCCGGCAATAGTATTCTTCAAGTGGTAGTCATTTACCGTCCTGGAGTAAAATATACTCACCCAGGCTTTCCCCAGCCAGATGAAGAGGTTTGTGTAGAGGACACGGAAGACCATGAATATGTGCAAGTGCTTGAGCAAAGTGCCGGCAATAGTGTTCTTCAAGTGGTAGTCATTTACCGTCCTGGAGTAAAATATACTCACCCAGGCTTTCCCCAGCCAGATGAAGAGGTTTGTGTAGAGGACACGGAAGACCATGAATATGTACAAGTGCTTGAGCAAAGTGCCGGCAATAGTGTTCTTCAAGTGGTAGTCATTTACCGTCCTGGAGTAAAATATACTCACCCAGGCTTTCCCCAACCAGATGAAGAGGTTTGTGTAGAGGACACGGAAGACCATGAATATGTACAAGTGCTTGAGCAAAGTGCCGGCAATAGTGTTCTTCAAGTGGTAGTCATTTACCGTCCTGGAGTAAAATATACTCACCCAGGCTTTCCCCAGCCAGATGAAGAGGTTTGTGTAGAGGACACGGAAGACCATGAATATGTACAAGTGCTTGAGCAAAGTGCCGGCAATAGTGTTCTTCAAGTGGTAGTCGTTTATCGTCCCTGGAGTAAAATAAACTCACCCAGGCTTTCCCCAGCCAGATGAAGAGGTTTGTGTAGAGGACACGGAAGACCATGAATATGTACAAGTGCTTGAGCAAAGTGCCGGCAATAGTGTTCTTCAAGTGGTAGTCATTTACCGTCCTGGAGTAAAATATACTCACCCAGGCTTTCCCCAGCCAGATGAAGAGGTTTGTGTAGAGGACACGGAAGACCATGAATATGTACAAGTGCTTGAGCAAAGTTCCGGCAATAGTGTTCTTCAAGTGGTAGTCATTTACCGTCCCTGGAGTAAAATAAACTCACCCAGGCTTTCCCCAGCCAGATGAAGAGGTTTGTGTAGAGGACACGAAAGACCATGAATATGTACAAGTGCTTGAGCAAAGTTCCGGCAATAGTGTTCTTCAAGTGGTAGTCATTTACCGTCCCTGGAGTAAAATAAACTCACCCAGGCTTTCCCCAGCCAGATGAAGAGGTTTGTGTAGAGGACACGGAAGACCATGAATATGTACAAGTGCTTGAGCAAAGTGCCGGCAATAGTGTTCTTCAAGTGGTAGTCATTTACCGTCCCTGGAGTAAAATAAACTCACCCAGGCTTTCCCCAGCCAGATGAAGAGGTTTGTGTAGAGGACACGGAAGACCATGAATATGTACAAGTGCTTGAGCAAAGTGCCGGCAATAGTGTTCTTCAAGTGGTAGTCGTTTACCGTCCCTGGAGTAAAATAAAATATTTTTCTTGGTCATATTTAATAGAAGTCACTTTTACTAGTTCCACTTATATTACATTCACCCGACCGGTTTCGATCAACAGATCATCTTCACAGGGTTATTAATTACTTATTTTAGATCATATAGTTTGTCAATAACGATGTTGGTTTGGACGGTCGTTATTGACACCCTTGAAGATTGAAGATGATCTGTTGATCGAAACCGGTCGGGTGAATGTAATATTAGTGGAACTAGTAAAGTGACTTTTATTAAATATGTCTACCAAGTTCCATCAAGTGCCGACAATCGCAAGTATCAATTGTATTTTTCTTAGTACTGTGCAGTTTCGGTATATCCGTCCTGTCTGTCTGTCTGTCCGTCCGCGGCTTAGCTCAGAGATTCTTAGTACTAGAAGGCTGTAATTTGGCATGGATATATAATCATGCCGAAAAAGCTGAAGAATAAAATCTTAAAATAATTCTTTTAGGGTTTCTCTAGTACACGTCAAGTAATTATTACCATTCTGGTAGAAATAGTCCGATAAAAAAAGGTATTGTTGGATGCGTTGCATTACTGTTTTCTAACTTTCATCAACAGCCCGTTACAGTCCACTGCTGGCCGATATTGCTACCTTAACAATAATATGTATGAATAATATGTTGATCTAATATTGATGAAATTTGTGTGTGTGTGTGCGTGTATCTATGGTATGATAATACATATTAGTAATTATAATCTATTGTATTGACCTAATTACAACCTATATAAGTAACTATTTGACTTTTACTAACATATCAAACCCTTCACCTTATACCTACATATTATAATTTCTATTATTTAATTTTGTTTGCATGCATGAGACATTATAATTTTATTAGTATGCGTGTGTGTACATTTATATATATATAAATAGAAATATATACAACATTTATAAATATATATATATATACAACATATCATGTAAAACGATCAATTTAACTTGTCGCCGCGTCCGTGTTTCTCTGGGTTGTGGCTGAAAATCAGCGATATCTGCTCTCCTGAGTATGTACCGACGCTGAGCTGCGACCTTCTTGCACTGCTGCACACATGCATAACCTGGTGTGTCAGGTTATGTTATGATATTCATATTAAATACTAGTTTTAATTTTGTTATGTATGTGTCTGCAGTATCAAATAAACGCTTTATCTATCTATCTATCTATCGCTTTTTGTACTATTTATATGTTTGGTGTCAATAAAGCATTCTTATTTGTAAATCGTGTCGTACGTTTTTTCTGTCCTACATGTACAGTGAACGGTATCTTGCGCGTTGGTAATACGGCCTAGTTTGAAACAAAAATGTATAGCTTGATGTGCTGTCTACTGTACTACAGACCCCAGGCGCGTTGGACGAAGTGTTTTTTTTTTGTTTTGTGACTTAATTGACTTATTTGTATTTTATTGACATTTATACTAAGTAGTTGAGTTAAATAAATTAATTATTAATTTGTTCCAAAGTAAAACTATCGAAATTCCAAATTTCATCCAAATCCGTTTAATAGTTTAGGCGTGAAAGCCGAACAAACATCACAAAAACTAACACAACACAAACTTTCCCATCAATAATATTAGTGTGATATAGGTACAGCTACAATGTTCTTAGATCTTTATGATGTCATTTCAAAATAATATAACACCTTTCCATGGATGTAATACCAGATGATATTGTAAATCTGTCCAGATGATATTGTAATACCAGATGAATGAATGAATGAATGAATGAATATACTTTATTGCACACACAGAAATAATAATAATAATAATATATATGATATTGTAATACCAGATGATATTGTAATACCAGATGATATTGTAAATCTGACCAGATGATATTGTAAATCTGTCCGATAGCCAATTTAAAGCTAAAATTAAAACTATTTTATGTTCTAAGGCCTATTATACGATAAATGATTACTTAGATGATAAAAACGTCTGGTCAACTGTTGTTCCAAATCAGTGGAGTAGATTGTAATTATGACTCATGTATGATTCTTTATATATTTAAAAGAAAAGTACAAAAGATACAATTCCTGCTATGGTTTGATGTGCGCAGCATCAATAAGAATTTCAACGAATTGCTTATATTGTTACAAAATATAAAAATAAAAATAGATATTATTATACTGACAGAGTGCTGGCTAAATAAAGTCCATAGCATCCCGTACATTTGTGGGTATAACTCACATTCCACAAAAAACTTGAAAAATCAAAATGATGGAGTAATAATGTACACCAGAGTTGGCCTGAAATGCAAAGTGTTAGAACCAACACTTAGATCTGGTAGCGGTCTCATATGTAAAATTGGTAGCCAGGTTGCTGTACTGGGTGTATATCGATCACCCTCATACAAAACCAAAGAACAGATAGATGATTTCTTAAATGGTTTAAATAAAATATATGATAGCCTATCAACTTTTCGTAATATAGCACTTCTGGGAGATATAAATATTGATGTTAAACCTGGTAATGAGGACAACAATAGCTTAGATTATCTAATTTGTAATGCATCACACGGTCTTCTTCCTACTCATACCTTAAAAACTAGATTGGACAAGTGCTTAGATCATGTTTTATTAAAAAGTAAACAGAAAAATACGACTTTAGTATTTGAATCAGATATAACTGATCACAAACCTGTACTTTTAGCTTTAGAAATAGTCACTCCTAAAAAGATAGTTAATAAGACTGCCACACGTTTAGACCATTTAGCAATAAAAACAGAGTTAGAAAATTTAGATTTTTCACAAGTAACTAATATCCCTGATCCTAATTTAGCAACTAATAAGTTTATTGAAATTTTGAGAAGTGTAATAGCTAAATACACAAAAATAGTTACAATTCCTAGAAAGTCCAGAAATATAAAGCCATGGATTACCCCGGGACTACTAAAATGCATTAGGAATCGAAATAGATTACATATTGAGATGAAAAAGCACCCTGAAAATAATATTGCTATGATTACCTACATACGATATCGAAATTTCTGCACTAAGTTGTTAAAGAAACTAAAAAAGGAGCATGAGGAACAAGAGTTTATTAGGGCGGGGAAAAATCCAAGAAAACTTTGGAATACTATTAAAGATTTAACTTTTACCCAGAATAGTAGATCTCCATCCTCTGATTTATTAGACATATGTGACAGCCCCCAGTCATCATTAGAACAAGTTAGTAATTTCTTTTCCAAAATAGGTGAAAACTTGGCAAACAAAATAATTACAGAAAACCCTCATCAATTTTGTTCTCAAAATAGACATGGCTCTGGAGATAACGTCGTCTCAAGACCATGTAATTCTTTTACACTATTACCTACAGATGAGGCTGAAGTGGAAACAATTATATTAGAGCTAAGACAGGATTGCACTATTGGGTGGGACGGAATTTCTGCAAAATTGCTCAAAGAGCTTCGACACGTTTTAGTACCCCCCATAACTCATATATGTAATGGTTCTATTGAGACTGGTGTTTTTCCAGAAGCTTTCAAGCTTGCGATTGTCCATCCTATTCACAAGGGAGGTAACAAAGACTGTATCAACAATTACCGTCCTATTTCAATACTTTCCGCTCTTTCAAAGATTTTGGAAAAAATCCTAAACAAAAGACTGAGATCCTTCCTAGACAAGCATAACCTAATTGCTAGCAACCAATATGGTTTCCGAACTGGGTTATCTACGGAAGATGCACTAATCCAACTGACTCAAAGTGTAGCAAAGAATTTGGATTCAAAAAGGAAATGTTTGGGCGTATTTTTAGACCTATCCAAGGCATTTGATACAGTCTCTGTTCCCCTCCTCATTCTGAAACTAGAGCAAATAGGTATACGAGGTGTTCCTCTCGACATATTTAAAAATTACCTTACAAACAGAAAACAACAGGTTAAAGTTGAATCTTATTATAGCGAGGAAAAGCAAGTATTGTACGGAGTCCCCCAAGGCAGTATTTTAGGCCCTACACTCTTCCAAATTTATATGAATGAACTCTGCACGTTGCAACTACCACATTGCCAAATCTTTGCGTACGCGGATGACACCGCCATTCTTGTACAGGGAGCAAATTTTGAGGAAGTTAAAATAAATACCGAATTTGCACTTAAAAAGGTGATGTCATGGCTAAGCGCCAACCTTCTATCGTTAAATTTGGAAAAAACTAATTACATTACCTTCTCTATCCGTAAAAATATGCAACCTAAAAACTATAAAATTAAAGCTCATACTTGTCGGGACTATGGGGATGCCTGTAACTGCTTCGAAGTTAAACATTCCAAAGTAGTTAAGTACCTTGGGATTCAAATTGACGAGGGATTAACGTGGGATAGTCAAATTGATCTGCTCTCTAGGAAAGTTGTGCGTCTAATATACATGTTTAAGTTATTGAGAACTTCTTCAACACCAAAAATATTAAGAATGGTATATCTTGCACTGTGTCAATCGGTTATCAATTATTGTATCCCGGTCTGGGGCGGTACCTATAAAACTAAATTGCTTGGGCTGGAGAGGGCCCAGAGAGCTGTTCTGAAAGTGATGTTGAAGAAACCACGTCGATACCCTACTGTTAGACTATATTCAGATGCTAAAGTCCTCACAGTTAGACAGCTGTTTGTGCTCCAATCCACTTTAAGGAAGCACAAAGATGTACCTCCACCAGACCGGGACAAAAGAAGGAACAATCCCGAAAGTGTTCTCCATAGTACTGTTTTTGCTAAACACCAGTATTATGTTCTAAGTAACTGTATTTATAAAAAGTTGAACAACATACTTGGAATATCTAAATATAATAGATATGACCTAAAGAGCAAATTATCGGACTGGCTAATGCCACAGGGGTATGACAGTACAGAACAACTACTTACCTTTAGCAAGTAAGTTAACTGCTGCTTTTTTGTATACTTGCCTCTTTCTGCACTACAAAACTTGGAAGGAGAGAGAGGCACATGGTTTTTCCTTGCGTAGGGCTTGCCCCCTCTCTTTCTCTTTCTCTCTGAATATACTTACACTTACACACATACACACACACACATATCTTCAATACATACTATACACACACATACACACCCACACCTGTTCATGTTTTTATATGTTTACCTTATACTTAATTAACCAAATCAAGCTATATTGCTTACTGGATATGACTCAGACTCACTGCCTCCCAAGATACAAGTTTAATCTTAGTTTGGGAGACAGGGATTGAAAAACTTATGATATATTTTAAGCACTAAATCATATTGTAAACTTAACAGAATGTATTTTTTTTTTTTTTTTTGCTAAATAAACTATTATTATTATTATTATTATTATAGGTTGTGTCTGCACGTATCTCTATTTCTACATAGTACAAGGCGGTGTGTAAAGTACATCTATCGCGTTGAAGGTGAAGTCTAACAAGAGCTAAATTACTTGCAGAGAGGTGTTAGGAGAAGACTGGTGTTAAGTGGAGTTTTTTCTGGCCGTTCTTCTCCACAGAGGGCGTACACTGGTAGTGAACGACCGTGCCATCCATGATAGCTTTGACGTCGAAAAATGATTTGCAAAAACCTTAATTCGAATAAAAAAATTTGACTTTGACTTTGAATATGTATGTGAATTTCTCCGTGTAGACACTGTGTAGGTAAGAACGTCGGTGGTCTAGTGGTTAGGGCCGCTGCCTCACGTCCGGGAGACGCGGGTTCGATTCCCAACACGTACCAATGTGTTTTCGAATTTCGAATTCATATGAACGTTTATTCGACGCTCTTACGGTGAAGGAAAACATCGTGATGAAACCTGCACACTTGTGCGAAGTAATTCAAAGGTTGTGTGTGAAGTCGACCTACTCGCACTGGGCCAGCGTGGTCGACTAAGGCCTCATCAACGGCCAGATACAGTCCACTGCTGGACTATGAGCCTCCTCCACTCAAGTGTTTGGTTTTGCCATAATCTCCACGCTTGGCAGGCGGGTTGGAGATCGCAGATTAAAAGGTTACTGTATCAGAGAGCGCTGCTACCCGTTATATATACTTATTTATTTTTCTAAAGTAATGATTTGTGTACAGATTCTTATAAAAGACTTTTAATTAATTTAAAAAAGTTCATGAATTTATTTTTTTAGAAGAGTACTTGTTATCCAATTATGTTATTTTTGTTATTCCAACTCTCGACAGCATAGTTTTATATTTGTTGAGCCCGTATCAACAGCGTTCGAATACCGAATCACAAAAATTCAAAGTCGACACCGATCGATCTAGTTTATCAACACCTCCGCCGCTCACCTGCACGTATAAAATAAAAAAGGAATGTCACAGAAAAACATAGTGTTTAGATCGCGGTTTGGACACACTTTAATACAAATAAAAGAAGAATTTATCACTGTTTTTATTAGCAAGACAGGCACTAGCTAACAAGAGAGTTGGTGAAGGAAGGGATGAGTGTTGCCACTCAACAAAATTATGTCTTAAACACATAGCGAAGGGCCAGATAGTGGTTTTGTAGCCGCGGGACCGCTCGCGGCGCTACCAAAACCGTGGGGCCTATAAATTGATAAAGGGGGCCTCGCCGCACCTGCTGCAACCCGCAGTTTTTAAAACATATTTTACGGCAAAACGCAGAAAAACTGACGGCTAACTTGCCTACTCGGTTGTTTGCGCGAATGTATCCCGTATCTTTACTGTATATTTTTTATTGTTATGTGACTAGATAAACTTTGTAGGTAATAGACTTAGTACTTTTAAATATTGTTGTAGTCTATTTAATCGAGGCGGACAAAGTAATTTTTAATGTTTACCTACTTAGCTTGTAAAGTAAACATTTTATTTATATTTTTACTACAGCTAAACATTAAATCAAACTTAATAAAACGGTTACTTATTTTAACAAAATATGAGTAATATTGATCTACAAGAAAAGTAAATAAACTGCAAATCGTATAAGATATTGAAATAAGATTAGTTCGAAAATTTGTAAGCTAGATATCTGAATTGTGCAACAATTTAATGCAGATACAATGCAGAATTAATAAACACACTGACAAATGAAACGCTTTTACGGTGAAGGAAAACATCGTGATGAAACCTGCACACTTGTGCGAAGTAATTCAAAGGTTGTGTGTGAAGTCGATCTACTCGCACTGGGCCAGCGTGGTCGACTAAGGCCTCACCAACGGCACTTTTACGGTGAAGGAAAACATCGTGATGAAACCTGCACACTTGTGCGAAGTAATTCAAAGGTTGTGTGTGAAGTCGATCTACTCGCACTGGGCCAGCGTGGTCGACTAAGGCCTCACCAACGGCCAGATACAGTCCACTGCTGGACTATGAGCCTCCTCCACTTAAGTGTTTGGTTTTTTCATAATCTCCACGCTTGGCAGGCGGGTTGGAGATCGCAGATTAAAAGGTTACTGTATCAGAGATCGCTGCTGCCCGTTCCCTGTTCAATGTGTAGTCCCTAAGTCGCCTCTTACGACACCTACGGGAAGAGTAGGGGTTGGTGACAAATGTATTCTACTCTCCCGTCACCACACGACTAAGGCCTAATTTCTCTAATTCAGGGTAGGCTTGAGCCCCTCGGTGGGGACGTATATGATCAATACATGATAAACTCCAGTTATGCAGGCGTAACGTAATTCGAAAACAAAGTGGTACAGAGAACAATGGATATAGTCAGGTCAGGCTGCTTGAAACGGATTAAGTTTTCTCTGGTAATTATTTATGCTTTGTCATGAAATTTCGCATAATGGTGCAGTTCGGTAAACTATATTATGTAAACAAAATTCATAAAAAAATCTCTTGAGAAAATTCAAACCGTTTCAAGCGGCCTGGCCTGACTATATCCTTTGTCCTCTGTATACGTAACGGGAATCGAACCACACCTCTTGAACGAGAGGCAGTAGCCACTACGCCACCGATAACGGTTTTTTAAATATCTCTAGGTACTTCTATGATCCCCAGTATACCATAAAATACTTACAAAGATACTTTAGGGGTCTGCGCAAACGCACGTAGTAACAGCTCAACGTGAAAGCGTAGGTGAAATCATCTATTTCATGCTCGGGCAGGAGAGGGACCATGTAGTGTATGTACGTCACCGCATCCAGTAAGTACCACGCTGAAATGCAACAGGTTTTGATTAAAAATTCCTTTCAAAATCAAATTTTTAGACGCAAGTCTACTTCATAAATTGTTGAGATATGACTAAATACAAGAGGGCTGTTTAGTTAACAAGATTCAATAGCTAGATGGCTACCCTCTGGCACCATTATCAGATCGGTAATAATTTATTTGCATCAACCTAATTGAATCAAATTAAATGTTAGGCATGCTTAAGTAAAAACAGATTATGTTACACAAGAAACTAGATTGGCACCCAATAACGTCTCACACAACAGCACAAACATTAGTAATAATAATAATAAGTAGTACAAAAATATGTGAAATGGTTACAAACTTAATTAAAAATTTAACATATATGTCCCCACCGAGGGGCTCAAGCCTACCCTAATATAGCCTCTATATATATATCGGTTCTACGATCCCTTCTAGTTCCTGAGGTTCGGAGTTCTAATCGAAATGAAAACAACAATCTAACAAGAAACATTTTGCCAGACAGTCCCCAGTTTAGTTAGGAAATTGCAGGCTGAATCACCTGATGTATAAGCTGAGATCAATCGTCGCCCTTAAAACTCTAATGACAGATTAATGGACCTGCCAAAGACATGAGAAGTTTCCGTAATAATAGCCGTCTTAAACGTTGGCTTAACGTGTCATCCGCAGAAGAAGACTTACTCCAATAATATCTAGAGATCTCCTGCTTCTCATGGTGCAACCGATAACAGTCGTTTAGCAAATACGCAAAGACGTGTAGCCCGTACAGAGCGTTGTAGGCTATGTCTAACGCTTCGCAGATGCTCAATCCGAAGACGTTCACTGAAGATTGAAAGTCCATTGAGAGGATCAGTATGGCCAGGAGAGTCAGCACGCATAGAACAACGTGCCAGAGCACGTTTTCTGGCAGAGATACGACGATGTCGATGAGGTGACCCCAGCTTGTCCATGGAGGATATTTTAACTGGAAGTAAAAAAGGAAATTTAAGATCAACGTCAACATCAACGGCTCGTTACAGTCCACTGCCACAGTCCACTGGTTTTGCCATAATCTCCACGCTTGGCAGGTGGGTTGGAGATCGCAGATTTAAAGGTTACTCTATCAGAGAGCGCTGTTGCCCGTTTCCTGTTCAATGTGTAGTCCTTAAGTCGCCTCTTACGACACCCACGGGAAGAGTATGGGTTGGTGACAAATGTATTCTACTCTGCCGTCACCACACGGCTAATTCAAGATATTGATTGTATTATTCTTTACGTTATTTTTATATGACGAGCCGGGGACGGGTTTAAAAGATTTATAATCATGACAAGAGTTTGCGGTGGGAGGAGATAAAAAGGGGGAACTTAGGACAAAAAACCCCTCTTATGAATAGCTCATATACGTCCCCACCGAGGGGCTCGAGTCTACCCTGAATTAGGATTAGGATTCGACCACGCTGACCCAGTGCGGGTTGATCGGTCGGAAAACCCTCTGAACCCTACATTATGTACTTAGTTCCTCCGAGTGTGGTTTGGTTTCTAAATTCAACTTGGTTCTATTTTAATCCATTTTATGCATATGACGCAGGATGTGGTTCTCTCTTACTTCGTTCTGGAAAATGAAATTCTGGAAGTCATTGTCCTTGGGGGTACTACTAGCTATTCTGCTTGCTCTTTTTGCTGAGATTATCATGGTTCTAACCAGTCTCGCTTAAACACGTTCTCTCGTTTAAAAACTTTAATTCAATTCAATAAATAGAGAAATAAATTGTTACTTTAATGTTTGTAATTCTTCTGCTAATAGAAAAATAATAAGACTAATCCAATAAAAAGGTACTCTGTGGACCAATCCGAACATCTTTTGTGATATATTATTTGTTTTGACATAGTTTTGACTCTTTAGACAGGAAGTTTTGACATTTGACTATCCAAAAAGTATACTAGACCAAACAAGCGCGGCTGATGAAACAAAGAGATTGAAAATCTTTGGGTACTATTCTCCTCAAAGTTCTGTTTCACTCTTGGGTTCCACTCTCAGATGAAAAACTCCTTGTAACCACAATAAATAACTCCTGGACTCGGCTAAGGAACGCGGTAAAGGATTATGTGGCGAAGGTTCACCATTCCAGGTTCCTGTTTCATCCTCTGAGTAAAGATTTTTGGATGCACATCGCATGGAGAGGGAAGCCCGAACTCTTTGCTAATCTTTTATATACCAACTAGCTCGAAGGATTTCCTCGTTTTTTTTAATCCTTCGCTGCGTGCAATGAGTTTTTAGGGTTCCGTAGTCAACAAGGAACCCTTATAGTTTCGCCATGTCCGTCTGTCTGTATATTCGCCTGTCCGCGGTTTAGCTTTTCTTTGTACTAAGGCTGTAATTTGGCATGAATATATACATTGTGGAGTTTCTTCGGTGAGCTCTTCTCCACAGATTCCGCCATTGTGTTAGTGAACTCACCCAAAAAAATGTAATGACGGATCTAAGTGATGTAATAACATCCTATGGAAATAAATGATTTTGACTTTGACTTTGACTTTGACATTTTAATCATGCTGACAAAGATGTAGAAGAAAATAATAAAAACTTTTTTTTTTAGTTTTCTTCTAGTACACGTGAAGTGGGTTTTTTTCTTGACTACTCTATAGTGTGAGGTAGCGTTGGATAGGTTTTTTTTTAAATAAATTGGGGGCTTTTTTGTTATTTTGTTTTAAATTGCTCATTTTCGTTAAAATCCCCCTACCAACGAAACCATTGTATTTTGAAATATGAAAAAATTCATGATAGTAGCGCATATAATGAATTTGAAAGGAAAATTATCAATATCAAGTAGACTTTACAGGTTAACGAGTAATAAATCAATTTATAAAATATACTTGGTAAGAAATTCGGTATAAAATGTATCGTTGAAAATTACTTTGATGAACGTTAACTGGCTAAAACAGGTACCTTCCTAAGTAGTATTGGGCAACTACGGAAACCTTCACTTGCGTGGCCTGACACGTACTTGGCTGTTTTTTTTTTCATCTGAGTGAAGCTAATATTTCCTCTTTTACCTACTGTTTATTTTCCTTAATCCTTTCTGAAACCTATCCAAATTCCAATCCAAATTTAATATTTTATAACACATATTCGTTTCATCGTTTTTAATAAAATTACTGTGGCGATGTGGAAACCGAACCATGCCATAAAAAAAAAAAAAAGATATACCTTGCTGTGCTTCCTTGACGTTTTTCTTGTCTTTGTATTTTTATATGTTTTTATTATAAAACATTTTCATGCTCGCATTTTAACAATTAAAGTAGGTAATTCAATCCGGACTTGCTATCATAAAATATAAAATGCATATGCTGACAAACCTAAGGAATAAGCTACGGAAACAAAATAAGCTCAAAACTGTTGAATTTAAAAAATTTGCTTTTCATGATGAGGTATGTTTTGCGAATACAACATAGTTTACACAGTTTGGCAGCCCTAGCTTTTCATGATGAGGTATGTTTCGTGAATACAACATAGTTTACACAGTTTGGCAGCCCTAGCTTTTCATGATGAGGTATGTTTCATGAATACAACATAGTTTACACAGTTTGGCAGCCCTAGCTTTTCATGATGAGGTATGTTTCGTGAATACAACATAGTTTACACAGTTTGGCAGCCCTAGCTTTTCATGATGAGGTATGTTTCGTGAATACAACATAGTTTACACAGTTTGGCAGCCCTAGCTTTTCATGATGAGGTATGTTTCGTGAATACAACATAGTTTACACAGTTTGGCAGCCCTAGCTTTTCATGATGAGGTATGTTTCGTGAATACAACATAGTTTACACAGTTTGGCAGCCCTAGCTTTTCATGATGAGGTATGTTTCGTGAATACAACATAGTTTACACAGTTTGGCAGCCCTAGCTTTAAGCCCAAGTCACACAAAGCCGTGCCGGCCCCGGACCGCGCCGCTCCCGCTCTGTGTGACTTGGGCTTTATAGTCGGGTTGGATTTAGAAACAACTGGACTCGATCGGCATATGCCCAACGGTGGGCGAAATACTTATTTGCAGCACTTGCTGGAGAAAAAGAAGAAGAAGAAGGGCTCGATCGGAGAAAACTGAGCATGTGGGGAGATTCAGAGGGTTCAGTTCCCGCCACATCGATTTTACCTTCAGAGGGCCGTTTCACGAAGCTACAAGTTACAAATTACAAGTACAATACGACGTACATTGCGTAGACGATTAGATAAAACGATAAGGGCTTACAGTTTAGGCGAATTGGCTACGCAATGTATATCAAATTGTAACTTGTTACTAGTAACATTACCCACGTACACATTACCCATGTTATGACAAATAAAGTTATCTTTATCTTTGTAACTTGTTGCTTCGTGAAACGGGGCTCAGGAGAATAGTTAATATTTTTTCAATGAAATTGAAACCTGAATATAAATTACAGATTTCTTTTTTTTGTTCTTTGTTTATTAGTTTATGATTTATTAACAGGGATTTTGTAATAGCCATATGTAATTTCTTCCAGGTGAAAAACGGCGCAATAAAAAAGAGTGGCTCAGCAGTGGGTGGATGTAGGCTAGATAGATAGATTCTTTAATGCTTGAGTGCGTTACAGGCGGACTACCCGCCGTGGTCGACGCGGAAGCGTGTTCTCGACTCGGTCATGTCTCTGCCTGAAAGCATGTCTTGGAATTCTGTACTGGCAGTCCTGACGCTGATAGCCATCATCATACTGTCTATGGACTACGAATCCACGGAGGTGAACTTCAATATTATATCTCTCTTTCTTTATTTTTTTAAGTTATTTAACCATTTATCGAAGAGCATCGGTAGTCTAGTAGCTAGGGCCGCTGTCTCCCGTCCTGGAGACGCGGGTTCGATCCCTACCACGTACCAATGTTTTTTTCGAATTTAGAATTCATATTACGTTTATTCGACGCTCTTACGGTGAAGGTATGAAACCTGCACACTCCTGCGAAAAAATTCAAAGGTTATGTGTGAAGTCGACCAACCCGCACTGTGCCAGCGTGGTCGACTAAGGCCTGATCGTTCTAATTCAGGGTAGGCTCGAGCCCTCGTACGGACGTGTATGAGCTGTTGATGAAAGTTGTAAGTCAAATTAAATCAACGGCCCGTTACAGTCCACTGCTGGACTATAAGCCTCCTCCACTTAAGTGTTTGGTTTTGCCATAATCTCCACGTTTGGCAGGCGGGTTGGAGATCGCAGATTAAAAGGTTACTGTATCAGAGAGCGCTGCTGCCCGTTCCCTGTTCAATGTGTAGTCCCTAAGTCGCCTCTTACCACACCCCCGGGAAGAGTAGGGGTTGGTGGCAAATGTGTTCTACTCTGCCGTCACCACACGGCGAATATACATATAACTTTATTAATTGTCTTTGTTAGATCGTGTTTGGAGTGCGCACCAGTCAATTGATAGACCTTGCCTACAACATCTTGTATGGCATCCACGTGGTGGCTTTGTTACTCGAGACTTGCTACCGGCGCGTTCACGAGAAACACCATTTCTCTATTCTGCACTGGTGTTAGTATTAGTTTTTTTTACTAGTACAGTGGACAGCTCATCAACCAGAACCAGGTATTGAAAATGATGATGATGAGGTAAGCGGTACGTACAATCTAGTTAGCTATCTTACAAATGCTTGTCTTAATGCATCACAGCTGCAAGTAACGCTCCCTCGCCTTCAAATAAAACATCTATTCTAAAGCTGTTCTCCGGGTCTAGAGACCTGATTGATTAGTTTATATTTGCTTCAAGAAACATTTTGTCTATTCGTGGCCTTAATTTAAAACCCATGTACGTATGTATGTGTCACCGTAAGATTGTGAACATCGTCAGTTTATAATCTGACTCGCGATATTATAAACTGACGTAAAATTGTAAACTGCGGCCAACCATTTACAATTTAACGTATTATTTCTCGTTAGTTTATAATCTATCAAAGTCAAATCGTCAAATTGCAAACCGTCGTTGATTGGTCAGTTTTGGCTAGCGGCAATGAATAAAAAGCTAAAACTCTATGGATACAGAACGAGCTACTGCCAAAACCGATCAATCAGAAACACGGTTCACAATTTTACGAGTGATAAAACCCGATAGATTATGAACTCTGCAGCTTTGTTCACAATTTGACGATTTGATATCGATAGTTTCGCAAGGTAACTGAATAATAGTACATTGTTATACGAGGGGTGAAAGTAACTTATTTAGCGCCGAGACGGGGTTTGGGGCCTGAACGTAGCGAGGGCCCTAATAGTTCGAGACACTAAATAAGTTTTTAACCAGAGGTAAACACTGTTCTTTTCATTACGAATACAAGGAAAGTAAAAATAAAAAACACGAATTAGCTAAAGAAAAAATTTGTGACTTCCATATCTGAATCAGATGAACTCATTGTAAACAAAACCCCACAACTCGAGAAACAAATGATAATCGGGTAGTTGCTTTCCCGCCTATTTTTTATTTTTTGCTGTGGCCGTGCTGGCCAGTTTTTGAGCCATTATTTTTAATTTCCTTCATTGAAAAAATGTTAAATATTTTGCCCAAATCTATATTATTTTAAAGAAATAGTTGAAAGTCATTTAAAATATATATATTCTTAAATTAATACTTAACTTTATGTTATTTCAATTTAACATTGCGCTGTAATTGAGTGGCTGTATAGAAAGATGTAGTTCAATAGAAATGTGAAATTAGAACCAGTTTTTTTTTTATAATTTGCCAGAATGAATGAAAATGAATGAATGAATGACAGCTGTCTGTTGAAAGTGATTCTCCCTCCGGGATGAAAGTATTACCTTCAATCCGCTCCTCAGGCAACTTCCGAACTACTTTCAGAGTATGAGTAATGAAAAGTGAATAAATGGTTTAGTGAAAAAAAAAAACTGTTTCATCTGTTTTCAGTTTGGTTGGGATTAGACGCGGCGAGTTACCTGCACTATTTGAAAGTGCTTATACGCAAGACCGATGAGTTTGACTTCCCCTACGTGATTACTATGGTCTGCTACTACGTGCGAATGCGGCGAAGTTTCATATTTCTTCGTAAATATCTTAACAATTTACGTAGAACTTTTCTCGTAGCTGTCTTCGTAGTAATTTGCTACGCCGTAGCAGATTTTGTTACCCAAGAATATTATATTTAAATTTTAAAGCGTAAGTTAAAAAGTGTCGATTTTTGAATGGACCTGAACTCTCTCCTCGGACTAGATCCAGGGCAGAACTCAGAAAACAGAAAGGTGGAACGTTTTCAGGTCAACGCAGCAGACTGATCATGGCTTTTTTAATATTCAACGTCAATCAATCAGCCTATTGCAGTCCACTGCTGGACATAGGCCCTCCCCAAAATACAACGTCATCATAACTTTCAAAGTACATTATATTAATTAAATAAGCGCCAATACAGTTTAATTCCTTTGGACATCTTAACAGCTAGTCCCTTTGCCTTTTAGGAGAGTTCATAGAGAGTTCGAGGTACCAATATAGGTATAGGTATGTTTTTGAATATCGAATTCATAATTTCTGATCATGTTGTTTATTTCACTAAACCCGTATCTTTTTAGTTTTTTTTTAAACTTGTGCTAGTTGAGTTTATAAGATAATTGACATAACCAAACATTGCAGTGGGTCTGAATGACTACTTCATGAAAGGCAGTATCTTGGGTCTGATGCTGAAGTACTGGTACATATTCCTGATGGTTCGCGTCATCTACTCCAACGCCTTCGTGTGGCTCGGATTGACTGAGGTAAGTATAAAGGTTATCGAAATATACTTCTCATAAAAAAATCGAACCACCTTGCAAGTTTATGTTTTGTAAGGAATAACAGAAGAATGTGTATATTTAGAAATACACACACAATATACACACTTTTCAACAATACAATAGTATACAAACCTGCAAGGTGTTTCGATTTTTTTGATGAGAAGTATATTTTTTTGACGTGACCTATTGATATTACTTATAATATGTTCAGCCCTGAAAATTTCTGACACTAATTAAACCGCACCTACATCCCCACTCGCCACTCGAACTCGCTACATCGCCACTCGAAACATACTAGACCTTCTACGAAGAAAGCGAAGTAGCGACTGCAACCATTTAGATTCCCTACCCAACTCCTTTACAAGGACTGAAAGCCTGCCTAGACCAACATTCTATCACCTTAAATTCTCCTGACTTTGAAACTCTGTGCAGCAGGCGCGTTTATTTTACTAAGACACCAAAAGTTAACACTACATTTGCACAAGGTTTTAGATTGTTTGCTTTCCCTGTTATTTGTTCGATCATAAATAAAAAATGTTGCATTAAAAATGATTCAACTAAGAAAGCAAAATTTAAGCTACTCTCATGGTCTTCTTCTTTCTTGTCGGCAAGAACACGGGCTAAATCTTACTTGCCTAGAAAGCAGCTACCGTGGTAGCCCTCTGGTTACTGACAAGTAAGTCCTTACGTGAGCAGGCGGTCGTGCACGCGGGACAGTTAGTGAGGTGTAGCATGGTTTGCAAGGGTTCTCCACATTCACAGCTGGCGTCTGCGCTACTTGAGTACCCCCACCGATACAGGTTAGCTTTGCTTCGGCCAACCTGGGTCCTCAGCCTATTTAGACTTCTCCAGGTTGGCCAAGGTTCCTTATAGCCTGGAGGCAGATTTTCGTTGGGGGGGGGGGGGGGGGTACAGTGAATGTGGATACTCGCTTGCCCAAAGCCTGCACCTCACGTCAGTAGGGTTTTGGTCAGTAGGCTGCCTAGATCGCAGGAAGCTTTTGCGGCTTCGCAACCGACCTGCGGCGGGGGAGAGCCCGTAGAGTGGGTGTCTCGGGTCACTTTCCTGTTTTTGTTTTTCAAGCAAACATGTCACCTCTCTACGGACTCTGGGTGGAGCTATTCCCGCAAGAGGAAACAGCATACCGACCGGGGTTGGCTTAAGACAGCCAGTCACTATGCGGCAGGTGTCGTTCAGCTCTGCGTCCACCTCTCTGGTATGTGCTGACCTAGCCCACACTGGACACGCGTACTCTCATGGTTAAAGACATTAACTTAGAGTCTACAGAAGCTATATTAAAATTTGTTATGTAATTACTAAAATTAATCTACCTATCTTGTATATATGTCTTTCTTTATTCTTTTGGTATTTTATATTTATTACTCTTCCATTTCATATCTTTAAGGTACAATATTATACTATCTTACACGCAAATAAATTTTCTTTCTTTCTTTATAATTAACAATTTTATTGTCTTTTAGTTTAGTTTTTTCATTTTGTTATTTTAGTTTTTTACTAATTGTTACGGTTTAAGTTATGGTAACGGTCGTCGTCTTGGACTGCCACAACACAGGTATCACCTAGTGAAGTTCAGAAGTAATGTGTAAAATTTTTTGTAAACTTTTTGTGTAATAAAAACTTATCTTATCTTAACATAGAATAATCAAATGTTTTATTTTTCAGGAAGTTATCTACAAGTATCTGCCTCGCACTCTGAAGAAGAGTCGAGGGAGATTGTTTTTCAGAGCTTTTTATATGATGGACAAGAGATTTCTTCCACTTGGGTAAGAATATATTGCATTGACATCTTTAATCGTTCTTTCCAGGCAATCCCTATCTCTCACCAATGTGTTTTAAAATATCGAATACAATACATTTATCTTAAAGGTAGGAAGTATGCACTGCACGGTTACATATTATAATAACTAAACCCAGTCAGACTATTTTCGATACAACTACGGTCCAAAGACCTACTATTTAACATAACTACAGACCGTTTCACAGATGTTTGTTTAAACTAATGAACGATATCCATAAAGGTGAATTCACCTACGGTTTGTTCACCTACGGTTTGTTTAACTACAATTAATTTACCGAAGGTTTATTGAAATAATGGACGATTTACCTACAGATTCGACGTTTTATCATTTCAGATTTAAAATTATAAATAAAACACTTGCTTTATATAAAGAAATATTATTTGTTATTTGCCTTTGTTAAAACTAGAATTAACTAATGATCAAAATCGGGGCGGGTGCGAGCGTAGCGAGCACGGGAGTTCGGTGCACCCCGACCTTAGATTAGAAGCTCCCTCGCCTTCAAATAAAACATCTATTCTAAAGCTGTTCTCCGGGTCTAGAGACCTGATAGATTAGTTTATATTTGCTTCAAGAAACACTTTGTCGCGAGCGAAGGGCACCCCGCATATTAGATTAGAAAGGGATGGCGGAGGGAGCCAGGCGAGCGAAGCGAGCTCGGCTCCCTCCGCCATACCCTTCGGGGTTAGGTTGTATTGTGACCACCCATGCCTGCTTGCAGGCATGCAATATTACTATTGAAATGCAATATTTCATACGTAGGCGAGTCGTCCATTAGGTATTTCATACGTAGTTGAAACATCCTATAGCTTAAAAAACCATTAGAATAATCGTTCGATAGTGCGGTTAATGTTAGTTTAATCAAACATATGTAAATTAAACAATACTTGAGTCAACCAATATGCGCTATGAACATATGTGATTCGACCGTAGTTGTGTGGAAAATAGTTAGACTGGGATAACTAATTATTATAATATGTAACCCACAGCACACGTCTGCTAAGAAATTCAAAGATGTGTGAAGCGAGTGTGACGGATCTAAGTGATGTAATAACATCCTATGGAAATAAATAATTTTGACTTTGACTTTGACTTTGAGCGACCAATCCAAAATAGGTCTGGTCGACTACGACCTGATCATCCTAAGTTAAGATCGGTTCGAGCGCCTCCTAAATAGCTGTAAGAAAGTTTTAAAATCCTGTCAAGGATTTTATTTAATTTAAATATTTTCCTTCCAGGATGGACAAGCCAGCAGACTCCGACCTGCACCGTGTGGCCAGCACGATCGTGGTCGTATCAGGGTCCTTGCTCGTGACCGGTGCGTCTATCGCCTCGCTTGCCCTGCTCATCAGTGTGTACATGAAGTTTGAGCAAACCTTCCGCGCCAGGTTCCGCCTCATCATGGATTACATGGTGAGACACTTACAAAAAGCAACAGCGATGGATGGATTTTTTTAGGCGATTTTGTAGCCAGACCTGCACGGTATTAGATTTTTCAAGCCAATAAAAACTTGAGTTCAAGCAGCCGGATTAACCAATCAATTTTTTTAGGGAGTCCGTTGCATTAATAGGGGATCGGACTACTTTTTTTTTATTTTATAAATCCAAACTTCTTAGTTTCTGCTATCGAACACTAAAAGAATTTTTACTCTATCTTTAAAATTGTCCGAGTTATAAAGTTTTGAAATTAAAGATTAGACAGAGAGGCACATACCCACTTGTGACATCATTAATGTTATTAACACCATAATAATCTCCATACAAAAAATTTTTTTGAAAGAGACAGACATATTGTAACTTTAAAAAATCACTGTAAATTCGTTTTTCAACCGATTCTGTTTTTTTCTTCGCGAATCGTCTGCTACTAATCTATGTTTTTATATTATAATAAAATATGGTCAATTTAGGAACAGTCCGATCCCCTATTATGGGGATCTCAGAGGAACAAAAGACGATCGAGCGCTAGGCGACGCGCGTCAGAAATCTTTGATGGGGGTCCGTGAGTTCAACTTATGAATGAATGAACGAATGAATGAATGAATGAATATACTTACTTATGTTTGTCAGTGCATTTTTTAAACCAGCGTTAGTTGTGCCGACCCGTTGAGTACCCTCACTTAAAAGTTGATTTACATTACTGCATTGGTGCATTAGTGCATTAGGAGACGTCATCAGTGACGTGTAAACGGTAGCTTTTAGTGATTAGTACTAATACTCATTACAATAAAATTGAAAGTGATGTAGCACTCTCCTAATGATATTGTTCTTTTTTATTTATTTATTAATCAAAGCTTACATCTAAGATACATAAAATTATCTTCGCCAAACTATAATTATTCTATTTTTATACTTTTGTTAATGTCTCTAACATGCAATCTTTTAATTTTCTTTTTATGCTTACCTCACTTTCATTTTATCTTTACCTAACTCACTTTAGAAATTATAATTGATTATTATTAATTAAATTGGTTCAAACAAAACAAACGTCGTTGCTAAAACAGAAACAAATACCGTGTATATATAGCCTTTTACTATGTCTGCTTATGTTTTGTCTTATGACCGGTCCGCCCGTTGCTACGCTCGCGTTATGTAAAAAAGTCTTATTCCCACGGGAAAATCTTACACAACGCAAGCGTAGCCGCGGGCGGAGCGCTAGTTTATAATATTAGTGTGATACAAACACTTGTAAAGTATAAATTATATGTTTCATTCATCCATCCATTCAGATTGCGAAGAACGTCCCGGCCCATCTCCGTCGGAAAGTTGAGACGTTCTATAAGATGTATTGGCACAAGCAGAAGGCTGTATCCATCACACAGCTGCTGCCCACGTATCCACCCACGCTTAACACCAGCTTAAACACCGATATCTACTTCGAGGCTCTGCAGAAGGTGCGGTGAAATAATCATATTATAAAGGTCATCTTCTGAAGCGAAGATGAGCGAAGCGAAGTGATAACGCACCTTTGAACAATATAAAACCCACTGGACCCAGTGCGGAGACTGTCGGCAGGCAAAGGAAGCCCTCCCGACGGTCAATCATCGGGTAACACGTACGCTGCTTCAACTCAAGAAGCCGCAACTACGAATCGCAGCCAGCGCCATAACTGGTCATGGTTCCTTTAACAGGCATCTGTTTAATATAGGTGTCACGGACAGCCTTTTATGCAGAGGATGCATGGAGAAGGAAGAGACGGCCGCCCACGTGCTGTTGGAGTGTTGGGGCGTGACAATGTACCGGGCAAGGTATCTCGGTTCGTCGGGGACGAACTCCGAGGTGCTGGGTAACATCGGTGGTATGCTGCAGTTCCTCGAGGGGATCGGGTGGCTCGAGTAGTCAGCTACCCCAGCTACACGCAAAATAGGTGCATCAGACGTCGGTTTGCGGAAACCAGCCTGTCATACCATACCATACCATACCAACACAAGATGATAGATGGATAGAAGGATATCGTGTGTATGTATGTATGTATGCAAACACCATCATCATCATTCGCTTGCTCTCATCATTTGGGGTCGACGCAGTATGTTTTTTTCCTCCATTCATCCCTATCAGCCGTCATTTCAACACTCACATCCTTCCTGCACATATAATCTTGAACACAATCCATCCATCTTTTCTTTGGTCGTCCTCTCCCAACATATCCATCCACATTCAAATTCAATACCCTTTTCCCTACGTAACATTAATTTCTCCGTATTACGTGCCCATGCAAACACCTTATCACACATAAATAACATTGTGTGTTTGTCGGTTTAGTTATCAACCATTACAAATTCAATTGAAGTAAGTAAATTCTGTTTGATCGACCATTCTGTTTGGCTCCTATCTGCAAATAAACTGTAGGCATCGAGAGGTCTAGTGAAATAAAATAATATATTTTTGCTTTCCACGACCACTCTGACAAGAGTGTCCGACTAAAAAGAAGAGGATGCTTGAAAATGAAAAAAAAAAAAAAAAAAAAAAAATGAAAAAAACAAAGGTTCTCGATATACTCAAACTATATATTCTTAGTTTTAATATTTGCATATTAGGCCACTTTATTACTCAAAGCCGTGTGGTGACGGCAGAGTAGAATACATTTGTCACCTCACCAACCCCTACTCTTCCCGTGGGTGTCGTAAGAGGCAACTTAGGGACTACACATTGAACAGGGAACGGGCAGCAGCGCTCTCTGATACAGTTACCTTTTAATCTGCGATCTCCAACCCGCCTGCCAAGCGTGAAGATTATGGCAAAACCAAACACTTAAGGAGGCTCATAGTCCAGCAGTGGACTGTAACGGGCCGTGGATGTTGATGTTGATGACTCAAAGCAAGATATTTTTACAAATTGTAGAGTCAAATCCTGCGCGACCTATCTTACGAGTTTCTGTCCGAGATCGCGAAATACATGAAGACCATCCACTACATGCCTGGTGACGTCATCATACAGCGCAAGTCCTTGAAATCCTCTATCGTATACATCTCTTATGGGGATGTGGAGGTGGGTGGATATTTTCAGTTTTTGGATTAAGTATGCAAACTCTGGATAAATGTGTTCCACTGTGATTTTTGATCTGTTGAAATTAGGTTAAACGGAAAGCCATATAAAAATATATAATGTATATTTAGTTGAATTTTTAGTACTTAGTACTGATACTAAAGGCTACTACACACAGCCCGCCGGCTTTTGCCGAACGACACGTGCCGCCATACAGTTATAGCTTTGTAAGCCGCCGGGCCCACTGCGGCTTGCCCTACGAGGGCAAGGCCGGCGGCACTGGGTGTAGGAGCCTTTATAGTTGCCCTTAATTGATGGAACTCTGCGGTATATCAGTTTTGATCAACAGATCATCTTTATAGAATTAACCTTTAAAATAATTAGTAAAATATGAAAAGAAAGAGTGAGTAATTTGGAGTGATGGATTACACGATATTATGACAATCTAAAAGTTATCCAAAACGTATTTTCAACAACTTGCAATCTTCTCGCAATAAATCCAGAATCGTTTTTATAAGGGCCTTTCCTATAGATTGTTTTTCTCACAGATTACATGCGTCTGTGTCTGGCTCGGATAACCAAGGAGCAGCAGGTTCGAGTCCTGTCCAAGATCGACAATTTTCTTTTTTCGTTTTCTAAATATTGGGTCTTCCAGATGGTAACAGCAGAAGACGATGAAACTCCAATCTTACGCTTCACGCGCGGCTCCATACTGAACCCGTGCGGCGCGTGCGCAGACGTCGCGTGTTCCACTGCGCATGTCTCCGTGCGCGCGGCCACGTTCTGTACCGCGCACGTTCTGAGAACAGCCGACGTGTGGCGCGTGGCCGTCAAACATGGTTATCTTAACGGACAAACCTACATTATGCACTTGGCTTTAGATGTAAGTATTGCACGTTTTATTATGATTATATAGCGACTGTTATTTAGAGATGTGACAAAATATTTCCAGGGAGTGACTTTTGGTAATAATGCTTATTTCATATTCACTTATTTGATATTAATTCAAAACACGCTTTCTTCAGGAACACTTAGATAAGGTGGCGCGGCATTTTGCGCAACGTCCGCAACCACCGGTGAAGTAAGTGTATTTTTATTTCTATAAGTTTGTATTTTTACTGTTTTTCTTCTTCTTGTTCTGCAAGGTCGACAACCGACCAAGAAAAAACTAAAAAATATCGTTACATGAGTAATGTCAGATGCCTTTGGCAGTGGTACCACAACTCTAAGGCTTGTCGATTAATTTATGTTTAATAAAGTTGTATTCTTTTTCGACTTTTATCTGTATGCCAAAGCTTATCAAAATAAGCATTTTAGGGCTTAAATAATAATAATAATAATAATAATAATTTTTATTATCAGACAACAGGGTCCATAATTTGTTAGTGAAGCTTATTCTATGGTTAGTAGTTCTACACAGCGAAAATAAAAACAATACAAACAAACACTACAAATATTATCAAATAATTAGACCAACCCAGTGTTTAAGGATGGGACAATCTATTTTATCAGCAATTACCTTCAGCACACTGTTGGAGCTGGCCCGCACTCTGCCTAATAGTGATGCTATTCTCTTGCGTCTGATAGCGTAAAAATCGTCGGTGCGCTCTTGCGCAAACATCTGCGACGCACTGCAGTACCGAGGCAACCCCAACAGTGCTCTGAAAGCATTGTTGTATTGAACACGGAGAGCGTTGTAAGTTTTCTGCGTATAATTGTAAAAAGAATGCATACATAAATTGGAGTAATTTTTTAGAAACCTTATGAAATATTATGTTAAGAATTAAATTGTTCCAGGTACAAAAGTAGTATTATGCAGCTGAAACGCAACCTGATAGAGTTAAAGGAAGCACGAGACAAGGATGGCAAGCTGATAATCAGCCGTTCTGACAAGTTTCTCCAGATAGCTGATTGCTACATTATGAGGAATGTGAGTAGCTTACTTTAAGGCGAGGCCCTATTTGAAAAATCGTTCTTGGGCCCCTTTAACTCGCGTACCTCACGTCTCGGACTTTTTTAACTCTCGCCCGATTCCTGCACAACCTGTGTCGGACGTAACCTCCGTGAAGCATCGCACGCTAATATGAACGTTATTTCAGTATTGCGTTGGTTGAACTTTCAAATAAAGCGCGTTGAGTTGCTAATTTAGGATAGGGCCTCGCCTTAAACAGAATATGACAGCCTCTGTCTGTAGTTTAACAGCCTTGTCTACACCGGACAGTTTGACTCGCGATACAAATCCTAATGGAAAAAAAAATAGGATAATTCTACTGAAGTAGACGTTACATGTCGAGGGTGGATCAATAACTCTGATCAGGGTTTTTGAGTTCGGTCATGAACTCATAAAACGATATGACGATGAACTAAGCTGGTTTTTATCACGCTTATATTATAAATGTGAAAATATATTTGGACCGCCTTCACGCTTAAAGTATCCAATGGATTTGGATAAAATTTGGAATGGAGATAATTTGTAACTTGGATTAACGCAGGATACTTTTTTACGGATAAAAGTCTTACTCCCACGGGAAAATCTTAGACAACGCGAGCGTAGCTGCGGCTGGACCGCTAGTAGTATATTTTTGAAAAAAAATATGTTGTAACTCACGACTTTTTATGCAGCAAACATGAATATTTTCTTCAACAGCAACTACTGATGGAAGGTTCTGACGCCATCTGCCTGCGGTCCACTTTTCCTTGCATTCTGCAGCCTACTTCAGACCTTCAAATGCTGTGGATGATCTTTGTGACTACCATAACACTGGCTGTTACTATTGTTAAGTATTGCCGAGCGAGCGCCAAGCGCGAGCGAAGCGTCTCCGTGTCAGCTTTTGTATGTCTGTCCATCTGTCCCTCTGTCGATATGTTTGTTCTCATCTACAGGTTGCGTCTCTCAACCGATTCTCGTGAAATTTTGTGAGCAGGTTCGATAAATCAATACCTAGTTTTTATTGACAAGTCAGTTTTTGGAATTAAAAAAAAGACAGAGTTATGAGGGTTGAAAACGTAAAAAAATTATAAATTAGCCATTTAAAAAATATATATAACTATATATTCGCACTATTAAAGGCAAAACCGACTAACTAGGCCTTTTTAGACAATATGAAATCTCAAGTAAACTCGATTTGAAAGTTTGTAAGCAAAAAAGTGTACCTAAAACATGGTTCTCTGTTTTAAAATTCAAAGAGGTTGTTCTATGGTTCCTTGTTAATCAATAAGTATAACGCTAGTAACAATATTGTTTCCTATTTAGACGTAATAATATCCGTAACAAAAAAGGACCCCAATTTAGTCGGTTTTGCCTACTATATCATAATAATACATTTTATTTGAAAACTAACCAACCGAAGAGGTATTTATTTTTCAAGTTAACTACTATGCTGGTTATCATCAAAATACTGCAGTAAAACGTTATGTTCAGTCGTTAAGTAAAGAGTTATTTACAAAAAAACAAAAAGTTAGTTGGTTTTGCTTCTAGATTTATATGTGTTAAGCCTAGTCACACACCTGAGGCAAAGTGTACTATTACAAAAACTCTGAATTTTATTAAGTTAAGGCTCGTATTAACCAAAAGATTTAACAATGAAACACAGCTATAGTATTGTTACGCCTGTATGTGGCGGACTGTACCTAAGAACTTTCTAGAAAATGCCAGAAATCGAGGATTTTTAACATCCAACCAGAAAGTTCGAGAAACCTGTCATTTCCCTTCAAAAAGTATTCGCTACTCGAAACAGCTGACTGTCAAAATTGGATAGAACACTCTAGAAGCTCTGTTCGAGAAAGGTCGCTACTCAAAAAGATTGAATAACGAAAAGAAGATCGTAATAAGAGCATTCTCGGGCTGTCATAGGGGTATATAAGAACCACGACCGCCTAGACGGAAAGTTCAGTGCAGTATCAGGAGCAGTAAATAAAAGTGCAAGTTTAAGTACCAGTGAACAAAGTGCAGTGAAAGTATTGTGTAGTTGCTACCCGTGCACGACCAAGTGCAGTTTGTGATGTTGGCTTGTGTACTATACGTGAAAAATAAAGGACATATTCCTCGTGAACGAAATTTTCAATCGCTGAACCCCGCTCGCTCGTAACATTTGATGTCAGAAGTGGCATTGGAAATGCCAGTTATGCCACGAAACGAGGGCCAAGGTCCAATAACACGTTTGATGTCAGCGCAACAGCTGCAGGAGCCTAGTGTTTCGTCGGGTGATGGAGCGTCACAACCTCCAAACGCCTTTATGGAGCAGATTTTCACCTTGCTTCAAGTTCAACAACAGAAGCAGGAAGAGCAAGTGCGTCGACAGGAAGAGCAAGTTCGCTTACCAGGGGGACAAATGGAGGAGCAAGCGCGCCGCCAGGAGAACCAAGCGAGCCGACAGGAAAAGCGATTGGAGGAGCAAGTGCTCCGACAAGAGGAGCAAGCTCACTTACTAAGGGGTCAAATGGAGCAGCTATTGAAAAAATTTGAGGAAAGTGCGCGCCAACAGGTTGAAATTTTACAAGCTGTTCATAAAATAAAAGAGATTGAGGTAACTGTTGATCTCCATGAGAAAAAGATTCTTCTTCTTAGTAAAAAGCATCAAGAGACGACTGAACGCTTTGAGAAAGAGATTCAACTCCTTGAAAAGAGCGTAAAAGAATTGAAGACATCAGGAGGTCGTTTCGCGAAGCTACAAGTTAGAAAATACAAGTACAATTAAATATACATTGCGTAGACATTGACGATAAGTGCTTCCAGTTATGGCAAATTGGCTACGCAATGAATATCAAATTATAACTTGTTACTAGTAAATTGTTGCTTCGTGAAACGGGGTCCAGGAGTCACAGCTGTTTCGTTGCCAGTTAGCGTGGGAAGCCTCGAAGTACCAGAATTCGATGGCTCCTCATCTTGGACGGCTTACAGGTTACAGTTCCAATCGGTTTATGAAGCAAATAACTGGTCGGAAAAGCAAGGTAAAACAGCACTGACAGGGGCACTCCGTGGGAAGGCACTAGCTGTGTTAGAATCCTTGAGAGCAAGTGATGAGATCACTTTTGAACGCTTTCTTCAAGCTTTGGAGTCCAGATTTGGAGATGCTCATCTAGAACACGTGTACCGAACTCACTCAAAACTAGTACGGAAAGCTTACCAAGACTCACCAAATCGAGCTGAAGAAGTGGTGTTGCAAGCTTTTACTGATGGCATTCGTGACACTGAAATTCGCGCTGCTGTACGTTTAGCCCACCACAAGGCTCTTAAGGACGCCGTGTCTCATGCCTTGGAAGTAGAAGCAGTAAGGGATCCAAGCAGCTACAGAGTGCGCGAGGTGATGGCCTCCAGAGGTATAGATAGACCACGTGCATCTGGGTGACAAATGCTTTGTTGACGTTGTGGTGAACGAGATCACTTCAGAAGTGGCTGTCCAAAGACTGATAAAGAGATAGAGGAGGACCGCTGTAACGAAGAGAAAATTGAGCATGCAGTTTCGGAGAGATACGAGCGCTTCGGTTCTGCACGGATGCTTTGCTGGTGATGCGGAGAACTAGGACACTTTAGAAGCAGATGTCTTAAAACAGATAGAGAGATTGAGGAAGATCATTACAATGGGAGGTTAAATAAAGGGACAGAACCTTTACCGTGGAGATCGTGTTCTGAAGAACAAAAACGTAACTCTAGGGATATTGTGAATGTTCGAATGATTAAAACAAATACAATGACCAATGAATGGAACAATGAAGCTATACGAAACGCGCAACGTATAGACGGCAATATCAGACCGATCTTGAAGCGTCTCGGATGAAATTCATCAAAGCGAATTTGGAGTGATCTAGCAAATGCGACTCAAATAACCAAGAGCTATTGGACGCAATGGCGGAATCTTGTCTTGTGTGATGGACTTTTATATCGGAAATTAGAGACATCGTGTGGGAATGAGAGACCTCTGCAGCTAATTGTTCCAGAGAAGAAAGTGGAAGAGATTTTACGAAGCTACCATGAAGAAACATCGGGAGAGCACCCAGGCGTAACGAAGACTTTGGAGAAGATCAAACAATCCTTCTACTGGAAACACTGCAAAGTGGACGTGGAAAAGTGGTGTCGAAAATGTTTAAGGTGTACTGCAGACAGGAAGTCTAAGGCTGCGAAGCGAAAGCTGAATAGAAGTATTATATATTGTTTTGTAAATTGTTTTTCTATAATTTAAGTAGTTTTATATAAAGTTATTGTGCACGTCTTATCTGCATACCTTTATATATCTTGTCTCTTCCGTTAGGTCTTCTGGAAGATATTTCTTTAGAAATAAGTAGTACCTGTTTCGTTGTGTCGTCTGTCTTCATGTTTTATGTTTTCTAATTTACTTTTGTACAATAAATCGTAAATAAATAAATAAAAATAAAATAAAATGAAATCTCCGAAAAATACCGCGAACTAGCAATAGTTGGTTTTGCTTTTAGACGATCGGGTTATTGGCGCACAAAAGTTAAGAGTCAAAAGCAATTATATCATGTTAATATTTATTACTTCTAGAGATTTAATGTGATAGAGGGAGATAAAATCAAGTTTTACTAGTTTATTGATTTTGCCTGAAACTTTTGGGAAATTTTAATGACTATCTCTGGTTTGAATTTTCTGAATCTCAATAATAAATGTGAATCCTGTAATTAGTTGTAATTTGATCTCAACAACTCTGTAAATATAAACCGCAGAGTATAGTTTGTTTTACCACTAGATAGAGTATTCAAAACTGAATAGCGTAGTGTAAAAAAGTGAAAATCCTCAAAATTTCGAGTTAGTTGGTTTTGCCTTTAATAGTGCGATACTCGCGAGGTCTACAGCTTACAGAGCCACAAGTATTATTATTATTTTGAAGGCAAAAAAGAATATGCACCTTTTAGTAAACTTGTTCTACTTATGACCACTTTGTCGCTTTTCACTAGATGATTTTATTTCTAAATCATTTACCATTGTATTGTATCTATTGTGACCTTCATCGAGAGGTCTGGTTTACTATGATCATCATAGACGAACTAAAAAGACTATGCTATAATTATGTGACGGACGCAATTTTCCTACAGTTTTATTATCCCTTGTATGCGGCTGTCAAGACGTATTGACGCAGCAGCGCAGGCGACGCTGAGCGCCGCAGACAAAGGAATGTTACAATATCGCGCGCGCTGCACATAAAATATTTCTTGATTTTTTCGGTATTATTTCAGGTGCACACTTACTACATAGTTATTACGCAGACAAGACCAATAAACTTCATATTTTTCAATTTTACTGTGACCGTTATCTACATTTTGGATATATTTGTCCATCTTTCTACAGGAACCAATATAGAAGAAGGTAAAGTTTTAACTATTTAACATTTATTTATAGAGCAGAACTGCGTGTTTTAAAACTTTGGGATAAGTTCTTATAAATAGAAAAAGAAATGCCATCAAAAACATAACTTGTAAAAAAACCAAGTCTCGCACGCAACTTAGTCTACCGTAAAAAGTTGTGAGATCCATGTAATACCAAGTCAGTTAATTTATTCAGTCCCTACTTTGTCTTAAGTTATTACGTAATTAGCTCACCTAACAACATCTTTTAGTGACCAGATCAATATTAAAAATCTCTTATGTTTTAAATAAATACATAGATTGACCTGGCAATCGCATGAAAACACAATGTATCTCACAAGTAATACATTATTATATTAAATTTGATTGTTTAGTGCGATTTCCAAGTCAATCTATGTATTTATCGCATGAAAACACAATGTATCTCACAAGTAATACATTATTATATTTAATTTGATTGTTTAGTGCGATTGCCAAGTAAATCTATTTATTTATTTAAAACATAAGAGATTTTTAATATTGATCTGGTCACTATAAGATGTTGTTAGGTGAGCTCATTACGTAATAACTTAAGACAGAAGGACTCTTAAGTAGGGATTGAATAAATTAACCGACTTGGTATTACATGGATCTCACAATTTTTTACGGTAGACTAAGTTGCGTGCGAGACTTGGTTTTTTTACAAGTTATGTTTTTGATGGCGTCTCATTTCTTTTTGTAGATCGCATGAAAACACAATATAAAAATGCACACCTACGCTCCACCTACCCTACACCTACCCTACACCTACCTTACACCTACCTTACACTTACCTTACACCTACCCTACACCTACCCTACACCTACCCTTCACCTATTCTACACCTACCCTACACCTACTCTACACCTACCCTACACCTACCCTTCATCTACCCTACACCTACCCTACACCTACCATACACCTACCCTACACCTACCCTATACCTACCCTACACCTACCCTATACCTACCCTACACCTACCCTATACCTACCCTACATCTACCCTACATCTGTCCTACACCTATCTAACACCTATCCAACACCTACCCTACACCTACTCTACACCTACCCTACACCTACCCTACACCTACCCTACACCTACCCTACACCTACCCTACACCTACCCTACACCTACCCTACACCTACTCACACCTACCCTACACCTACCCTACACCTACCCTACACCTACCCTACACCTACCCTACACCTACCCTACACCTACCCTACACCTACCCTACATCTACTCTACACCTACCCTACACCTACCCTACACCTACCCTACACCTCTTATTCAATTCAACTGCAAATGTAACTTTGTAATCCTATATAATGCCCCAAGATTTATATGGGGTTACAAAGTTATCTAGCAAATGATGTATCTAGAAAACTGGGCTGAAATTGCAAAATATTTTAGTTTTTCCTTGGTTTATACACTAAACACTAATTCTGTTCTAAATTTGAAGCTTCTATGTCTACTAGAAGTGCCTTAGAATTTTGATGATCGGTCAGTCAGTGAGTGAGTGAGTGACAAAATTAAGAAAGTTTGACTAGTTATAAATCTTAAACTACTGGTTCAAATTAAATGAAATTTGAAACATACTGGGTTTATACAATGCCTGCTTTATTACTGAAAATTCAGGTTTCTAGTTTTATCCACAACGAAGTTATAGGGGGGTCGAAAATGGCCCGAACTGCTTCGAGAAAAGGATGGTACGGCCGTGCCGCTTTTTTGCTCGACTTGGCGGGGGCACTGCCGTGCCCCCAGATGTAACTCAAAATTCACATTATTTATTAATTCTCTATTGAAATCACGCATAATGCGGGATTATCTAACGACCTGTTTAAGGAAGTTTTTGGGAGTTGTGCTTTTTTTGCACGTATGAACGTCCAAAACTTTCCAAAACTTTACGAGGATTGTCTCTCCATTTCTAACTTGGTGGTTGCCATGAGTTTAAACTCCTCGTTATATTATCAGGCGTGCCGTTGACGTTCCTGCATACGTCGTCTCAACAGATAAGGAGTCCCTGGTTCGTGATGGATGTCCTCGCAGCTGTACCGATGTTTGAATTCATCGGAGACGGCCACTTTGCTGGCATGAACAAGCTCTGCAAGTTGCCTCATGTAAGTTCATACAATAAAAAATACATCAATACAAGTTGCGTCTATTTTTCATGGTGAGAATAAGTCCAGAATAAGTCCTAAAATATCGTCCAGAAGTGTAGTTAGCTGAAGTGGCAGTTTGTTGATGAGCGTTGGAGCAGACGGGTTCTCAAATGGAGACCACGTCTCGGGAAACGTAGTGTAGGACGCCCCTCTGCCAGGTGGACTGATGACCTGAGGAAGGTCGCTGGTGGTGGCTGGATGAGGAAAGCGGGTGATCGTGCGCTCTGGTGTGCCCTTGGGGAGGCCTACGTTCAGCAGTGGACTGCAGTAGGCTGATTGATTGATTGAGAAGGATAAGTCATGAATATTTATTTCAGATTGTTAAAATGTATCCGTGTATTTGTCTTTAATATTACAAGACAAATTATAAAGTAAGTAAGAAGTTCGATGACTGTTCATACTTGAGAGTAATACCATCTTATGAAATTAGAAGTAGAAATGTAAATTTTTTGTTTGTGTGGATGTGTAATCAATCAGTCCTTCAGACGCTGAATGACCAATACTCATCAATATGCTTATCGGTCAATACCAATGACGGTGTCTAGTTGCTGTCTGGGTCTGCGCAAGGTGATACCTGATAAACATTCGGATGCTCACGCTATCACTGCGAAGATGCAGCTGGTACATAGCTTCGATTTGTGATCGAAGGTACATAGCTACTAAATATCTAAACAATTGAATGGTCCTTGAAGCTAACTGTACTTTTTCGGGAGAGTTAAGTTTCAAGATTAAAAGATGATACTTTCTCCGTATCAACGATGTATTAACGATGGTTCTACCTCACCAGGTATTTCGCACGTTAAGGCTTTTGGAGGACACATATGTGGTCTACAGCAGCTCTCTGCGCCTTATTTCCTTTTGTTTGCTGGCGGTAGTGGTGACTTGGCTGGTGGCCGCCTTGAACCATGGCTTCCTGTGTTTCGGGTTAGAAGACAAATCTGGAAATTCTTTACTTACTCTAAGCCGACGGTTCTGACTATTTATTTCTCCCATAAATTTACAAGAAGTTCTTTGTACATGTTATAATATGTCATTCATTAGGAAAAACTAATGTGAAACTGGTCTCCAAGCTAGGTAAAACCTGTGTTATGGATAACCAGGCTTCCACTCCACGGGCAAATTGTTAAAGGTACAGTACATTGTGCAAACTAGGGCCTTACAGGAGTAAAGTTAAGTTAATTAAGAAAAATAAGAAAAATGAAAGAACAGCACAATAAAAGCCTACTTACAATAATGTGTATATGTGTTTATGTGGTGAGGTGAGTGAGAAAGAGCGTGTAGGGGAATGGGTAGGATAGGATAGGATAGGATAGGGAGGGGAATGTGTGTGTGTGTGTATTATATATATGACGAGGCCCTGGTGGCCTCGTTGTGGGCTCGTTGTCTTCTTCTTGTTGTCATTATGTTAGGTTCTCGAGCTCTTGGTGTCAATAAATTGTAAAGTCCGTTGTCTTTAACAAAGTCTATTTATTGACTAAATATTATTCACTAAACACAATGTTCTGACAAACGTCTTTTAAAACTATTGTTACAAAACTGAAAAGTAGTCTTATTTACGAATTACGTTAATGTATTAGCGATTGATAGTTTTGCCGGCGAGGTCCCGTCGCGGTTGCGTCTCAAGCCGAACTGCCTGCCACATGTTCCCAGGCCAAAACTGAACCAACTGTATTTCATATTGTATGAACCTCTTACCCCGCACCCCGACGGCGCCCCTCTGTAACAGCAACTCTATCCTAGAGTACTCATACATCTATTCGCTAATGATTTGCTTAATTACAAGTTTTTCTTTCTTCGACATATATATATTGTTGGATAATAAATTATTATTGTGTTCCAGATTAAACTTCTGTCGGATCTTCAGTTTCCTAGATTCAGATGCGTGGGAGTTCAACAAGACTGCAAAGACAGAGTCGGAGTTTGCAGACATCATATTATACTCCAATTTTTGGTCCGTCAGCTTTACCACGTTCACAAGTAAGTTCTCTATGACAGCAGCTATTATTCATCCAATTCCACGTAGTAGACAAAAATTCTAAAAATAATTAGTTTGGCTTCTATTGCTCTTATAAACCCCTCATATATTTTTCTTAAATATTTTCCATATATTTGTACCAGTTAACGGCCAGTCCTTGGTTTAGATATTCGTTCTGTGGTTTAGATAATATTTACGATGAAACTTCATTATTTGGTAAGGTTGCCACTTACCTGACAATATTTTTACTTGGAAATTATTTAAATGTTAGTTCATCATGATTTTATTCTTTTTTTCTAGCTTTTGTTTTCTTTTTAAACAAACAACTGAATTTGTTTTATTGTCAGGTCACCTTACTGCAATAGGCAGTATGGTTCATTTTCCCACGCAAGCGGAAACCATGGCTATTTTGGAATTCTGCGCTTTGCTGTACATCTTCGTGCAAGCCTCATACGCAGCCACCATCATGGTCACTGAGCAACTAAGGTAATTGAAGTCACTAGCTAGAATAGCTAGAATTATTAGTTACTAGCTGTCGACTCGCAACTTTGATTTCTTCTTCTTCCTTTCCCGTAGTAATAATAAGTAATGATATGTATTCGGTACAGCACCATGGGCACTACCCCATCACTACAACTGTCATTATATTGTTAAGGATTGCGCCTTTTCCCAAGTGCCATGGCGGCTGTATTTCTATTCTTTTAAAAGGGAATAAACGGAGTTCAATTGAATTATATTTCACATCTTTCATTCCACGTGTCCTGGATGGCCTGGGATAAGTACATTTATATGTCTAGCTTACTAGCTACCTGAACTCCCAGTTTCTTTAAGATGCCGACCTTGCAACACACACGATAAAGAAAAAAGCCGTTTATTGAAAGAAGAAGAAATTAATACTTTCAACATCATTCGCTTGCCCTTATCCCATCATTTGGGGTCGGCGCAGTATGTTTCTTCCTCCATTCATCCCTATCAGCCGTTATTTCACCACTCACATCCTTCCTGAACATATCATCTTTTACACAATCCATCCATCTTTTCTTTGGTCGTCCTCTCCCAACATATCCATCCACATTCAAATTCAATACCTTTTTCCCCACGTAACATTCATTTCTCCGCATTACGTGCCCATACCAGGTAAGGCGATTTCCTCTCATTTTATCTATCATTGGCGCAACTTTCAAACTTCCTCTTATATATTCATTCCTAATCTTGTCCATTCTTGTTACTCCACACATCCATCTCAGCATTCTCATTTCACTAGAATGAAGTCGTCTTTCATCCATCCCTTTGATGGCCCAACACTCCGATCCATACATGACGACAGGTCGTATAATTGTCTTATAAATTTTGCCTTTTAACTATATAATATAATTATGAAGTTCTTGGTTGCGGGTTAATGGTCATTTGAGTTTACTTTGTATCTGGATGTTGTGTAGGCATTGCTTAAAAGCTGTCTGATACCTATAGTACAGGCTCTGCCAGTCTGGACTCTGGGATCAAACGGCCGTGTGTGAGATGACATCTATATTTATTTATTTATTTATTGTTGCAGTGATAAATACGAAGCGTGCATTGAGACTGTGCAACACTTTCTGAAGATGAACCACATTAACCGGGCTCTGCGAGAACGCTTTATCAACTATCTGCAGCTTTGTTGGTTCACTAACAAGGTATATTGTCAACACATATACGTTCTTATCAAGGGGCTTAAGCCTGCATTAAGTTAGGGTGATCTGATCAGGCCGTTGTACGCTGGATTCTGTGCCATCTGCATCCAATATGATACTGTCATTTGCCAATTTAATAGGGGATCGGACTGTTCCTTTTTGCGAGAAAGCTGGTAGGAGTTACACTGAGAGACCGTAAAAGAAACGAGTGGGTGAGAGAACAGAGTAAAGTAAGCGATGTTACTAAACGAGTTGCGAGATTGAAGTGGGAGTGGGCTGGTCATGTCACCCGAAAGCAAGGCTCGTGGTGTAGGCGGTAGTGGAGTGGAGACCGTGGGGCGAGAAACGCCCACGAGGGAGACCACAGATGCGTTGGTACGACGACATCAAAAGACTGGCGGGTACAAAGTGGTTGGAAACTGCGCAGGAACGAAATAGATGGCATAACCTGAAGGAGGCCTACACCTTAGCGGTTGAAAATGACTGAAGAAGAAGAAGAAAGGACTGTTCCAAAATTTACCATATTTTATGAATTATTTTTAAAATATAGATTAGCAAACGATACGTGAAGAAAAAAACAGAATCGGTTGATTTAAAGTTTCAATATGCCTGTCTCTTTCAAAAACGATTTTTTGTATGGAGATTATATGGCGTTACTAACAAATGACGTCACAAGTAGGTATGTGCCTCTCTGCCTAATCTTGAATTTCAAACTTTTATAACTCGGTCAATTTTAAAGATAGAGCAAAATTCTTTTAGTGTTCGACAGCAGAAACTAACAAATTTTGATTTATAAAATAATAAAAAGTGGTCCGATCCTCTATTAAACTACCAGGATATATTTTGTACGGACCTTTTCGGTATTTGGACTTCTGTCTGGATGTCGACTTATTTATTACCGTTATTTTCCTAGGCTTACAGCATCACCCACGAGGAGAAGTCAATCCTGTTTGACCTGCCACATCACGTGTACCATGACGTCATAACCATTCAGCGGAACAAGTACCTCATGTTTATTCCTTTTATGACGGTAAAGTCAATAACCCTGATTCGGGAAATCACGCTCTAATCCTTATTAAGTCCAGCTATCCTTTTATTGAAAGGAAGGAGATGAACCAGTTTTATTATTTTGAATGAACGATACCTGAAACACAGAACTATTAATAGTTGCGTACCTAATAATCTGATTCTTTCTCCTCTCCGAAAATTGTCCAATCGACGACGCGTTCATCAGGTCGATATTCGATGTTAGGAAGAAATACTACAACTTGACCTGGTCGCGCAAAATACCAGTGTTGCCATGCCAATGCCATGGTTGAGCGTTTGGCTTTCAATATGCAGGTTCCTGGTTCAGTCCCGGTGGGAACAATGTCGAACAAAAATATATTTAGGACAGTGCAGACTGAATCATCTGATTGTCCGAAAAGAAAGATGGTTTCGTGCTTCGGCGTGTACGTGAAACCGTAGCCCCGGCTGTTATCTACGAAAGTAAATAAAATGAGCCAAGCTTTTGGAGGCTCTATAACACTAATACTAGGGTGTGAGGTTGGCTGTCGACAAAAAAGAAAAATAAGATATGCTAATATTGCCTTGGTCTTACTGAAGATCCTCTGATTGAGGAAATACTATTTCTTACGCAGGCACTTCCTCCAGAAATATCGAAAGGCTTATCGTTGATGGCACATGTCTTCTACACCTCGCCCAATGAGATATTGCTGCACACCGGCGACATGTGCAACGAGATCTACATCATCAAGCAAGGATTTTGTGAAGTGAGTCTGGGAATACATGCAATACAAAATAAATTGTTTTATAGTGACATCACATGTACACGTGAACAGAAGTGTAGCAAGCTGAAGTGGCAATGGGCTGGCCACGTCTGTCGCAGAACCGACGAGCGTTGGAGCAGACGGGCTCCCGAATGGAGACCACGTCTCGGGAAACGTAGTGTGGGACGCCCCCCTGCCAGGTGGAAAGACCTGAGGAAGGTCTCTGGTGGTGGCTGGATGAGGAAAGCGGGTGATCGTGCGCTTGGCGTACCCTCGGGGAGACCTACGTCTAGCAGTGGACTGCAATAGGCTGATTGATTGATTGACATGTACACGTTTCCCAAAAGACGGAATAACAAAGCTGAGCTAAGCAGGTTCCTAACCCTATATTATCTTACTAGAATATCATGGTGGCGCCACCTTTGTGCAACCAGCAATTGCGCCCCTATTGGTGCCCTAGTGAGATTTACTCGTAGGTCTAATATGACTTGATAGCGCTTGAACGCGGTAAAGCGAGGCGGAAATAGTAACAATCTCCAAAATGCAAGATTTCTCTGCCTTCATTATGTATGCTTGGAGACTGAAGCCTATCATGAATAGAATAGAATAGAATGAATGAATAAATTAGAGCGATCACGCTTTGTTTGACTTAAGACTTTGTTTAGTCGAAAATAATTCTGTTCACATTCATTATATTCAACGGCTGTGTGTGTGATGTCTCCACTATATTTTTTTATTTATTCATACTGTTATTTTATCCCGCAGGTAATAAACCCGGATACCAAGAAAGTTGTATCTGTAATAACAACTAAAACACACTTCGGCGACATCGAATGTTTGCTGAGTGAGTATTTTTGAGCCAAGATTGTGAGAAGACCACATGTTAAATTTTGTAACAGTTCATTCATCGTGTGGGTTGTAAGGTTGATGACCTACTCCACAAAACCTGGTGTTAGAACTATTGAGCCGCCAATCATAAATATTACAACTCTTTCCGTAGACAAGAGTCGGGACCACCTAACGTGCCTTGCAAAATCATCCTAATTTTTGGACATTGTAATTTGTTTACTAAAGTAAGTAGCCTCGCAATTTTTTTTTGTTTGACCACATCGTCTCCACCGGGAGCCGAAACCAGAACCTCCGTAATGTGAATCGAATACTACCGCTCGGTTACGGATGCTGTAGGATTGACTATAAATATATTTATCAATTTTATAGCGCACCCAAAATTTAGACTGTGTAAGGTTAACAATTCATTCATGGGGAACTGTATTCGCTTCTATAATAAAATACCAGATGATTTGTAAATCTGTCCGATAGCCAATTTAAAACTAAAATTAAAAATGTTTTATGTTCTAAGGTCTACTATACGACAAATGATTACTTAGATGATAAAACCGTCTAGTCAACTGTTGTTCCAAATTAGCGGAGTAGATTGTTATTTATGTATGATTCTTTATATATTTAAAAGAAAAGTACTAAAGATACGATTCCTGTGGAGTTTCTTCTAGCCGTTCTTCTCCACAGCGAGCGTACACTGGTAGTGAACGTGCCATCCATGATAGCTTTGACATCGAAAAATTATTTGTAAAAATATTAATTCGAATAAAATGATTTTGATTTTGTTTTTAGGGTTCCGTAGTAAAAAAGGAACCCTTATAGTTTCGGGCTGTCCGTCTGTCTGTCTGTCCGCGGCTTAGCTCAGAGACTCTTAGTACCAGAAGGCTGTAATTTGGCATGGATATACATATGAATCATGCCGACAAAGCTGAAGAATAAAATATTAAAAAAAAAAAATTTAGCGTTCCTCTGGTACACGTCAAGAGGGGGTTATTTTTCACGATTACCTTATAGTGTGGGGTATCGTTGGATAGGTCTTTTAAAAACAATGGGGGTTTGCTAAGACCATAATTCGATGCTAGTGTAAGTTTTAGAAATATTCCGTTTTAAAGTGCTTTTTTGTTGGAGTCAAGTTTCCCCCCCCTCTACCAGCGAAACCGTTGTATATGGAAATGTGAAAAAATTCACGGTAGTAATGTATATGATGAATTTAAAAGGAAAACTATCAACACCATGTAGTCTTTACAGGTTAACGAATAATATATCAACTTATGAAAAATATTTTGATGAATGTTAGAAGGCTGTAATTTGGCATGGACATATACATACGAGTATTAATTATTCCGTCAAAGCCAAAGAATAAAATCTTAAAAAAAAAATTTTTTACGGTTCCTCTGGTACACGTGAAGTGGGGGTTATTTTTTAAATTCACGATTACCTTATGGTGTGAGGTATCGTTGGATAGAGTTTAAAAAAATAATGGGGGTTTGCTAAAACCATTTTTCGATGCTAGTTTACGTTTCAGAAATATTTTAAGTGCTTATTTTTGATAGAGTCAAGTTCCTCCCCCCCTACCAGCGAAACCGTTGTATTTGGAAATGTGAAAAAATTCACGGTAGTAATGTATATGATGAATTTAAAAGGAAAACTATCAACATCATGTAGGCTTTACAGGTTAACGAATAACATATCAGCTTATGAAATGTATTTGTTCTAGTAAGAAATTCGGTAGGTACAAATATCATAAAAAAATACTTTGATAAAGTTTAAACTGTCTATGTAGTTAATTTAAGTACGAGAAAAGTAAAACTAAAATGTGAAATAAGTAGGCTTGACAGGTTAACGAATAAAATACCAACTTTAAAATGTACTTGTGCTAAGTAAGAAATTCAGTACAAGTATCATAGAAAATGACTTGATGGAGTCCGTCTATGTAGGTAGTAAATTTAAGTAGGTATTAGAACAGTAAAAAGATTGCGAAAAAATAAAATCATAACATCATTTACTAAAATAATTTTATAACCTATTTACCAGTCAGTTTTAAATGTCTAACAATCGCGAGTTGCCAATGGAACATTCGAAACATTCGAATAAAACTATTTTGAATTTCGAATAAAGTGCGCCGCGCCGCGCCTCCGCCACTATGGGACAGAGGCGCTCGTATCGTCTCGAAAATGTATTTTGCATAAGTATGATTTCAATTATATTTTTAAAAGATATGCATAATAGAATGATCCGAGTACTTGGTAATACAAATAATATATATAAATTCGCCTTAAATACATAAAGAAATCGCACTTAAAGAAGTCGATCGAAATCATAACAGCTAAGAAGACAGCAAACAGAGAAATTACAATATTCATTGTGATTCGGTTTTTACAAACATACATATGTGTTATATATTTCTGAAAAGGTCATACATTCTTTTATTTATTTAAATTATAAACCGTCTAAATATGTTTATGTAATGGGTTATAAAAAATATTTTCTCAGAACTCGGAAATATTCTGTTTTGTAATTTTTGTTTAGACTTTTGACAGCTACCGATGTTTGCCGATGTTGAGATTTTACTTTTAATAAATTAAGAATTTCATGTTTAATAAAAGCCATTAAAAAAGTCTGCCCCAATCTGCCCGCATTCAGATAAAATACATTTTATTATGGTCGTGTAGTAAAAATAGCGAATTAAAAAAAAAATTACTTTTTTCAAGTTTTTCAAAGAATTTTAACTGAGTATGTATGTAATTACTGATTTGCCGTAAACATGCATCTATATATGTTAACCACATCTTCGAGTGCAATATTGATAACAAAAAACAATTGCATTGATGAAGCCGTATCTTCGAATTCCTCTTCAACTGCATCTGGAAGTCGTGGCCGACCAACAATACCCTACGAAGACTTATCAGAGAAATCCAAAAAACGAAAAAATATGGAGCTAGTTCAAGAATACGGATTAGAACGAGTACATAAGGCATACATACAAGAACTCAGGTCTCTAGGAGAACCGGAAGAAGCTTCTCTTGTAGCCATAATGCGAGATTTGAGTAGAGACGAGAAAAAGATTATCAAGGATAAAGTATTCCACGACTCTGAAACTGCAGAACCTTATTCTGTTCACGAGGCTTTGAGCATGTATATCGAGTTAGATTTGTCAAAACTTCAGTACAGTTTTTTAAGAGCATGTTTGATACAGAAGAATTGCAATGTTTTTCCATCCTACAATATATTGAGTGGTGCAAAAAAGATGAGTTATCCTTCACAATCAAGCATTGAAATAACTGATACTTATGCTAAAGTGAAATTACAGGATTTACTGGATCACACTGTTGCCCGTATTTTAATGATTGAGTCTGTTTACAAATCCACACAAAGACGTCTTAAACTTTTCACCAAATGGGGCTGTGATGGCTCCTCCGGATAGAGTGAATACAAACAAATTTTAATTGATGAAAATGAATTTATTTCAGATGCCAACCTATTCATATGCTCTCTTGTATTAAGCTGACAAATGCAGAAACAAACAAGGTTCTTTGGCAAGATCCTACATGTTCTTCGGCTCGCTATTGTCGACCAATTTTAATAGAATTTGCAAAAGAAACGCCTGAAAAAACCCGCTCTGTAGTAAGTGATATTCGGTCACAGATAAACAATTTAGAAAATTCTAAAATTAATAAAGATAACAATGTTATTGAAATTGAGCATGAGTTGTTTCTTACCATTGTTGATGGGAAGGTAACGCAAGTTTTAACAGATACAAGTTCAGGTGCTGTGTGTAATATATGCGGTGCTAAGCCGCGTGAAATGAATGATTTAACGAAAGTATCGTCAAAACCAGAAAATGAAACTGCCTATGAGTATGGTTTGTCGACTTTACATGCATGGATAAGATGCATGGAGATGGTTTTACATATATCTTACAACCTTTCCTTTGAAAGATGGTCTGCAGCAACTCCGGAACAGAACAAAAACAAAACAGAGAAGAAACAAATTGTGCAAAATCTATTTCGAACCCAAATGGGGTTACATATTGATAAACCGCGGCAAGGAAGTGGGAATAGTAATGACGAGAACACAGCTCGTCGATTTTTTACAAATTACCACTGCACCTCGGAAATTACAGGTGTTGACGAAGATCTCATAAAAAGGCTCTATGTAATTCTACAGACTTTAGCATCAGGTATTTCTGTCAATCCGGATAGGTTTGGAGAATACTCAAAAGCTACTGCTCAGTTATATGTGGAAAAATATGGGCGGTATTACATGCCTTCTTCGGTGCATAAGATCTTAATACATGGGGAAAATATAATAAGACACTTTGCAGTTTTGCCTATTGGACATTTAGCTGAAGATGCCCAAGAATTGATTGATTGATTGATTGATATATACTTTATTGCACCAAAAAAGGGGTGTACAAAGGCGAACTTAATGCTATATAGCATTTTCTACCAGCTAACCTTTGGTGGTTAAGAGCAGGTTGAGGGTAGTGCCGCTAAAAACAGCGTTCAACTTGAACTACTACATTAATCAGACAATTGATAAACTTACTAATACGTAAATATACATGCAAATATAAAAGAATAAACATAAAGGTACCTTACATAATATATAAAAGTACTACATAAATAATAATAATAATAATACATAAATATTAAATATAATAATAATCAGTCATTCACACCACACTGCTTTTGTAAAAAGTGTTCGGATACACGCGATCTGAAGACATCGATTGACGGAGCCTCCCTAATCTCAACCGGTAAGCTATTCCATAATTTTGTTGCTGTGCAAGTATAAGACTGCGCATACAATTCCGTGTGACTTTGAGGGGTAGTAAGGGATTTATTGTAATTCTTGCGGGGTACACCTCCGACAAACTTTTTGAATTCGAATCGCTCACGGAGATATTCTGGAAGAATCACGCAACAAAGGCTACAAAAAAATAAGATTATCACACGCAAGGAAGTGTTCGAGGACAGCAACTAGTGAAGACGTTTTATATACACTTTTATATACATCTGATCCTTATATATCTAGTTTAAGGATGCTATCTGAAATTGTTTCGAAAGAGCTATTTGAAGAAGCTAAGAGTCTTTTAGATATCGCACCTTTAGAATTATAAGAACCTAATCCAAAATTTTGGAAAAACGAGTTTTATTCATAAACTGACCTAATATTGTTATATTATTACTTTGGATTATTTATTATTTTGGAATATTGTTATATTAGGTCAGTTTATGAATAAAACTCGTTTTTCCAGAATTTTGGATTAGGTTAGGTTAGGTCTAAAGGTGCGATATATAGGTATAATTTAGTACATATACTTAATAGTATTGTCGATCGGATCGGAGTTATTATTTTTACTAAATTTTGTTTTTTTCTGTAGGTTAATACATATCGAATTGCCATAATTGTATCAAAAATACATATTTTTAAAATGTAACATTTAATAATTAATATTAATAAATTTATATTTGTCATGAAAGTGTTATTATTTTATAGCATATAATATTAGAGATTATCTGTAAAAAAAATCATTGGTTTATTCCAAGTAACAAAAAAGTTACAGATTTTTGAGACGATACGCACGTTTCTGTCCCATGCGCCGCGGAGCTTATGGCCCTGCGGGGCTTGCGCGCGGGGAGTCGATGTAACAAATAGAGCGGCAGTTCTGCATATTAGGCAACTACGGAACCCTACACTTTGCGTGGTCCGACATTTTTTGCTCTGATTGATGATGATGATGGTGATGTTAATTTCACCACAGGAATCCCAGCGTTTTACACGGTGCGGGCAGTAACTCATTTGGAGCTGTATTCCATCTCCAGAAAAAACCTCACCCGCGCCATCGCCACGCAAAAGATGAAGAATGCTATACGGGATGTCAAAAAGAAACCGGTAGGTTTTGTATATTATTAACATCAAATTTTCGTTAGTCTTTTAAAACTGCGTACCCAAATGTTTATAAAGAAATCGTTTCTAACTGACCTGTTGATAATAACATCGCGGTCACGATTCAGGCTCCTCAAGTGATCCTGTTTGGGTTGTTTTTGAGGTCTCCAGCTGCTGATCTTAGTAACCGCTATCGGCTTCTTTAGATAGTAACAAATAGTGATTATTGATTATATTTAAAGGGGCCACAACTGGAAGTTCAATTTTAAAAGCAAGGTTTCTTTCAATCAATTCAACTTGCATAATATCATGATTATTTATTTAAAATGGAAACACTCATGTAAAAATGAAAACTTTGTACTTTGCTTTTTTTGTACTTTGTTCTCTTGTTCATATCGTTCAATAATAAAATATGGCGTATCATTACACCATAAGATTTCTTTCACTACAGTCATATTATATAACCCGTGTATATAACGCATATTTGAGTAGGTGTCTGCGGTAGTGAAGCGGTACGAGTGGGATGACTGTGTTTACATTACGCAAGAAATCTGGTGTCGGCTTGTGTAACAAGACAATTCTGTTACCTCTCATGTCACCCCTCTCGCACCTCTTCACTACCGCATGAACCTACTCAGTTATGAGCTATGACTTCAGTACGAAACTCTAAGAATAGAGGCTTGAACAACTCATTCTTTCTTTTGTTGTAAGCAATATCATGAGCTAATAGTTAACCGGCGCAAGCAGTTCCTGACTTACGAGAAGCCGTTGCCGTCTCCAAACCGCCTGAAGTTCCCTGTGCCTCGCAAACATGAGACTGACGTCGAATTTCTCCAGCCCTTCCAGCATCTCGGCTTCTTATCTATACTTCGGTTAGTCTTTCTTTCTTATCCTGACTTACGAGAAGCCGCCACCGTCTTTAAACCGCCTGAAGTTCTCTGTGCCTCGCAAACATGAAACTGACGTTGAATTTCTCCAGCCCTTCCAGGATCTCGGCTTCTTATCTATACTTCGGTTAGTCTTTATTTCTTATCCTGACTTACGAGAAGCCGCCACAGTCTCTAAACCGTCTGAAGTTCTCTGTGCCTCGCAAACATGAGACTGACGTTGAATTTCTCCAGCCCTTCCAGCATCTCGGCTTCTTATCTGTACTTCGGTTAGTCTTTCTTTTTTATCCTGACCTACCAGAAGCCGCCATCGTCTCTAAACCACCTGAAGTTCCCCGTGCCTCGCAAGCATGAGACTGATGTCGAATTTCTCCAGCCCTTCCAGCGTTTCGGCTCCTCATCTGTACTTATGTTAGTCTTTCTTATCCTGACTTACGAGAAGCCGCCACCGTCTCCAAACCACCTTAAGTTCCCTGTGCCTCGCAAGCATGAGACAGACGTTAATTCCTCAAGCTCTTCCAGCGTCTCGGTTCCTTATCTGTACTTAGGTTGGTCTTTCTTCTTTGTGTGTACTTTCTTGACTTCATTAACTTTGGTTTTATAATTAAGTTTTTCGGCCTGTAATGTCTCAAATTAAGAATAGTCTCAGAAAGTGATTTTTGTTTGACCTGACAACAGTGTCCTCACTGGGGGTCTAAACTAACCTAACCTTCGTTGTGAGAACCGAACCCGCTCGTCTACGGAAGCTGTTGAGGTCCCCTTGAATGCTTAGTTAATAGATTCAGATATTTACCTTACGGAAGTCTGTCATCATCACACCAAGTGAATATTCCATGAGTTTGAATAAATAACGGTACTTTGAAGTGCTAGCCCGCAAATAAATGTCATATAAGTTCACATGCAAAGGCAATGACAATCCAGTGAATAACCAAAGCATAATCCATTCTAATGTTGCTTTTTACGGATCATAAGCACAATTTTGAAGAAACCTTTACCACTACAACTGGCTAGACTCGTGTTCACATCAACACGAGGCATCCTCAGGAGTTTGTCTGTGTTGTTGGTCTGTAGGACAGAGCTGTCCAATGTAATGTTGACAGGTATGTGTTCCCCCGCTTCACAATCCACCCCGATGGCAAGTACCTGCGCAGACACGAGTGTTTCCGGGCCGTTTGCGCATTCTTCAGCGCAGTCCTCTCGCCAGCCTGCTTCCTCCTCTGCATGCACTATGGAAGCTGGTTCTACAACTTCATCAGGTTCCTCGATTTTACGGCCTATTTTGACATGTAAGTCTACGACGTAAGTCTGAATTATATTAAGAACACTTTTTTAGGTGCAGCTTTTAAATAAGGAGTCCCTTTTATTTTGCTCTTATACCTATACTATAATAATAAATCCATTTAAATAGTTTCCCTGCATCTAGGATTCCCTGCATTATTGTAAATGGCACCCAATTGACATTTACAGTAATGTATACAAATAATATCCAAACCCGGATACTTACAATTGTTTTTGTAGCGCTAATCAAATCAAATCAACGGCCCGTTACCAGTCCACTGCTGGACTATGAGCTTCCTCTACTTAAGTGGAGGGTTTTGCCATAATCTCCACGCTTGGCAGGCGGGTTAGAGATCGCAGATTAAAAGGGTACTGTATCAGAGAGCGCTGCTGCCCGTTCCCTGTTCAATGTGTAGTCCCTAAGTCGCCTCTTACGACACCCACGGGAAGAGTAGGGGTTGATAACAAATGTATTCTACTCTGCCGTCACCACACGGCAAGCAGCACCGCACGGGTAGCGCTAATAATCAACCAAAAAATAGTCTATTTATTATAAAGCTAAATATTATGTTGTATGGTTTTAGCGTTCAGCGGATGTTGGTAGGATATTACAACGAGAAAGGTATCCTGGTGTACCATCCAGCTAGCACTGCCGCTCACTACATGAAGGGTGCTCTGCTTGTGGACCTGTTGGCCAGTCTACCCTTGGAATACATGGATAATATCACGTTCAACTTCTCTTGTATGATATTTGATTTTCTTTTGTTTTTAGTCTGAAGGCGTTTCTACAGTGTTTCTACCTTCGCGCGGTTGTATTAGCCGTAGTATGCACTAGCGCTTTGATATAGATAAACATCATACACCTTTGCTTCTTCTATTTCATGCGATGATTGGATTCTCTCCTAGAGTTTATATTTCTGGAATCATACATCCATGAATTCCAGACAAGAGTGACTCTAGAAAAACAGGCCTGGGCATTAGCCCAGACATTAGTCTGGAACGGTCGCGGAAAGTCACTAGATCGAGGAAGATTCTTGGAGATATATTCTTGGATCCAGCAATAGACGTTATTTGGTTGAAATGATGTTGATAAGCACACAGATATTATATTATGCGGTTTGTTTTACAGTGAACAAAGATTATAAAATAGTCCCGACGTCGATGGAGATTCTATTGTTCAATCGATGTTTGCAGCTGTACCGCTTGCCTTGTGCTTTTAGGATGCTCAACAAATACGTCAGAAGACGAGACATCTTATACAGGTAGAGTGGCCAGCAAACATATTAAGACACAACATAGAATTTACAGGATGTTAAGTGGAGTGCAGTGGCCTAACGGATAGAGGCCTGCTACTACTTCTAAATATTTTGAATATCATGAATATATTATTCCATGCTGCGAAAATCACGAATGTTTAAAAAATATTTGGTTTATTTATATGACGGCTCCGTAGCCCAGGTAGTAGTGTATCTGCCTCCGACGCAAAGGGTCGCTGGTTCGAATCCCGCGCAGGGCAAACATTCGTGTGATGAGCACTTGTGTTTGCCTTGTGTCTGGTTGTAGTTTATCTATATAAGTATATCTTTATCTATTTATGTAATGTATATCAGCTGTCTGGTACCCATAGTACAAGCTCTGCTTATTTTGGGATCAGATGGCCGTGTGTGAAGGTGTCCCAACATATTTATTTATATAGCAGTTGAAGTAATGAGAAAGATGGATATTTATTTTCCTCAGCATCAAAGTGATACCGATGTTCCTGGTGCTGATTAGCGCGGTCGGCACCCTGGTCGCTATCTTCAGCGCGTACAAGATCCTCTACAAAAAAGGTGGAGGAGTCCTGAAAGTTCGTGAAAGCAGATTCACATCTTGGATTTATTATAATGCTACAAATGGTAAGAAAAAAAAGTAACTAGAGGAGAGATCGTTGAAGGTGTAGCATCTTAGACCAAATTCATTTATGTATGTTTATTTGATGCTCTTGTTCTTACTATGAAGGAAAAAATCATGATAAAATCTTACACACGCATTCGAGACGTTTAAATAACACCCTAATAAAACCCGATTCATCTGCCCTGAATTTAAATGCCCGTAGCAAATTGTGATGGCCCAATGCCGAGCCTGAAGTCTCAGGCTGTCAATTAAGCTGTGATATATTTGTTATAATTTATTATGTGATCGTCTAGTAATTTTTCTTGGTGGATAATTCTGTAATACCTGATTTTACTTATATCTTTGCTAGACATAAATTTAACAAAATGGGTTCAAGGAAAGTTTCCGCGTAAGGCCCTCCCCCTGTGCTTTCTGGAATGCAGAGATACCTGTCTCAGCCAGCTCAATACAGGCTGAACGGAGCGAGCTAAACGACAGCGACTCCCTTTGAATTAAACTTTACGCAACTCTAAGAAGAGTTTCCACGCAAGGCCCTCCCCCCTGTGCTTTCTGGAATGCAGAGCTACCTGTCCCAGCCAGCTCAATACAGGCTGAACGGAGCGAGCTATGTGACAGCGAGTCCTCTTGAAGGTTGTAATATTAAGCCTCTGTAATCTTGAGTATTGGTGTGCACCCGGCTGCGCCTTCTGGAACGCATGTGATTCCAGCCGACTACGTAAGCAGCCCTCTGGGTTGTGCCAAGGATAGCGAGGCTCCATAAATTGTTGTTTTATGTTACGTAACTTTTATTTTTTATATTCTGTATCTCGTAGTCAGACCCAAGAACAGTACCTGCCTCTTTATATTTTTAGGATGCATCCATTTAATTAATTTGTGATTTATTTTATTTATTTATTTAACGATTTATTGTACACAATAATAACAAAAATAGAAATACATTTGAAAAAAAAAACGACACAACAGGCCGTGCAGTATAAATTTATTTTGTATGTGCGAGTGGCCACTCTTGAGGTCAGCTATAGCGCTTTTGTTTATTTGAGGAGCTCGTTTCTCGTGAATTTATAATTTAGAGTAAGGCTTAAGGTGAATTTAAGGGCAGATTTATTTATTTAAGAAAAATTATAGATTATTTTATTTTGAGGAGAGATGAGGAATAATACAAGATAAATTAAATTATAAACTTTAGTTTATTAACTCTTTTTCTTTACTTTTAATTTAATCTGATTTAAATCGAGGAATCCGAAGAACGGTATTCCTTGACCCTCTGTTCGATTTCTAAGCCAAAAGTATTCTAATGAAGGGGAAAAATGAACAGAAAAAGGAAAAAACCCCTTAGGCCAATTATTATCACTACTGCTAAAATATTTATTTGTGATTCAAATTATGATTAAGTGCTATGAAGTTTTATAATAATAATAGCTCTATCTGAGTATAGTTTATGTCAATATCGAAGCGTAAAATACAGCGAAGAAAATTGCAATAGAAAAATAAGCTTATCTTTGGGCTTTAAAATATAATTTAGTATGATATGCGACTTTGGATTTCATGTTCGAGCAATATTATTAATATTGATTAAAATTGGAACTTTTATTGAATTATTTATTTATGTAGCTTTAAGTTTTTAAAACCCAAAGATCTTTGTACTTATCCCTTTTCACTGACTCTATGAATTATCAACACTTAGAAAATACACTGCACTATCGTCTTCGACGCTCCCGGCTCGACCTCCCGCTCTGCGTTGACTGTCCCTATCCTAGTTCCCCTACCCTATCTCTAACATCTAATCTCCGTCTACAACTATCAGTCCCTAACCTTAAATCTTAACATCTAATTGATCAGCTAAGTTCGGCCGCTCTCCATTGGTTGATCCGTCGATCTTGATTGGCCGGCTGCTCCCGCGCACCGACGATGCGACGCTTCTCCTTGCAAGCTCTCCTGTTGCCATGCGCGCCATCATCAACTTCGCCTTAATGAAAACCCCCGCTGACGTCACTCAAGTTTCAGCGTTTCATATGACTTCACAGCCGCTGCTGCTGCTGTTGTCTGATAATAAAAATTATTATTATTATTATACTTAGGACTTCATGTAGACAGCCTGGAATTTAGAAGCAAAATCCTTTAAATAATATTTTTTTTTTTTTTTTTATTGGAACACCAACAGTTTATACAGAGTTCTCAGATGCTATAATATGAAAATACCTAGTAAACCAATAACAGGTGTTCACTTATGTGTACAATATCCAATCAAACAAAAGCAGACGTTAGTATATAAATTGTCGAACAGAATTAATTCGAATACCTAATTCCTAAATAAAACAAACAATTAACTGGAAAGTTTTTGTAAAATCTCTCTTCTATCCTGATTATTAGATAGTTTAAATATATCTACATCTACATACTTTTGGTTAAATGCATTGGTAGCCCTGCGTTTCTATTTCTGCCTTTGCGTAATCCATTTCTATTGTACATACACATATTGTTAATAATATGTAATTTGTTATACACAGTGTTACACCGTAGGTGGAACATGTTTAATATTATCTTTGTGATACAAGGGCTGCTATTTATGTATCCGGAACTGGCCACTTACATAAACAATATTTAAAAAGAAATTATAACATTTAAAAATAGAACTCTTTGGCGGTAAAATAAAGTTTGTTTCATTCATCTGTCAATTGTTTTTAAATTGTGGCGCCATTTTTAAAATTCATTGTCTATCATTACCATGGATTTGACTCGTGAAAATTTTCGTGCTATGATTTATTACGACTTTCGGCGTGGATTAACTCAAAAACAATGCATGGATCAACTTTTGTCGACTTTTGGAGAGAAAGCCCCATCGAAAACCACTGTGTATCACTGGTTCAGTGAGTTTAATCGTGGTCGTCGTATGCTTGCGAACGATTTTAAAGTAGGTCGCCCTAAATCGGGTGTTGTACAACAAAATATTGATGCTGTGCGCGAACTAATAATGCAAGACCGTCATGTTACATATCGCGAGATAGAGGCATTTCTGGGCATTAGTATGACGAGTATTTATAAAATATTACACGAATATTTGGCTGTAAAAAAAAATTGTTCTCGTTGGATCCCGCACAACTTAACAGTTGAACAAAAACAAGCTCGTGTTGATTGGTGCAAAAAAATTATAGAAAAATACAAATGTGGTACATCAAAAGCTGCTCATAATATCTACACAGGAGACGAATCTTGGATATATGCGTATGATCCCGAAACTAAACAGCAGTCAACGGTTTGGGTGTTCCAAAATGAGCCAAACCCAACTAAAGTTGTTCGTGCAAAAAGCACTGTGTGACACAACACTAGTGGACATGTGGCTACAGTACCACTAGAGAATCGTAAAACGGTTAATTCTGAATGGTACACCACCATTTGCTTGCCAGAAGTCTTTGGAGAAATACGCAAGAAAAATCGACAACGAAGAATAATCCTCCACCACGATAACGCCAGCTGTCACACCTCGGCCGCAACAACGGAGTATTTAAATAGTCAAATGATCGAATTGACGGGTCATCCGCCGTACAGTCCCGACTTGGCACCCAACGACTTTTATTGATTCCCAAGCGTGAAGAACAAATTACGTGGACACCGATTTTCGACCCGGGAAGAAGCCGTTGATGCTTTCAAAATGCACGTTTTGAAGATACCCGATACAGAATGGAAAAAATGCTACAAAAGTTGGTTTCAACGTATGAAAAAATATCATCACGGGATGATCGATGCAAAAAATAACAAACATCTATAACCAAATATACTTTTATTGCTTTTCAAAATATTCCCCGTATATTTTGAAAAGCAATAAAAGTATATTTGGTTATAGATGTTTGTTATTTTTTGTTATTCCGGATACATAAATAGCAGCCTCGTACAAGTAAAGTCATATCAATTAAGGTTTTGTTTTTTGAATAATATAGTTATGGAAACCCGTTGAGTTTTGTCTTAGGACTTAGAGTCGTACTTTGCATAGCAAATTATAGTGATAGTTTCGCCCTATTTATCTTAATATTATCTTGTCTAACATCTGTTTGGTGTAAAAGTTTTGGGTCGATAAGGATTTCTCTATCTTCCTACACGTGCTACGGCAAAACTATTGAACTTTATCTGCCTATTGTTTAGTGGTAATTTATTTTACTACGAACCGTCTGTCTTGTGATGCCGCTTCCCGGGGTGTTTAGATATTTCCGTTTAAAAATATCGGTTTATTACTTACTGACAAAAGACCTCTGTGCATTTCTCGTAGCAATACTACTAACTATTGCTTGTCTTTCGCACGCTCATCGTAATGGCGCGTTCGGTACCATCACAAAATGCGCTAAGTAGTAGATGTGCGTTTTTTTTGTCAGGGTTGATCCTTGATTGTCTTCTTAGCTATTTTTTTATCTTCGGCTCCGGGAACAGATTCATCTGCCCTGAATTTAAATGTCCAACAGACAGTTGTAGCTCGTAGCTATTGGCTACGTCGTCGTCGTAGCAGAGTCAGCTACGCCGTAGCAAATGCGCTACGTAGTCGATGTGCGATTATTTTTTTTTAGTCAGGGTTGATCGTTGGTTGTCTTCTTAGCAATTTCTTTATCTCGACCCCGATCATAAAAGGCATTGCAGTGAGCTTAATCATCCTATTTTCAAATGTCGATTAATTTAGTATGATATACAACGTATTAGCAAAACAAAGCAAAACATCTGAAATTAGACAATTTTACTTCCGCAACTTTTTAAAATTCGCATAAAAATATATTTCATCCAAATTGAGAGCAAATTGACTTGATCAGTTAAAAAGTTTTAAATGTCAGACCAAAACTCCTTTATGCGAATTTTAATTTTTTGATGTTGTGGAACAAAAGTTTGTTCTATTTCATGGGCTGACTTACCACCCGAGAGATTTTGCTAACAGCCTCCGTGGCCGAGTGATCGTGATTTCGATGCCCATTACGGAGGTGTCGGGTTCAATTCCCGGTGGGGATACTGTAAAGCAAAAATCTCTTTGTGATACTTTCCCCAGTACGGTTAGGTCTGGCTGAATCACCTGATTGTCCGAAAATAAAGATGATTCCGTGCTTCGAAAGGCACGATAGGCCGTTGGTCCCGCCTACTATCTAGTCGTTACACGAGCCATGTCAGTGGCCTTTGGCGACTCTTAAACACTGACGCCAGGGTTTGTGAGGTCTGTTGTCGACGTTACAACCCACACGATGATGATGATGATGATTTTACTGACACGTTGGATTATCATGCACTGTATCAGTTTGTGGAGATCTGCCACTTACAACTGTGTACTTATTATCCGTAGTTGGTTACAACATAACGAAGACGGCTTATAACCTGTGGCTGACTACCAACTACTGGGCCACGTCTCAGCTCACCAACACTGGTCTGGGGCTCTTCATACCGCACTCCTCCATCCTTTTGACCATATTCATTTTAGGCATGCTGGCAGGTCAGTACCTTATATTAGGTAATTGTGAAGAATAAGACGTTGGAGTGAGCGAGCAATAAATAACATATTGGAACGTTGTTGGTGTAGTGTAGTGGATAGTACCTCCACTGCCTTCTGTCCGTCTCGGTGTTTACGAATTCAAATATACTTTCGATGCTCTTACGATGAAGAAACACATGAAGAAACCTGGAAAAAAATGTGACAAACATTCAAAGTTTGTACCTTGTTGCTCATCAACATCAATCAACATCAACAGCCCGTTACAGTCCACTGCTAGACTATGAGCCTTCTCCACTTCAGTGGAAGGTTTTGCTATAATCTCCACGCTTGGCAGGCGGGTTGGAGATCGCAGATTAAAAGGTTACTGTATCAGAGAGTGCTGCGGCCCGTTCCCTGTTCAATGTGTAGTCCCTAAGTCGCCTCTAACGACACCCGCGGGAAGAGTAGGGGTTGGTGACAAATGTATTTTACTCTGCCGTTACCACACGGCATATTTTGTTGCTCATCATATGCAAATTCTAGTAAGAATGTATGGTGGCGACACACACACATTGCATTGCCTAATAATCTAAATCGGTTATTTGTTTCTTTTCCTTGGCTCAGCGCCTGATATTTACATGTTCAATTTTATTAAGAACTTAATATTCAGACGGGTTCTCGAATGGGGACCGCGTCTCGGGTAAAATAGTGTGGGATGCCCCCCTGCCAGGTGAACTGATGACCTGAGGAAGGTCGCTGGTGGTGGCTGGATGAGGAAAGCGGGTGATCGTGCGCTTTGGCGTGCCCGAGGGGAGGCACACGTCCAGCAGTGGACTGCAATAGGCTGATTGATGAATATTCAAGAAGATTTTTCTGCTCCACAGCCCAAGTTCTGCTGATGTACCTATCAGTGCGCGTGATAAGTCTCAGGTCGAACGTAAACGACGGCTTGGCTGTGTTCAAAATGAATATGAAAGACATGATCACCTTTATGAAGCGGGAGAAGTTCCCAAAGGCCCTGCAAAGGTGAGAATACACTTTTAACATATTCATATTCTGGTTTTACCATGTGCAGCTAGAGGGGCATGACAAAGAGCAAGAGAGCAAATAACGCACCATACTTTGTGATGGAAATCTACGTACAAAGATAAAACAAAGATAAAATTAATCATTATACTGACAGCTAAACATGTATGTTTACAATGAAAGGTAAAATAAAAACACGAATCAGCTAAAGAAAAAAATTGTGACTTCCATATCTGAATCAGATAACAATACAATAATACCAATAAAACAATAATAATATTATAAAAAATAAATACAAAGATAATCACACCGATAGATAATATTTTTTGGGGTGGTATATAATAACTTAGGGCAAAAGGAATTGGCTCAGCGTGTACTGCGTTAGTCCGTGGTCTCACACAGCGTAGATTTTCAGCCATATCCTGCGGTGTCAAGAAGAATGCATCGAGGGCAGGGCGTCCGTCCGTTTTACTGAAGAAAAAAAAAATATGTATATATATGTCGCAGTAAGATAGTTGTAGCCGTAATATGATCATATCACTAGGGATATGATCATATACCGGATGATAGTCATAAGAAAACTCCTATGTACTATCTTACTAGGGATATGATCATGTCACTAAACTAGTCTAGTGAAATAGTTATTATCGATCAAATTTACCCAAATTGTATGCCTTCAAGCAGGCATGGGTGGTCACAAGATAACCTAACCCCGAAGGGTATGGCGGAGAGACTTGCAGCTGTGATGCATTAAGACAAGCATTTGTAAGATAGCTAACTAGGTTGTACGTACCGCTTACCTCATCATCATCATTTTCAATACCTGGTTCTGGTTACTGTTGGACAAAGATGTCTATCTTCCAAGAATCTCAGGACACAATGACAGGATCTTTGCTGCCCGTATCCCCCGCCCGCACCTTTAAGGCGTATTCAACCCAATAGCCGTAGTGCTTCCTGCTTTACGCTGCCCAAAGTATACCACTATATTGTTTTTCATATTGTCCAGTGAAGTCCACTCGTACTACAACTACACCTGGAGCCGCACTGGTGGAACCGACTACCGGTCAGTCTTCAAGCTTTGTGACCAGATCACACTGAGGACTGACGCTATACTGCATATTTACGGACAGACATTCAAAATGGTACATTTACAACATAATTTTATAGTACAAGACTACTTGTAATCTGTGATTCTTTGTATTCTCTTTTTTTTAATCTTGTACTTAGAAGTCTAAGTTTTGATAAGTCTCATTTTTCACTCGAGTGTCAACTCATTTGTTTTAAGAAAACACTATCTTTTTTTAAAACCACGCACATTACCATAGACAAAATACAACCATCACCATTCTGCCTAGGTAACTTTAATGATTCTTCTTTATCTTCGGTTAAAAGATACTTATGTTAAAATTTTACACCCAGACTCGGTCACAGCTACAGAATCTACAAGATCATATTCATATTTTGGTTTTACCGTGTGCAGCTAGAGGGGCACAATGAGCAAGAGAGCAAATTAGCGCCATACTTTGTGATGGGAATCTACGTGGGTACCACGTTAAAAAAAAAAAGTATTATTACTGACAGCCAATCAGACAAGGTCGGGCCACACTGATCGACGGCGATTGACGGTTTGCCTATACAAAACGCGCGTAAAGTATGAAATTCCATCAAGGCACGTTCAACGCGTTACTGTCCTAACGAATACTGTCCTAACGATACTCGCTGATTGTATTGAATTTTTAAACAGATTAAAACAATAATTCCAATGCCACCTATCAACTTAACATGTGCAGGATGTCGAGCCGATATCAAAACAAACGGGTTTTTAACATGCTGTAAATGTAATTGTTCTTTCGATCTACAATGCGCCAACGTGACGGAGCAGAGATTTTCAAACTTTTATAGTGTCACGACCGAAGCGGGCAGAGAGCGCAGAGCGAGTTGGGTATGTCCGAGTTGCCTGAGTAAGTTGCCGAAGTGTGGAAACATAAATACTCCCGCGCGTCCTACAATGAACGAATTCCCAATGAATTCGGCTGAGAACAAGATCGACTCGGCCGGTCGGACCAGACATGATCCTAATGTAACTGTTAGACTGAAATTGCAGCGGCAGCGTCTCTCTGTATCCCAGGATAACGACGATGCCGCTGAATCTCAAGCATGCTGAAGGTGACGACAAGGATCGTTCGAACCCACATGCTGATAACAACCCATTAACCGTAGAATTGTTGTGCCTCATCTTAAAGCAAGAACTGAGTGACATCAGACAAAGTAATAATGATTTTCGTGAGTCATTGAATTTCTTTAATGCCAAGTACGAAGAGGTCAAAGCTCAACTTGAAGAAAAAAATTTCATTGTCAAGGAACTGCAGGGCGACAACCAGAAACTGAAGGCTACGGTGCATGACTTGTCAAATCGTCTGAATGTGGTCGAGCAGATTATGAGAGAGAGCAATATTGAGGTGAATGGGATTCCTGAACATAGAACTGAGAATTTAGCAAAGACTGCCGAACAACTATTGAAAATCATCGGAGATCCCGTCCCTCCTACTGATATTGTACAGGCTACCCGTGTGGGTAAATTGAACAAGGAGAATGGCAAACCTCGTATGGTGATAGTGAAGCTACGATCTCCCAGGCAACACGACGCCGTTGTTGCTGCAGTAACTAAGTTCAATAAGGAAAACAAAGATAAGAAATTGAACACCCAGCATCTAGGATACGGTGGTCCAGTGATGCCGGTCTACGTGGCCGAGCACTTATCACCTGTGAATAAAGCTCTTCACGCTGCGACTAGAATACGTAAGGAAGCCAACTACAAGCATACCTGGGTTCGCAACGGCAGAATTTTTGTGCGTAAAGATGATTTCCATGAAGCAATTTTAATTCGTAGTATGGAATATTTGGAGTTAATAAAGTAGGGTTTCAATTCATACTTTAATTTGTATAATGTGTAATTTTGGTTTGCTATTCAAATTCCAAATTTACTATCAAAATGTGCGTGGAATACGCACCAAAACAGATGATGTCCTAAAAAATATTTTGTCATGTTATTATAAAGTTATAGTTTTTACTGAAACATGGCTTAACTCTAATATAGCTAATGGTGAGTTTATTGATTCCCGTTATGTTGTTTACCGCAAGGATCGTAGTAAATCTGCATCGTCTAAATTAGATGGCGGAGGAGTATTAATAGCCGTATCCCGTGATATTCCATCAAGAAGAGTATTAATGGGAGATGGTGGATTCGAAGACCTTTGGGTTTCACTAAAATTAAATATAAATAGTAGAAATAGAGATATTACAATCTGTGCAGTGTACCTTCCACCCCCGGTAAAGGCTGCAACGCTAGAAAGATTCCTAGACTATACTGATTCAGCCATAACAGAAATGGAAAACATCATAATATTAGGTGATTTTAATCTTAACTTTATTAATTGGAACCTAAAGAGCGATTGCTCTTATACTTTGCCTTGTAACTACAATTGTCGTCTTGGATATTCACTGATAGATTTTTTATCTGTTAATAATTTATATCAGGCAAATTTTATTACTAATGATAAAGGTAAAATTCTGGACTTGGCCATAAGTAACTTTAGTGGTGCTTGTGTATCAAAACCAGCAGATCAGTTATGTAGGTTGGATCCACATCACCCTCCAATCGTATTTAATGTTCGACAAGCAAGCCTTAATTCTGTTCGCAATCTCCCTGCAAATGGGCGTAACGACCATAACTACTTTAAAGGGAATTATACTAATATCATTTTGGCATTAAAACAAATAGATTGGCAGGAGGTGTTGACCAGTCATGAAGATGTTAATTCAATGGTTTCAGCATTCTATGATATTCTCTATAAGATTATTAATGACTGTGTGCCCCGGCGAAAACCAAGAAACTCACATTATCCAATCTGGTTTAACAAAAGGCTAATAAAATTGATTAAAGAGAAAGCTAAAGTGCGAGGCAGATTCCTCAAATATCATAACCCACGTGATCAGTTAGAGTTTGAATTGTTAAGAGAAAGGTGTCATCGACTTATTAGTATTTCGGATCAGTTGTATAGACAAAGGATTGAGTCAAATCTACATCGTGACCCGAAAGTATTTTGGCGCCACATGAAAGCCAAACGTAGAGGCAATACATCTCTTCCTGCCGAAATGATCCTAGGTAATACAAAGGCCTCTAATAGTAATGATATTGCTAATTTATTCGCGTCCTATTTTAGCTCCGTGTACTCAAATAAAATACAACCTACTTATGATCCTGGTATTTTCTCTGGTGATCATTTGGCATTTATACAGTTTTCTGAACTGGAAATTAGGAAACGTATTAAAAAACTAAATGTTTTCAAGGCTTGTGGACCCGACAATATCCCTCCACTATTTATAAAACGTTGTGGAACTGTATTGTTGCTACCCTTAATGATCATCTTTAATCATTCTCTAAAGACAGGTAAATTTCCAGAAGAGTGGAAGAAAGCCAGAGTTGTACCAATTTACATGACGACGTTTTGCTTGCAAAATTAAGAGTGTTCGGTATAGATGGATCCCTCTTAAAGTGGTTCAAATCATACTTAGTAAAAAGACCTCAGATAGTGGTAGTTAATAACCATGAGTCCTCTGAATACTTTGCCAAATCAGGCGTCCCTCAAGGATCCCATCTCGGGCCAATCCTGTTTCTGATTTTCATAAATGACGTCACTGACGCAATAAAATCTAGTAGCGTCTTATTGTTTGCCGATGACTTGAAACTGTTTTACGCTGTAAACGGTGGTCATGACACAAAAGCTTTACAAGATGACTTGGATAATATTAGTCGGTGGTGTACTAGCAACGGAATGGTCCTTAACGCAAGCAAATGTCACTCCATTAACTTTACCACAAAACGTATGGTACCAACCCTTACGCAATACACAATAAATGGTACTGTGTTAAGCAGAGTCAATGAAGTAAAAGATTTAGGCGTGACAATCGATTCTAAACTTAAATTTAGTGCGCATGTGGACAAAACTGTTAAGAAGGCTGCACAGATGCTCGGTTTTCTCAAACGCAATTCTAAAGGTTTTAAAAACGTTGATACCAAAAATGTTCTTTATAACAGTCTAGTGCGAAGTCACCTAGAATTCGCTAGTGTAGTTTGGAACCCAGTATACTCTGCGCCATCTCAAAGAGTCGAGGGCATTCAACGTGCTTACACGAGATACCTTGCTTACTTATCGTCTGGTATTACCCATAGACAGCCGTATGCTCAAAGACTACAGCACTTCAAAATGAACTCCCTTCGCGATCGTCGTACTATTTCGGATATGTTGTATTTGCACGGGATTTTAAGTGGTGACTTGAAATGTTCACACACCCTTAGTGTAATAAATATTAATATTCCATATAGATACCCACGTTACCCAATTACTAAAACATTTAGTCATTCTGGATGCAGGACTAATCTGGCCTTACATAGTCCTATTCCCCGTATGTGCACTACTTATAATGAATTGCAAGGAAAATTGGACCTTGATATCTTTTATTATTCACGTAAAGAAATGAAACTTAGAATGCTGAAATACTTTTCTTTATGATTCTTTGCGATCCTTACCTTATATTTATGTTTACTTTATTTTTATTTTTTGTAATCATCAACAACTCATATACGTCCCCCCAAGGTCCTCACCGAGGGGCTTGAGCCTACCCTGAATTAGGGTATTTTTATATATTCAACAATATTATATTCTATTATTACTATATATTTTTTTTATAAACTCAACTTAATTAAGTAAGCTACCTACCTCTATTATGTTTTGAATGTTGAGTACATCTATAATTGGTATGCATATAAGAATAGGACTGTTAGCATTTAAGTTTTCAATGTAGTATATGTAATACTGTTGATGTACCTAATAAAATAAAATAAAAAATAAAATAAAACGCGTCGTCGTCGCGTCGATGCGAAAGGATTTCCATTACTTTGCGCGCGTTTTGTATAGGCAAAGCGTCGATCGCCGTCGATCAGTGTGGCCCGACCCTAAACAAATCTATTTTATATATTGTAAAATATAGGTAAAAGAGCTCTTGGGACTGTAATATATTTTTTGTGTCTGTCTGCCTATAGCATGTAGCTCCTCAACAAAAAGAGGGAATAAAATGCATCCTCTAGTCTTTGAAAACTGGTTTATTTGAGACGATTTTTAGCTAAAATAAGCTAACTTTGACAACAATCGGTCTAGAAGTTATTGTTCTTGCAGTGCCCTTTCCTCCACCACTGTGACATATCCTTGCTGCGGCTGCTGGGCCGTGCGGTGCACAGTGTTTATTGCTGTGAAAACATGAAGGTGATCGAGAGAAATGACGTCATCAGCGAACTATACTTTGTCGACTACGGCACCATTCTAGTTGGCGATCCGGCTGATGACGACATTAATATTGCGACGTTGTCGTACGGGAGGTAATTTTGTAGACGTCGCTTTAGAGTGTAAGGGGAAAAGACTGTGTAATTACTCTAAAGTTTTAGGATCATATAAAAAAAATTCACGCGTTAGGATGCCGTTACGGGTATTGGATAATTTCGGCTGGATATGCAAGAGCGTCCATGGTCTAGTGGATAGGGCCGCTGCCTCCCATCCGGGAGACGCGTGTTCGATCCCCACCACGTATTGGGGTCAGCGCACTCCGAACTGCAAAATGCTCGCGCCTACGCGAGCGAGCTCCGTGGGTTGTCATTATCGCCCTTTTGGCAGAGGAAGAGGAACATGAAGAATATGTAGTAAGGTCGATTTTCAGCCATATCCTGCGGTGTCAAGAAGAAATATGAAATATGCCCGTGTCCGTCCGTTTTACTGAAGAAAAAAAAATATAAATTACGCAGAAAAAATAAATTACAATTCAATGATACTCTTGAGTTAGCAGTGAGGTGCGGGCAAAAGCGAATATGAATGTGTGTGTATTATTATGGAGGTGTGCTGTTGTGTATATGTGCTGTTGGTGTGTGTGAATATGTGAAAACGCTATTAATTATATATTTGAAATAAGCTATTACCAAACTTGACACTGGCACAAAGTTAATCTAGTGCCATAACAAAAAAAAAATAAGCCATTAGCCTGTACTCTAAATGTATCATTTTCTTTCCAGTATATTTGGCAATCTAGACAACGTCGATCAAGTGGTCTGCCCTAATAGTTTCATAGCAAGTTCAAATGTTCATTTACTGAAAATCGATGCTTGGCTGTTTTATGTAATTCTAAAAGACTTCGGGGAAGTCAGAGAAATGCTAGCAAAATATCGGACGAATGATGAGGCAAGTTCCTTAAATCAAATTCATTAATTTTGCTTATTGACGATACGTGACTTTTATACATTATTATTTATTTAAAACGGAAACACTCACGAAACGTTTCGATCCTGTACGAGGACCTTCTTCAGGGAGGCCGGTGGCGGCGGGTCACTCACCACCGCCCGCAAACAAAATAGGATGGAAACGTTGGAAGACAAAATTTCCATTTTTACGTAAGTGTTTCCGTTTTAAATCAATAATAAAATATAATTCATAATAATTCTGGGGGTGGATGTCCAGAAGTGTAGCAAGCTGAAGTGGCAATGGGCTGGCCACGTCTGTCGCAGAACCGATGAGCGTTGGAGCAGATGGATTCTCGAATGGAGACCACATCTCGGGAAACGTAGTGTGGGACGCCCCCCTGCCAGGTGGACTGATGACCTGAGGAAGGTCGCTGGTGGTGGCTGAATGAGGAAAGCGGGTGATCGTGCGCTTTGGCGTGCCCTTGGGGAGGCCTACGTCCAGCAATGGACTGCAATAGGCTGATTGATTGAATTCATACTAACTTATATTGAAAGAAATTTTGAAAGTATGCCAGTCTGTTTCTTCGGTTTTCACCACTGAACCGATTTTGATTTTCACTTTACAAGGTGGGTGGGTGGGTCTGTGAGGTCGGGTGTCGACCTTACAATACAACCCACACGATGAACAATAAAAAGGCTACTAATACAGCATGAAATTTACATCGTTTTGTTCCCGCCGTGTAGTGATAGTACCCGTCAAACTGAACAACTTTGCACGAAAAAAAAAAATCCAGTGACAAAAAAATTTTTAGTCTCTCCATACAAAACGGGTCGCTCGGGAGTCTCACTTTGTATGGAGAGACCAAAAATTTTTTTGTCGCAGGAATTTTTTTTTTCATGAAAAGTTGTTCAGTTTGACGGGTACTATCACTACACGGCGGGAACAAAACGATGTAAATTTCATGGTGTATAGATGGATGTATTAAGACGGATATAGGTTACTTTTATCACTGAACACATCTTGATCCGACAGGTTTTTTTTTTTTTTTGTTTTTTTTTTTTAAAGCGGGCGTAGAAATGAGCAGGCAGCTAGAAATAAATCTTACAAAAACCTATAATAGGTATATTCTATTGTTTCAGAACTATATTGCAAGTCATGAGGTTTCTTTAAATATAGTCAGGGATCGGACTATTAGCATTTTAAATATGGTAAAAATAACGCCACTGGCTGAGTATCTTCATAACCACACCTTTATCATACCTCTGTATCTGATCGTCATTTGTCTTATCTGCGTCTTCTTAGACGTGTATAATGCTGGGTTTCAGTACAACCATTTTGTTTTCATCGTTGCGCTGTACATCCTTGATTTGGCTTTCGTCTTGAAGATACTGATATATATTAAAGTTCCATATATATCTGATCCCAGCATTGTCTCGCGTCACGCGTCGAACAGAGCAAAGGGAAGGTCAGTATGTATAAATAGTACATTACTGCCGCGGCCGCAAAATTAGTTATTGTTGGACGAGGACACGTTTAAAGTCCGAGCCGCAGGCAAGGACTTTTATTGTGTACGAGTCCAGCAAGAGTTATTGCGGCCGAGGCCTGTATAGTGCTTTTCTCTGAAATACACGAGGAAATTATAAAATGCTAAAAAAATTACTTTTTAAGAACCTTGGATTTGGATGTCTACTCGTATCGTACTAAACTTTATAAGTTCTAACCTTTATCACTTTAACCTCTACTTCGACTACTTGAACCATTCATTGTTGTAATATTTCCCTAATTCAATGATTAGTAACTCCATCATGAAAAATAAGTAACAAAATAGTACGATAAAATTAAGAGATGAAAATTACAAACCGCCATATTGCGCACTTTTCTTTTTTTGTTCTGTGCCAGTGTCATACAGAGCATACAGCCAACTCCAATTACTACGATTCGTGCACGATTCATATAAAATTTGAATTTAGAACATAAGGGTATGCTGTAAAAAGACTCAAAAACATTGAAAGTTACTTTGCCGGCCTAGGCCATTTGAGGGCACATTGCCGGCCGCTGTTTTGTATGGGGCAATGTTTCGTCCAAAAATGAGTCACTTCGCGTACTGTTTTTTGGCAGTAAGTAATGATCACATTTTCGAGTGTTTCGGAGAAAAAAGAATTAAAATACCGCTCCGTAGCCTAGTTGATAGCCGGCCTACGAAGCACCACGGGGTCGCGGGTTCGAATCCCGCCCAGGGCAATTTTTTTGTGGTGAGTGCTTGTGTTTGTATGTTTATCAGCCGTCTGATACCGAAAGTACAAGTTTTGTCTAGTTTGGGATCAAATGGCCGTGTATGAGATGGGCACATATAGCTTTTACCAGATAAAATCAATGTATTAGAAATACAATCCAAATAAATCTAAACTCGAGGAGTTCACAAGAATCATTAAAAGTTCCACAATCCTGCCTTCATGATTAGATCAGCTAGCCACTTACAAAGTTTCAAACAGATACGGCATATTTCTTAAAATAGACTTCTTGGAAATCGTTTGCAAACAAAAGGAAATTCTTGTGATAGGGGATCGGACTGTTCACCAGATTTTATGAATTTACCATATTTTTAGAATTTTAAAATATAGATTAGTAGCAGACGATTCGCGAAGAAAAAAAAAACAGAATCGGCTGAAAAACTAATTTACAGTGATTTTTTAAAGTTTCAATATGTCTGTCTCTTTCAAAAACGATTTTTTGTATGGAGATTATAATAATATGGCGTTACAACAAATGACGTCACAAGTGGGTATGTGCCTCTTTGTCTTATCTTGAATTTCAAACCTTTATAACTCAATAAAAAGATAGAGCAAAAATTCTTTTAGTGTTCGATAGCAAAAACTAAGAAGTTTGGATTTATAAAATAATAAAAAAGTAGTCCGATCCTCTATCGGGAACTCGGTTGAGAGCTCGACATAATATTCATCATCATAATTTCAGCCGAAAGACAGTCACCATTGGACTAAGGTCTCCCCCAAGGATCTCCACAACGACTGGTCCTACTTGCCCGCATCCAGCAATTTCCCGCCACCTTCACCAGGTCGTCGGTCTACCTTGTGGGGGTTTACCTCGGACCAACCACTCATTGGACACCACAAACGAATTACGAAGAAAGTTGCGGTGCGGGGGCGCGGGGAACACGTCGTGATTGGTTCATCTCGCTTACGCAACTTATTGACAATTCTCATAATTGGTCGAAACTGAAGTGAGCCGCGAGGTATTGGCCGCCCAGAGACATTTATTTGTGCAAATGCACCTATCTACTAACAAACTAATTACGAAGAAAGTTGCGGTGCGGGGACGCGGGGAAAACGTCTTGATTGGTTTATCTCGCTTACGCAATTGACAATTCTCATAATTGGTCGAAACTGAAGTGAGCCGCGATGTATTGGCTGCCCAGAGATATTTATATGTGCAAATGCACCTATCTACTAACAAACTAATTACGAAGAAAGTTGCGGTGCGGGGGCGCGGGGAACACGTCGTGATTGGTTCATTTCGCTTACGCAACGTATTGACAATTCTCATAATTCGTTGAAACTGAAGTGAGCCGCGAGGTATTGGCCGCCCAGAGATATTTATATATGCAAATGCACCTATGCGTTTCGGAAAGTTTCGCCCTGACATGTGGTGTCCAGTGGGTGGTTGGTCCGAGGGGTCTACCCACGCTGCGTCTTCCGGTGCGTGGCGTTAAACATCCAGAAATTAATGCAGATATCTTCGTGTTGAATTCAAGTACGACCTCTTGTCCTTGCTGCCCTTCGAACTACTCTGTCTCTGTTTCCATAAACCATGGGACTGGTTCTCTTTGTTCCGGCTGAACCGCCTTTTGAGACTGGTATGATATTTTGTAATTTTAAACTCAAAACATGACAAATTGTAAATGATGAATGACGAATGAATGATAGAGCGTCGGAGGTCTAGTGACTAGGGCCGCTGCCTTCCGTCCGGGAGGCGGGGGTTCGATTGCCACCACGTACCAATGTGTTCTCGAATTTCGAATTCATATGTCCGTTTATTCGACGCTCTTACGGTGAAGTATGAAACCTGCACACTTCTGCGAAGAAATTCAAAGGTTTGAAGTTGACCAACCCGCACTGGGCCAGAGTGGTTGACTAAGGCCTAATCGCCCTAATTCAGGGGAGGCTTGAGCCCCTCGCTGGGGACGTATATGAGCTGTTGAAGATGAGTGACAGCTTCCATGTTCCAGTGGTCAGGCGTTTGACTCTCATTAAAGAGGTTCCAGGTTTGAATCCCGGTGGGGACATTTTCAAATTAAAAATATCTTTGTCAGATTTTTTACACTTTGGTTAGAAACTTGCTCAACTGATTTTCTGAAAAGAAAAATGATTCTGTGCTTCTAAAAGCAAGTGTTCATTAAAATCATTTCAGTGGGCATAGGTGCCGGCTATGCAGCATGATTTTGTAATCTATGATGTTCAGACCATCATAAGCAACAGCTTTTCCCAAGGAACATGGGTTGGAAACCCCCAAAAAAATTTCGACCTCCCATAAAAATTAGTCCCATACAAGTTGATTGTGTATTTTGTATAAAAAGTCGTTTTTTTTGGGGGTTTTCAACCCATGTTCCTTGGAAAAAGTTGTTCCTTATGATGGTTTGAACATCATATTTAAATTTTGCTAGTGATTACAAAATCATGCTGTATAACACTGTCATCGGGGTTTGTGAGGTTTGTTGTCGACCTTACAACCCACACGATGAAAAACATCTGACACTGACTTCAAAACCATGTATTGTGCCCAGTTGACGGTCCATCGTTGCTTGAAGCACTGGAAGGAATCGAGCACCGGGATGATGACTCTCACCATCACAAGCCTGGCTATTTGGTTCGCTCTCTCCATCCACATCACCACCTGCATTTGGTATTTCCTCGCTGAGTTCGTTGACAAACGCAAACCTTACTCTTCTTGGCGATGGAATAAGACGCATAGTGAAAAAGGTGAGATTAGCGAATCTTGTAGACATTCTATTGAGCATTTTTCTCAATAGAAGACGCACTCCTGCTAGTGAACATGCCAACTGTGGACAAATATTCGTCCCTGTAAGTATGAGCATACAAGCTGTGAGAAACAATAAAAGTTTTGAATGCAAAAGTGTATACCTATTTTGTTTATTGAGTGTATTTCGTATATAAACATATTATTGAACGTAAAGGACATGCTACTTATTCCTGTGAAAAACGCAGATGGTCAGAGGTTTAGGTTTTTGAATTGAAATTTTACATCTGATGCGCTGATACGAAAAATGAGATAATTCCGTGCTTCAGAAGGCGCATTACCTTCTCCATCTTCGCTCTAGCTCCAATAGTCTCCTGGGGGTGTTTGTATGCCGGTGGGACTCTCCGATATCGCATCGCCTTGAAGTCATTCATAGACTTCGAAATAAATAGTATTTCTGTTTTAATTATTATTACTAAAATTAGTTTTTAAGATAATCTGTTTTACTAATGGACTCATTGTCTGAAAATAAATGATATATATATATATATATTTTATTATTATTATTATTACGTAGTGGGTCCCGGCTATTATCTTGGAAGTAATCATTACTTATATGATGAGCAATGTTCACATGCCTTTGGCAGCTCAATAACTCTGACATCACATCATAGTCTGTGAAGTTGGTCATTTTATTTTCAGAGAATACAACAACAACAGTGTGCTACAACAGCCAGTACATTTGCGCTATGTACTTTATCATAATAAATTTCCTGCGCAATGGAGGCGTAAATGACATTTTACCGAGACAACATATTGAAGTGAGCTACCGTTTTTATTTCTAATTAAAAAAAGGCAGGTAATTTTAGAATATCTCAAAGAAAATGGGGAGCAGTATTTTAAGTGGCCGAGCAAGCTGAGTATGTCTTTCGGATCATGCGCTGTTCAATGTTGCTGGCTAATTTTCGATGACACTCTTCCATTGTTTAAGTGGTTTAAGTTTGTTCGTCCTTTTCACCTTTCATACATCAATAAGGGATGGACAACCTAGTATTAGAGCTGTCAATCATTATCGAACTTGAACCTTATCTGATTCAAAATCATATTATTAATTCATTCATTAATTCATTAATTTTTTTTGTATGTATTTATCTATTTATGTAATGTATATCAGCTGTCTGGTACCCATAGTACAAGCTCGGCTTAGTTTGGGATCAGATGGCCGTGTGTGAAGATGTCCCCACATATTTATTTATTTATTTTATTTATTCATCCAAATTCATCTCTCTTTCATTGGTCATAAAACAAAAAAGATAGCTGGGATTCAAAACTTGCTTTATAGCGTGACGTGCCATCTCTATTATCTATTTTCAGGTGACATTCGTTTGTCTGTTGATGATTCTGTCGACTATAACGTGCTTGATCTACGTGGGCGAGTTCTGTAACGTGTTCCACTACCACTCCTGGTGCTGCCTCAACTTCTACTACAAGTTTCTGGAGTTGCAGGTGAGAATGCATTATATGTAACTTTTTAACGGAGTCCAAACCACGGTATGTTATTGCTGAGTTGGGGCCGGCGGCGGACCGCTAGTTTATAGCGGTCCGCCCACGGCTACGCTTACGTTGTGTAAGATTTTCCCGTGGGAATAAAACTTTTTCCCGTAAAAAGTATCCTATGTATTAATCTAGAATACAAACTATTTCCATTTCAAATGTCGTCCTAATCCGTTTAGTAGTTTTTGCGTGAAAGAGTGACAAACATCCATCCTTATATCCATTCATCCATACTTACAAACTTTCGCGTTTATAATATTAGTATGGATATAGAATTGAATTGACAAACAGAATAGTGTACAGGCCAGGTAGTGTATAGAGGCCTTATTGGTTAGGGACCAATTTCATCCAGGAAACCTGAATAGCAGGCCCTCCACGATATTATCCCACTAAACCTGTTCCTGCCACCGGAGCACGCGGCGCCGCCGTGAGCTTTTTCACCCGCATGTTGTAGAATTTCCAACGGTTCACACAAAACGCTTTACGTCGTCTTTTTTCGTGCGTACAACTAAGGAGTGGAATGCCCTCCCTGCGTCTGTGTTTCCGGAAATACAGCATAATTTTGTAATTCCTAGCCAAATCTAAATAAAATGTTCAGATCATCATAAGCAACAACTTTTCCCAAGGAACATGGGTTGAAATCCCCCACAAAAATTTTGACCTCCCATACAAATTAGTAACGTTGATTGTGTATTTTGCATGAAAAGTCATTTTTTTTTTGGGGGGTTTTCAACCCATGTTCCTTGAGAAAAGTTGTTGCTTATGAGTGTAAAGGTATCTTCTGGGTAAACGTGCTACACTCTCAAGCTCGTCATCACTTTCTATCAGGCGAGACTGAGGTCAAACGCGAACCCATTCCAATTACAAAAAAAAACATTGAGTGTTTCGGTCAATTTTATTGTACCTAATAAGGCAGCCTAAAATAACATTACAGTCTAGCCTAAAGCCTAATGAGTAATTTAACTTTAACTTAAATTGCTAAGTAGGTTTCAGCTAAGAACGTGTCCATTAACTTTTTCCTTATTGTCTCTATTAAGGGGAAGACACTTTGTTCGTTGTTTTCTATGTGTAAGCACTGATTGCAGTACCTTACAATACATGAGTTAACAACGAATTTTTCACAGGAGTTCTTAAAGAACAACCGAGTATCCCGGAACCTGGTGGAACAGACAAAGAAGTACTCGGTGTACCTGTGGCGAGAGGCACGGGGGCGGCAGATCCCGCAGTTCGTGAACTCCGCACCACAGTGCCTGCGACTGAAGATCATGGCGGCTGCCTACATGAAGCATCTGCAGATGGTGAGCATTTGAAGGTTCATAAGTGGGATAGATCACTTGCGCTTATAGTTTGAAATAACTAAAAACAAATTTTTATTTTTTAACCAATAAGGTTGACAGAAAATGATCACATAGAAAAACGACACAACAGGCACAGGCACGGCTTATTTCTAAAGAAATGTCTTACAGCAGGCCTTGAGTATACGTATATATACAGAACGTATATACAGAACGTACAACAGTTCAAAAATAGATTAAAATCACTTCTTATAGACAAGGGTTATTTATTATACGCTGCAGGAGTTTTTAGAGGATAAGTTTTAAGGTACCTACCGTACCTAATTATAATATTAGTTACAATATAAAGATGTACTACCTTAGTAATATTACTTGCAGTGCCCTTGCAGGGCTCATGTTTGAGACTTATTACATTTAATTTAAGACCAGTGTACCAACATGAAAGCAATAAACGTTTGAATTTGAGTAACAAGATAGTTTTTCTCGGTCTTTGCATACTTTACTTGCGACTTTTACTGCATTATTATTATTTTAAAATATTTTGTTACCAACATGACCTTTTTCGCATTATTATTATTTTTGTGATGGTATTTATTTTTTCAAAGTATAACAACACTGATGGTGATTGTACATCACGAGGGTATAAACGTACTGTTACACCCTGTATCTCTTAGCTATAGTTGCTGAGCTAGCACTATGCGCATCTCTTCGCCATGTGCTTTGTTTTAATAAATATAATTGTAACGCATTTGCAAGTTCAGTTGCAGTCTAGCTTTTGTTCGGTCCGGTCTTCCCGTTTTTCCGCGACGTGTCGTTTTAGCTGAGATTTATTCATTCTTTATGAATAAATGGTGTTGGCTGTAATAAATAGTTTTTTTTTTAAAACCAACACAGGGCGTAACATTGGTGTCAGAAGTGGGATGTCAGTTAAAGCTTTATTCCGAAATAAGCACTGGCATTCATCCCACGCTGTCGCCTTGTGAATTTTGTGACTGTGCCTAATTGTGAAGTGTAAGGTGATCGACAGTCAGTCTCTTTTACGAGAGCCTGCATCACCGTGTTCGACGATCAGCCTCCGCTCTAGTGTAGCGTGAGTGCCCGCGCCGTAGCAGCGCCCTTGGACGACGGTCAGCCTCCGCTCTGTGCGTGAGCCCGCTCCAGGACAACACAACCATCACCGGACGACGGTCAGCCTCCGCTTTTTGCGTGAGCCGCCCGGGATAGCACAGCCACCACCGGTCGACGTTAAGCCTCCGCTTTTTGCGTGAGCCGCCCGGGATAGCACAGCCACCACCGGTCGACGTTAAGCCTCCGCTTTTTGCGTGAGCCGCCCGGGATAGCACAGCCACCACCGGTCGACGTTAAGCCTCCGCTTTTTGCGTGAGCCGCCCGGGATAGCACAGCCACCACCGGTCGACGTTAAGCCTCCGCTTTTTGCGTGAGCCGCCCGGGATAGCACAGCCACCACCGGTCGACGTTAAGCCTCCGCTTTTTGCGTGAGCCGCCCGGGATAGCACAGCCACCACCGGTCGACGTTAAGCCTCCGCTTTTTGCGTGAGCCGCCCGGGATAGCACAGCCACCACCGGTCGACGTTAAGCCTCCGCTTTTTGCGTGAGCCGCCCGGGATAGCACAGCCACCACCGGTCGACGTTAAGCCTCCGCTTTTTGCGTGAGCCGCCCGGGATAGCACAGCCACCACCGGTCGACGTTAAGCCTCCGCTTTTTGCGTGAGCCGCCCGGGATAGCACAGCCACCACCGGTCGACGTTAAGCCTCCGCTTTTTGCGTGAGCCGCCCGGGATAGCACAGCCACCACCGGTCGACGTTAAGCCTCCGCTTTTTGCGTGAGCCGCCCGGGATAGCACAGCCACCACCGGTCGACGTTAAGCCTCCGCTTTTTGCGTGAGCCGCCCGGGATAGCACAGCCACCACCGGTCGACGTTAAGCCTCCGCTTTTTGCGTGAGCCGCCCGGGATAGCACAGCCACCACCGGTCGACGTTAAGCCTCCGCTTTTTGCGTGAGCCGCCCGGGATAGCACAGCCACCACCGGTCGACGTTAAGCCTCCGCTTTTTGCGTGAGCCGCCCGGGATAGCACAGCCACCACCGGTCGACGTTAAGCCTCCGCTTTTTGCGTGAGCCGCCCGGGATAGCACAGCCACCACCGGTCGACGTTAAGCCTCCGCTTTTTGCGTGAGCCGCCCGGGATAGCACAGCCACCACCGGTCGACGTTAAGCCTCCGCTTTTTGCGTGAGCCGCCCGGGATAGCACAGCCACCACCGGTCGACGTTAAGCCTCCGCTTTTTGCGTGAGCCGCCCGGGATAGCACAGCCACCACCGGTCGACGTTAAGCCTCCGCTTTTTGCGTGAGCCGCCCGGGATAGCACAGCCACCACCGGTCGACGTTAAGCCTCCGCTTTTTGCGTGAGCCGCCCGGGATAGCACAGCCACCACCGGTCGACGTTAAGTCTCCGCTTTTTGCGTGAGCCGCCCGGGATAGCATAGCCACCACCGGTCGACGTTAAGCCTCCGCTTTTTGCGTGAGCCGCCCGGGATAGCACAGCCACCACCGGTCGACGTTAAGCCTCCGCTTTTTGCGTGAGCCGCCCGGGATAGCACAGCCACCACCGGTCGACGTTAAGCCTCCGCTTTTTGCGTGAGCCGCCCGGGATAGCACAGCCACCACCGGTCGACGTTAAGCCTCCGCTTTTTGCGTGAGCCGCCCGGGATAGCACAGCCACCACCGGTCGACGTTAAGCCTCCGCTTCTTGCGTGAGCCGCCCGGGATAGCACAGCCACCACCGGTCGACGTTAAGCCTCCGCTTTTTGCGTGAGCCGCCCGGGATAGCACAGCCACCACCGGTCGACGTTAAGCCTCCGCTTTTTGCGTGAGCCGCCCGGGATAGCACAGCCACCACCGGTCGACGTTAAGCCTCCGCTTTTTGCGTGAGCCGCCCGGGATAGCACAGCCACCACCGGTCGACGTTAAGCCTCCGCTTCTTGCGTGAGCCGCCCGGGATAGCACAGCCACCACCGGTCGACGTTAAGCCTCCGCTTTTTGCGTGAGCCGCCCGGGATAGCACAGCCACCACCGGTCGACGTTAAGCCTCCGCTTTTTGCGTGAGCCGCCCGGGATAGCACAGCCACCACCGGTCGACGTTAAGCCTCCGCTTTTTGCGTGAGCCGCCCGGGATAGCACAGCCACCACCGGTCGACGTTAAGCCTCCGCTTTTTGCGTGAGCCCGCACCGGCTACATTGCCATCACCACACCTAAACGACGACGACGACATCTCGACGACGCCGAATTTACATCGACGGCGATCTTTTTTTTTTTTTCATCGGTACAGCCTTGATAGGACTCGCTGAGTCGCTCAGGCTTTAGGAGAAGACGCAACTCACACTACAACATCCAAGACCATTCTATTTCTTCGAATTATGGATTGGAGCCTCATCATCATCGCACTGTAAGTGATTGTGTTTGTGTTTTGTGCTTCACGTCACGACAAAGTGTTTCTCAGTATTTTTGCTATTTCATTATTACTAAATCTTGCATAGAGACTCTAATCTATAGTTTATTTTCTATTTTCAAATAATTTACTATTTTACTATTTTCTTATTCAATTAAAAAAAAACAAAATGACTACTGAACCTAAAATGGAAAAAATTACCTTAAGTTTCTTATGTAAATTTATCAAACCATATAATGGCGACAGAGAAACCCTTCCTGCATTCCTAACCAATTGTGACAATGCAATTAGCTATTAATACTGAAACTAAAATTCTTCTTACTAAATTTATAATTTCACAACTTGAGGGCAAAGCACAGATTGCTTGCAGCCTCAAAACATTTTCAGATTGGTCAGATTTAAAAGAATTTTTAAGAACAACATTTGGTGAAAAGAAACATCATTCCCATTTATTAACTGATCTCCAAAATTGTCGTCAAGCACATTCAGAAAGCGTAACTCAATTTGGTTTAAGAATAGAGTCATGTCTGACCAGATTACAAGCTGATATTCATAATTTCTGTACGGAAAAAACACAGCTCGTTGGCAGAATCGCAGGCATGGAAGATTTGGCTTTAAACTCATTCTTATTAGGGCTAAACCCTTCTATTAAACAAACTGTACGATGCCGAAATCCTGAAACTCTCAATGAAGCCATACAACTGGCCATTGACGAAGAGAAGTTACATAATTTTTCAAAAGTAAACCAAACAAATACTTTTAAAAAGTGCACTATTTGTAACAAAGCTGGGCATAATTCTTCAGAATGCTATAGAAACAAGCCTAGACATTCCAATTCTAATTCCCACAATGCACACAAGTCATATCATGTTTCCAGCTCTAACAATGTAAAAACATGTGCATATTGTAAGAATAAGGGTCACTTGATCGCAGAGTGCCGTAAGCGAGAATATAATAATCGCATGCACACAAACAACACCGGCGTGCAATCCGATTCTCCACAACGCTCTTTCAATCCACCGCCGCCGCGTGCAAATCCTCATTCTTTCAAGCCCAATTCTACTAATGTGCATAACTTAGTAGAACATGATAATTTAAACTAAATAAGACTTCGCGCAAGTGCCTACCGGAGTCAATTAATTCCTCAAATGGCACAACCACTGTTTCTTTCGAAAACTCACTAAACTTTTCTAATTCTTACACTAAATCTTTAGAGGCTAGCACTTCTAAGTCTAACACTGTATCTTATGCTACGCCCAATATAAATACTAAATCTTTACAAAATACTAAATCTTATGCTAAAGCTTTAGACAACACTCAACTTAAAGCTAATACTAAACTTAATACCAATTCTTATACTACTACTAAATCTTATACTAAATCATATACTAAATCTAATACTAAATCATATACTAAATCATATACTAAATCTAATACTAAATCTAATACTAAACCTAATGCTAAATCTTATACTAACTCTACTAATGCAAAATCATATCCTATTACTAATTCTTTTTCTAGCTCTGAGTTAAATACTCAAGAACAAAACAAGAATCTCACTGAATCGGAAATCCCCGTCTTCGAGACGAGTGGAATAAATTCTAAAATATCTTTACCAAATGTCTATTTAGAGACACAGCAAGCGGACAAGCCTCTCTGTTTCTTAGTCGATACAGGCGCTTCCTTAAGTATCGTAAAAATGTCTGCACTTCGTAACAAGCCTTCGTCGCTTTTGTCTAGCGACAGAGTCAAGTTGAAAGGTATCAACGACTCTGAATCGCTCTGTGAGACTTTAGGGTGTATACAAATCTATTTTAATCACCCAATCGAAAATGAAGTCTATCCTAAATGGATACAATTCAATTTTAAATTCCATGTAGTTGGTGATGACATAAATCTAAATTATGATGGCATAATAGGCTCAGACATTTTGCAACGTCTTGGTGCTAATATTCAATATTCTAATTGCCAACTTCATTTTCAAGGCTATAATATTCCAATTAGCTTTAGTCAGCCTTCATATACTATACCTGCAAGGTCTGAAACTGTCATTGAATGCGCTGTTTCTAACTTAGACGAAATTGCAAACCTTACAGAAGGCCTCGTATTAGACCACGCTATTTGCGAAGGTGTGTTTGTCGCTAACTGTATAGTGACAATTAAACCAAACAAAAGAGTCAATGTCTCAATCTTAAATACCACTGAAACCGAAATAACGGTAAATAATTTTCTAGTTCACGTGACTCCTTTCCAAGAAAGTTTGAGCTCTCAAGTATCTACAAATAACGAAGCTCAAATAAATCATGTATCCAATTCTACTAGGTCAAATAAAGTACTATCTCAGATTCGCATCTCACATCTTAATTCGCAAGAAAAGTCTGCATTAATAGAATGCTGCTCCGAGTATACAGACATTTTTCATCTAGAGGGTGAGCCTCTTTCTTGCACTAACGCCTTAGAGCATTCAATTAATACCGGAAACGCACCTCCTATTCATGTGAAATCTTACCGTTTTCCGGTCTGTCATAAAGAAGAGGTCGATTCTCAAATAAAGAAAATGCTCGATCAAAACATTATTCGCCCTTCTATTTCGCCATGGAGCGCCCCTGTATGGGTAGTTCCTAAGAAAATGGACGCCTCGGGCAAGAAAAAATGGCGAATCGTAATCGATTATCGTCGGTTGAACGACGTCACTGTCACAGAAATATATCCACTGCCTCTTATCACAGATATTCTCGACCAGTTAGGTCATTCAAAATATTTCACGACCCTCGACATAGCGAGTGGTTTTCACCAGAACCAGCTGAGTGCTGCTGACGCGGCTAAAACTGGATTTACTATCACAGGCACAGGTGGTTCTTGCGACGGTCATTACGAGTTTACACGTATGCCGTTTGGCCTGAAAAATGCCCCTGCGACCTTCCAACGTCTTATGAATATTGTTTTGACAGGACTTCAAGGTCTCCACTGCTATATTTATCTCGACGATTGTGTCCTATTTTCCCACGACCTTGAGTTTCATATGACCAAACTTCGATTAGTCTTTGACCGTCTTCGCGAATTCAATTTAAAATTGCAACCTGATAAGTGCGAGTTTCTACGTCGTGAGGTCACTTATCTAGGTCATATTATCACCGACAAAGGTGTTTCTCCAAATCCCGAGAAGGTCAAAGCTGTCACGAATTTTCCACTTCCTAAGTCACCTAAAGAGATTAAGTCATTTCTCGGCTTGGTAGGATATTACCGCCGATTTATCGAAAACTTTGCCAAAATTACAAAGCCTCTTACTTCTCTCCTAAAAAAGGACACAGCTTTTCATTGGTCTAGTCAACAAGAGCAGGTTTTCAATCTCTTAAAAGAAAAACTTACTACAGCCCCATTGCTCCAGTATCCCGACTTTAGTCAACCTTTCATTTTGACGACTGACGCGTCTAATTACGCAGTCGGCGCTATTCTATCTCAGGGAGAAATCGGCAAAGATACGAGTGATAAGTTTCCGAAACGACAAAGAAAAACTTTAAAAATCTATTTAAAATAAATTTATTTCTCAACGTAGTTTCCTTCTACCTCGATGCATTTAGTCCAGCGCTTCTCCAATGCCGTTACACCAGTTTGATAAAATGTTTTCTCCAACCCCTCAAAATACTCGTCCACGGCAACAATGACTTCTTCATTTGATGAAAATCTCTGACCACCTAACCATTTCTTCAGGTTTGGGAATAAGTGGAAGTCACACGGGGCCAGATCCGGGGAATAGGGTGGATGCGGTAGCAATTCGAACCGCAATTCATGGAGTTTGGCGACTGCAACCATTGACGTGTATGCAGGTGCGTTGTCATGGTGGAACAAAACTTTTTTCTTGGCCAAAAGTGGTCGTTTTTTCTGGATTTCTTCACTTAATTTTTGCAGCAAGCTTGCGTAGTACTCTCCATTTATTGTTTTTCCTTTTTGCAGATAATCCACTAAAATAATCCCTCGAGCATCCCAAAAAACAGTCGCCATCACTTTGCCGGCCGACAAAACCGTTTTTGCTTTCTTCGGCGCAGGTCTTCCGCTCTCAGTCCACTGCTTAGATTGTTCTTTTGTCTCGGGAGTATAATGATGTATCCAGGTTTCATCGATTGTTACATAACGCCGCGAAAACTCGTTAGGATCTCGGTTAAACAGCGCCAAACACTCCGATGAATCGTCCACTCGACGTTGCTTTTGGTCAATAGTGAGCAAACGCGGCACCCATCGCGCGCAAAGCTTTTTCATTCCCAAATGCTGGTGCAAAATATTAAAAACGCATTCAGATGAAATGCTCACCATCTCTGCTATCTCTCGCAACTTCAAGCGCCGATCATTCAATACAATTTTGTGAATTTTTCTGATCATGTCCGGATTCGTGACTTCATTTGGACGGCCAGACCTATGGGCGTCTTCGCAGCTCTGTCTTCCACGTTTAAAATCAGTTACCCAGGTGTGAATTGTACTCAATGCAGGAGCAGAATTACCTAAAACACTGTCTAGCTTGGTTTTAATCTGGGTTGCTGTTTTCTGTTTTAAAACGTAAAACTTTATCACCGCACGAATTTCGTTTCTTTCCATTGTTAAGAAAATTTACGACAGAGAAAGTTCTACGTCCTATCAAACAAATTCCACCAGTTTGATTAAATTCAAATTTGGCGTTCTATTTTCAAAAAGATGCCATAATATAATATAATATTTTTTTTTTGCGTATCATTTTTTTAAGTTCGTCGTTTCGGCCAGTTATCAATCAGCCCAGGTAAGCTGCCTCCCGCACTTTAAACAAAGCGGAAGGAAACTATTCGACAACTGAAAAGGAATTCCTGGCCATTGTCTTTGGTTTAAAAACTTTCCGTCCCTATCTATACGGCCAGAAGTTTAAAATCGTAACTGACCACAAACCCCTTCTATGGGTCATGAACGTGAAGGACCCTAGCAGCCGCCTTATGCGCTGGCGCCTCAAAATTGAGGAATATCAATATGAAATGATATACAAACAAGGCAAACTTAATGTCAATGCCGACGCCTTGTCTCGCATCCAAATAAATCATATAAATTCTACTAACCTAAATAAATCTACCTATGAACAATACTTTAAAAATAAATTTACTAACTCTATTGTAAATAACACAGAAATTCAAGAGCATGCACAATCTCTGCACCTAACTAAATGTAACTTAATCGCTTGTCCTACCTCACTAGACTTCGACGAGTCAATACCTCATATCTCTGAAGTCCTATCCCAATTCCAAGAAACCAGTGACCTTCTCGCCTCTGAGCGTGAAGCAAACACTGTGACGTCAGTCTTCGAAAACGGCAAAATGTACTATTTCCTTTATACTAAAACCCATCACTATGATGACGTAAATTACAAAACCGTTTACGACTTATTAATGAAACTACGTGACACAATCATTCTACAAAACCCTGACGTCAGTGACCTTGCTATATCCGATTTCTCTGACCCATTTTCTAAGCTGTCATATGACAAAATATTTAATATGATTGCATATGTGTTTCATAATACTAATATCAAAGTGCATGTTTACAAAAATCGGATCATCTATCCTACTCCCGCTGAAGTACCTAAAATCCTCAGGGAAAACCATGATTCACCAATCGCCGGTCACCCCGGTATGAAACGCATGTATAGCAGAATCAAGGCTTCGTATTACTGGAAGTCTATGCGGTCTGACATTGAAAATTATGTTAAAAATTGTAAATTGTGTCAGGTCAATAAACCTCTTCGCTGTTCTAACAAAGCACCTATGGAAATAACATCATCAAGCACCAAACCTTTTGAAAGGTTAGCTCTTGACATCGTAGGTCCCTTACCTGAAGCTGGTGTTCAAAAATTCAAGTTCATACTTACTCTCCAAGACGACCTTACCAAATTCTCTTCTGCCTATCCTATGGTTACTTCCACGAGTGAAGAAATAGCTCGTAATCTTATTCATTTTATGTCTCTTTTCGGTTTCCCTAAAACTATTCTTACCGACTTAGGTACAGCTTTCACGTCCGACTTATTTAAACAAGTAACTCAGATCTGTAAAATTAAAAACATTTTTACCACTCCTTACCATCCCCAAACGAATGGCGCACTTGAACGTAGCCATGCTACTCTAAAAGAGTATCTCAAATCATTTGTAAACGAAAATCAAAATGATTGGCATTTATTTATTTTCTCTGCTATATTGGCATATAACACGACACCTCACTCAACGACTCAATTTTCACCTCACGAACTCCTATACGGTCATAAACCTAGCATTCCTAGCTCCTTGTATGACGTCACTAACAATACATATCACGAGTATATACGCGCTTTGCAATACCGCATGAAACTAACTCGACAGAGAGCTTTGGAGTATATTAACCAAAGTAAAGAAAAATCTAAAGTCTATTACGATAAATCTACTAGAAAAGTCCCGTACAAAACAGGTGATATGGTTTATCTCAAAGTTCATCACAGACTTCGTAAGGCCTTATCGCCATTGTGGAAAGGCCCTTATAAAATCGTTAAAGTTCACGCAAACAGTAACGTGTCCCTAGCTATAGGTCGTAGACACGTCAAGCATCATGTTAATGAAATAAAACCCGTTTCCACATGATTCTATTATCTTTCTTTCCAGATTGCTATGTCAGCACGTGTCTTCCGAGCCCGAGATAATTCCTATTGTTCACAGTCCCGGATTATATTTTGATCATGTTACTAATATCTACTTTTATAATGATTTCTGGAAAGTAATTACTCATGTTAATATACAGTCTGTACAACCTCAACTTGATAGCATCGACAGACTTATTGTTAAGTCATCCTTACTATGTGCTAAAATTCAAACCGAAGACTATGCCGGTTGTAAAGACATTTTCAACTCTATTGAAGTTCTATTAGAAACCAACTATGTAAAAGCTAATTCCTTGTCTCATATTATTTCTCACGAAGTCCCACTTAGGTTTAAAAGATCCCTAGAATTCGGTGGAGAAATTCTTAAGTTCTTCTTTGGAACACTTGACGCAGATGATGCTCGCAAATACGACGCAGCCATCAATGCATGTGCATAAAATGAGCAAGAATTATTTAAACTCATGAAAGATAACATTCATGTCGTAAAATCATCTATTTCGTCTTTTAATTCTACAATTTCTAAATTAAATCAGAATGAAATTAAATTAAACTCTCAGATAGAAAAATTAAATGTACTTCTATTGCAAACGAGTCAGAACAATAATAAACTCGTTTCTCTTACTAGACTTAATAATCTTGTAAATATAATCGAAGGTTCTTTATTAACTATATCTAATTTCTTAGACACTATTATTAATTCTATCTTATTTTCTAAGGTTAATATTTTACATCCCTCTATACTAAACCCTACTAGTTTGTTCAATGAGTTATCGAAACGTAGCAGTTCTATCGACAGTAAATTAGATTTTCCTGTTCCACTGAGTCTTGACAATATCCATTCCTTAATAGATGTTTCTAAACTAATATCTTATTATTATAATAATAAAATAGTTTTTGTTTTGCAAATCCCTCTTGTATATCCAATTAAATATACTATGTTTAAAATAATTCCTCTTCCAACTCCTCATGATAAAATTCACCCTAATACCTTCACCTTAATAACTCCTACTAAATCTCTCGTCGCCTTAACAGACGATAGGTTGCATTACACTTTATTAGATAACATGGAACAATGCTCTGTTATCAGTAATTTACACTCTATTTGCCCGTTAGAAAACATTTATTCTAGTGTCACGAACCCGTCCTGCGAGACGAAACTATTAACAGAAGTTATTCTATCTCTGCCTGATGAATGTAACTCTAAAGTTTTATACGGAGATATTGACATATGGCAAAAAGTTAACAATAATAAATGGATTTATGTACAATCTAAGAAAACTAAGCTTACAACTAAGTGTAATAACGTAATAAATGACTATTCAATTTTAGGTACAGGTATTCTAAGCCTAACAGAAGATTGTATTGCATTCTCCAAAACAATACGGCTTGAGCCGTCTTATTCTGTAAATATACAACTAAACAACCAGTTTAAAATTGAGTTTGACATAACACGAGACGATTGTTGTAAAGAAGGAATTCTTAACAAGTCAATACCAGCTCTGTCACCTCTTACTATAAGTAATATAGATCTTGATTCTCTTAAACATTCCTACAGACAGTTAGATAATTTAGAAAATGAATTAAATAGAGCTCAATCTGAGACTCATTTCGTAAAATATAGTACTTACTACTCTTCATTAGCTTTCTTTTCTATTATTGTAATTTTTCTTTATTTAGGGTATAAAATGTATCGTTATTGTTGTAACAAAAAGTATACCAGTAGTACTTGTTGTATACAAATTTTCAATCAATGTAATACTAATAAGAATATTAAACATGATTCGAAATTTCATAATTCTATTGAGTTAACAGAAATCTCTGATGATTATGACAATAAGTCAGTTAAATCTCTTCCAGAGAACCTTTCTTTTGCTAAAAGTAATAAGTCTTTCAAGTCTTATCAGCGGAATCTAACTAACATTAAGTAAGAAACTAATTGTCTGATTTTATTTTAATTTTAAGTCCTACTATGTTCTTATTCTAATTAGTTTCTTAAGTTTTCTGTCTTACTCTAAGTTTTATCTCAGCTCAAACTTCTATTTCGTTAAACTCGTATTCGTAATTTCGCTTTCCTTATTTAAAAACGTAAAGCTCAATCTTAAGGGGGGGCGTGTTACACCCTGTATCTCTTAGCTATATTTGCTGAGCTAGCACCATGCGCATCTTTTCGCCATGTGCTTTGTTTTAATAAATATAATTGTAACGCATTTGCAAGTTCAGTTGCAGTCTAGCTTTTGTTCGGTCCGGTCTTCCCGTTTTTCCGCGACGTGTCGTTTTAGCTGAGATTTATTCATTCTTTATGAATAAATGGTGTTGGCTGTAATAAATAGTTTTCTTTTTTAAAACCAACACAGGGCTTCCGCGTAACAGTACGTACATCCAGAACCACCAATGACTTATGACATGACTATATCCGTAAATATATTAACAGACTAACAGCTCGGTGTCTTCCGTAGCACGCAAAGTACTCATTTTTTGTCCGCAACGGGATTCAAATCCAGAACGTGATCCATAATGAGAGTTGAACGCAACAACAAAAACAACCCCAAAAACGGACAACGGAGACTGTTCATACAATAAAAATAACAAATGACACCAGTTTGTATGGTCGGCCGAAATAATTCATCATTCAATTTTTTGCTCAACCGGGAATCGAACCCGGAATCCTTAAAGTAGAATCAACATGAAAAAAATAACTCTTTTACTTACCTAAGTACTTTAACGGGTCGTTAACGTACAAATCCTTGTATGTAGCTAATTTGCTACGGCGTAGCTGGTCCTGCTACGATGCGTAGCACGGGGCTACGTCGTAGCCGCTACGATCACAGCACTATTGCCGCTTAGGTCTACAGCTGTGTTCAGTGCGTCTGTTTTTTGCATAGTTTTCTTTGATAAATATAGCGCATTGTGAAGAAGACACATGTCTTACCTAGCAAACATATTGGTAGTAACTTTTTATTAGTCTGTACCTATAAGCACAGATAATTACTACGTACAGATGCTCATCTCATACAAAAAAACTGTCCCTCAAAACTCGGGTTATTCTTCGGGCTATTTTTACCCACGACGGACGGAACGGAACGGAGGTGGTATATGCGTTTGGGGTAAGAGGTTGTTTGTTTGTTTGTTTGTTTGTTACGTCCGTACCTACCCTATAAACCGCTGACTATGCATTGCCCTGAATTGATTGCAACATCGATCACGCCACCTTCGTCCGGCACGAGGCGCCGACACTGCATTTTACTCTATTGCGAAATTATACTGTTCCATGCGCATCGGTATTTTTGAGAATGTATAGCGTCACTTTTAGTTCTCGCATCGACTAATTGACACCTTTACTTTGTACTTAATATTTTAATTTTATTAATAAATTGATTTGTAGAAATTTTCGGTTTCTTTTACATCCTCCGGCCGTAGCCTTCGTAATTGGCGCAGACGGTAGGATTCTTGCGTTCGGTTCGCGTTTTAGGAGAAGATTTCCGAAATTCGAGCCGCCCGTGCTGGCTTTCAAGTCACATCTCGAGGATCCAGAATCTACGCAGCGCTACAGTTCCCGGAGGCGTATCCAGACATTGATACTGTGAGGAAACCGAAAACCAGTATGTTACTGTGAGTACTCTTGAATCGATCTAGGGTTGCTACATTTTCCTTCTAAGTCCTTTTATTTTTAATTATTTTTTCCCTGTTGTATTTTATTTCCTGTGTGTAAGTTTATTATAATTTTACAAAATTTTCCATCCCAGGCGATCGGATTATTTTAGGTTAGATAGAGAATCTAGAAATAAGGCAGTGGATAATAATAGAGATATTTTAAGTGATTCCGAAGAGTCCGAAGTTGAAAGCAAAAACGCCATGTCGGACTATGATAGTATATATAAGGCTCTTCGCCTAGTTCCCGACTTTGATGGAAATCCAAGTGTCTTGCCGCGTTTTATAAAAATATGTGACCAACTTGTAGATGAGTTTGAGGAAAACCCTTTGGTTTTAGTTGCCTTATTGAACGGTATTTTAAACAAAGTAACAGGACCCGCAGCTCGTTTAATTAATACAAGTGGTGCTCCTGATAACTGGCTAGGAATACGCGGAGCTCTTGTTAATAACTTTGCCGACCATCGAGATGAAGTAGCCCTGTACAATGATCTTGCAAACTTAACCCAAGGTTCTAGTACACCACAGGAGTACTACGAGCAGTGCCAAAATTTATTCAGCACAATGATGACCTATGTCTCGCTACACGAGACTGTGTCTACTACTATTGCATCAAAACGCACGCTGTATAAAAAATTGACCCTTCAGGCATACTTACGCGGATTGAAAGAACCCTTAGGATCCCGAATTCGGTGTATGCGACCGGAGACCATAGAAAAAGCGTTAGAGTTCGTTCATGAAGAGTCCAACATCTTATATCTACAAAAGCGTAACGAGCATGTCCCCGATAGGAGGGCGCATTCACAAACTCTTAATAATCAACCCTATAAACCACCATTTAATAATTTTGCACCCCCAAAACATTCAGATTTTTACATGAACATGCCTGGCCCCTCTCGTGCTGGCCCCTTCAGTGCACCTCATAATTTTGCGCAAATGCCTAAACCAATTTATAGTCAAAGCTTCCAGAATAGAGGTCCTACTCGCACGCAACAAATGTTTGCAGCACCTCTCCCTAACCATACTCCTCGCGGTAATACATTTACTTTTCCACAGCGAAATTATCCTTCCAATAAAAACACCCCTCGCCCTATGAGCGGTGTTAGTCATTTCACCCCAAGATTTTTGCCTCTTAGTGGCATGCAAGGCCATAATTGGGCAACACAGGGTAACCCACCACCTAGCAACTATTTTAAAAGCCGTCAGATGAATTATACTGAGTGTTATGATCCTGAGTCTCAATACGAGTCATATGACTACTATTCCGACATTCCAGACTACTCATATTACTATGACGCTGCCCCTGATTACTCATATGCTAATGACCAACAGCTGATTTATCCGGCACCGTGTGTAAATGACCCCAATACTTCCGGTACCCCCGTAGAGCAAGATCTCTCTGTCCAAAATCCACCTGAAAATTTTCGGGTTTCTCCGAACCGAGAAAAACTAAAATAGAAGTTAATCTTCAGACGCAGCGCCAGTTACCTTACATCCAAATAGCAGACCCCCTCTTAAATTTTTATTAGACACCGGAGCCAACCAGTCATTTATTTCTCCTGAAGCAGTAGAAAAATATTTTCCCCATATTCCTTTGAACTATGAACCCTTCGAGGTCACAAATGTCCATGCTACCAGTCGAAATAATTATTCTATATCATTACCATGTTTTAAAGAATTAAATGAAAACGAAACTATGAATTTGTTCATTTATAAGTTTCACGAATACTTTGATGGGCTCATCGGTTTAGACCTTTTAAATAAATGGGAATCAAATATAGATTTGAAACATAATACCCTTAGAACGCGCCGCGCTACTAATCCTATAGCTATGTACGACTCGCGTAACTGTAACTTTTATGAGGAGATAATACCAGCGAACTCGACAAAAATTCTAAGAGTTCCGATTAACATCCATGATTGTGACGCTTATATCCCTGAACAAAAACTTTCGGGCTGTACTGTAAAGGAATGTTTAACCACTATAAATAAAAACCGTGGTCTAGTAGAGGAAATGATACCGTGAATGACATAATCTTTTCTTTAGATAGTCCGATCGGCGCAGAAGTTTATAATGTTCAGTGCACTCGCACTAGTGCGCCCGCGACGTCACGCGCCGCGCAGGTGCTATCTCGCTTGCGCACCGACCATTTAAATCCTGAGGAGCGCGCCAATTTAGAATCTTTGTGCGCGCAATTCGCTGATGTGTTTTACATTGAAGGAGAGGCGCTTACTTTCACGAACAAGATTAAACACTCTATTAAGACTACAGATGAGGTACCGATCTACGTAAAAAGTTATCGATACCCTTTCGTACACAGGGAGGAAGTACAGAGTCAAATAAGTAAAATGTTGGAACAGGGTATAATTAGACCATCAGATTCCGCGTGGAGCTCGCCCATATGGGTGGTGCCAAAAAAAATGGACGCGTCAGGGAAAGTTAAGTGGCGTCTTGTCGTTGACTTCAGAAAGTTAAACGAGAAGACGATCGACGATAAATACCCTATTCCAAACATAGCTGACGTTTTAGACAAACTTGGTAACTGTCAGTATTTTACCACCCTGGATTTAGCAAGCGGGTTTTACTAGGTCGAAATGGACCCTCATGATGAATGAAATGAAATGAAATGAAATGAAATGAAATGAAATGAAATGAAATGAAATATTTATTTGCTCGAAATATGGTACATAAAGATGGTTTTGTTTCAAAAAGCCTCTCACATTTCACCAGATTTGGCATGCAAAATTTTTTTTTTAAATAAATGGATTGAAAATACAGACCAAAATAAGGCTACTTGTTAACTTAACATGCTATCATGTGACGTTCAAAAATTCATGCACAGAATAAAACATTCTTTCCTTTAAATATGTCAACAGCTTAAGTCTAAACAATTTACTTGGTAATAATTTTATGTCCTTAGGTATAGCATTATAAATTTTTACACACATTCCATTACACTGATTTCTATAGTATGTCAATTTGGGTAAACTAATATAAACTAATCTTTCGGGGTCTCGTGTATTCCTCGAATGAACATGCTTTTTCTGTTTAAATAATGTAATATTATTTTTGACAAAATTGGCTACTTCAAATATATATATGCAAGGTAGAGGCAAGATTCCTAGAGACTTAAACAATGGCCTGCAAGACTCCCGTGGCGCTTTACCACACATTGCCCGCACGCATCTTTTTTGGGCTACGAATAAATGATGCCAATCTGTAGAGTTTCCCCAAACTAAAATGCCATATTTGAGAATAGACGCTATGTATCCATGATAGGCTGCTAGGCAAGATTTCATAGCTGAAGTATCTCGGAGTCGTCTCAAGACGTAGGCATACCTATGTAATTTATTTGCTACTGTCTGCACGTGAGATTTCCAGTCAAAACTGTCATCTATTTCAATGCCTAAAAATTTAGTTTTATTTACTTCTTCAATTCTATGTTCTCTATAACTAATATGTAATGTCTTTTTATTCTGTCTATTTGTTCCAAATTGTATTAAGTTAGTTTTATTTAAATTTACTGTTAGGTTATTACTACTAAGCCAACTTATTATAGCGTTAATCGTATTATTAATGTCTAATTCATAATTAACATGGTCAGTTTTTTGAGGTATCATTACGGACACATCATCAGCGAACATAATATATTTATGGCTTGTTACCTCAGGAAGGTCGTTTATATAGAGCAGAAATAAGAGAGGCCCCAGGACACTTCCTTGAGGCACCCCGCATCTATTTTCTCTAAATTGTGACTTGTGGGAGACTACACAAGATCGATCATTAAGGCACTTAATTTCTACTGCTTGTTTCCTATTACTAAGATACGATTTAAGCCAGTCAAAAGTTAAACCTCTAATTCCATAATTTTCAAGTTTTTCCAGCAATAAATCGTGTGAAACGAAGTCAAATGCGCGTGTCATGTCAAAGAATACTACTGTAGTCGGAACCTTTGCATTCACATTTTCAACTACCTCGTGAACCAATTGAAAAATTGCCGATACAGTAGATTTTTTGTTTTGAAACGCATACTGTTCCTGTTTGATAATTTCAAATTTATTTATAAAACGCAGTAACCTTTTTTTTATAGCCTTTTCAAATATTTTTGATATCACAGGAATCAACGTAATTGGACGATAATTTCCCATAACGTTCTTTTCCCCTCGCTTATATAGAGGCTTCACTATGGAAAGTTTTAATAAATCAGGAAATATACCTTTCTCTATAGACAGATTTATCAAATAAGTGAGTGGTTCAGCTAACTCGTTAATGCAATATTTAATTACTTTTGTGGAAATGTCATCGTAACCCGTAGCGTTTGTATTACGAAGTGACTTTATAATACTAATAATTTCGGTCTTGTGAAAAGGCTCTACAAAAATGCTGTTAGATAATCGTGTTTTATTAGTATTTTTGCAATCTTTCTCCTCTTTATTAGTAGACTCTATTAAAAACTTATTAAATTCACTGGCTATTCGGACTGGTTCGTTTACCTTTTCGTTCATGACATACCGAAGACCGCTTTCAATGTAGAACACGGACACTACGAGTTTTTACGGATGCCTATGGGGCTTAAGAACTCCCCTTCGACCTTCCAAAGGGTCATGGACCATGTACTCAGAGGTCTACAAAATCAAATTTGCCTGGTATATCTTGACGATATTATCGTGTTTAGTACCTCTTTACAAGAGCATATTAACAACTTACAGAAAGTCTTCGAGCGACTACGAGAATCTAACTTCAAGATTCAAATGGACAAATCTGAATTTATGAAGTTAGAAACCGCATACTTAGGTCATATAATCACTAAAGAAGGTATAAAGCCTAACCCTGATAAAATCATCGCGATCCAAAAATTTCCTTTACCAAAAACATCCACCGAAATAAAACGGTTTTTAGGATTAATCGTGTGATTTTAAAACAACACATGTCCTGTAATGACTACTTTACAGGACAGACAAAAAACTGATTATTATTAAAATACAAATCTTTACTGTAGTAACATCTTAGTGAAAAATATTGCTTTTTTTATGAGTAAACAAACTAAATTTTTTTTTTCTAATATAATCAATAGGTAAGTGTGAATTATTTCTTTAAAAAATGGACAAATGTTGTTTTAAAAACATATGTGACATGTGTTGTTTTAAAATCACACGATTCTATTAGGTTACTACAGGAAATTTATCCCTGGATTCGCGAAATTAACAAAACCTATGACCCAGTGTCTTAAAAAAGGATCTAAATTCATAATTCGGAATATATTAACTGTTTTGAGCACTACTCTAAAAGAGTATCTCAAATCATTTGTAAACGAAAATAAAAATGATTGGCATTTATTTATTTTCTCTGCTATATTGGCATATAACACGACACCTCACTCAACGACTCAATTTTCACCTCACGAACTCCTATACGGTCATAAACCTAGCATTCCTAGCTCCTTGTATGACGTCACTAACAATACATATCACGAGTATATACGCGCTTTGCAATACCGCATGAAACTAACTCGACAGAGAGCTTTGGAGTATATTAACCAAAGTAAAGAAAAATCTAAAGTCTATTACGATAAATCTACTAGAAAAGTCCCGTACAAAACAGGTGATATGGTTTATCTCAAAGTTCATCACAGACTTCGTAAGGCCTTATCGCCATTGTGGAAAGGCCCTTATAAAATCGTTAAAGTTCACGCAAACAGTAACGTGTCTCTAGCTATAGGTCGTAGACACGTCAAGCATCATGTTAATGAAATAAAACCCGTTTCCACATGATTCTATTATCTTTCTTTCCAGATTGCTATGTCAGCACGTGTCTTCCGAGCCCGAGATAATTCCTATTGTTCACAGTCCCGGATTATATTTTGATCATGTTACTAATATCTACTTTTATAATGATTTCTGGAAAGTAATTACTCATGTTAATATACAGTCTGTACAACCTCAACTTGATAGCATCGACAGACTTATTGTTAAGTCATCCTTACTATGTGCTAAAATTCAAACCGAAGACTATGCCGGTTGTAAAGACATTTTCAACTCTATTGAAGTTCTATTAGAAACCAACTATGTAAAAGCTAATTCCTTGTCTCATATTATTTCTCACGAAGTCCCACTTAGGTTTAAAAGGTCCCTAGAATTCGGTGGAGAAATTCTTAAGTTCTTCTTTGGAACACTTGACGCAGATAATGCTCGCAAATACGACGCAGCCATCAATGCTTGTGCAGAAAATGAGCAAGAATTATTTAAACTCATGAAAGATAACATTCATGTCGTAAAATCATCTATTTCGTCTTTTAATTCTACAATTTCTAAATTAAATCAGAATGAAATTAAATTAAACTCTCAGATAGAAAAATTAAATGTACTTCTATTGCAAACGAGTCAGAACAATAATAAACTCGTTTCTCTTACTAGACTTATTAACTATATCTAATTTCTTAGACACTATTATTAATTCTATCTTATTTTCTAAGGTTAATATTTTACATCCCTCTATACTAAACCCTACTAGTTTGTTCAATGAGTTATCGAAACGTAGCAGTTCTATCGACAGTAAATTAGATTTTCCTGTTCCACTGAGTCTTGACAATATCCATTCCTTAATAGATGTTTCTAAACTAATATCTTATTATTATAATAATAAAATAGTTTTTGTTTTGCAAATCCCTCTTGTATATCCAATTAAATATATTATGTTTAAAATAATTCCTCTTCCAACTCCTCATGATAAAATTCACCCTAATACCTTCACCTTAATAACTCCTACTAAATCTCTCGTCGCCTTAACAGACGATAGGTTACATTACACTTTATTAGATAACATGGAACAATGCTCTGTTATCAGTAATTTACACTCTATTTGCCCGTTAGAAAACATTTATTCTAGTGTCACGAACCCGTCCTGCGAGACGAAACTATTAACAGAAGTTATTCTATCTCTGCCTGATGAATGTAACTCTAAACTTTTATACGGAGATATTGACATATGGCAAAAAGTAAACAATAATAAATGGATTTATGTACAATCTAAGAAAACTAATAACAAATGACACCAGTTTGTATGGTCGGCCGAAATAATTCATCATTCAATTTTTTGCTCAACCGGGAATCGAACCCGGAATCCTTAAAGTAGAATCAACATGAAAAAAATAACTCTTTTACTTACCTAAGTACTTTAACGGGTCGTTAACGTACAAATCCTTGTATGTAGCTAATTTGCTACGGCGTAGCTGGTCCTGCTACGATGCGTAGCACGGGGCTACGTCGTAGCCGCTACGATCACAGCACTATTGCCGCTTAGGTCTACAGCTGTGTTCAGTGCGTCTGTTTTTTGCATAGTTTTCTTTGATAAATATAGCGCATTGTGAAGAAGACACATGTCTTACCTAGCAAACATATTGGTAGTAACTTTTTATTAGTCTGTACCTATAAGCACAGATAATTACTACGTACAGATGCTCATCTCATACAAAAAACTGTCCCTCAAAACTCGGGTTATTCTTCGGGCTATTTTTACCCACGACGGACGGAACGGAACGGAGGTGGTATATGCGTTTGGGGTAAGAGGTTGTTTGTTTGTTTGTTTGTTTGTTACGTCCGTACCTACCCTATAAACCGCTGACTATGCATTGCCCTGAATTGATTGCAACATCGATCACGCCACCTTCGTCCGGCACGAGGCGCCGACACTGCATTTTACTCTATTGCGAAATTATACTGTTCCATGCGCATCGGTATTTTTGAGAATGTATAGCGTCACTTTTAGTTCTCGCATCGACTAATTGACACCTTTACTTTGTACTTAATATTTTAATTTTATTAATAAATTGATTTGTAGAAATTTTCGGTTTTTTTTACATCCTCCGGCCGTAGCCTTCGTAATTGGCGCAGACGGTAGGATTCTCGCGTTCGGTTCGCGTTTTAGGAGAAGATTTCCGAAATTCGAGCCGCCCGTGCTGGCTTTCAAGTCACATCTCGAGGATCCAGAATCTACGCAGCGCTACAGTTCCCGGAGGCGTATCCAGACATTGATACTGTGAGGAAACCGAAAACCAGTATGTTACTGTGAGTACTCTTGAATCGATCTAGGGTTGCTACATTTTCCTTCTAAGTCCTTTTATTTTTAATTATTTTTTCCCTGTTGTATTTTATTTCCTGTGTGTAAGTTTATTATAATTTTACAAAATTTTCCATCCCAGGCGATCGGATTATTTTAGGTTAGATAGAGAATCTAGAAATAAGGCAGTGGATAATAATAGAGATATTTTAAGTGATTCCGAAGAGTCCGAAGTTGAAAGCGAAAACGCCATGTCGGACTGTGGTGTGGAGCTAGGAGACAAATGAATACACCGAAATCCGAATACAGAATGATGATTTATTGCAAAGATAAACAGTTATATTATGCACTTAGCCTATGAATAAGTATATCTATAATTAGCGGGGTATACACACTACACCTCCCCGGCAAATAAAAATAAAAATGTAATACAGTTTACATATTTTTTTTATATCATACTTCATTATATCTAATTAAAATTAAATCAATAAACATTGGGTAACCTTATTTATAGCAAGGTAAATAGGTAGTATATAGGATCTTAGTTATTAAACAACTTTGTTCTATTTTTATGAACAATCTGTTCCTTTCCATTCACAATAATCTTAACATTAGGACACAAATCTTCTATTACTAAATAAGGGCCTAAATATAAACTTTGCGTTTTATCTGTACTGGGATTCCTTAACAATATTAAGTCATTTTTACTATAGGATACAGGATTTACATACTTATCGTACTTTTCTTTTCGCAATACCTTACTTTTGCATAGATTTTCCCTAGCATCCTTCTGACTGATTTGTAACCTATACTTAAGTTCAAGCGGATAACTGTCATAACTATACAATGGTTCTACACCTAAACTTAAGTTACTTGGTATATTGCAAACTTTGCCAAATACTAACTCGTGGGGTGTGTACTTCGTTCCTGTATGCACACTATTGTTATAAGCAAAGCACCAGTATGGCAACCAACTACTCCAGGTATTACCTTGATTTTCGCTTTGTATACGCAGGTATGCTCCCATAGTCTTGTGCGTATTTTCCAACGCGCCGACACTCTCGTGATGGTAAGCTGTTGATGTGATATGGTTAATTTTTAAAAGTTTACATACCTCTTTTAATGTCTCTGCGATGAACTCCGTTCCTCTGTCGGTTGCGATAGTAGCTGGTATACCATACCGTAGTACAAACTGCTCTACAAACGCCCTCGCTACCGTAACGGCGTCCTTGGTTCTTAAAGGATATGCCTCCACGAATTTTGTCAATTCGCACTGTAAGGTGAGAATATATGAAAATTCGTTAGTGTCTTTATTTATCGGTCCAACTATGTCTAAAAATATTTTTTCAAATGCTGACTTCGCTGTAGTGGTTAGTGACAATGGTTGCTTTGTTGGTGTTGAATATTTTTGTGTTTGACACTTTGGACACTTTTTTACAAACCCTGTAACATCTTTTTCCAATGACGGCCAAAAATAATATTTTTTAATATTATTTGACATTCTTCTTACACCCACGTGGCCACTAGTGGGTAAAAGATGGAAGTCATTCAATATGACCCGTCTATCGTCAACATTATCTACTCTTTGAACTCCTTTTACAATACATACGCGCGGTCCGGACCATTTGTTTGTAAACATTGCTATAGCTAAAATTATCTCTTCAATTAACTTTTTATTATTTTCGTTTCTTACTATGCATAACTCTTCTATTTTATTTCTGTTACATAATAACCTCAAATCTCTCACTAACACGTCTCGCGTAGGTAATGATCGAGAATAAGGGTTATAATATATTATTGACTTTTTCTCTACATAAATGAAATATTTTGACTCATGCGTAATCATCTGTTTTTCCCTCATACTACTCAAATTTCTCACTCCTGTGCATGCAAGTTCAATCAGATTTGACGGTTTCTTAAGTATTTCTACAATTCTTGGTTGATCAGGCCTTGAATCGGTAGGAATATTATCCACCGTCGAATTTGATCGAGTTTTCATTTCTGCCTCTTCCTTCCTTCTCTGTCCTCTTGTCATAACATTCATCACCCTATCATTCATTTCTCGCAACTGTTCCGATGTTATGCGCGACAATGCGTCCGCTACTACATTGGTCTTACCCTTAATATATTCTACACTGTAACTATACTCTTCTAAACATAATCTGAACTTTAAAAGACGACTAGAGGGATTACGCATATTAAATAAATATACGAGAGGTTTATGATCGGTCTGTATTTTAAATTTCCTACCATACAAATACGGTCGAAAATATTTGACGCTCCATACGATTGCCAACAATTCTTTTTCGACTGTAGGGTAATTTAACTCTGCTTTATTTAACCCTCTACTAGCGTAAGCCACTGGACGTCCATCGCTGTTACAAAGTACAGATCCAATTGCAATTCCCGATGCGTCAGTCTGTAGTACAAATTCGTTATCTGGTGACAAGTCTGGGTACTGTAGTACAGGGTGTTTACACAAGTATTTTTTTAGTGTATTAAATGATTTTTCGCATTCGTCTGTCCATTGAAAAGTTATATTTTTTCGCAACAATTCATTTAAAGGCAAGACTATCCGAGCAAAATCAGGAATAAATTTTCTGTAATAGTTGGCAAAAGCCACAAATCGTTTTATTTCATCACTATTTTTGGGGGTGGGATAATTTTCAAGTACTTTAATTTTGTCTGGGTCCGGCATAACACCTTTTTCTGATACTACGTGTCCTAAATATAAAATCTCTTTCTGTAAAAATTTACATTTATTCGGGTTTAATTTCAGATTTACTTTACGTAGTCTCTCAAATACGGATAATAAATTTTTGTTATGCGAATTTAAATTACGACCAAAAACAACTAAATCATCTTGGTACACCAGACATTGTTCGTAATTGAGACCAGACATGGCTACTGTCATCATCCTAGAGAACGAATTTGGACTGATTTTAAGGCCCATCGGAAGTCTTGTCATTTGGTACTGATTAGTATTACTCGTGAAAGCAGTATATTTTCTACTCTCCGGATTTAAACTAAGCTGATAAAATCCTTGAAAAAGATCAAGATGGGTAAAATAGACTGCTCCCGAAAGAGAGTCTATGATATCGGTAATATTAGGAAGCGGGAATTTGTCATCCTGAATAGTTTCATTTAACTTTCTGTAATCTATAACTACGCGCCATTTTTTGTTACCAAAAGAATCAGGTTTTTTCGGCACGATCAAAAGTGGGCTTGACCATTCACTAGACGTCTCTTCAATAATTCCATCCTGAAGCATTTGTTCAATTTGCTTGTCTATCTCCTCTCTTTGGCTGTGTGGCAATCTGTATGGTTTTACATACACGGGTGTGCTACTAGGTTTTAATTGAATTTTCTGTTCGTAAATGTTAGTAACAGAAAGCTTATCCCCTGGCAAGTGAAACACATCTGGATATTTAGCGCAAATATTTTCGATCGATATTTGTTCTTCCTTATTTAAATAACTACTTAGTTTTAATTCTGTAAATATTTTCTTAACACGTTCTGCATTGATACAGGGTCTTTCAGCTACACAAATGCCATAATCACTCAGTTTGGACGAATGTAAATTAAATGGATTAAGTTTTACTTCTGATTCTCTAGTATTTAATATTTTAACTGGAATTTTCCCATTTACAGGGCGCACAATTGCACTCGCTGTAAAAACACCTGGGCACAATTCTTGTGTTTGTATAACCGAGTCGCATTGCATACTACTTTCAACATAGAAAATTTTTTCACACCTAGGTGGTACTACAAAAAAAGATTTTTTATCTGAAAATGGAGTCTGAAAAAACATTGTTTCTGATTTTCCATTATTTTCCGTTAATTTCAAAGTACTATACTCATAATCCAAACTTGCGTGATAACGACTTAAAAAATCCTGACCCAGAATACCATGTGTATTACAGGGTAAATTATCAAATACATAAAACTTGTGTCGAAATTGAGACCCTTTATAAGTTAAATTTAATTCAACAAAACCATCCGACTGAATAGACCCACCGATACCGTTGATATTCAGTTTTTCTATATGGAATGGAATTTGTAAACCAATTAATTGATCTCGGCTTATAGCTGATATAGAAGCACCCGTATCTATAAGCCAGCTATGTTTCCTATTACCAATATTAAGATGGACTTTGTTTACGCTACCTATAGAGCATATCTGGCTAGGCTCGAAAAAAATGATTCAACGTCTCGCCTATGTCGTCGCGTGCCTCTGCCTCGTGACGCGAGTTGCCTTTTTCGTCGACTTCGGGTCGTGTTCCCTGCTCTAAAAAGTGTACACTGCCACTGCGATCTGGCTTATAACGAGTGTTAAAGTTATACCGGGTGTTAGAATTGTATCTACCTCGAGATTGATGTTGAACTTGATAATTTGGCCTGCGATAATAGCCCGCGGATGTTCTCCTGCTCGCACCTTGACCCCTGTTAAATGATCTTGAAATACCTTGTCTGATGTTTCCTCGTCCATAATGGTATGTAGTCCTACCTCGACCACGATGACCTCTGAAAGAGCGCCCCATAGCAAAGGCCGTCGGTCCCGTTGACGTGGATGGGAGGGTTGACAACTCTTCGTCCTTCGCAGCACGTACGGCGTCCTTGAGATAAGAGTAGTTACGGGCTGCGATAATGGTGCTGAGCCTTTGATCTGTTAAACCATCACAAAACCTTTTAACAGCTAACTTTTCATTCAAAGGAAGTAACACCTCATACGTAGCAATATTCCCATCCGACTGTGATATCGTCAAGTCAACAAATAATTTTTCTAATTCGTCTCCAAAATCTGCAATAGATTTTCGGTTTTGCGTGCTCTTTAATAATTGTGTATGTAAGGATGTATATGACTTTGTCGAAATAAAATATTTTCGCAGATCTTTAACGAGATTATCGACCGAGTCATACTTCGACTTGAGACGCAATTGTGCTGATTCAGAGAGTCGTGATTTAAGGACAAAATTAATTAAAAGTTTCTTTCCTGAATCATCTAATAAGGAATCATACAATTGAATATTACTTATAATTTGTTTAGTAGTATTCTCTGTACCATCCATGCAAGGAATTAAGGAAACAGCAGTTTTTAAACTAAACGATTCCATGTTTTTATCTGCACACAACCTAATTATTTCGTCATACAAAATATTTATTTCAGATATATATGATTCAATTACTTTAACTGTCTCTAAAGAAATTATTTTACTATCTATCTGTACTGTAATTTCTTCCTCTAATTCTGCTACTTTTTGTATTATTTCCTCTGCTTCGGACAATTTATTTTTCCTTACATTACCCTGATATCTAGTCTGCCCTTTTTTAATCAAATACTTTTTAATGTCTCTTATGCTATCAAGGAGCTTTTCCAGCTTTTCTGCCATACCTACTTAAATAACCTTCCTCAAACATTATTTTAATGTTACTCATAAATTAAAATGCAAAGTTAAGGACATAATATAGGTAAGAACTTTTTGACACTTACCACAATAATTCAATTCGATACCTAAAAATGTAAACAAATATTATAATAGAGTCCATTAAAATAATCTTATCATAATTACTTACGATCTACGCATACGCATTCCGATTAAACGCTTCGATTTTTTTTACGCACTTGGATATATGTATACTTAACACTTCACTCCGTTATTTTCGCCACTTTATTAGGTATTCACTTTTGGTTTTGGAAACTCCAACCTTACTCCTGGGGCCTCAGATTGCACCTGGTCGAATGGTCCTCTTCGGAAATCTCGCCAGTTATATGACCTCCTATAAAACTGGGCTCTTCCTATTTCACGCCGCATCCATTTTTTATGCAAATGCTTGTACCAACACCAAAGTATGATGACCAAAACGAGCGTAATCACCACGGCGATAAATATCATCAGAATATTGGCACTCGTCAGATGCTCCTTCATCTGGTCAATTACTGCTGCATTAGAGCCTCCGGCTGCATTTTGGCTCACAAACACGTCTTCCTTCTCGACCTTGGACTGGCACATGTTGGATGTTGAAATTCACAAAGTCCAGAGACGTAAACCTCGAAACACGGCGATAGAATGTAATAATGCTCCATCTTAATAAAATCCGTACATCATCCCGATATGGTTCGCACTCGCTATCCGATACTCAACACGCGCGACATAGCACCTTCACGGTCGCCATGTGGTGTGGAGCTAGGAGACAAATGAATACACCGAAATCCGAATACAGAATGATGATTTATTGCAAAGATAAACAGTTATATTATGCACTTAGCCTATGAATAAGTATATCTATAATTAGCGGGGTATACACACTACAGGACTATGATAGTATATATAAGGCTCTTCGCCTAGTTCCCGACTTTGATGGAAATCCAAGTGTCTTGCCGCGTTTTATAAAAATATGTGACCAACTTGTAGATGAGTTTGAGGAAAACCCTTTGGTTTTAGTTGCCTTATTGAACGGTATTTTAAACAAAGTAACAGGACCCGCAGCTCGTTTAATTAATACAAGTGGTGCTCCTGATAACTGGCTAGGAATACGCGGAGCTCTTGTTAATAACTTTGCCGACCATCGAGATGAAGTAGCCCTGTACAATGATCTTGCAAACTTAACCCAAGGTTCTAGTACACCACAGGAGTACTACGAGCAGTGCCAAAATTTATTCAGCACAATGATGACCTATGTCTCGCTACACGAGACTGTGTCTACTACTATTGCATCAAAACGCACGCTGTATAAAAAATTGACCCTTCAGGCATACTTACGCGGATTGAAAGAACCCTTAGGATCCCGAATTCGGTGTATGCGACCGGAGACCATAGAAAAAGCGTTAGAGTTCGTTCATGAAGAGTCCAACATCTTATATCTACAAAAGCGTAACGAGCATGTCCCCGATAGGAGGGCGCATTCACAAACTCTTAATAATCAACCCTATAAACCACCATTTAATAATTTTGCACCCCCAAAACATTCAGATTTTTACATGAACATGCCTGGCCCCTCTCGTGCTGGCCCCTTCAGTGCACCTCATAATTTTGCGCAAATGCCTAAACCAATTTATAGTCAAAGCTTCCAGAATAGAGGTCCTACTCGCACGCAACAAATGTTTGCAGCACCTCTCCCTAACCATACTCCTCGCGGTAATACATTTACTTTTCCACAGCGAAATTATCCTTCCAATAACAACACCCCTCGCCCTATGAGCGGTGTTAGTCATTTCACCCCAAGATTTTTGCCTCCTAGTGGCATGCAAGGCCATAATTGGGCAACACAGGGTAACCCACCACCTAGCAACTATTTTAAAAGCCGTCAGATGAATTATACTGAGTGTTATGATCCTGAGTCTCAATACGAGTCATATGACTACTATTCCGACATTCCAGACTACTCATATTACTATGACGCTGCCCCTGATTACTCATATGCTAATGACCAACAGCTGATTTATCCGGCACCGTGTGTAAATGACCCCAATACTTCCGGTACCCCCGTAGAGCAAGATCTCTCTGTCCAAAATCCACCTGAAAATTTTCGGGTTTCTCCGAACCGAGAAAAACTAAAATAGAAGTTAATCTTCAGACGCAGCGCCAGTTACCTTACATCCAAATAGCAGACCCCCCTCTTAAATTTTTATTAGACACCGGAGCCAACCAGTCATTTATTTCTCCTGAAGCAGTAGAAAAATATTTTCCCCATATTCCTTTGAACTATGAACCCTTCGAGGTCACAAATGTCCATGCTACCAGTCGAAATAATTATTCTATATCATTGCCATGTTTTAAAGAATTAAATGAAAACGAAACTATGAATTTGTTCATTTATAAGTTTCACGAATACTTTGATGGGCTCATCGGTTTAGACCTTTTAAATAAATGGGAATCAAATATAGATTTGAAACATAATACCCTTAGAACGCGCCGCGCTACTAATCCTATAGCTATGTACGACTCGCGTAACTGTAACTTTTATGAGGAGATAATACCAGCGAACTCGACAAAAATTCTAAGAGTTCCGATTAACATCCATGATTGTGACGCTTATATCCCTGAACAAAAACTTTCGGGCTGTACTGTAAAGGAATTTTTAACCACTATAAATAAAAACCGTGGTCTAGTAGAGGAAATGATACCGTGAATGACATAATCTTTTCTTTAGATAGTCCGATCGGCGCAGAAGTTTATGTTCAGTGCACTCGCACTAGTGCGCCCGCGACGTCACGCGCCGCGCAGGTGCTATCTCGCTTGCGCACCGACCATTTAAATCCTGAGGAGCGCGCCAATTTAGAATCTTTGTGCGCGCAATTCGCTGATGTGTTTTACATTGAAGGAGAGGCGCTTACTTTCACGAACAAGATTAAACACTCTATTAAGACTACAGATGAGGTACCGATCTACGTAAAAAGTTATCGATACCCTTTCGTACACAGGGAGGAAGTACAGAGTCAAATAAGTAAAATGTTGGAACAGGGTATAATTAGACCATCAGATTCCGCGTGGAGCTCGCCCATATGGGTGGTGCCAAAAAAAATGGACGCGTCAGGGAAAGTTAAGTGGCGTCTTGTCGTTGACTTCAGAAAGTTAAACGAGAAGACGATCGACGATAAATACCCTATTCCAAACATAGCTGACGTTTTAGACAAACTTGGTAACTGTCAGTATTTTACCACCCTGGATTTAGCAAGCGGGTTTTACCAGGTCGAAATGGACCCTCATGACATACCGAAGACCGCTTTCAATGTAGAACACGGACATTACGAGTTTTTACGGATGCCTATGGGGCTTAAGAACTCCCCTTCGACCTTCCAAAGGGTCATGGACCATGTACTCAGAGGTCTACAAAATCAAATTTGCCTGGTATATCTTGACGATATTATCGTGTTTAGTACCTCTTTACAAGAGCATATTAACAACTTACAGAAAGTCTTCGAGCGACTACGAGAATCTAACTTCAAGATTCAAATGGACAAATCTGAATTTATGAAGTTAGAAACCGCATACTTAGGTCATATAATCACTAAAGAAGGTATAAAGCCTAACCCTGATAAAATCATCGCGATCCAAAAATTTCCTTTACCAAAAACATCCACCGAAATAAAACGGTTTTTAGGATTAATCGTGTGATTTTAAAACAACACATGTCCTGTAATGACTACTTTACAGGACAGACAAAAAACTGATTATTATTAAAATACAAATCTTTACTGTAGTAACATCTTAGTGAAAAATATTGCTTTTTTTATGAGTAAACAAACTAATTTTTTTTTTTCTAATATAATCAATAGGTAAGTGTGAATTATTTCTTTAAAAAATGGACAAATGTTGTTTTAAAAACATATGTGACATGTGTTGTTTTAAAATCACACGATTCTATTAGGTTACTACAGGAAATTTATCCCTGGATTCGCGAAATTAACAAAACCTATGACCCAGTGTCTTAAAAAAGGATCTAAAATAGACATTCATAATTCGGAATATATTAACTGTTTTGAGCACTGTAAAAAGCTACTAACGAATGACCCGATTTTGCAATACCCAGATTTTCAAAAGGACTTCATTTTAACCACAGACGCCTCTAAGCTTGCTATAGGCGCCGTGCTTTCTCAAGGCACTATAGGGTCGGATAAACCGATAGCCTATGCATCTCGTACTCTCAACACCAGCGAGATAAATTATAGTACGATAGAAAACGAGCTCTTGGCTATCGTATGGGCTACCAAGTACTTCCGCCCGTACTTATTTGGACGAAAGTTTGTGGTAGTCACCGACCACAAACCTCTTAAATGGATGATGAGCCTTAAAGAGCCTAATTCAAGGTTAACGCGATGGAGGCTCAAATTAAGTGAGTACAATTTCACTGTACTCTACAAGGAGGGCAAATATAATGTTAACGCGGATGCCCTCTCGCGAATTGAAATTAATAACAAGGAAACCTCTTCTTTGGCAGTCAATCATTCAGAGACGCCTACAAGAGCTGGCTCGTCTACTGAGACTATGCATACTAGCCAGGAAAATCCCATTTTGGAGGTACCTATAACAGATGAACCCCTAAATAAATTTTGCCGTCAAATTTGTTTTACGGTCGTTGGTGACGTAAAGAAAAAAACGGTTGTTGGCAAGCCTTTTGAATCACACACTCGTACTACCATCCAAATTTCAGAATCTAGCCTAGAAAGTGACGTCATTAACGCTGTCAAAGAGTACGTCAATCCTAAGGTGAAAACCGGAATAATTATCTATCCCCCTTTGGCTATGTATCAGATCATTCCAGTCATTCATAATAACTTCAAAAATTCCGCTATGAATCTCGTTTTAACTAAAGTAGAGACAGAAAACGTTAAAGATTACCTACGTCAACAAGAGATAATAAAAGCCTATCATGAGGGCAAAACGAATCATAGGGGAATAAGTGAATGTTACCTCGCCCTGTCAAAAAGGTATTATTGGCCGAAAATGAAAGATCAGATCTCTAAGTATATTAATGAGTGTAGTATTTGCGGCCAAGCTAAATACGATCGAAATCCTATTAAGCAAAGATTTTGCATTGTTCCACCCCCTACAAAGCCGTTCGAAGTAGTACACTTCGATCTACTCACCATTGAAAATGAAAAGTACCTGACATTCATCGACGCATTTTCTAAATACGCACAGGCGTATCATCTCCGCGATGCTACAGCCATAAGTGTTGTTCAATCCCTATTAAAACTATTTTCTCATCACGGTGTTCCCCTGACATTAGTCACAGACCAAGGCCCTGAATTTACAAATCAGGTGTTTATGGAGTTTGTTAGACTCCACAAAATTCAGCACCATAAGATCCTTGCGCACACCCCTAACGACAACGGCATGGTGGAGCGTTTTCACGCGACCCTCTTAGAACACCTGCGTATTTTAAAGTTAGAACGTCGTAGTGAGCCCGCCGTAAATCTCGTACCTTACGCTATACTAGGATATAATAACCCTATACACAGCTTCACGAAATGCAGACCCATATAAATTATAGTAGGCCATTTTGATCCCAGAGACCCACTCGACATTGACCTTTCAGAACATTTGCTCCAACTGTACGTACAAGACCATAGAAAACGCATGACTGAAGTCTACGATATATTAAACGAGACCTCATTACACCAGAGAACCCAACTGATCGAAAACCGTAATAAAAACCGGGAACCTGAAAAAGAATATGAGCCCGACCAGCAGGTCTTCATTCGTAACCCCATGGCAAGCCGTCAAAAGCTCGCACCTAGATTCACTCAGGATACAGTTCTAGCCGATTTACCTGTACATATCTACACTAAGAAAAAACGCAATCCAATAGCTAAATCTCGCCTTAAGCGGGGCCCTAAAAATGCATCCTTGTTACAGGATACTACTGATGCTACTGATTCACTGGATGCTGGCACAGGACATATTACTTGACAAACTGGATGATGGACCTGGTTTACTCCCCTTCAAGCTAGGAGAGTCTCGCGTAATCTCTCACTATCACTCATTTTTACAATATGTTGATCTTAAAGAAATGCAATTAAAATTAGACTCAGTACAGACGCAGCTTAGTAATTCTAAACCTAAATTAAATAATAAAACACTTTCACTTTTTGAACCCCACATTGCATACCTAGAGTCGAAGCTTCAGAAAATTTCAGAACAACTGATTTCTTTTGAACCACACAGAATTAAAAGAGGGTTAGTGGATGGTCTCGGTTCAGTTATAAAAAGTATTTCCGGTAATCTAGACTACACTGACGCAATTCGATATGACAACGCTCTAAAAGCTCTCGAAGGCAACCAAAATCAGTTACAATCCGAGATTTACAATCAAGTTAGTTTAACTAAAGATTGGATATCCCGTCATAGTAAAATATTGGATGACATAGTGTATAACCAGAATAAAATAGACAATATTTTAACTGGATTAATGGCCGAAGAAAACACTAAAGAAGCTGATTTAATTAGATATGCACATTTGGCACAGTTTCTTCTTATTTTAGGTGATAATATAGATAATCTTAGCGAGGAATTGTTAACCCTAGAAACTACTCTAGCGTTCATAAAATCCTCTACTTTTTCTCATTCAATGCTTAGTTCAAGTTCTTTGAAGGATATGTTAAGTAAAATAGGATTAATATATTCGGGTTCGCAAATAATAAATGTGGAACTCTGAAACTACTATGAGTTAATTAAGTTAGGTTCTTATTACGTAGATAACAAAGTAGCTATAGTTTATAAAGTACCGATTGCCTTTCCAGAAATATATTTATTTTATAAGTTATCTATTGTCCCTAATAAACACAATCTCGCTCTCATCCCCATCCTTCCTTACGTAGCAATTCGAAAGAATGATTCTATGTACATGAGGACAGAATGTCCCAGGATTAACAACTGGTATGTCTGCGAAAAGGGAGTAAACTACAACCTTCAAGGACAACCGGACTGCGTAGAACGTCTCATAACGACCCAGCAACGTAGCCAGCCCTGTAACCTAACTCCAGTTATACTCACTAGAGAAGCTGTAGAACGACTAGATGATCAACATTACACCTTGTCCTTCCCGAAGCCCACCAAGACACAACTCATCTGCGGACAAGAACAATACCGTATTCTTGAAGGAAGTTATCTCGCGACACTGCCACAACGCTGTACTATCCAGACGCCGGAAATCACTGTTACAAATGTACATGACGTCATTAAAGGACATGTGATTAAAATAATGAATCTACTTCCAGATTTAGACCAAGTAGCTCAGCCTGAACAACCTGCGATGACGCTGAAATCAATCCATCTTGAAAATCTACATGATAGCACCGCCAAAATCTTATCACAGCAGCCTGTAATACTAAGTCGTGCCACCGAGACGAGCCTCTATCACACTACAATACCCATCTACACTCTACTGTTCGGTGCATGTGCACTAACTGCAGGACTAGCATATCGCCGCATTATTAAAAAACGACGGTCGGAATCGCAACCTGAAATGAAGATAACGCAACCAATCTATGCTGAAATTCCTGAGAAACCTAAAAGAAGTTTCAAATCAGATCAGATGAATCTCAATTACATCTCAGCAGCATTTTCGCCGTCGACTTCAAATAGCTGCTGAACTTCGGGGGGAGGTGTTACGTCCGTACCTACCCTATAAACCGCTGACTATGCATTGCCCTGAATTGATTGCAACATCGATCACGCCACCTTCGTCCGGCACGAGGCGCCGACACTGCATTTTACTCTATTGCGAAATTATACTGTTCCATGCGCATCGGTATTTTTGAGAATGTATAGCGTCACTTTTAGTTCTCGCATCGACTAATTGACACCTTTACTTTGTACTTAATATTTTAATTTTATTAATAAATTTATTTGTAGAAATTTTCGGTTTTTTTTACATCCTCCGGCCGTAGCCTTCGTAATTTGTTACCTTCTATCTCGAAAACCACTGGACCCATTTAGTTCCGGTTTTTTGCATTGAAAAGGTATCACTTCAACTTAGGATCTTAGATATGTTTTATGTAGGTAGACCATCAGGGAGCGCTGCAGCAGCCAGATAAGTTGGCAACACAGGAGTTATCAAAAACTACCGAATCGATTTCGATGCAGTTTTTTGCATTCAAAAGGCTTCATATTGGAGCTGGTTGTTAGACATGCTTTGGGGCGGTAGACCACCAGGGAGCCCTGCAGCAGCCACATAAGTTGGTACTACAGGAGTTCTCAAAAAGTACTGAATCGATTTTGATGCGGTTTTTTGCATTCAAAAGGCTTCATTTTGGAGCAGGTTCTTAGATACGTTTTATGGAGGTAGACCACCAGGGAGCCCTGCAGCAGCCAGATAAGTTGGTACTACAGGAGTTCTCAAAGAGTACTGAATCGATTTCAATGCGGTTTTTTGCATTCAAAAGGCTTCATCTTGGAGCGGGTTCTTAGATACGTTTTATGAAGGTAGACCACGAGCGCTGCAGCAGCCAGATAAGTTGGCACTACAGGAGTTCTCAAAAAGTACTGAATCGATTTCGATGCGGTTTTTTGCATTCAAAAGGCTTCATTTTGGAGCTGGTTGTTGGATATGTTTTGAGGCGGTAGACCACCAGGGAGCCCTGCAGTAGCCAGATAATTGGCATTACAGGAGTTATCAAAACTACTGAACCGGTATCTTTACAGATCAGGTTCTTGGACATGTTTTATGGCGCATGGCGGTAGACTATAAAGAAATACTGCAACAGCGAGGATAGGTGGCCGCTTGGACACTAAGTAACTAGTAGTCTCAATATCGCACATACCAAATTTCTGCCAAATCCAAACAACATCCATCATTTTGATTACCGCCAGTTAGTTTTAAAAAGGCATACTAATAAATTATGTATGTTTAATTACTAGCATAATATACAATATCGAAACACAAAGAAAACAAAATGTCGTCATTTTTAATGATGATATGTTTTAGTGTGCTAAGTGATAACAAACAAAAGTAACGTACTTTCCAAAAAAAAAAAAAAATGAAAATTTAAAAAAAACCCACGCCGGATGTTAAAACATATTCAAATAAAAAACAAAATTGAAAATTTTAAAAAACCCACGCCGTATGTTAAAATGTATTAGAATAAAAAGGATTAAATAACATTTTTGGAAATCCCCCGACCAGAGTCAAATAAGATAAGAAATATAAAATAAAGAAATCTATAAAAAGAGTGATTTCTCACGAAATCCGCCACACAAACAACGAATTATGACCTTTCTTAGAACTTACGTTTATGTACCTACTTACCTTTTGCTTTCTCGTAGAGATAGACACAGCAATAATATTTATTAATTTAGGTACTATTACGTCATACTCATCTATCTAATAATATGATACAAATCCAATAAAACACGTCGGGGGCTGCCATCATCGCTCTCTTTGTTCGAAATTTCAGTTTAAATATTATAACTACTTATTTATATTACTCAAAAAGTAAATATAATGTAGATTGTGAATAAGTAAAACTCACGGTATTTATATAAAATTTATTAATGTCAGAGCAGGGAATGGCAGACCCCGACGTGTTTTATTGGATTGTATCATATTATTAGATAGATGAGTATGTAATAGTATCTAAATTAATAAATATTATTGCTGTGTCTATCTCTACGAGAAAGCAAAAGGTAAGTAGGTACGTAAACGTAAGGACTAAGAAAGGTCATAATTCGTTGTTTGTGTGGCGAATTTCGTGAGAAATCACTCTTTTTTATAGATTTCTTTATTTTATATTTCTTATCTTATTTGACTCTGGTCGGGGGATTTCCAAAAATGTTATTTAATCCTTTTTATTCTAATACATTTTAACATACGGCGTGGGTTTTTTTAAAATTTTCAATTTTGTTTTGTTTCCTCTATTAGCTCACTAGATGGTGCTACGTGCGCACTGACCTACAAAACTGCGAAGGTACGCCATCTAGTGCCGAGTTGACGATTTTTCTGGAGTATTTCGCTTTTGCTTTTCATCACTAGATGGAACTAAATGCAGCCATTTAGTATAAACAGCGTAAAGGCGTGTCTCCTGCGAATCTTTAGGTCTACACCACATTTACACTACACACAAATTCGTGTTTCTACTATCCAAAAACATTAAAAATGTTTTAATGCAAAAACAAAACATCGCTGTGTCAAGGGCTATATTACAACTATTAGATAATAGATGTCGCTGTATGTGTGATATGTCACAAACAATATAACTATAAGATATAGCGCTGCAAATGACATTGATTGCTTAGACTCTACGTAGTGCCAATGTTGTCACTACATGTCATCAATAATTTAGAACAAAATTTCCGTACTATGGAATGAGACCCCGTGCTATAAGTGATTTAAGTGTTCTATTCTCAGCAACAACATGAATAAATTCTACTAAATTATGTAACTTGTTTCAGGCACATGTTTTCAAAAACTGTGAGCCTGCGTTCTTAAGACAACTGGTTGGACATCTTCAACCGTATTACTATGACGAAAGTGAGTTACTTAATTTTAAAATTATTATAAAAAGGTTCTATCGTAAATAGGTTTCTTGTAATAATTCTCGAGTAAAATAAGTTTTTTTGTTTAAATAAGTACCGCCGCTTAGATAGTCAAAGATCTAAAGATGAAGCCGATAAAAGCTGTTTTTTTTAATGTGATAACAGTCGATGTGGAGGAAATAACGCTTATTTTACATCGAACCTTAAATATTCCAGATATGTATGTGGTACAAGAAGGGGAGATTACGAATGCTATGTACTTCATACACAAAGGACGCGTGCAAGTACTAACGGAAGGTGTAGTGGAGAAAGGTCAGGTGTTTCAAGCTGGCTCGTACTTCGGAACGGTAAGATAAAACATTGTACCATCTATCTAGTATATTTCATTCATTCATTCATTCATTCTATCTAGAACTCTAGTAGTATTTGTTTACTCCTTTGAGAAATATGGGCTTTTGTCTATTTTTGTGCTAGATCTTTTTATAGATAACTAGCTGTCCGCCCGCGTCTACGCTCGCGTTATGTAAGATTTTCCCGTGGGAATACGACTTTTTCCCGTAAAAAGTATCCTATGTGTTAATCCAGGGTACAAACTATCTCCATTCCCAAATCCGTTCAGTAGTACAGGCGTGAAAACGGAACAAACGTCCAAACATCTAAACATCTAAACGTCTAAACATCCAAACATACAAATATATTTTTTTACATTTGGTAATCCATTTTCCCAAAAACGTAATCTAAGACCACTTCCTTTTACCTTTTTTCTTCTTACATTCTTTTGCTTTCTTTCTTACTCTCTTGGTTTATACAAAGATGTGATTATTCACCTGTAATGTAGATAGGCTAAGTATAATAATTAATTCATTGTCATTCATACCCGTCTTATTATAACACTCATAAAACAGTAAAATGGCTTGATAGTAATACTCACAGCTAGCCTATGAATAAATAATTGAGATTTTATAGCCTCTAGACACTATCAATAAGATTAGCTATTTAAATAGGCCAGTAGAATTTTAGGAACAGTTTTAGGCATATATAGAGTTAACTATTTAAACCCCCTCTTTTAGGTCCATGGTCTTTATCGCAACGTTGCATACACCCACTCTTTCAAAGCAGAAATTAAATCCCAAGTCCTTACATTATCTTTGGACAGATGGGAATACTTGTTGAGACACTTTCCTGTGAACATAAAGTATGTGTACAGAGACATAGGCGACCCTAGAACCAAAGACGAATCCCAAATAGAAAACTTTGGTACAACACGAATGTTTACTCCGAAACCGTTGATGAAAGTGGAAGAAAAATCAAACGGTACTGATCTGCCAACAGAACTTGACGATGGAGGTAGTACGCCAAATCCAAAAGACGACAAATCACAAAATACTTTGCGTTTAATGAAAGAATTAGAAGCTAAAATAAGAAAAAGTACGCATTTTGACGAAAAACTATTCATAGAAACCATGAAAGTGAAACCTCGTTCATTGAGTGAAGTGGAAACTAATAACAAAGTGACTGGAGTTGCAAGTGATTTGAGCCCTGCTGCAGGAGCTCTTATTAGCAAAACTCAATCGCAACCAACACAACATTCAACAAATGCAGCTTTAATCGATAGTGAGTTAGAAAAAACGCAGAATACGGGTTTAGTTTCGAAACCACAAGTAAAAAAATTACAAATAATAGAATCCAAAGTATTTTTTCAGCAAAAACCTGATTCTCTTGAAGAGGAGAAAGATGTTGCTGATCCTGTACCTCGTAGTAAAGAAGAAGATATCCCAACAGACAATAGCGCTAAACCCAAAATATTGCCCAAAGATGCTAGTGAAAAGCATAAAAAAACAGATTTTGCTTCTGTGCAGCCTTTAGCTGATAGTATTTCCGAAAAAGCTAGCAATATAAATGAAGAACCAAAGTCTGAACAAATTAAACATGATCCAGATGTACATGATATTTTACGTGCCAGAAATAAGAGAGTGACTCCTGGTAGTATAAGTATTAGTACTGATACATTGCCGATGAATACAGACGCAATTCTTAAAGAACAAGAGCGTGCTTTTTTGGAACCTTTAGTTGATAATATACCAGCAAAAGTACGCGGAACCAAAGAGGAACCAAAATCTGATTTTGATAAACATATATCAGGTGCTCAAGAAATTTTACCTAGTAGAGAAGAAAAAAAAGTAGCTCCTGCTCAAATAAGTTCTAAAGCTGACATATTGTCAACAGATGCTAATGTCATACCTAGAAAGAAAGATTTTGCTTTTGCACAACCGGTTAATGCCAATTCTCCAAACACAAGCCTTGAAAAAATTCCAAAACCTTTATTGTTAAGACGCAAATCAACAACGCTTGGAATTGACAGAGTTGCTATAAATAAAGAGCTTGAAAGCATAAAGAATAGTGTTGATGTACCATCAGTTCCTTTACAAAATGAAGTTCAAACAACCAGGTCATCCTTAGAAGAAATTGAGCTGAGAAATATTTCATATAATACAGAAGATAATAAGAAAGAACTTAAAAAACGTGAACATGGTTTAAAAAGAGATTTAATAAAAAAAACAAATATTAATTTATTCACATCGGAAGATCGTCCTGATGATTCTCCTGTGTTGATAAAAAAAGATCAAGACAGACCTACAACGTCAGCAATTCCAACTATGGATACTTCCAGACAGGGAGCTGTTCCGGATGAAACTACGAGTTCAACAAAACATAAAACAACAGATCTGAAAGATACTACTGAAATGCAAGATCAGATTAATAAAGAACAAAGATCAATAAGAATGACATTACCAAAATCTAAAATTACTGAAACAGCAAATTTAGAAAATGATAACCTGATGAAAGGTAAGGACGGTAATAACGAAAGCAAAGAAAAGAAAAAATCTCTGAAAATGACCAGCAGTCTACTTTCTGTGACTGATGTGGAAGAATACGTTACAAAAAAGAAACAAGGAAAAAGCAAGAAAAAAAATAAAAGCAAAAAATAATAACAGCAGGCAACATAATGAAGTGTTAGAGTACCTTACTTCCTTTGATGATTATTTTAACGAATTAGAATCTCCATTGTAAAATAAAAAGATGGGTTTTCATGTGTTGGTCTAGGTTAGTCAGTGCAGTGCTAAAGACTGACCAGCTTTTACAATACAAATGGATGGATAGGGTATTGTTACTTTTTTGTGAATGGTCATTTGATAACCTATCATTCGAAAGGTTTGACGAAAATTTTATTTTTGAAATATATTTTTAGTTACTGGTTTGCTCTTTATATTTAGAAACTATCGCAATTTCACTTTCGTGATTAAAGTTTTAACTCCGAGATGGACTTTTTTAGCACAAAAATGAAGATAACCTCCGCTTTTAGGCGGCGGCGGCGCAGATCAAACATGCACCAGTTTTTAAATTAAGCCTCCAGCAATAAAACCGCATTCAATTCCGTGCAGTAGTTTTTGCGTGATGCGGGAACAAACAGTACATACAGACAAAATTTCTAAAAATAAATATTTTAGCTTTTATTGCTTTTATAAAGACCCCAGATATTATTTTTTTCATATATCTTCTTTGTACACACGTCGATCAGTTACATTTATGTTATAGGTCATGTTATCTTGTTTGACTGCACGTGTAGTTTAAAAAATAGTAAATGTAAAAGGTTCATTAATGCATCAGTTTTGTAAAAATGTTATTGGCTTAATATTTTTACTTGTCAGCATAATATCTACTACAAAAAAGTAAAATAAAATTAAGAGTAAAAAATTACTTTATTATAAAAACAATAAAACTCTTACATCGACAGTATCATTTTGAGTTGGTTAATACCAGAGACGATTGTCATTTGTCTAAGATGTTTTTAACTATGTTAATTTCTATTTAATTTATTAAAATATTTTGGAATGCCCAGCATTGATTTTAAATAGTTCTTTCATCGGCATTAATTTTTCTACTTCCATTCTAATATATATCTACACTGGTTATAAATACATTTAAAAATGTTTGCACTGAAATTGTTCTAAAGTTTTTCATATCTTAAAGTTTGTGTGTTCTTATATTATTTAAATGCTTGGCTAAATTAATTTTCTTAAATTTAATTAATATAAAACCTATTTACTAAATTACGGTTTCTTAAAATTAAGATGTCATGGCTTCTCCTTTCTCCTAACCCATTGGTTTCTCATTGCAGTTCGCTCCGTTTCAACCAGTCCTGTAAAAAAGAGAAAAAGGGTGTTATTTTCTGAAAGAATATAATGTCAGTCTTAAAATATATCCTACGCATACCTATTCATAAAAAAAATCTACAATAACATCGCTACACAAACTTTTTTGGTTAAATTATTGATCATAATTTTCTTGAGGCCAGACATAGTCAAATTGTTCAAATAAATATGCAAGATCGCCCATAATGTTCATTCAAAAAAGATTTTTTTTATTCACGATCAAAAGCATTATTTCTTACTGAAAGCTTAATTTAAATAAAACATTTAAGAATTACGTTTTGCATTTGCCGTCTTTGCCGATGCTTTAATTTAACATGTCGTAGTAATCCATTACAAATGTTCGGTTTCTGCAAGTCGGAAATATTTATAAAAAACGTCCCGCAAATGTTTGCCGAAGTGAATCTAGTCGGTCGGAAATAGACAGTTCTGAAGTTGTCTGCCATGGACGATTAGCTTTGAACATCTGTAGGATTTATTTAGATTAACATTGTTTGTCTAGATTTTTCTGGCAAACCGCTAGCCGCATTTTCTGATAGTAGAATCATAATAAAATTTATGTTCGCAATAATAGACTCCGCCGTATACCGCCGTGAATACCGCCGTGTGGTGACGGCAGAGTAGAATACATTTGTCACCAACCCCTACTCTTCCCATGGGTGTTGTAAGAGGCGACTTAGGGACTACACATTGAACAGGGAGCATGCAGCAGCGCTCTCTGATACAAAAACCTTTTAATCTGCGATCTCCAACCCGCCTGCCAAGCGTGGAGTTTATGGCAAAACCCTCCACTTAAGTGGAGGAGGCTCATAGTCCAGCAGTGGACTGTAACGGGCCGTTGATTTGATTTATTTGATAATAAGACGCACCTCGTTCAAATGCAAAGTTAAAGCTAGGTTTATAATACTAAAGAAAAATAGTCTCAAATAATCACACGATTCGCGAAGACAAAACAAAATCGGTTGGAAAACTAATTTACAGTGATTTTTTATGGTTGAAATATTATTATTGTCTCTTTCAAAAACCATTTTTTGTATGGAGATTATATGGCGTTACTAGCTTGTGACGTCATAAGCTAGTATGTGCCTCTCTGTCTAATCTTGAATTTCAAACCTATAACTCGGTAAATTTTAAAGATAGAGCAAAAAATATTTTACAGAAATTAATAAGTTTGGATTTATAAAATAAAAAAAATTAGTCAAATACCCAATTTCTACTGATCTCTAAAGCTTACAAGATAAAAACCAAAAGTATTGACAGTAGACAGGCCACCACCACCACCACGACCATAGATAAAATAGAGGTTAACTACTACTACTTTTGTAACCCCATCAATTAAATCTTATTAAAAATCGTAAACCTTTGTCTGTTACGTTAGACCCATTTCATTCATTGTTTTTAAAATAGAAGAATCTTCATTGACCTTCGCTTTCACGGCTAATTTGTAAGCGCGGCGCGCGGCGTCGCCAACTGCAAGATTTATTGCCCAGGCGCACGTCAACATAAAAAAGATAAAGCCGCTTTTCTAATGTCAATAAAGAATGTGGAGGAATGTAGGAAAGATATCATTATCATTGTATTCATTAATTTAGAGGAACACGCTGCTGTAGACGGATATGATAGGAAGTCGAAATAACAGGATGACAATTCAAAGGCGAAGCTTTCATACATTACACAAATCATATGTAGTAGTGAAAGAACATCATGAATAAAAGAATGTTTAAAATCTAGTGCACCAAATGTCTTAATCCATTTTCTAATGATATTCGCACTGGGAGATAATGTCCCGTACATTGAATTGCGCGCGATATAAGCGGCGAGCTGTTATTATCGAATTATTATTTTGATAATAAACTCGTACACAAAATGCACGCTGAGCTCCGGTATACAAATCCATTGCAACTAAATTTCCAATAAATTCCACGTATGACATTATATATTTTTTTGTTATCTACCCTCATTAAGACGATTTATTGATATTTAAAAGTGCAAATACCCTTTTTGGACACCTTGTATAATATAGATCAATCATATTTTATACTTTTACCTAGCTTATTAATGATCTCCGTGAGAAGGGCCTTGTTAATAATAAATGTAGATATTGGTGTCGATTCGACATACGCCCAACTAAACTAAACTTAAAATTAGTCCTGTCACTTTCTATCATTTTTAATTGAAAAGGGACCGAAGATCATCGGTTTTGTTTTTGTCTTTGACTTCACGACTAACTGTCAATTTTAGTGGCTTTTTGTTCGTCATGGTGTTAGGTAGGCACTAAACAAGACTAAATTTGACAGTTAGTCGTGAAGTCATAGACAAAAACAAAACCGATGATCTTCGGTCCCTTTTCTATTAAAAATGATAGAAAGTGACAGGACTAATTTTAAGTTTAGTTTAGTTGGGCGTATGCCGAATCGACACCATTCTGTTCAGTCTTTAATGGAAAAGTACAAACTGCCAAAACGCCGCGTGAACATTACTTTTTAATGTGTTATTTGCGTTCACGCGACATTTTTATCAGAGCACGACACATTTAACCCACTTGTGTCTATTTTCAACTCGCGAAGTTTGCGTTTTCGAGACAACTCCCAATTAGTGGGAGAGTTTTGGATTTGAACGTAAATAGTTGTGATGTCATACGCACGATGTTGTTTTGTAATGTGACCACGAGTATCACGAAAATAATAAAGTACTTTCGATTTTGTTATTCTTTGGGGGTATATCACGTGTGAAGTAATGTAAATATGTAGAAGGTGTCCTTTTGTATTTTTTTAAATTTTATAATGGTGTCTCCGCACCGCCTCTAGAAAGGAAGGTTTCTACCGTATTTTTAGTTTGTTTTTTAATGTAAATTATCTTTTCTGTTTTTTTTCATCATGTAGGTTGTAAGGTCCCTGTCTAATCATAAATTAATTGCTTCATTGAACTGCACATAGGTATATCAGTTTAGTCTCAACGTTTATTAAGAAATTTAGAATTTGTAAAACGATTGTTTTTAATTTATTTACTGAACTTCGCTGCAACCCCATGGTCCACCTTTTGGTCCACCTGTTGGACCACGGGCAGGTTATTTTTCCTGTTGTCCACCTCAAGTGAACTAACCAGGTGGACCATAGTAAAAAAAAAAATATCCATAGTCCACCCTGAAGGAATACTTTTTGAATAATATAAGTTGGTATTTAATATTTTTGGGTTGGCTATATCAAATTTTAATACTGTGAATAACAAATCTGGAATTCTGGATAGATTGATCCGGACGTTGCTATGCAACCACAGATATTCTTGCAACAAAAACAATGTACGTAGTTTTGTAATAGATGCTGAATAATTATTGGAAGTGATTTGGCAGCATTGTGAGTGGAAGTGACGAAATGAGAGGAAGTGACAAATCTTTCTATAGGTACGAGTATTGTAAACATTTCATTGCAACTACTAGTGTCCGTATTAGAATTTTCATTGTTGTCTCTAATGCTATTAGATTATTCTGCTGTGATTAATTCGTTGTCGTGAAAGTGTCTTAATAATTATAAGACAGTAATTTGTAATCGAGGCAATAATTTAATTTATATGTCAAATAAAGTAGGTAAGTTTATTTTTCGAACTTTAAAAAGTGTTCTGCTTTGTAGCCAATTCGTAAACGCCATAATAAGTGAATTCAAAAAACCCCTCTCTCTCTCTCTCTTAATTAATATTATGCAAGTAACTAATTATTTCTAAAAGAAACTGTCAAAAGTAGATACTACTCCATCTCCATAGATTAAGTAATCTTAACGTAATCTTATAAATGTAATCTTAAACGTTAGATCTATATCTAACGTTTAAGATTACAAATAAATTCGCTAACTTCAAGAATACACATACATTTCTTGATCAATCAATATTGGAAAATTTACGTGGGCATTTGTAGACAAATCTCATGATATCGACAGGCATTGATCAATCAAAACAATTGATTCATTTGGCGCCTGCGCACGGCCACCTCCTGTTTCTTGTTGTGTTTGCTCCGCGTCATTCCCATTCCTCACAACTCTTTGTTCCCATTTCGTATCCCAAACAGGTGAAGTTCTGTTCCCACTTGACATGTTTACCGCCACGTTTTGATCCTTCTTTCAAACAAACCGTCTTGGCAAATGTACAATTTTTCTGTGCACGAAAACAAGAACATTTCTCTCGCAGTTTAATATTTTATGAAGCAAATCATTTCCATTCAATTATGACTGTAATGTTAGACGGATGCGCGGTTATAGGAGCACGTCTGTGGGTACAATTTTAAATTTGAATCTTGCTATCTAGCGCATGTGGAAAGTCGTCATAATTATTTTTATGTCCGACTGTTCATGAAATGTGTTTCCGTTACGTTTGATGGACGCTAGATCATGCTGGCAGCGCGCACGCCGATCGATTGGATCGTTCCAAATCCAAATATACACCGGATACTTTGAAAGCTGTTAATTTTTATTGGTTTACAGTTTAGTTTGTTTGCGCTTAAATTTAATTTCTTAATTTATAATTTTTTAGTGTGAGGTATTTATTTAGATTATACTACGTATGATGAGATAGGTGAATGATATTCGTCTAAAATATACTTATTAGTCAATGGATAACAATAAATAAACTTCTAATAAAAAAATCGAAACATCTTGTAAGTTTATGTTTTGTAAGGAATAACAGAAAAATGTGTATTGTATTGTTGAAAAGTGTGTTGTGTGTGTATTGCTAAATATACACATTTTTCTGTTCTTCCTTTAAATCAATCAATCAGCCTATTGCGGTCTACTGTATGTTATTCCTTACAAACCATAAACTTGCAAGGTGTTTAAATTTTTTTGATGAGAAGTATATAAGCATGAACCAAAATTTTTACTTTACAGACCAGAAATAGACACTTGACGAGAAATAAACTTATGAATATGATAGATACCATTAATCTCGATTTACGTATCGAAAAACTAGACTCAAAGTTATGAGAAACATTGAACCCAGTAGGGTCATTTAAAGATCGCGTAGATTAAAAGTATTTTAAAGCAAAATTAACATTTCACTCACAGAACTACAAAATTAAACTACAAATGGTGATGCTTTTCGTGGAATTCTCATGCTCTTACACATCTGAAACAATCTTCAGACACTCCATGTCTTTCCAAAAGCTGCTATAGGTCAACACACAAAAAAAAGGTTTTGAAACAAATCACAGTAGAATAAAAAGCACCTCAGAACATCCCCTCGTAGAGAAGCCACAAGGACGCCAAGAGGAGCACCAGGATGAGGTACGTGGCGATCAGGTTCGTCGTCTCGTGATGAGGCATCTTCTACTTCTTTACCAACACACACTGTTTGACTGCACGCACTGGAATCTCGGACGCGAATGCACTTGGACAATTTTCCTAACTCCAGGGAACCTGTCAACTCCTACGCAGATCCCAGAATGAACTCAGTATCTGACCGATGACAGCTGGACGGTATCTTATATTTTCGTGTATTTTCGTTGAGATGGGAATCTCTGGAGATTTGATCTTGAACTAGAAACGATTATAAACGGCTGATGTAAGCAGCGTTTGAATAGGACGCCGATGTGTAAAATTTTTATAGACACTTTATTTTAAAATAAATCAAACGAAAAGCAAAGAATGGTTGAGTTTCAAAGAAACTTCTGAGACTTACGCGGTTTGCTTTGAAGCTACTATAACTGTTGCAGTAAAAATCTAACTGCCTTTTGTTTTCAGACTATAATTTAAATATTTTGTAACACAATGAATAACCGATGACATTAAAAAAAGGAATCCCTTTGTATAATTTGACACAAATTAAAATAGATACTAACGAACAAAATTTATTTAGGCACACAATGTTAGTACGACATAAAACAGAATATTCTTATTATTTCATTTCATTTTCATGTTTTAAAAACTAACATTACATAATAACTGTGAAAATAAACACGCCAAAGGAAGATGAGCAAAGTCATCTGTCCTTTCATATTATCTCATCGGTATGCAAAACTTAGATTCTTAGTAAACTGCTACCACTACACAACCAAATTATCCTCTTAATTGAAACAAACGCTAGATTTTTCGATCTGATAACATACCAAATCTTCTCTATTTTATTCGCCCATACGCTCAAAATTTTGAAACTTCAAAATACGCTCTGAGAGTATCTTATCAAAACCAAATAACAACATGTTTAGAACACAATAAAAATCAGCACTCACTAGAAGACCACGGTGTACAGCAACCAAAGGAAGAAGAGCAGGACGACCAGGATCATGTAGGTGGCAGCCAGGTTTACGGTCTCAGCGTTTATCGGCATGGCGGTGCGGATCCTCACGGTAGACTACATCCAGCCGCTTTCGGGAGTATTGCACCACGTCACAGTGCAGGGGAGGAATAAGGATCTAAGGTTTGCCGCATTTTTAGGATTTGAATAACAGTTGGAATATGAGAGAATTTGCTGGGGTTTCGATACAGCAGCTACATGGTAGACTTCAAATTCTTTCGTACTGAACTTCAATTATTGTTTTAGTTACATTTCATATCTCTTTTATGTTACTTTTAAATTATTTCTCGGATTGGTTAGATTGGAGATTTGTCATCCCGTATACGGAGATAGACAAAGACATATAACGGCCTACTAGATTTTTAAATTATTTCTCATAATGTTTAGTTGATATCTTATAAATAAGAAAGTCCTTGAATGGAGACCACGTACTGGCAAGCGCAATGTGGGACGGCCACCTACGAGATGGACCGACGACCTGGTGAGGATCTATGTCCGGTCCATAGCCTGGTGAGGCCTATGTTCAGCAGTGGACTTTAACAGGCTGAAATGTTGATGATGATCTTATAAATAAATTTGACAACAGGTCCGAGGGTCTATACCCAAAGGATATCGATGCATTTAGTTGTGAGGACTATGGCAAGTAAAAAAAAAATTGCAATAAAATAGTAGTAATAATAGTATAGTATCTGAACAAAACGCACATTCCACACATTAAATAAGGGCTAATTCGCACCTCATGGCTTATAATAACCCTGATCAGCTTTCTCAAAGCTGTTGGTCTAGAGAAGGCTATTTAGTATCGAAGGGCTGACTACAATAGATCCTTTTCAGGTCACAGTGATCATCGGTATTACCCGATCCCTTTTCATCAAATCATGATTGTAATCAACCCTGACCAAATGAACCGGGCACAGGGCAAAAAAACTATTCTCAATAACAATAAGGTACTCACAGTTATTAGAAGGCTGAATAAATCAACCAAAGCGCTAAAAGCAGAAGCAGAAGAATGCCGTAGGTGGCAGCAAGGTTGGTTCCTTCAGAGTTCATTGTGAATGTTGCGGGGTGTGGTATCTTCAGAGTTCGACTGCCGACTGATGAGACACAGTCCCAACTTCATAATATTGTTTTAAAAAAGTACGCGACATTTTTAAATCTATTTTCTGTATACGCGACGCGGACGCATTAATTACGCGATCGCGCAAGAATTTCGACGGCGAAGTCTTAAAAAAGCAAAGCTTTGTTGTTTACGAATTTTTTCACGAGCGTTTGCCCCTTTCATTGAGAAATGGGTTTGTTTACTTGGATTTGTAATTAAAACGACTTAAGAAATGTTAAAAAATAAGGGATTTTTTTTATGGTTAAGTATTCGGATCTCCAGGGCCTGACTGCGGCCCTGTCGTGGGTTACATTACTGGAGAATGATAACCGGGCTATTTGCGTGCACTGAAGCATCGCGTTTTTAGCAGCTCCGTACACAACATAGCGGCAAGGAATATATTCGTGTTCGCCCCCGGACGTAAGATACAAGTGCGGCCGTTTCAGCCACGCCCGACGACGCTGGAGCATAAATTATTAATAATAATATACTTAATATGTTAACAAAACAAACAAAAACCTCTCGGGTAGTAAAGCCTGTGAAACTGGTGGTAAAATTTATTTTATTTTTTATTTACTGGGGGTCATATTTGACTGATGCCTCCGACTGCTATTGTGAACACTATCAACCACAATCATTCAAAACAAAACAAAAAAACTTGTTTGCATCTTTTCAGTTCATTTATTATTAAGTTTGGAAGTTTTAAATTTTCACGCAGCCGGGTTTTTTGTTTTTTTTTTTTTTTTTTATTTTAAAGAACTCTGAGCGAAATGATTTTGAAGTAATATTGGCCCGGCCGAGAATCGAACCCACCCCAATGGGTGGGTTCGATACTTACTTATTTGGCCAAAAGTCAATACTTTTGGCCGTAATTTTAACGTTAAAATATACGCCTCCTTCGCTAATGCGCCTAACCCCAAAGATTTCTGACCCGCGTCAAGCGATCGTTTTCTGTTCTTTCTGACGGTTACCAATATTTTTGTCAAACTATCATCTTTATTTCGTCTTTCCACCATCCTTCCACAACGTACGAGGATTTCCAGTTTTTGGATACAATTTACTTAACGAATTACATATTTTACTACTTTCCCACTATCCCTTGTCGTCAGGATCGCATCATACTCGTACATACACACCCCGTTCATCTCCACTTTTGCTTGTCAATTTGAGATCATCATCATCATCATCATCATCATCGTGTGGGTTGTAAGGTCGACAACCGACCGGTCGACCGACTGATGAGATCATAGAGTAACTTTTGTTTTAGAACAGGGACCGATGTTTTTTTATTTTTATCCTGTCGTTCGAAACCAGTCATATACGCTCATCCATTTTGTGTATAGTAAACATCGGGTGCCCTCGCTACCACGTACGCCATTCGATTGGAATTCCATACAATATCTATTTCCAGTAAATCATCAGCTGTATCTGCCAATGTTTCACTAGTTTGGTTATCCCACCTATCATATACATGGTGTAATTATCAGGCCTCACTAAAATTATAGAAACATTCAGCCGATATCATTCTAAGTAATATTCCACGGGAATATCTCTTAGTATTTTTTATTGGCTTTCAAAAATGGAAATCCAGTTTATTCAGTTGTCTTAATTTCTGAACTTTTGCCGTGTGAATATTAGCTAAGCAGGATATACTTACTACTCCCTGCTAGTCTGGACTTGTCACTAAAAATTAAATCAATTCTATGGGGAAATTATGTAGTAAAACCAACGAATATCTATAGTCCAAATAACCGTCTATTATAGCCGGCTAAAACATGGCACCTAATTAATTTTGATAGACGACGACAGACAGGCAGATGAGGTCGCTGCTGTACATTGAAGCTTACTTTCAACGTTCTTACAAACCGAGTCATATAAAACATCATTTTACCGCGTATTCGAATTTCGTATGGTATAGTTTTGCTTCTTTGGTATTCATTTGGTGAGGTCAAGTTTGAAAACTCTTCTAGACTATAGATAATTCGTTGAGTAAAACCGGAAAAGTTAACATCACAAAAAATCCGGAAAGAAATTCTGGTAGAATATGATTCTTTTTGTAGATCTTTCATTTACACCCTGTATACAGTAGCATACAACACACCTTTTATAGCTTGGCGCCCGGCCAGTTCATGATTATAATGCAAAAGCGAGGTAAACTTGCTATAAAATTGCATACTGTTTTGTCCAGGTGCTTGCCACGTTGAGTGATATATTACGAAAGTCAGTGCACTGAATCATATGGTTGCGTAACGTTATTTTTTTTCCTTTTATATAGGTAAGATCATAAACATCACCGTGTGGTGACGGCAGAGTAGAATACATCTGTCACCAACCCCTACTCTTCCCGTGGGTGTCGTAAGAGGCGACTTAGGGACTACACATTGAACAGGAAACCAGCAGCAGCGCTCTCTGATACAGTAACCTTGTAATCTGCGATCTCCAACCCGCCTGCCAAGCGCGGAGATTATGGCAAAACCAAACACTTAAGTGGAAGAGGAGGCTCATAGTCCAGCAGTGGACTGTAACGGGCCGTTGATGATACAATACAATCTGCAATCTAACCAGTCTCATAAATAGATTTATGTTTGACAGTGTCCGCACCAGGATGCAAACCCGAAACTCCGTAAGGAGAAACCACGGAGACGAATACTTGTCTCCGTGGGAGAGACGAACGCTTGACCGCTCGGCCACAGAGGCTGTTTACACTACAGTGTCATGCGGATGCAACATTTATCTCACACCCGTTTCATCATTAACAGCTCATATACGTCCCCAGCGAGGGGCTCGAGTCTACCCTGAATTAGGGCGATTAGGCTGCACCAGCTAGTGCAGAAATAGTAGAGCTAAGGTCGTACGTAAGTAAACGCTAGATACAGTTAGAGAGTAGGTTTATTTAAAAGAAGAGAAGAGGGGAAAGGTTAGATACAAATCGAAGTGGTAAATAGGTTCCCAGAAAGGGAACGTAACACTATTTTAAACTGCTAGCAAAGCTAGTCTTCGAAGCTGCACTACAAACACTAAAGATGAAAGATTGATGTTGTAGCCACCAAGGCTCTAGATGAACTGAGACAAAAAGCCAAAAATAGAACACAGAAATTCAAACAATTTCAAATTAGAACATCAAAGAAAGAATATCGGACAGACAGACCGTCAATAAAAAGATTTTAAGAAAGAAGGAAACATGACATCGTCACAGTACCGGGGGGGGCCGGTTTTAAAAAATCTTGAAAGTTTTTTTAAAATATTAAAAGTAAATTAAAAGAAAATTTTGAAGAAAATATCAGTAAATTTTGAAGAATAAAAGTAAATTTTGAAAAATAAAAGTAAATTTAGTAAAGTTAACCGAATTAAACTTGATGACAGATGAGATAAATAAGGTGAATGACATCTAACTGTAAATAAAATAATAAATAAAGAAATAAATCTAAGATGAAGAAAGTGAATAATAATTTGAAAGGATATGCAATGAATGTGTACAATGTGTATGTATAACAAGATAGTTTCGTTGATAGACGAAACATTCAATCCAAACATTCGTCAACTAACAAAGTCTCAATTCAATTAAGAATTAAAACAAAAACAAAATAGAGTAAGGCAAAAATAATATAAGCAATACTCAAGAAACTATCTTTAGTTAGTGTAGGCTTTTAAGTCACAACCCGCTCAATAAAAACAAAGCTTATGGCTTTTTTTACGTGTCGCTAAGAACCGCACGATGATAATTATATTACAAGTGTCAGCAAATGCTAAACGTATAGAAAACACGACGCGTTAAATAATTACGCGAAATTAAATAACATTTAATTAAAATAGCACTGTATATGCTAAAAGCAAGTAAGCAAGTCATTTATAGGCGTAAATGATTAAAGCTAAGGTTTATTATCGTCACCCGCACGTTCCGTTAAGAGAAGTCATGAGTGTAAATATAAACATGGATAGTGAACAGGGCCTTTTTAAAGAGTATTCAACCGCTCTGAAACTGGGTAATAAAGGTAAAGTCAAGGGTAAGTAATACTAACTCATAGTATTAAGGAGATAACGACGTAAGTCGCAAAATAGACAAAAGAAAACTCGAAGTTTATTTACGTCACAAACTTCGTAAGTAATGGCATACGACAAGCAATCATTTGCCGCCATATTAGCCAATGTCAAAGTAATAAAAAGTATTTACAAGAAAAGATGATAGATAAAAAGGTTGACATATGTCAAGGCATAATGAAGCCGAAAAAGTAATGAGATGAATACAAAAAAGTTATCATACAAAATCAGACAAAGAGGTGAAATGTTTTACCTCTTTTACCAAAGAAGCGAAAGGTTTATGGAGCACAGAGGTTAAAAGAATAAAAGTTTCAAAGGGCCTAAATTAGAACTTAAGAGAGTACGCATTTGCGTAAAGCGAAATGAAAAAGTTTCAAAGGGCCTAAATTAGAACTTAAGAGAGTACGCATTTGCGTAAAGCGAAATGAAAACGAATTTAGAGTTTACGTTTGCGTAAAGTGAATGTAGAGATGTAAAGGGAAAAAAAAAGTTTATAATTGCCAAAATTTAAGCCTAATAAATGGTACACGTTCGCGTAATGCTTTTGGAATTTAGAGAGAATTACGAAACGTAATGAAGCGGTTTAAGATCTTTAATATGCCAACGGCCCAAATCTTTGTTATCAAAATCAGTTAAATTGTAAACTAATGGAGAAAATTTTTGAGAAATTATGCATTTAGTAAACTTAGGTGCTAATTTAGCACAAAAATGTTTGTTCGAAGCGCTTATGGGGTAATTCCGCTTCCAAACAATATCACCAAGAGAAAACTCAAAGTGTTGTCTGTGCTTATTGTAATATTTAGACTGAGATAAATGGGCATAGTATAAGCGAGATTGTACTTCAGAAAGTATTGGAATTAGAAAACCAAGATTTTCCGCGTAAATATCGCGAGGTGCGAAAATCAAGTCCTCTGTGGTATCTTTACTAGTATAAACAGAACCACATGGAACGAGTTCACGACCAAAAACTAAGAAAGCAGGAGTAAAGTTAGTCGATTCATTTACAGAAGAGTTAATCGCGAATTGTATTTTATGAATATGTCTGTCCCAAGTCCTGTGGTCATTGTCGATAAATGAAGCTATTGCAGTTATAATTGTTTTATTGTAACGTTCAACTGTATTGACTTGTGGGCAATGACGAGGTACATAATGAATATGAGGTATGTGATATCTATGAAACATATCGGTTAATTGAGAACTAATCATTTGCGGGCCATTGTCAAGTATGACGGTCTCAGGAATACCATAATTCATAAAAACAAGATTTTCAAGGATATGCTCGATAATAGCAGAAGTAGCTCTTTTAATAGGATAAAGTAGACAAAATTTCGAAAAACAACAGGTAACAACAAGGATAAATCTGTTCAATTTGTTTGTAGTAGGTAAAGGACCAATAAAGTCAATTGAAATACATTGAAATGGTCTGGAATAATGCTTTGGTTTACCCATTAAACCGAAAGTTAATTGGTTCTGATGTTTGTGGGCGAGACAAATATCACATTTGGAAATGTAAGAAGCAATATCTTTGTACATACCAGGCCAAAAGTAATTTAATTTAATTCTATGATATGTTTTAAAGATTCCAAAATGGGCGGAAGTTGGGGTATCGTGATTTTCAGATATTATAGAGTCACGAAATTCAGAAGGAATTACAAGTTTCCAACTAAATTCAGAGTTGAATTCAGTGTTAGAGCGTGAATATTTGAAAAGTTTTTTATCTTTTATAATATAATCAGGCGTTGAAGAGGGATAAGCTTTACACTTATTGTATAAATTGACATACCATTGATCTTTGGAGTCAGAAAAGTCGTGAGAAATGGAACAAACATCGTAATTTATACGAGAAAGAAGGTCAGGAACTACATGCTCAGTTCCTTTCTTATGCTTAATATCAAAATTGAACATTGATAAACGTATACACCAGCGAGCAAGTCGTCCAGTAGGATTGTCAAGACGTTGAAACCATTGAAGTGCTGAATGGTCTGTATAAATTGTGAACTTCAGACCGTTGTCTAAGTAACAACGCCAATGTTCTAAGGCTGTAATTACGCTGAGAAGTTCACGTTCTGTGATAGAATAATTTTTTTGAGGACCAGAAAGAGTTTTGCTCATATAGGCTATAGGTTTTTCAGTACCATTAAAGTCTTGAGTGAGCATGGCACCAATGCCATAAGAAGATGCATCACAATGAACAGAAAAAGGTTTAGAAAAGTCAGGGCAAGCAAGTACGGGAGTACTAACAAGAGCTTTTTTAATGGAGTTAAAAGCGTTTTCGGCTTCAAGAGTCCACTTAAAAGGAGGTGCCTTCTTACTTGTAGAAGTCAACTTAGTTAAAGGGGCTGCTAAGGTACTAAGATTGGGAACAAATCTTCGGTACCAACTAGCTGTACCAAGAAACTTTTTAACATCCTTAGGAGTGCGGGGCTGGGGAATATTTAAAATTGCTTCGACCTTTTTAGGGTCAGTATGCAATCCTTGGCTGTTAATAATGTAACCTAAGTATTTCAATTCATCACGGAAAAATGAACATTTAGGAAAATTAACAGTAATGTTCGCGTTTGTCAGTTTAGTTATAATTTTGTCAAGCAATTCGACGTGTCGTTCAAAAGTTGAAGTAGCAATTACTATATCATCAAGGTAACAAAAGACTGAGTTATCACACATTAAGTCTGAGAGTAAAGTGTCAAGGAAACGTTGTTGAGTAGCAGGGGCATTAGTTAAACCAAAAGGCATAACAACAAATTGATACATTCCACGGCCGGGAACATGAAAAGCAGTTTTAGGGCGATCTTCTTTACGAAGTGGAATCTCCCAAAAAGCTTTAGCAATATCAATAGAAGATAAATATTTTGTGTTTTTTAAATTATCTAAAATGTCGGAAATAAATGGTAATTTGTAAGCATCTTTAAGAGTAATGTCGTTAAGTTTACGACTGTCAACGCAAAAGCGCCAAGTACCGTCTTTTTTAGGAGTGATTAGTACAGGACTAAGCCAAGGACTTTCACAAGGCTCAATAACCTTTAAACTTAACATGTCGTCAACCTCTTTATGTAAAGCTTTTTGTTTTTCAGGAGATAAACGATAACAATGTTGTCTAATGGGAGGGTGGTCACCAGTGTCTATGTGATGTTCAGCAAGATGAGTCTTTCCTAACGGTCGGTCAACAGTGGAAATGTTCTTAAATTTGTCAATAATTAAATTTGCAATCGTCTGCTGAGATTCAGTGAGATGATTAAAAGAATGGATTTGAGACATGTCTTGGGAAGAGGTTGTTACTGAAAGAAAGTGAGGTAAAGAGTCAGTAGAAATTTTATGTAAAATACTAGGGGCAATATTGAATTGTTTCCAGAAATCAATACCTAGTATTAAATATTCCGATATTTCAGGGATTACATGAAAAGTTATAATTGAAAATTTATTATTATAAGATACTGGTAATGAAATCGTTCCAAGGGATTGGATCTTTTGACCGTTTGCAACCGAACCTGATATCTTCAGATTTGTTTGTAACTTAAAACCGTGTTGTAATAAGATTTTATGTGAATTTTTACCGATAATAGATATGGTACTACCACTATCTAGTAGTCCATTAAGTAACAAGTTATTTACTTTAAATTGTAAAAAAGGTCGTAAATGATCGTTCGGGTTTTCAAATAGAAGAGAATATACGTGATATGTTTTAAAGAACAAACTAACAGAAGTTAACCAATTGATCCAATCGGTTTTATCAAAATTGTTTGTTAATCGAGTTTGTTTTATGTTACGTACATTCTCTTCAGAAACTAGTTTTTTGAATAAGATATTTTACAATTAGGGCAAGTTAAAACAGTATAATCTTTCTTTCCACAACGATAGCAAACTTTTTGAGTATTTGTACAATCAGATAAATTATGTGTATTAGTCCTACAACGCGGGCAAGAAAAAGTCTGTATTTGTGAGGATGTGCTTTTAACAGCTAAAACATCATTATGAGAAAAGGGAAATTTTGGTATAAATGGAGAAATATCGTTTTGTTTGTGAACTTGATTTGAAGGAGAAGAAAGGGAAGGGTGAAAATTTGCATTAGAATTAACTTGTAAAAGTTTTTCAGAAAACTTACAAGACTCTAAAAGTGATGCAACCGAGAATAAATCACTTTGTGAAAAACGCATCGAGTATTGGGGATTTAAGTTTCGAAGAAAAATATCAACTTTTTCAGATTCAGAGAGAGGTGTATGTAATTTAGAAAATAAATTCTCCATAGCTGAAAAATAAGCAATAACGCGTTCATTGTTATTTTGTTTGCGATTTTCTATTACCTTTTTAAGATTAAAATCATGGTTCATGATTTCGAAGTCAGCAATGAGTAAATTTTTGAATGATAACCAGTCCGAAATGTTGTTTTTGCGCGATTGGAACCAATTTTGAGCTGTACCAGATAAAATATCATAAATATGATTGTATAAGACATTTTGAGGAATATTCCTAATGGAAGCAAAGTCTTCAATGTTTTTTATGAAATTAATAGGGCAAGAGTCACCTCTAAATATAAATCTTTTAAGATCTTTATCATATTTAGTCTCTGATAAATTAATTAGTTTTTGGGTAAGGGTATCGAAATAAGTTTGACTTGGAAGTAATGATGGGACAGGTTGAGGATTCGTCAATGATGTTGCAGAATGATATTGGGACGTGGTTGGGGTTTGTATAATGGTATAGTAATTATTTTGTAGTTGGGTAAGTTTAGTAGCTAACGAGTTAAAAGTATTAAGTTGGTCAGAAGTTAAGTCGTCGTCTAAATTGATTAAATCTAAACGAGTACGAATATGAGTCATATATGGTGGAATTTTATTTTTCCGGGAAGGGAAGGTGGACAAACAAGCTTCTAAAATAGAAATACAATGAGTTATTTCGTTTAAGTCGTCTTGTATGGAGTTATGGCTATGAATATTTTTTGGGAAATTGTCTGGGTTAGTCAAAGTATTAGCTAATTTAGCTCTAAGTTGCTGAACCGTTTCAGCGGATTGTAAGTCAATGTTTCGTAGTTTACATTCAAAAATGAGCTCGGGCTTATTAAGCTCGGAAAAATCCATAATTTTATGTAGTTTTTATTGAAGAGGTTTTGACTATAAAGCAACAGTAAAGTCTTTTTAAATGAAATACTTACTTGTTAGGAAAAAAAAGTGGTAATTGACTTCTGACTTTTGTGTCAAATATGTAAACAAACTTGATGATAACGAATTATGATTCATAAAAATATTAAATGATCTCTATTTTAATGAGATCCAGCTATCTATATAATATATAATGCAGGGTATGTATGTGTAAATGTATTTTAACCGTCGAGTCGGGTTCGAAACCCTAGACGATTACTAACTACTATGTATGTGCTCAACCGCGGATATTCTCCTGAGTTGAGTTTGAATTTATCTTAGGCAAACAAAGATAACCCGAGGGTTTGAATCTGAGTTGCAAAAGATAGGTGTTACTGTCATGAACAGCCTGTTAGTATTATTGTATGTAAATTGTGAAAGAGTTATGATTTGTAAGAGTACTGTAGAGTTCTGTAGACGTAGATGAAACTACAAATATATAAATATTATATTTTATTTCTAGGTACAACAACTACGATACGTAATGATGTTATAATCTGAAGAATACGAGGAAAAATTATAAAAATTGTAAACATGAAATAGAAGATGTCATGCCTGTGATCGGGAAAAATTTAAAATAGACAAACATTTATTTCTAACTACTGTTATTTAAATATATTCTCTTGATTATTTGTTTTATTATTTGAGTTCTGGAGTCTTGAATCTTGAATTTTGAACTACGATGTCTTCAACTATCCATCAGATTGTCCGACATCCGAAGTAGCACAGGCTCGTCGTGGTTTTGGGGAATTTTTTGGGGAATTTTAGTATTAAATAACTGTATCTAGGTTAAAACTAAGTTGGGCGCCACTGCACCAGCTAGTGCAGAAATAGTAGAGCTAAGGTCGTACGTAAGTAAACGCTAGATACAGTTAGAGAGTAGGTTTATTTAAAAGAAGAGAAGAGGGGAAAGGTTAGATACAAATCGAAGTGGTAAATAGGTTCCCAGAAAGGGAACGTAACACTATTTTAAACTGCTAGCAAAGCTAGTCTTCGAAGCTGCACTACAAACACTAAAGATGAAAGATTGATGTTGTAGCCACCAAGGCTCTAGATGAACTGAGACAAAAAGCCAAAAATAGAACACAGAAATTCAAACAATTTCAAATTAGAACATCAAAGAAAGAATATCGGACAGACAGACCGTCAATAAAAAGATTTTAAGAAAGAAGGAAACATGACATCGTCACAAGGCCTTGGTCGACCACGCTAATCCAGTGCGGATTGGTCGACTTCACACACAACCTTTGAATTTGTTCGCAGGAGTACCTAAGTATGCCGGTTTCATCACGATTTTTTCCTTCAACGTAAGAGCGTCGAATAAACGTACATATGAATTTCGAATATGAAATTCGAAAACACATTAGTCTCTCTTACGGGAGGCAGCAGCCCTAGTCACTAGACCACCGACGCTCTCGGACCCTTTACTGTGTGAAAACTCATTGAACTTGACACCATTTCCGGCACGACGCTGGCCGTTTTCGAGTCAGCTCTACCAAACAGCGCGCCCTAAAATAGACCTGATAATTTGTCAACTTTGTCATCGGCGCCGGCGACCGACAGCAGCGGAAGGATTGGACAAGTCGTGATTAATGCTACTTCCACCACTCACGGGGAAAATATCTGAGTGGGCTGGTGATGATGATGCGCGATTAGTCATTTTCCTGAAAGGTTTAAAAGTGATGATTTCTGAGAATTGATGAATAAGTTTCGGGTGTGCGTATACGTCGCTGCCGACAAAGAATGAATTAATATGTTTTTTTATCCCTTGGTTCACAATCTACTATTATTGCACAAACAGAAATAACTACAGAGTTAAAAGTAAGAACAGGAAGACGTTTACACTTAGGCGGGCCTATTGCTTCATAACATCTTAATACAGGTTGCCTGGAAGAAATTTCTGTGTAGCAATAAGGCCGCCTAAATGTACACTTCTTCTTGAACTTATTTGTATGTTATTATCTATTTCCCCTGTGTGTGTGCAATAAAGTATTCATTAATTCATTCATCCATACCTTCGATCACATTCATACAGCCACATGGTTTATATCTACTAATCTAATATTCTTACGAATCTATACTTAGGGTAGCTCAGGACTGAATCAATTAAATTGAGAATTATTATCGTCACGCAGTTTTCTCTTTACGCCGATTCCAAACCTAGTTTTGATAGAGCCTTCTGAAGCACGAAAAACACTCTAGCTTTTATAGTACTATAGCAGTCACCCATCAATGACCTATTTTTCTGATTTTAAAGCTCTGTCTATACAACGTGTTAGCAAAAATGACGCAAAACCTCTTTTTTACATGGACCTAATGCAAAATCGACGTATCAAGTGTTAAAACCGGTTAAAACTCTCGTGTTGCAAGTCAGCCCATGAAACTAAACTTTCTTTTGTCCCACAACTTATAAACGCATTTTTTTTTGGGAATTTTAAAAAGTTGTTGAAGAAAAGTTGTTCAGTTTCATCGGCTGACCCCCGAGAGGTGTATGTATGTGCGTTATTTTGCAAACACGTTGCATACCTACAAACTCTTTGGTCTATATCAAAATAATATCTAAAAGTCGGAAACTTATGGTTTAAGGAAACCTACTAGCTAATAATAAAACGGTTTGCACCAGTGTTCTCCCGGTTAGGGTTAATAACAGAAATAAATATGTTAATAACCGCATAAAAAGTCGGTTAATACAAACATTGGTAACAGGATTAAATATGTTAACAGAAAACATGCGGTTAACCCTAACCTTTGGTATCTAATTGGTATCGGTTATTGAATGTCAAGGTCAAAATTGCACGTTGCCATACCGCTACTACCACCGCGTCAGTTGTAAAATTGAAGATGGCGGCCAAGTTTTTTGTTTATGGACCGATTTCGGTGAAATTTAGTTATACTATTTTGGCATAAAAATAACAACGCATTATAAAAAATGACAAAAGTCCAAGATGGCGGCCAACTTTTTTGTTTATGGACTGATTTCGATGAAATTTGGTTTAATGTACTGTTTGGGCTTAAAAATGACAACGCATTGTAAAAAATGACAAAAATCCAAGATGGTGGCCAACTTTTTTGTTTATGGACCGATTTCGTTAAAATTTTGTTAGCTATTAAATAAATTCTGTAATTTTGGTTCTATTCATCATGTATAATGTTATGAATATAGTTGATAAGAGCACGGCGCGCGGGCCTGGGGCAGTCAGTCGTCGACTAGCTGTCAGATAGATAAGTTGTGTTTCAGTTTGTATTTTGTCCATTCTGTGAATAAACTTTATATCTACTAGTCTTCGTGACTATAATATAAAACAGAACCCTGGAAATACGTGGAAGCTAATACTTCAGAAGTGGTAAGAACCTTGGAGAAAATCTGCTGGTATGTAACCTCTTTATTATATTATAATGTAAATCACTACATAATCGGTTTGTATACTTACTTACAAAGATGTTAATTACATTATTTTACAATCTTAGTGTCGCGAAGTAAGAACGAAGTAGGTTATACGTCACTTGCCTTAAAAGTTAAAAGGCGGCGAGCAATGGTGATACTCACATTACAGCGAGTAGGTACCTGCTTTGTTATAAACAAGCGTAATCACCTCTAGAACTAAACATAGGTGTCTGATTTAGTTGGTGTCAGGTCGTTTCATCTCACTGAAAATGATTAGCCCACTTATTATTTCACAAACATGTTTACGGCGGGTGTGGTGTAGTTTTATGGTGCATCTGACAAACGTTGTAAGTAGGTAAATATGGTCATCGCAAAGCGTACTTACTCACAGCCGTCGGAAGTATGGTACCGGTCTTGAATCGGTTGCTTTTGCTTTCTATGTTTATGATAACAAAGACTACACACGTAGTACGTCTGGTGGCGTGCGTGTCTAAGAGAGCCCGGGTTCGATCCCCGGCCGAGAGCATTAGAAGAATTAACTGGAATACATGATTGGGTTCAGGGCTTTATTTGTATATTTACACAGATTTTACTTAATTATTATACACATAATGTAACTTATCGTCTACGAAATCTGTATTAGTAGGAACAGGGGTCCCTAAACTATATCTTGGGAAACCAAAGTACAAAGATATATCAGAACTGATCCGAGTAGATTATTTCTTTTGTGAAAATTTTAAAAGTGGTTCAATGTATTCTGTGGTGGAAAACAACAATCAGCTTACTTAATAAATAATATAATAAACTACAATTTTCTTAATAATATGAAATAGTAATCTACCTATAGTGTGGTAATAAGTTTTAGCTGTTAGCTAATAGGGTGATAACGTTCAGCTACACGCACCTACCTACTCATTGCATAATAATGAATGTTATTGTTTCTTCTCTTTCTCTCTCCTTCCCCTACCCCTTTTAATTTCCTCCTTTTCCTTCATACACACACACATACACTCACTCATTTTTTATATACTTACACCTGTTGTCTTGTTTTGTTACTTTGTGGATGCATACATGGTCTCCACCCATACCAGAAACATGTCTTCCACGGAAGCGTCAGGCTATACGTCACCCACCACCCCGGCGTCTTTTACGCGATCGTGGGCAAACTAGAGAGTCTCGCAGCAAAACTCGGGATGACCAGCCCATTCGGAGACGCCAGTCTGTGACAACTTGTCACAGACAATTTTGCGTGATAATCGCCGCCGTCATAAACTTACCGTAGCAGATCTCGAAGGTGATGCTCGTCTAGTAGCACGAATAGTAGCAGACATGCACGTATACCACGTTCCTCTTACCAACGCCCTCGCCGCTCTGCTACAAGTACGTTTGAAAGCTCTGATGATTTAAAATATATTAAAAACGACACTCAAAAAGTAGAAAACGACGGCATCGTTACTAATCTAACACATCATTATTTGATGATTCGCTTTCAATGACTGCATCCGAAAGATCATCGCGCCCAAAACAACGGCTAAGCAAATACTCAAAACGTAAGAAAAGATCGTATTCAACACCTCGCAGTGACATCGACGTATATGAGAACTATGCCGACCGCTTAAATGAAATGTTAGAAAGAAGGAGCAGAAGACAGCAATCTCTGGAGGATTATTACCATGATAAAGCGAGATTAGTAAAAATGTGGTATAAGAGAGCGTAATGCGGTTGACTGTATTGTAGCATCGGGCCTTGTTGGTCCGAGTGCTATGTAGTTTGATACTGGCGATAGTATTCTTTTTGCAATATGTTCGTTCTCTTTTTAACTATTCAGTTTAGAAAGAGAACGATAGAAACTTCAGACGGGCTGGGGCCGTGGAAGTTTGACGTACTCATCTGCCGTCCGCCGTCGAGTGCGGACCATAGTATTATTTCTAGTGCTAAAGTTATAAACAGTGCGTTTAAGTTATAAATAAAGTATCGTGTTATAAAAGTGTCTTTTATATTTAAAGTAGCGAGTTGTAGCCAAGGAGGCTACAGCCGTTACAGTGGTGGAGACACCCAGACCTGGTACGCGCCCCCAAACACACAGAATTAATAACTGATTCTAAAGAGGAACTGTTATATTATCCCTCACCCTCTTTGAAGTGAGAGTGACAGCGGATAGAAGATTGCTGAATAGTTCTAGAATAGAACAAAAAACAAAAAGAAAATTGTTTGAAATAGAAGTGGAGAATATTAAATAAATAAGTGGAGAATATTAAACGATTATGGAGTCTATCACATGCTTCAATGGCTTTCGCCAAGATTCTGAGGAATTCTTCAAACGCTTCAATCGATTGGCAGTTCTCAAGAAATTGTCACAAGAAGAAAAGATGGCAGTGATAAGCACGTACCTGCAGGGGCCGGCTCTTTCTTTCTACAGAACGATAGAATCCCAGGCAAAAACTTATGAAGAGCTGGAGAAATTATTCAAGGAGGAATTCCCACCTCAGGAGAACTACGAGGAGCTTTTTTATCATGCCAAACAGGAGAATAAAGAAGACGTGCTATCCTACTTTTATCGCCTTCAGGAGTTGGCTACGAAAGCAAAGATTGTTGGAGACGAGAAATTCATTAATCAATTTCTGAAGACTACTGAAGGCTTTTACAAACACAAGTTGGTGGCCTCAATATATAGCACCAAAAAGGAACTCAGGAAGATGATTGACCAATTAATGATGATTTACGGCCCAAAGGAAGCAATCTCACCTACGCATCTGCCATTAGGACTGGAAGGTTTCAGTCGGCCAATGGGCGTACTGCATGATCCCCATTTGGCTCAACCAAGCGGCTCTGTGGGTGAACGGCAGCTATACACACCGCCCAGGTGGGCGTACGGAACGCCATCTGCACGGGGAGAGGTAGGGGTACTCCCAGCGGGTATCCCTCAGGTTAGAAATCTAGATGCAGCGAACGTGGAGAGGCCACGCTATGCACCGGCTTCTTCTGCTCCTGGTACTCCAGTGCGCAGAGAATACAACTTAAGACCGAGGGTAAGGTTCGACCAGTCACAAGATTTCCGGCGGCAGAATTCGGGAAACTCCAGGCGGCTGCCCTAAGCGCCACGAACGAGGCGGCCGAGAGACGAGTGGCGACATCGTCGGCAGGGTCGCAGACGGAAGACATAGTTTTTAAGCCTATATCTTTGAATAATGTTAAAGTTAGGCCCATAATAAAGATTATTTATAAGAATTTTTCTTTTCCAGCTTTAATAGATTCTGGCGCGAGTGTGTCGTGCATTAATTCATCTATTATTAAGGATGACCCTTTTGATAAGGAAGCAGTATTTTTGCAGTCAGTCAACGGGCAGAGACTTTCTTCCCTAGGTAAAATAACATGTTCCTTTCAGATAAATAACGAGCAATACTCGTCAACCTTTGTTGTTGTTAAGGATCTTGCTTGTTCCGTTATTTTGGGGCAGGATTTTTTGTGTTCTCATGGAGGAATAGTTGATTTTTCTTCGGCGAGAATAATTTTGGGGAAAAGTGCAGTCGATTTTGTTTCCGATGACAGCATGTCTTTTATTTTCCAGTCGGCTGTCAGCTGCGATGAAATTTGTACTTCGTTTTTTGAAAGTGACGTCGAACAAAAGTCTTCTTCGATAAGGGTCGACTCACACTTATCGAATTTGTCGCTACGTGATTATATCCATTTTGTATCTTTAGATGATAGTTGTGAATTCAATATCAATTCTAAGGAAGATTTTATTGTAGGTTCCGATTTAGATATTAATGATAGGGAGGTTTTATTAGGTTTGTTGGACCGGAATAAGGATAGGTTTGCCTTTGACTCTTCACAGTTAGGACGGTGTGACATCGTGGATGTGGATATAGAAACCTTGAACGAGCAACCCATTTCTTCGAGGCCTTATAGAGTTTCTCCGGCACAGAGGGAAATTATTGATAAACAGGTGGAAGAGATGCTTCGTCTTGACGTTATTGAAGAATCTAACAGTTCTTATGCGTCGCCGGTGGTGTTGGTGAAGAAACCAGATGATTCTTGGAGGTTTTGTATCGATTATAGGCGTTTGAATAAAATCATCGTTCCAGATAACTATCCTATTCCTGCTATAGATGATCTCATTGGATATTTGGCGAATGCTAGGTATTTTGCAGAATTGGACCTCAATTCTGGTTATTGGCAAACTAGTATTCGAGAGGGAAGGCATAAGACAGCTTTTATTACTCCTACTGGACTTTATCAATTTAAGGTAGTTCCTTTTGGGTTGAAAACCAGCCAAGCAGTTTTCCAGCGCATGATGGATAAGGCGATAGGGGATTTACGATATAAAAATGCTGTTGTATATGTCGATAATATAATAGTTTATGGCAAGACATTCGAAGAGTTTACGAATTCGTTGTCTAAGCTATTTGAGCGTTTCCGCGCAGCTAATTTAACTTTCAAGCCATCTAAATGTAAATTTGGGTTAACAGAATTAAATGTTTTAGGCTACCACATTTTGGGTAATGGTATAAAACCCGATCTGACCAAAATTGAGTCTATTCGCAATGTTGTTGAGCCTAAATGCACTAAGGATGTTAAAAAACTCTTGGGTTTATTTTCTTATTATCGTAAATTTGTGGAAAATTTTGCGGAAATTACCTTACCTTTAGTAAAATTGCTTAAAAAAGGGGTTAAATTCATTTGGTCTGATGATTGCCAACATGCTTTTAATTTAATTAAAGATAAATTGGTGAATCCCCCGATATTGAGGTATTTTCAGGCGAATAACAATATTGTAACGCGTTTGATGGTTGATGCATCAGACGAGGCTTTAGGAGCAACGCTGATGCAGGAATTTGAAGGAGTCATGCATCCCATTGCTTACGCTTCAAGGAAATTGTCATCTGCGGAAGTCCGTTACTCAGTAACAGAACGCGAATGTCTTTCTTTGGTTTGGGCGTTAAAATATTTTAGAACTTATTTATGGGGTTCTTCTTTTCAAGTAGCTACGGATCATAAAGCTCTTTGTTGGTTACAGTCTAAAAAAGATATGACGGGACGTTTAGCTCGGTGGGCACTTGCAATCCAAGAGTGGGATTTCCAAATAGTTTTTTGTCATGGTAAAGATAATGTGGTTGCTGATTTTTTGAGTAGGAATCCGTTGGTTCCAGTGGAACCCGACCCTTATATTTCGGATTTCAAACATGATGGTTTGGAAATTTTTCGAATTGAGTCAACTTCAATTCATGACAGGCAAATGTCTGACAGTTTTTGTCGTAATGTAATTAATATTTTGGAGCGGAATCATAGACATAAAAGTTTTTTCTTAAGAAATAGGTTGTTATATAAAAGAGTTTTGAGACAGGGTGTTTTGAAAGATGTTCTTGTCTTACCAGGTAGTTTGTTTACAGATGTGATGAAGGAGTTGCATGATGATGCGTGGACAGGTGGTCATTTAGGGTTTTCTAAGACCTTAAGTAGGTTTCGCTCTAGATTCTTCATGTCTAATGTGGATAAAGAGATTGAATTGTATATCCGTTCTTGTATTTTATGCCAAGAAAGAAAAGGAGGTATCACCTTAGCACCATTGTTGCCTATTTCGGTGTCAGGTTTGATGGAAAAGGTTGGTGTCGATGTTGTTGGTCCTTTTCGAACTTCTTCTCAGGGCAATAGATTTGTCATTGTTGCTTTGGAGTATGTTTCTCGCTATGCTGTTTGTAAAGCTGTTCCTCGTGTTACGTCTGACGTCATTGTAGATTTTCTCACAGATAAAATATTCTGTAGGTTTGGAGGAGTTCAAGAGATTGTTACCGATCGAGGTACGGTTTTTACTTCAAGGTTGGTGAAAGAAGCGGTTGAGTTTTTTGGTGCTAGGCTTATCCATACTACTTCTTTTCATCCACAGACGAATGGCCTAGTTGAACGTTTTAATAGGACGCTCCTTTCTATGCTTTCTAAGTTTATATCTTCCGATCAGCGTGATTGGTGCCGTTATCTTTCGATGTTGGTTTTTTCTTATAATTCTAGTACCCAAGCTTCGACAGGGGTAATTCCTCATCTTCTTTTGTATGGTAGGGAACCGCGTACGGTACTTGATATGGATTTAGGAATTAATGGGACTGAAAATGTTAACACTTTGAACCAAAAAATTGACTTGGTTAGAGACTTATCTCGGCGGGCGGTTTCCGGGATTAATAAAGCACATTTTAGACAAAAAAGGCTATTTCACAAAAAGACGGTAGTAAAACAGTTTGAACCTAATGATTTGGTCTTGCTTTATTCTCCTAAACGTGTTACCGGAAGAACTTACAAATTATGTAGACTATTTAAAGGTCCATTTGTTATCGCAAGACGCGTAAATGACCGTAACTATATTATTCGAAAAACGGGTAGGTCAACTCGTACTTATTTGGTTCATGTAAATAGATTGAAAAAGTTTTATGTTCGCTAAAGATTTAAAAAAAAATATTTTCTTCTTCTGGTTTGGAAAAGATTTCACGTTGGTGTTGGAATCATTAAAGTTGGAAAGGGAAATAGTTTCAAAAATGACAGATATTTTCTTTGTTTAATTCTTGACAGTTCAACTATTTGAATGTTTAGTCTGTTATAAATACTTCTTGGAGTAAAATGGCGATCCGTTTCGTCAAAGATAAAGTGTCGTGTCTTGGTCTGTCACTTTTGTAAACAGATGTTTACGTATTTATTTTTATTTATATTTTATTGAATTCCCTTTTATTGTATTGAGGTAGGTAATTTCTTTTGGGGTTATGCTTAGGTGACCTGCATAATACAAAATAAAACATAAATGCATTATTGTCACTAGTTTTTACGAATTGTTTGTATGTTTTTCTAAACGGATTGGTAGTTAGGTAGTTGAGGTTTCGTGTACGATGGTTAGGTTGAGATTGTTTGCGCTGTTAGTTGGCTGATTAGGCACAGTTGATACACCTGCTTTAAGAGACATAGGAGCTTTGTAGGGTGATCTGTTTAGGATCACACGTATTCTATCTGTCCTTTTCTAGGTTAGTAAAAGGTTGAGATTTCTATGAGTTATGATGAGGTATGGAGTTAGGATATGGGAAGAAGTGATAGGTAATTTTTTTTCATTATATATACCAATCCAAGTTGTTATCATTTTCAAATCCACATATTTAATAATTTGAATATGATATTGTATCTTGTAAGAAGGCATTAATGTAATGTACTTACTTGTATCTTTGACTGAATAATTATTTTTCTTCCTAGTCGCTAGTTATCTTGATATTGTTGTTACTATATTGTTTTTTCTATGTATTAATCCAATTATTTGTTTCATGTGCGGGCTGATAAAACTTTTATATTTAAACAATCATTATTTTTTTCTTCTACACCTCCTTACTGACGCGAGATGTACTTCAGGACATCAGTGATGCCTGAATGAAAAGAAAATAATTTTTCATATTAAAAAACAACATTTATATCTTAGCTCTTCTGATTGTTTTTTCTATATGTTAACTTCTCTTTCTTTGGAAACATAGCTTCAATTTTAACACCTTAACTTCTTTTTCTATTTTGCTTTTAAATTAAATATAATTTAACTCTTGAGATTCTTGAGTATTGTGATTGGTGTTAACATTGTTTTGATTATTTTGATTTAATTTTTTTATCGTTAACTTAAATGTTTTAAATTTCATTTTAAATTTTGCATGCTATGTCTTTGAAGAATTTTATAGATTCAGGTTAGGGTTTGCATTTTGTGATTGAAGTAGCTGTTAGCTTTGGTTTAAGATGGTAAGATATGGGTCCTGTTTTAAGTATTTTTGGAGAGGTTTTTTATTTAGAAAAATTATTAGAAAATATTTTTCTGGTAATTAGACTTTAGCTAAGTCCAGGATCTAAGTCTTCCATTGTTTTTTTTTATTAGATTTTTATTAAGTGAATTTTTCCCTCTCTTAGGTAGGTAGTTAGTTACTAGTAGATTGTAACTAGCAAAAAAATTTTTTGGGTCTTCAACCAAAAAAAAATTTTTTCAGGGGAGACCGGGGGTAGTTGTAGCATCGGGCCTTGTTGGTCCGAGTGCTATGTAGTTTGATACTGGCGATAGTATTCTTTTTGCAATATGTTCGTTCTCTTTTTAACTATTCAGTTTAGAAAGAGAACGATAGAAACTTCAGACGGGCTGGGGCCGTGGAAGTTTGACGTACTCATCTGCCGTCCGCCGTCGAGTGCGGACCATAGTATTATTTCTAGTGCTAAAGTTATAAACAGTGCGTTTAAGTTATAAATAAAGTATCGTGTTATAAAAGTGTCTTTTATATTTAAAGTAGCGAGTTGTAGCCAAGGAGGCTACAGCCGTTACAGTATTGTCAATAGGATTTTTGACAATAACATTCGTTTAAACGCTCAGGGTTCAAGTTTTAATAGACTATCGCAGCTACATAGATATCTACGCCGTATTTCAAGAAAAAGCAACCTAATCCCACGTAAATTCAACTTAAGCCGAAACGAGAATGTAATGACGAACCGTCACATAACACCCAACGCTCAAAAATCAATAAATAAGCCTCATGAACGTAATAAAAATGTTCAATGCTACAATTGTTTAGAGAATGGACATACATCACGTACTTGTACAAAACCAATTCAACGGTGCATGAAATGTTCTCGTCTCGGACACAATACTTAAAAAAAAAATGTGAAGTAATTCAAAATTTTCGTAAGAAGCGTGGCAGTACAAGTAAAGAGAGTAATATGACAAGTGCTAAAACTGAGACAGTTCAAATAAAAAAAAAAAAAAAAAAAAAAACTCATTGGGCAGTCTAACTAACGGCAAGTATTTTAAATCTATTACTTTAAATGGAGTTAAACTATCCGCATATATTAATTTTGTTAGTGAATGCACCCTTATTTGCAAAACAGTGGCAGATAAGGCTCATCTCACTATAGTAAAGTCAGGTCTCCTCTTTATTAAAGGATTTGCATTCGGAAGTATACTACCGATAGGTAAAACCAATGTTATGGTCGTGGTTGACGCGGTTGAGGCTGATATTGAAGCTTATATTGTAGACGATCATTTATTAGAAAAGGGCAATCATTGACTGAATTACCTACTTTTAAATTGTTTATAAAACAAATTTTAGTCTACGATTATATTGCTATAACTCCAAGCTAGAAAAGATTAGCTTACATTTCGCTCACGACACAGTATTGGAAAAAGGGTTAAATAATTTAGAAGTACACACAATTAACGAGCATACTGGCCTACCATTTGTACCCGGAAATATATGTATGAGACCGGGAAGTGAATATTCAATTTTACAAGGAGTTTATTAATAAAATTCGAAGCTGGCAAAGATACAATTCTTATAAAAATTTGTAATGAATTGTTATCCGTAAAAGAAGATGAATTGTCAAAGTATGCATTCAAGCGAAAAATTCAACAATTGTTATTGTCTAAAGTCCATTAAAATAACACTATACAACTAAACTATGTAATAGATTAATATAGATAGTATAACTTGGCATGTATGTACCTATGTATATTGAGAGTATCGTGTCTCCGCCAACAAACTGCTGTGCAGTTTGGCGGGCTCTTTGTGTGAAATGCCTGATATTTTTGTCGGAATAAAACAATTTTCATTTCATTTCATTTTCATATAATAAACATGTCGAATGAACATATTAGTCTCAAGGAAAATAAGCTAATATCGGGTGTAGTACAATTACCTGAGAAAAAAAAATTACCGGAGTAAGAGATATCAGTGTAAGAGAGACAATAAAATCACCAGCATTTACTGAACCTAAACCTCTAATAACGATGGAGATGTTAAATTTAGGGCCAGTTGTCACCGAAAAAGACAAAAATAGATTGCTTCAGTTATTAAATGATTTTAGAGATTGTTTCGCCCTCAACTCCGGTGAACTGAGAGTGACTCACGTAACTGAGATGAGTATCAGATTAAATGATACTACTCCTATCTACTATAAGCCATATAGGCTACCATTCAGCGAGCGTGCTAAGGTGAGAGAGATAATCGGAAATCTAATGGCATTATACAGGAATCTCAGTCACCCTATGCGAGTCCAATAGTTCTCGTGCGTGAGTAATGTCCATGAGGTTCGACAATTCATTGGACTAACCAGTTTCTTCAGACGTTTTGTCCCTAACTTCGCGTCTATAGCAAGGCCTTTGACAAAACTAACCAAAACTGATGCTGTTTGATTATGGAGCGAAGAACAAAAAAACGCCATTTTAAAACATCAAATCTAAACTGATTACGAGGCCTGTTTTAGCTTTGTGCAATGCCGAGTATGTTACAGAAGTTCACTGTGACGCCAGTAAAGTGGGTATAGGCGGAATATTACTACAATGACCCAATGATAACACGCCACTACGGCCGGTGGCTTATTTCAGTCGCCAAACTACACGGGATAAAGAATTTTAGCACTCGTTTGAATTAGAGACGATGGCTGTAGTACTGTCGTTGAAGAAATTTAGGGCTGTAGTACTGTCTTTGAAATTTAGGGTACAATTTAAAGTTATCGCTGATCGTAATGCTTTACGGTCGACGTTATCAAAGTGAAATTTGTTACCGAAAGTTGCTAGGTGGTGGCCTATACTTCAGGAGTATAACTTTTCGATTGAATACAAACCCGGCCAAAGTATGCAGCATGTAGGTAGATGAACTCAGCCGCAATCCTGTATCATCCCCGGAGCATGAAGAATTAGAAGTTCTTAACATCACGACTAATGACTGGCTCCATACTATTCAAATGACAGACCCACATTTAAAGGCGGTTAAACAGATCGTTCAGAAAAATAAAAATTACATAAAAGACATATTTCAAAATTATGCTATCCGAGATGACAAGATTTATTGAAAGGTTGCTGTGTCAGAGGGCGCTGCTGCCCGTTCGCTGTTCGGTGTGTGGTCCCTGTGTCGCCTCTTGCGACACCCATGGGAAGAGTAAGGGTTGGTGACGGGTGTGTTCTGTTCTGCCGTCACCACACGGCTTATATTGTTTTTATAATACTAATGAATTTTTATGTCATGACATATCAAATTGTAATACTTGTAAATAATTTTAACTAATTTAATTTTTAATAACTATTGACAAATTTATATTTTATTTTTATTTTACCAGAGCCTTTAGAATTTTTATATTTTTGCACGCTTACATGCAGGCTGGATACATCTTGGACATTTTTAATTTTAAGACCTTCGTTACTACTGTGTTCTAGCAATTGCGGACACGCTGCTGGTCGTGCATACCACAACATTTTCCTGGCAGACGACTTTAAACCGTGAATAACGATGGGGGCACCTCCTATTACTGATGAAATAAGATCTACAACGGACGATTCTCTTTCAGAGTAATTTACTGTATCAATTATCTGAGTAATTTATATATTTATTAATTAACTGACTTACATATTATACACTTATTTACCACTATTTTCTCTATTATGTACTTTACAGCATAGATAGCAGTGAGAAAATGATAACAATGGACCCCCAGTGTGATACCTATTGAAGTTCCCAAGTGTGAACACTATGTTAGCCCCCAGTGTGGCCAATACAAATAGATAACAATGGACCCCCAGTGTGGTACCTATTGAAGTTCCCAAGTGTGAACACTATTTTAGCCCCCAGTGTGGCCAATACAAATAGATAACAATGGACCCCCAGTGTGGTACCTATTGAAGTTCCCAAGTGTGAACACTATGTTAGCCCCCAGTGTGGCCAATACAAATAGATAACAATGTACCCCAAGTGTGGTACCTATTGAAGTTCCCAAGTGTGAACACTATGTTAGCCCCTAGTGTGGCCAATACAAATAGATAACAATGGACCCCTAGTGTGGTACCTATTGAAGTTCCCAAGTGTGAACACTAATGATGTTAATTAAATCTACCCCAGTGTGGTTATAATTTTTGTGCCTCTAGTGTGGCTCTAGTGTTTGGACTAATTTACTCGCACTTAATAATTATAAACTGTAAATGATAATTATAATTTTTATTAAGTTTAATAAGTTATTGGGGTAACTATTAGTGGTTCTCTTGAAGTCTTAAAAGTATCAATCTTTATTTGTATTTAGATTTGTGTTACACTAAAATGAGATAAATAATACCTACCAATATCTTTAATGAATTTAGATTTATGTTTATATACTAGAATAAATTAAATAAGTGCAGTTAAAAATAGAATGTAAAATAAGTAGAAATCATTAACTTATATATTTAAATATCAGATTTATTGTAGTTCGATCTATCTTGTATTATATAAAAAGAAATGATAATGAATGCTTTTCATCACATTTCAATTTATTGTTTATAATAAATCAAGGTATGAGGTCATACCTAACAGTGAATGGCCGAGCTGAGTTGGGGATGGGGTCATCCCCACGGCAGAATGGCCGCCTGTTAGCTATTAAATAAATTCTGTAATTTTGGTTCTATTCATCATGTATAATGTTATGAATATAGTTGATAAGAGCGCGGCGCGCGGGCCTGGGGCAGTCAGTCGTCGACTAGCTGTCAGATAGATAAGTTGTGTTTCAGTTTGTATTTTGTCAATTCTGTGAATAAACTTTATATCTACTAGTCTTCGTGACTATAATTTAAAACAGAACCCTGGAAATACGTGGAAGCTAATAATTTGGTTTGACATATTGTTTTGGAAAAAAACAACAATGAAGTTGTAAAATTGACAAAAATCCAAGATGGCGGCCAACTTTTTTGTTTATGGACCGATTTCGGTGAAATTTGGTTTGACATTGTTTTTGCATAAAAACAACAATGCAGTTGTTAAATTGACAAAAATCCAAGATAGCGGCCAACATTTTTGTTTATGGACTGATTTCGTTGAAATTTGGTTTGACATATTGTTTTGGCATAAAAACAACAATGCAGTTGTAAAATTGACAAAAATCCAAGATGGCGGCCAACTTTTTTGGTTATGGACCGATTTCGGATTTACAATGCCTCGTTTTTAAGCCAAAACAGTACATCAAACCAAATTTCATCGAAATCGGTCCATAAACAAAAAAGTTGGCCGCCATCTTACATTTTTGTCATTTTTTACAATGCGTTGTTATTTTTATGCCAAAACAGTATATCAAACCAAATTTCACCGAAATCGGTCCATAAACAAAAAAGTTGGCCGCCATCTTGGATTTTTGACATTTTTAACAATGCGTTGTAATTTTTAAGCCCAAACAGTACATTCAACCAAATTTCATCGAAATCGGTCTATAAACAAAAAGGTTGGCCGCTATCTTGGATTTTGGTCATTTTTACAATGCTTTATTTTTATGCCAAAACAGTATATCAAACCATATTTCACCGAAATCGGTCTATAAACAAAAAAGTTGGCCGCCATCTTACATTTTTGTCATTTTTTACAATGCGTTGTTATTTTTATGCCAAAACAGTATATCAAACCAAATTTCACCGAAATCGGTCCATAAACAAAAAAGTTGGCCGCCATCTAGGATTTTTGACAATTTTACAACTGCATTGTTGTTTTTATGCCAAAACAATATGTCAAACCAAATTTTACCGAAATCGGTCCATAAACAAAAAAGTTTGCCGCCATCTTGGATTTTTGACAATTTTACACTGCATTGTTATTTTTATGCCAAAACAATATGTCAAATCAAACTTCACCGAAATTGGTCCATAAACGAAAAAGTTGGCCGCCATTTTGGATTTTTGTAATTTTTTACAATGCGTTGTTATTTTTATACCAAAACAATATGTCAAATCAAATTTCACCAAAATCGGTCCATAAACAAAAAAGTTGGCCGCCATCTTGGATTTTTGACAATTTTACAACTGCATTGTTGTTTTAAGGCCAAAACAGTATATCAAACCAAATTTCACCGAAATCGGTGTATAACCAAAAAAGTTGGCCGCCATCTTGGATTTTTTGTCAATTTTACAACTGCATTGTTGTTTTTATGCCAAAACAATATGTCAAACCAAATTTCACCGAAAACGATTTTTGATTTGTTACTTCTATGGAATTTGAAGATTTTTTTTTTTTTGTTAAAATTTTATTTGATGATTTTTTTGTTTTCTTGTTTTAATTTGTATGAATCCCAACAAAAATTTGATTAATTTAAAAATATATTATTTAAATTAAAATCATTACTTAATCGATTAAAATTTAGAAAAAAAAATCGATTATTAAAAAATCTATTTTTGTTGGTCAATGTCACATCCCTAGACTGAATGTGTCTATCAATCAAATACTATCAATAAGACAAAAAAATCTCTTGTCCCATTTCTCTCTCTCTCTCTCTCACTCCCGTGAGGTTTTATCTCAGTTTCTCCGGTAATCTAATTTAGAACCTAAAAACCTTTTAATAACCTTTTATATGGGTTAACAGATTCATTAGGTTAACCGTTTCAAAAGGTTTTAGAATAAATTGTTGTTAAAGTGTTAACAGTATCAATAGGTAACCGTTTTATAAGGCTACCGAATGAATCGGTAACCGTTTATACCGGTTAACCTTTTAAATGGGTTTTCCGATCACTGGTTTCCACTCGTAAAACAAGATCAAAGCCAGTTAATTACACATCAATTAACAACAACATTTTATTCTTTGCTCGTTTGTCTATTTATCATTCGGGAATCGTAAATTATTAGGTATAGTATAGGTAGTTTAGTATACGTTTTGAATTAGAACTCTACGTACCAACACACAAAGTAGGTAAAGCGGCGCATACCAATTCGAACAGTTTTTTACAGCATACTGGCTGAAAGATGCACAAAATAATAAATATGAATACGGAAGATTTTCATATTCTTTTATTTTTATTCATGACGGGGCGGCGCGGCGGCGGCGGCGGTGCTGGTTATAAGTATTCGTGAATGACGGCGGGCTTATCGGTACCAACGGACTCTCAGCTCATTTCACAAGCTCACCCACAAACACTATTACTCTCACCGATGAATGACCCAATTTGACTTTTGCAAGAACGTGATTTAATTAGTTCGGCTATCTCAGTTTCCTTCCGTCCACTTGGATCCATCGCCAGGCTCCACCGGTGGATTATAAACACAAGATTTGTTTAAAATAATCGAGCTGTACAAAAACATGGCCGCTTGCTTTCGTCATTCTTTTATTTTTGTTTTTTAGTCGAATCGTCAAACAAATACAGTTGCGGATTCATTCCTGGACTAATTCCAAAAGTTCAAGCACTTATTTCGGGGTGTGGCGGCGTGTGAGTGTACGATAAAAAACCTCGCGGCCGCGAATAGTGTAAATCTGTCCAAGACATAAAATGTGGATTTTCTGGAAGATTTCTAATATTTTATTCTATTTAGACATTTTATTATCCGTCATGTTTTTTATGAAATCTGTTTGCTGGAATTCGTGTGCGTCAAACTTTATTATTAATTTAATGTAGACTATTTTTTCATCTATCGTCTCTTAAATTTTCTTTAATTTGATTAAAAGTTTACCACAAATAATAGCTACGGTGTGTTGAAAGATTTTATCTTACATTTATTTATTATCTTGTGACTGTTTGTATAGGTATAGTCAGACGAAAACTTAATAAACCACCCGCCGCCGCCGCCGGGCTTTTAGACCTAGGTTCGATTCCCGCGTCGTGGTATGGCCACCAGCAATAAACGTAATTTATGAAGGTATTAGACGACACTTATCACAAATATTCCGTAGTAAAATAAACCTCCTTGTTTCACTACATTAAATACTCCGAGAAATATTCAATCATAATTATTATGTTGTGTTGAGAACACATACAGAACGCCTGTATAATTAACAATAGCAATAGTATTCTAAACATCTTTGCTCGGTTTATTCAAAACAACTCCGGCGCTTTTTTTTTATAAGTACATATTATAAAAAGTATTTTAAAACTTATGAATTATAGTAAAAGAAACATAAATAAGATGAGAAGTGATTATAATAGGTACAATAGAAAACACAGATAAAATAAAGCAAATAAATATTTTTTTTGCTGGAAGCCACAACGAAACGCAATCATCATGGCTGCCGGTTGTCAAAATTTTTTGACATTGACATTAACTATAAAACGTTCGGAACAGACACAATTTCGCTTTTTGCCACCGATCAGGCGGTTTTTGTGTAAGCTTATGATGTGAAAAACATCTTGCTGTGAACCTTGATTGATGGGAGAGCGCACCCGCGTTGCAGTTGACGAAATGGCCACCACGAGTGCCGTGGCTACTGTCCCCCCCCAAGTGCAAGAGGTAAGCCAATCATCTGAGCCCCCTTGTCTTGTTTCCGTACGTTATCTTCTATTTGATGTCTTAACGCTTCATTGTTTTTGATAAACTTACGTATTTCCATATCTAGAGAGAGACTATCTCAGTATATTTCTCGAGACAAAATGGAAGTTGCGAGTCGAGTTTGTTGTGTTTCTAAGCCCCTAAGTCGGTCGTTTGCGACGAAATTACCGGGTTTGCTTGATGATATCAGCGTCCTTGACCTGACCAGGGTCATAGCAGGCCCAGTGTGTTCAATGATGCTGGGAGACCTTGGGGCTAATGTTATCAAAGTGGAAAGTCTTGAAGGAGACGAAGCCCGAAAATGGGGCCCCCCTTTCATGCCAGGGTCCAAAGATTCATTTTATTTTTTATCAGTGAATCGGAACAAGAAGAGCATTTGCATTGATTTGAAAAAGGACGAAGGTGAGTTATGTTTACTTACTCCATTTGTATTCAATGACTAATTAGGATATCATGTTAACTTGTTTGTCACTTACAATTTTTGTGAGGTATCTACATTCATACACACAAGTGTAGATAATTTAATTGAAATCATCCTGTTATTATTATGATCATACAAAACTTATCTTTACAGCGCAGATAAAATTTAAGTGTAGATAATTTAATTGAAATCATCCTGTTATTATTATGATCATACAAAACTTATCTTTACAGCGCAGATAAAATTTATAATTAAGAAAAAAATTATTTTCCTTGCTTATTTTGTCTGATATTAATATTTATTGGCAAACCTTTAAATTGTACTAGTACTTGTACTTTGAATCTACCATGAATCTTTGTACTTCGAATCTACCATGAAACTTGTAGCATTCATTCATCTAATTTACACTAACTAATTACAAGTTACCAATTAAATTAGGTACTTTAATTTCAGGGAAGAAAGTAATGTATGACTTGGCCAGAAAGTGTGATGTTATGGTAGAAAACTTCTTGCCTGGGAAGCTAGACAAGATGCAGGTTGGCTATGAGAAATTGAGTAAAATCAATCCAAAGTTGGTGTATTGTGCTATCACTGGATTTGGTAGTAAAGGACCTTATGCCAGTAAACCTGGGTAAGTTATCTTCATTATTGCTAATTGTTATTTAAGGATGGTATCTATAAAAGTTATGTTATTTATGAAAGGTATGTCAACTGAAACACATATTATGACCAATGCAGAGAAATACAATCCACCTGGAATACTATGTGGTTTGCCAGAGGTGTCATATTTCTTTCATTTGTCTGTATATCAAGTTCTTATGTTACTTATGCATGATGTATCTTTAAGAAAGAAATATAGTTGTAGTTTATATAGTATTTTATCTCTTTACACAGATGCTGGAATTATTCACAAATAATAAATTACTAATCAAAATAAGCCGTGTGATGACGGCAGAGTAGAATACATTTGTCACCAACCCCTACTCTTCCTGTGGGTGTCGTAAGAGGCAACTTAGGGACTACACATTGAACAGGGAACGGGCAGCAGCGCTCTCTGATACAGTAACCTTTTAATCTGCGATCTCCAACCCGCCTGCCAAGCGTGGTGATCATGGCAAAACCCTCCACTTAAGTGGAGGAGGCTCATAGTCCAGCAGTGGACTGTAACGGACCATTGATGAATCAAAATAAATATCCGAAATTTTAACTATGTCGTCTTCTTTTGCCTTTTCAGTTATGATGTAATAGCAGCAGCAATGGGAGGCTTTATGAATGTAACAGGAGAGAAAGATGGCAACCCTGTCAAAGCTGGTGTTGCCATCACTGATGTCACGACAGGACTGCATGCATTTGGAGCCATTACCACTGCTCTTTATTACCGGCAAAAGACTGGCAAAGGACAGAAGATAGATTGCAATCTCCTATCAACACAGATAAATAGCATGATCAATGTAGCTAACATATACTTAAACTGTGGAATAGAAGGGCAAAGATGGGGTACGGCTCATGCTAACCTAGTACCTTATCAAGCCTTCAAAACCAAAGACGGAGACATAGTCATTGGTACAGGCTCAAATGCACAATTTGCTGATTTCTGCAAAATAATTGGAAAAGATGAATTAATTAATGATCCAAGATTCACTGATAATTCTGATAGAGTAACAAACAGAGAAGAAATAATTAGAATCATTAGTGAAGTTATAAAAACTAAAACAAAAAAAGAATGGACGGAGCTTTTTAAAAATGCTTCGTTTCCCAACGGTCCTATTAATACCATGAAAGAAGTGTTTGAAAATGAGCATGTGAAAGCTATAGAGTTGGTTAAAGAATTGCCACACCCAGTAGCGGGAACAGTAAAAATGGTGGGACCTCCAACAGATTATGGGGCAGGAGGTAACCATGCCAGACTGGCCCCTCCGTTGTTAGGACAGCATACAAAAGATGTGCTTTCAAACTTTTTGGGGTACCATGATAGTAAGATTGAGGGATTATTTGTTAATAAAATTGTGTGTTAATTCATTTCATACTAGCGGTTACATTCGCGTTGTGTAAGATTTTCCCGTGGGAATAACTTTTGCCTATAAAAAGTATCCTATGTGTTAATACAGGTTACAAACTATCTCCATTCCAAATTTCATCCAAATCCATTGAATACTTCAAGTGTGAAGGTTGAACAAACATCTTAACATTCAAATCATTATCATCAACAGCTCATATACGTCCCCACCGAGGGGCTCGAGCCTACCCTGAATAAGGGCGATCAGGCCTTAGTGGACCACGCTGGCCCAGTACGGGTTGGTCAACTTCACACACAACCTTTGAATTTCTTCGCAGGAGTGTGCAGGTTTCATCACGATGTTATCCTTCACCGTAAGAGCGTCGAATAAACGTACATATGAATTCGAAATTCGAAAACATATTAAAAGTAAAAATATATTTCGATATTTGGATGCAGAGCGTCGGTGGTCTTATAATATTAGTGTGATTGTGTGTTATTGTTTTTATAAGTTTAATATACTTAATTTATCTTCTGAGATAAAAAGTTTCATAGTTTCAATTAGAATAATTTAGTAAAATATAAATCAATTTTAATGTTAGTTAGTAAATATTTTACCAATGGTTTTATCATGTTCATATCTTCTAGATCATGTGTGTTTTATGTTTACTTGTTGTTAAGTATAATATGAGATAAGATATAAGATTTTCGTACTATTTGCACACGTGTATTATTTACCTACATCTACCTACCTATTTAGCTACATCCTAACTTGCATCGGTGATAAATATTGAATTTTGACATACCTACCCACCATGAATAAGACCCTTGTCCAATTTAGCAGGGTAACTCATGAATAAACATCGTTATCGCCAAACTATTATATATTTATTCTGTAGCCATAACACGAATGAGCAAGTCAAAGATTATCTATCTAAAGCAGACAATTATTATGTAAATACCTAAATCAGTTCCCACTCTCAGATAATTTATGGTTAGTACTAGTACAGCAAAAAAAAAGCTGATTGATTGATAAGATTCTCTTTACTTACATTTTTACCGACATTGAGGCTAATTCTCTTCTGAACAGCTGTGCCCTTATTTTAGGAGACTGTTTATTTCTAGTTTATTCAAAATAATGCCATTCGTTCATCTGAATTCATCACCTCTCTTTCACTAGTCATAAAAACGCAAAGGATAGCTGGATTTTAAAATTAGAATTAGAGCATGACTTCCCAAATCGGTGCCGATATCCAAAAACTATAGTTATATTCTACTCTCATCTTAATTCAAGTAAGTGTAACTTTTTATACCTTTTACTATTTTTTTATAATTTTTCATTTTTTAATGAAGAGAGTTGCACTATATTACAGCCTATCTGTTATAGCAAAGGCTATTTTTCAGATAACAATCTCATATTATGTCTTAATCATTGTGGAGTCTTAGCATAGTATTCATATTTAATGTATTTTATTACCAGAGCGGTCCGCCCGCGGCTACGCTCGCATTATGTAAGGTTTTCCTGTGGGAATAAGACTTATTCCCGTAAAAAGTATCCTATATGTTAAACCAGGGTACGAACTATCTCCATTCCAAATTTCATCCAAATTTATTTAGTAACGTGAAAGCGGAACAAACATCCAAATATCCAAAGTCAAACATCCAAATATATTTTCCAATTTATAATATTAGTGTGATATACCATACATGATAGCGTATCGGTCCAGCAGTGGACGCTTTCGTCTAAGACGCTCCGTTTAACAAATCGATTGTTTCCCAGGAGTCCGCTGAGCCAATAACGGTGGTGACGTTGCGGCCCACGCGGAAAGTCGAGCGGAAGAAGGTCGTCTGGACCGAAGACACTGTGGACAATGAGAACATGAACAAGAAGAAGTCTAAATGTAAGTGTCACCGTCAGATTGTTAACATCGTTAGTTTATAATAACGGTGGTGACGTTGCGGCCCACGCGGAAAGTCGAGCGGAAGAAGGTCGTCTGGACCGAAGACACTGTGGACAATGAGAACATGAACAAGAAGAAGTCTAAATGTAAGTGTCACCGTCAGATTGTTAACATCGTTAGTTTATAATAACGGTGGTGACGTTGCGGCCCACGCGGAAAGTCGAGCGGAAGAAGGTCGTCTGGACCGAAGACACTGTGTGGACAATGAGAACATGAACAAGAAGAAGTCTAAATGTAAGTGTCACCGTCAGATTGTTAACATCGTTAGTTTATAATAACGGTGGTGACGTTGCGGCCCACGCGGAAAGTCGAGCGGAAGAAGGTCGTCTGGACCGAAGACACTGTGGACAATGAGAACATGAACAAGAAGAAGTCTAAATGTAAGTGTCACCGTCAGATTGTTAACATCGTTAGTTTATAATAACGGTGGTGACGTTGCGGTCCACGCGGAAAGTCGAGCGGAAGAAGGTCGTCTGGACCGAAGACACTGTGAACAATGAGAACATGAACAAGAAGAAGTCTAAATGTAAGTGTCACCGTCAGATTGTTAACATCGTTAGTTTATAATAACGGTGGTGACGTTGCGGCCCACGCGGAAAGTCGAGCGGAAGAAGGTCGTCTGGACCGAAGACACTGTGGACAATGAGAACATGAACAAGAAGAAGTCTAAATGTAAGTGTCACCGTCAGATTGTGAACATTATTTGTTTATTTTTATTTTATTTGGACAACAGACAGCCTTATACTTGTACATTAAACTGACTCTTAATACAATTTTCGGCCTTGAGTGCCAACAATGGTTAATATGAAATAATAAAAATACTCTGCCTCGCGATATTATAAACTGAATTTTGAACCAACCATTTACAATTTAACGTATTATTTCTCGATAGTTTATAATATATCAATGTCAAATCGTCAAATTATGAAAAAACCTGCAGAAAGTTTGTAATCTCTCCAGTTTTGGGCCCGGTTTCCACCAAAGCGGAGAGGAGAGGAGATGTGTTTGAATAACCAATCAGATTTCGTTATTGAAGCTAAGCGGAGAGGAGATGTGGAAATAACGAAATCTGATTGGTTATTCAAACACATCTCCTCTCCTCTCCGATTGGGTGGAAACCCGGGCCTTATCGTTCGTAAAATTGCAAACTGAGGAGTGTCACTTCAAAAGGAGTTATTTCCACCTTACCCGATTTTTCAATAAATGCTTAGATGAAAATAAATGCAAAAAAACTCTATGTGTTATATTATGCTAGTATATATATTATATATATACTTTTTAACAGTTACTGTTCTTGATTGGTCGGTAACATATTTTGATGCTTCGGAATTATAATTTAAAACTTTATAACATTTAAATAAAACATTCATTATGGTATCCTCGTAAATAACAAATGTTTATAAAACATGTTTATACAGTCGCCTAAATGATGTCCCCAGGCTGCTGCATATACGAGAAACCGCACAAATTCGACGAATCTTCTTCGGAGTCGGATTCCGACGAGTGCGAGCACTGTTTCGGCCATGTCGAACGCAAGAAGAAGTTTAAGGAGCACCACCGGCACGACCCAAACCACGTGCACGAGCACGAGCACCAGCACGAACACGGCGCCGGCACCAGCACCGAGCTGCAGGTAGGTACATCATCATCAACAGCTCATATACGTCCCCACCGAGGGGCTCGAGCCTACCCTGAATTAGGGCGATTAGGCCTTAGTCGACCACGCTGGCCCAGTGCGGGTTGGTCGACTTCACACACAACCTTTGAATTTCTTCGCAGGAGTGTGCAGGTTTCATCACGATGTTTTCCTTCACCGTAAGAGCGTCGAATAAACGTACATCAAATCAAATCAACGTACATATGAATTCGAAAACACATTGGAACGTGGTCGGGCTCGAACCCGCGTCTGCCGGACGAGAGGCAGCGGCCCTAGCTACTAGACCACCGACGCTCTTATGCAATGCTACCTTTATAATAGCGTATTTGACTGTTCCTAAATTTACAATTTTATATAAAATAATGTAAAAATATAGATTAGTAACAGACGATTCGCGAAGAAAAAAACAGAATCGGTTGGGAAATGAAGTTACTACAGTGATTTTTCAATAAGTCTGTCTCTTTCTAAAACGGTTTTTTATTGAGGGAGATTGTATGGCGCTACTTGTCTGTGACGTCATAAGTTGCCTCTGTGTTATCAAAATTTAAAAAAATAGATCAAAAAATATTTAAAATAAAAAAAAAAGTAGTCAAACATCCTATTACGTTGTTGATTTACACTCTTGTTTCGTTTATTCCAGACTACAGCAGCTGAGCCCACAACCACAGTGGCTCTAAAGCCTCCTGAACCCGCACCCGCGCCGCCCCAACCTGCGCCCGCGCCGCCCGACAAACCACTCAACCCAGACCCGCAACCACAACCCACTTCCAACTAAGCTAAGATGTGGACAGTGACTCTAATACAATAACGTGCTAGCTAAATAGGGCAAAACTTCTGAGGAGGTAACCTCGAAAACAGAACAATTTTAAATCAAACTCCAGAAGTCAATTATAAAAACACGAGCGGTCCGCCCGCGGCTACGCTCGCGTTGTGTAAGATTTTCCCGTGGGAATAAGACTTTTTCCCGTAAAAAGTATCCTATGTGTTAATCCAGGGTACAAACTATTTATATTCCAAATTCAATCCCAATCCGTTCAGTAGTTTTTGCGTGAAAGAGTAACAAACATCCATACATACCAACTTTCGCGTTTATATTATTAGTAAGGATATAGAGACATCTCACACGCGGTCATCTTATCCCAAACAAAAGAGTAAACAAGAAACTGTGATTGCCAAAAAATTGCAAACCAATCATTACACTTCCAGTGACACTGCCGGCTTTTCCGGTGTTGCCATTATTAACAAAATCAGTACCATTATTATTTAATTTCTACTTTCGTGTCGCAGGTCGAGAGGTTTTGCGTTCTTCAGCTAATACGTTGTATAGTCCCAGCAACAGTTTGAGCCGTCGGCGAAAGTGGTGAGGGGAATTCGCCTCGCGTCTGTGTTCAGCATTTAAAGTAAGAACGGTCAATATTCAACTGGAGAATTTAAAATTGGGACCGAATCTTACCGCCATATTTTTTACACTTTGAGCCCCGTTACTCAAAGCTACAATGTATAAATTATATGTACAGTTTGTGATTGTATAAAAAGTATATTGCCACCCAAAATGTAAGTAGCACATAGGAATGACAAGAACATTGCCTTTTGCATCATTTAGTTTTGAGACTGAGATGCAAATTCATGTTTTATGACTAGACTGCTGCGACAAAATGTTACGATTGGATTACTTTCAATCAATCAGCCTATTGCAGTCCACTGCTGGCCGTGTGCCTCCCCTCGGGCACGCCAAAGCGCACGATCACCCGCTCTCCTCATGCAGCCACCACCAGCGACCTTCCTCAGGTCCTCAGTCCCCCTGGCAGGGGGGCGTCCCACACTACGTTTCCCGAGACGCGGTCTCCATTCGAGAACCCGCCTGCTCCAACGCTCGTCGGTTCTGCGACAGACGTGGCCAGCAGTAGATTACTTTATATGCATTTAAGTCTGGTTTATAAAGAGATTTTTGTGTTCTTTAATTAGACTTATGTAAAAACCTTTATCAATCTGCCTTTCTTGAGAAACACTGTCTTCGCTAAGTTCTTACTTAAATATTTTAAATAACTAGGTTAGTCCCTAATATTAGTAATATTACACTTAAATATTGATAATGTATTACTTAAGTAATCTTCTATTATGGATAACAATAAACTGCATTATCGAATGTAACTTATGTTTATTTTTTACGTCGAAAAGCAACTTACACGACGTTTAAATAATGGGAGATTTTCCGACAACCAATTAAAAAAAAAGTTCATAAAACTTCGGTAGATGGCGTTGACGATTCGTGGGTCTGAAGAAATCCGGCGAGTCATCCAGGGCCATAAAAGGATTTAAACACGCTCCACACCTTCCGATCCTACACCGTCCTATCCGACATATCGGAAGGAATCAGACAAAGTTTAGGAGGGCAACAGGTCCTAGTTAGGACAGGGTGTAGAGAATGAGGATTGCCGATTTAGGACAAAGGATCGGAAGGTGTGGAGCGTGTTAAAATAAAATAATCCACGAAGTACACCTGGCGCCATCTATCGTCTTAATTAGAACTATTATTTTTATTTTTTAAAGACAACACGTGTGTCAGCCATGTTTGCAAAATATTAGGAAAAATTATACAAATTTGAACAGTTTCTAGTTGTTCGGAATGGAAAAACAGATAAATAAATACGACAAAGCAGGTAATTGAGTATAACTTTAATACTAAATATCATAAATACATTTACATCAGTCGTACGAAAAAAAATCTTATCAATAATAATGATGATTATTCAGTCTGAACTTCAACAACAAATTTAAAAAAACGAAGGTGATACATCCAATAAATGGGAAGTTTAATAAATAGTTCTAAAAACTTACGACACTGCATACTCACAGGTCAGAAAAAAATCTGTGGGGATTTGGACAATGTTGGACAAAAATAACTTTGTAAAGGGCCCCGTAGACGGTCAAACGGTTTGATTCAAACACGTAAAGTTTGGTTTGACTCGAACCATTTTGATCGTTTACAAAGGTGGTTTGAACGGTTTGTCAAACATTTACGTGTTTGAAGCATGTTTGATGCAATTTCTTATTTTTCGTTTGACGCAATTTCATATTTTGGCATCATCGTATTGGGAGCAATCCTGTAATGATGACGTCTTTTGTAATTATTAGTTTCTAATAAATAAATAAATTTTGTTGTATTTGACGCGTCAGAAGTGTAATTACGATAGCGTACAGAATCAGACTGCGCAGAGCCGTTTGACAAACCGTTCAAACCGACCTCAAACGGTTTGATCAAACACGTAAGGTTTGAGTCAAACCGTTTGACCGTCTCCGGGGCCCTTAAGACTGTTCCCTGTTAGGGTATTATTACCCCTGCCCTTAGGTTTTGCCAAATCTTGAATCATATCACATATCTTGTCAGCGACATCTATCATCTTACCTTGAAATTTAGGAGCTATCAAAAAATTCCCAATTAGGCTTACCTAATAAGAAAATAGCCAATCAAAAAGTCTAAAATTTTCTTATTAGCATTAACTTCATTTGAAAGTAATTTTCTCTGAATGCTTTATTTTATTATAATTTTACATCAACATCAGATGATCATATATTACATATTTATATTTGATGATGATGATAACTGATAATTTTTTTATTTAATATTTTTTTCCTGATAAGTAAGTATGCCTTACATAGAATAAGTATTAAAAATGCTAATATAGATGAGTTTAAAGTACTTAACTTTTAGTAAACAATTATGACATGATTGTATTTGTATCAAAAACACATTTTTAAAATAAAATAAGCTATCTGTTATTTTGTTTTCTTGGCTAATAGTTAAAACTGAGTTAGAAATGTGTTTTTCCATATAATTATATATGACAAATTACCATACTAATAGAAATAAACTGGTAAGTAAACTTTAAAGAAAATAGGAATAATGAGAAAAAAATCCCACTTGATCTACTTGGTAGGAATAGCGGGAACAACCCCTAATTTGCCGTACCAAGTGCGACCTGAACGCAGCTATGTAATGCGCAGTAGTCACGAGATCTCTAGGGAGATGTTATCGCTGCATTGCTACTGGAGACCAATATGAACAGACCTACCAAAGTGGGACAAATTGTACCATCAATGGTACTGCTTAATAGTACTACTGGTACGGCGGGCAACTTATCAGTGAAGTGAAAGGCGGCGCTAGTAGTCATAGAAAATTGTATTTCAAGCAATCGCAACAGATCTGTAAGCTGACTTTTCCATAGGAGTTATTGTAGTTCCAGTTTTGGCTATTCCACATACTGTGATAGGCCTGTAGAGAACTTTAAGTAACAGGTAGTGTTGCTAGGTTTTGAAAAATAAATCGTGATCGGGTAAAATTAGACGAAAGTCATATTTTTTGGAGTGACACCGATGTATATTTTTTCTAGTGCATATTATTAGACATTAACCCCTACTCTTCCCGTGGGTGTCGTAAGAGGCGACTTAGGGACTACACATTGAACAGGGAACGGGCAGCAGCGCTCTCTGATACAGTAACCTTTCAATCTGCGATCTCCAACCCGCCTGCCAAGCGTGGAGATTATGGCAAAACCAAACACTTAAGGGGAGGAGGCTATGGTCCAGCAGTGGACTGTAACGGGCCGTTGATGTTTGATAGAGAATTTGAAGACACTAGGTATGGTAGCATTAGTAAATATTCAATCAAGGTGTCCATATATTGCAAATAGGGTATTGACTACCTTCTTTATTTTATAAATCCAAAAACGTTAGTTTCTGCTATCGAACACTACAACATTTTTGCTCTATTTTTAAAACTGACCGAGTTATAAAGGTTTGAAATTCAAGATTAGACAGAGAGGCACATACTTGCTTGTGATGTCACACGCAAGTAACGCCATATAATCTCCATACAAAAACAGACAGACATGTTGAAACTTTAAAAAATCACTGTTAATTCGTTTTCCACCCGATTCTGTTTTTTTTATTCGCGAATCGTCTGCTACTATTCAATTATTTAAAATTAATTCATAAAATATGGTAAATCTATGAATAGTCAAATACCCTATTGCTACGAAAATTTCAACACCTTAGCGACACCAAAGCGACATTAATCCTACTAATATTATAAATGCGAAAGTTTGGATGTTTGTTGCCGAATCAAGCTTGAACCACTGGACGGATCGGGATGAAACATGGCACACATTTAGGTTAGGCCCTGGAATAGGACATAGGATACTTTTTACCGCGGTAAACACTTCATTCCTACGGGAAAACTCATTTAACCGCGGGCGGAAAGCTAGTTATAATATAATTGTAATTACTATTTACCCCTTGATTTAATTAGTTCACCGACTTGAATCTCTCTGATTTCCCAGAAAGTGGACACCCTGTATCTAATTAATCACTTTGACAGTACCTATTTAACACACAGGGTTGTAATGGCCATGTCTCTTTAATTAAACTAATAACATTCTGCTTAATTTTCATCATTTTCAGAACATTCAAGCAGGACTTTCAAGCTATCTTACCCTTTTGGCGATATTTAAAAAAAATATCTATACGCAGTATCACTTTTTGAAACTACTGTCTAACATGGTGGCGCCATCTACAAATAGCTTCGCGCATGCAACACTATCATGGAGCTCTTCTCCACAGATTCCGCCATTGTGTTAGTGAACTCACCCAAAAAAATGTAATGACGGATCTAAGTGATGTAATAACATCCTATGGAAATAAATAATTTTGACTTTGACTTTGGAAATGTACTGGCAGTCTTCGGGACAATTATTCAAACGAACTATCTATTAATATAACTATAATACGATTAATAAATTAATACTTGAACGCGACATTCGTGTCTCCTTCATCTGGCATTTCCCACATCATTTTTTTTTCTTCTTTTTTTTCTCTTTATTTTTTTGGTTTTGACGTGTTATCGATTAGAACAAAAATTTGGTGTAACCCAAAAAGTTCGTAAATTAAGTAGTCGAATAACAAATTTAGTACATCTCCTGTTTGAAATAATTTGAAAATCGATTAAGTCTGATGTTAGACGTTGGTGGCGATTCAGACAGTCAAGCTTAATCCTTAGTTCGTCAGTCCTTTTCACCTTCTAAAGATTAAAAAGGGACAGGAGATGGCCATTCTAATTTTAGAGCTGCCAAACATCGAATTTGAACCGGACGCATCGATTGCACAATTTTAGAGAGCACGTAAAACATCCGACTTAAAAATCTCTTTGACAGCTACGCCCTTATTTTAGGTTATCATTCATTCAAAATAATATCATTCGTTCATCTGAATTCCCTCTCTTTCATTGGTCATAAAAATGAAAAGGATAGCTGGATTTTAAAATTAGAGCATGACTTCCCGAATCGAGGCCATTTATCACTTTTTTTTACTAAATCTGCCTTACATTATCGGTTATTTCACATAATATCAACTACGTTTATTTGGTGACTAATTTCGACTATTTCAAGTATTTTTCCTAGCCACAGTGATATGGGCAGTGCCAACATGAGAGAGACGCGATATATACAAGTTTACATAATTATTGTGACAGTTGTTATAATAATATACGCGTTCTCATCACATTAGAGTATTACTTGGAAGCGCCGATCACCTCCTTAGTTTCCTGAAAAGAAAAATGGCCCTCATGAATGTTAATCGCAAAGAAAACAAAAACGGAGAGCTCTGAAAATGTGATTGAAAAGTTAAAAAAACAAACTTCTATTTTAATAGGTTTTCTTCTTAAGTACACTTATAGTGCGAGAGCGTCGGTGGTCTAGTGGCTAGGGCCGCTGCCTCCCATCCGGGAGATGCGGGTTCGATTCCCACCACGTATCAATGTGATTTCGAATTTATATGTACGTTTATTCGACGCTCTTACGGTGAAGGAAAACATCGTGATGAAACCTGCACACTCCTGCGAAGAAATTCAAAGGTTGTGTGTGAAGTCGACCGACCCGCACTGGGCCTGCGTGGTCAAAGGCCTAATTTCTCTAATTCAGGGTAGGCTCGAGCCCCTCGGTCCCCACCGAGGGGCTCGAGCCTACGTATATGAGCCTACGTATATGAGCTGTTGATGAGTGACACTTATAGTGAACGTGCCAACCGCTTTCCTTGTTCTTAGTATTTGCCAACTTTAACGTTGAAAATTATTTATGAGCTGTTGATGAGTGACACTTATAGTGAACGTGCCAACCACTTTCCTTGTTCTTAGTATTTGCCAACTTTAACGTTGAAAATTATTTATGAGCTGTTGATGAGTGACACTTATAGTGAACGTGCCAACCACTTTCCTTGTTCTTAGTATTTGCCAACTTTAACGTTGAAAATTATTTATGAGCTGTTGATGAGTGACACTTATAGTGAACGTGCCAACCACTTTCCTTGTTCTTAGTATTTGCCAACTTTAACGTTGAAAATTATTTATGAGCTGTTGATGAGTGACACTTATAGTGAACGTGCCAACCACTTTCCTTGTTCTTAGTATTTGCCAACTTTAACGTTGAAAATTATTTATGAGCTGTTGATGAGTGACACTTATAGTGAACGTGCCAACCACTTTCCTTGTTCTTAGTATTTGCCAACTTTAACGTTGAAAATTATTTATGAGCTGTTGATGAGTGACACTTATAGTGAACGTGCCAACCACTTTCCTTGTTCTTAGTATTTGCCAACTTTAACGTTGAAAATTATTTATGAGCTGTTGATGAGTGACACTTATAGTGAACGTGCCAACCACTTTCCTTGTTCTTAGTATTTGCCAACTTTAACGTTGAAAATTATTTATGAGCTGTTGATGAGTGACACTTATAGTGAACGTGCCAACCACTTTCCTTGTTCTTAGTATTTGCCAACTTTAACGTTGAAAATTATTTATGAGCTGTTGATGAGTGACACTTATAGTGAACGTGCCAACCACTTTCCTTGTTCTTAGTATTTGCCAACTTTAACGTTGAAAATTATTTATGACCTGTTGATGAGTGACACTTATAGTGAACGTGCCAACCACTTTCCTTGTTCTTAGTATTTGCCAACTTTAACGTTGAAAATTATTTATGAGCTGTTGATGAGTGACACTTATAGTGAACGTGCCAACCACTTTCCTTGTTCTTAGTATTTGCCAACTTTAACGTAGAAAATTATTTATGAGCTGTTGATGAGTGACACTTATAGTGAACGTGCCAACCACTTTCCTTGTTCTTAGTATTTGCCAACTTTAACGTTGAAAATTATTTATGAGCTGTTGATGAGTGACACTTATAGTGAACGTGCCGACCACTTTCCTTGTTCTTAGTATTTGCCAACTTTAACGTTGAAAATTATTTATGAGCTGTTGATGAGTGACACTTATAGTGAACGTGCCAACCGCTTTCCTTGTTCTTAGTATTTGCTAACTTTAAAGTTGAAAATTATTTGTAAAAATTTTAAAATTTTTACATCTTGGTTTGAATATTACGTTACCTATTAAGCGGCTTCTCCTTATAGCTGACTTGCTTCCTAGTCCTCCTTGATCTGGTTTCGTCGGTGATGTCGCTGTCACTGTACTCCATACGACTGTCGCTGCGACTGTGGTCGCGGCTGCGGCTGTGGCTGCGACTAGACGCGCGACTGGACGCGCGACTATCGCGGCGACTAGCTTGCGGCTGCGGCGACTCGCGGAGAGGTTGGCTGGATTCGCTGGAAGTTTTATTTTTAATAATTTTAGTGTGATATAGTTCATTGAGAATTGCAGCATTTGTCTGATTTATTTATTAACTAAATTTTTATTGATTTAAATAAAATAAAAAAAACAATGTAAACATACACTAAATAATGTAAAACTGTTTCTTCTACTGAAAGGATAAATTAGTAATACGACGTCACCATTTGTATTTTTTCAATACACCTTGCTCCAAAATTGAACTTACGAAGGCAATAAAGGTAAATGCGTTTTACCGCAGTAGTGCGATTTTCTTTACAATTTTTTTTCTATAGTCACCATAGGATCGTTTCAATAATAAAAAAATAATTTAACCGATTCTTACAAAGAGACTTACGAAGGCAGTAAACTGTGCGGAAAATGCGTTTCACCGCACTAGTGCCATTTTTATTACATTTTTTTTTCTATAGTCACCATGATTGTTATTCAGCCAGGATCATTTCAATAATACAAAATAGTACATTACGATACAAGGATCGTAGGTGGCATATAACAAACGAGGTGACTTTTGTACGCCCGAGCCGCAGGCGAGGGTTTATAATGTCACGAGTTTGTTATAAAACCTAAGATCCGCGTATTGTACGACGTTTTTCAATACACTTGTGAGAAAACTGATAGTAAATAAGTATCCTACAAAATCTAACAGGTAAAATTGATCATCATCTAGAAGTTGTAAAAACTAACAATATCCGTTACGCAATGGAGAATAAGTCTCTGACTATTCTAACCTTGCTAGACTTTAGCAGTGCCTTTAACTCTGTAGACTTTAGCAGTGCCTTTAACTCTGACTACTTTACCTCCTGTCATCTACAATAATATCCCTATCGCCTTTGTCAATTCGGCAAAAAAACTTAGGTCTAGTTATGGACAGCACACTTTCCTGGAATCGTCATGTCAATGAGGTTAGTAAAAGAGTACATTACTCTTTTCATTCACTTAAGCGTCTCCAAAATTTCTTACCCCTGAAAACCAAGATCTCTCTGGCACAATCCCTACTCTTGCCAATTCTTGATTATGCTGACTCCTGCTTCTTGGACGTCACCGAGGAGCTGTTAAACAAACTTGAGCGTCTTCAAAATTTATGCATTCGTTTCATCTTCGGTCTACGCAAGTACGACCACGTCTCCAGCTTTCGTTCTCAACTCAAGTGGCTCCCTATTCGCCTTCGCAGAAATACTCATATCTTGTCTATCCTTTTCAACATCCTTTATAGCCCGTCGTCTCCCACTTATTTAAAAACCCGGTTCTCTTTCATGTACTCCCAGGACAAACCATGCCGTCCCCTTGTGCGCAAGTTGCTTGACATTCCTTTGCACCATTCTGGTTTCTACTCCAACTCTTTTACGGTTCACGCAGTTAGACTGTGGAACTCGCTCCCGCACACTATTCGTGAGAGTCCCTCATTATCCGTGTTTAAAACACGAGTGAAGGAACATTATCTTTCTCTGTGCGAATAATCCGTGTTAGGTTGTTGTATTTATATATGTAATTGTTTATATTTGTGTAATTGTTTATATTTGTGTAATTGTTTATATTTGTATATTATATTTATTATACTTTTTTAGGTTTTATTTTATGTAGGTAGGTTTATCATGTATGTATGTGTAGGTATATACGAGTATTATTAATTGAAACTGTTGTGCACGTTACTATCCGCTTCTTTTCTAAATTCTCACTTCCAAGGTCTGCTGTAAGACATTTCGTTAGAAATAAGCAGTGCCTGTTGTGTCGTTTTTCTATGTGATCATTTTCTGTTAACTTTATTGTGTACAATAAATAATAAAATAAAATAAAATAAATTTATCATATCGCGCGCAATTTGAGTATCCTTATTATCCACATTTATAATTAAAAATCAACACTTAAGCACTCATAAAACAACATTGAATGTAAAACAATTAAATGAAAATTATACAAACTTGGCGCCAACCACAAAACGATAGTGTTTCTTTTTTTATAAGCATAATTACGGAGAAAAGGCTCTGGCGAACATTCAGCCTTTACGAATTGATTCTTTGTTGAATCGAGATAATTTTATTTTTATAATTAAAATATACTGGCTGATAATATTTTTGATACAATTTGTTGAAATAAAAAAATATAAAATACTTTTCTCTTTGTATGAATCGATTTAAATATTTTTTATTGTCAAAATGATCCTGGCTGAATAATAATTATAAAGGAGGAATTAAAAAAAAATTGTAATAAAATCGCACTAGTGCGGTAAAACGCATTTACCGCACAGGTAAGTTCAATTTCCGAGCAAGGTGTATTGAAATAAATTTAATCGATTCTTACAAAGAGAAAGTATTAATATTTTTTTATTTCACCAAATTGTATCAAAAGTATTATCAGCCAGTAATATTTTAATGATCAAAATTTATTGTTACGTCCGTTAACGAAATATCTAATAATTATAAAGCAGAAATGAAAAACTAAAATGAAAAAAAGACAAAATATATAAAAATGAAAAATGAATGAAATGCAAATTAATAAAATAGATTTTTTATTTTCTGCTTTATATTTAATCGTATACTGACCACACGATGACCCCGGCGTCGGTGGCGCCGTTGGGGCTGGGCGCGTCGAAGCCCAGCGAGCTGTCTTTGCTCAAGCGCCTGCCATCAACGGTCGATCTTTCAACAATATCAACACGACCAATCAATATAAAACTATGGCCCAGCAGCCGCCACGAAGAGTGTTGTAGAGGGTTATGTGGCAATAACCAGGGCACAGTCCGAAGAAAAGAGGTATTTATATATTATATAACTGTCAAGGAAAAGTAGTAGAGAATAGTAGCAAAGCTTTAGGAATGTACTATCGGAGATCAGGACATGAAGTGAAGAATTTAGCAGGAAAAAGACAAAGTCTAAACGTAAGAAATCTAAATTTGAAAATGAATTTAAAATGAAAGATAAAGCTGCCAGCAAGAAAAGTTGCCAGTCATAAAACAGGAAAGAGGACGAATGCCTCGTTGCAAAACTACTGGCTTTGTGAGATGTAGACCTCGCGATTTCTTTTACGAAATGGCTGATTTATGATTTCTTTACGTTTTCAATCCTTATCTCCTTTTTAGGGTTCCGTAGTAGACAAAAATGAACCCTTATAGTTTCGCTATGTTCGTCTGTCTGTCTGTCCGTCCGCGGCTTAGCTCAAAGACTCTGTAATTTGGCATGGATGGATATACATATTAACCATGCCGACTAAGCTGAAGATTAAAAACTATTAGAATTTTTTTAGGGTTCCTTTGGTACACGTTAAGTGGGGGTTTATTCACGACTACCTTATATGGATAGGTGTTTTAAAAATAATGAGGATTTGCTAAAACAATTTTTTGATGCTAGTGTATGTTTCAAAAATATTTCGTTACCCGTCGAGCGCTTCGGCCCGCCAAACGAATAACGTGCCTCGAGTGTCTAGGGTTATTTGAAGAACTAATTGTTTTTTTCCGCGTCAATTTTATTTGCACACACGTGTGATCAAAAAACACTAGACGGGAGTGCTCATTTTTGTTAGAGTCAAGTCCCCCCCCCCTCTACCAGCGAAACCGTTGTGTGACAAACACGATGTTAAAAGCAAGTATACCTTCTAGGTGTCAGTATCGGTTCATTCACTTGCGTTCGCTTGGGGGGCGAGCAGTCCCCCGCGCCGCCTTCATCTGAAAAACGCATCTTCGCCACCATCACTTTTAAAACGCGGGCCGTGCTGGGGACACAAACAAAAATAAGTATAAGACATTATTATTTTACAAAAGTGTATACCTTATATGTCTCATTCGATACATAGTGGTCCGGATGATAAAAGGTGGTAACAAACTAGTGACTTGTGGCGGAATCAGGAAATTCTGACGAAATTGACAAAACCGAAACGGATAGATTCGAAATTTCAAAATAAATTGTAACAATAGGGGATCGGACTGTTCACCATATTTTATGAATTTACCATATTTTATTAATTATTTTTAAAGTATAGATTAGTAGCAGACGATTCGCGAAGAAAAAAAACAGAATCGGTTGGAAAACGAATTTACAGTGATTTTTTAAATTTTCAATATGTCTTCTTTCAAAAACGATTTTTTGTATGGAGATTATAATATGGCGTTACTAACAAATGACGTCACAAGTGGGTAAGTGCCTCTCTGTCTAATCTTGAATTTCAAACCTTTATAACTCGGTCAATTTTAAAGATAGAGCAAAAATTCTTTTAATGTTCGATAGCAGAAACCAAGAAGTTTGGATTTATAAAATAAAATAAAAGTAGTCCAATCCCCTATTTTAGTTTATATTTGTGATATTCTTTCTCCGGCCTCATCCCATGTTTAGTTGGTGTCGGCTCTTCTAACCAATCTTCTCTATAAAGTGGGAATGAGCAAAGAATAAAACAAAGGGTTTTTTTTTTTTTTTTTTTTAAGTGTTATTATTACGTCGAATTAGAGCGTTGGTGGTCTAGTGGCTAGGGCCGCTGCCTCCCGTCCGGGAGACGCGTTTTCGATCCCCATCACGTACCAATGTATTTTCGAATTTCGAATTCATATGTACGTTTATTCGACGCTCTTACGGTGAAGGAAAACATCGTGATGAAACCTGTTCACTCCTGCGAAGAAATTCAAAGGTGAAGTCGACCAACCCGCACTGGGCCAGCGTGGTCGACTAAAGCCTAATCGCTCTAAATTAGGGTAGGCTCGAGCCCCTCGGTGGGGACGTATATGAGCTGTTGGTGTTATTATTACCTGTGTTTCCTGGGTGGTCTCGGGGAGAAGGAAGGTGTGGGCGGGGTGGAGGCGCGCTTGCGGCGACGCATCGTCGGGGTGAACGCCAGCGACGGAGCATTCTCCTTCTGGAACAACAAACGGTCATCATCACCATCATCATCATCGTGTGGGTGTAAGGTCGACAACCGACCTCACAAACCCTGGTGTCAGTGTTATAGAGCCGCCAAAGGCCAGTGACTTGGCTCGTGTAACGACTACGACTACGAACCAACGGCCGTGCCTTCCGAAGCACGGAATCATCTTTCTTTTCGGACAATCAGTTGATTCAGCCTGCAATGTCCTAAGCAAACTGGGGAGTCTCACAAACAGATTTTTGCTTGACAGTGTCCGCACCGGGAATCGAACTCGGTACCTTCGTAATGAGCGTCGATATCTCTAACAATACAATTATGTAATACTAGCTGTTGCCCGCGACTTCGTCCGCGTGGAAATAGTTTTTGCTCGCGACGACCAAACTAAGGCAACTAACACACCCTGCTCGCGCATGATGCCCTCTTCTCTTATCTTTATCTTTCCTATCTCTCTCTACCTTTATAAAACTTATTGCACTTTGACATTGACTTTGACTGTGACTGACTCTGACTTTGACTCGACTTTGACTTTGACTGATTTATACCTTGACACTTACCTTTACTTTGACCTTGACTTCGACTTTGACTATGACTTTAACTCTGACTTTGACTGACTTTAACTCTGACTTTGGCTAACATTGACTTTGACTGTCTTTGACTTTGACCTTGACTTTAACTGACTTTGACTATGACTTTAACTCTGACTGACTGTCTTTGACCTTGACTCGACCTAGACTTTAACTGACTTTAATTTTGACCTTGAAATTTACCTTGAATTCGACAATGACTTTGACTCTAACATTGACCTCAACTTTAACTTACCTTACCTTATTGATTACTTTAACCTTTAAGGACTTTAACCTTGACTTTGACATAGACTGACTTTGACTCTGATTCTGACTTTGACTTTGAGAGAAACAAACATTCGTACAAATATAAATTAAGGAAAGGCAACAGGTGGCCTTATCGATTTCTTCCAGGCAACCATTGGGCGAAAGAAAATCTTAAAGAATAAGAGGCGAGTGTGAAAAAATAATAATTTTCATATTATAGTATATTTATTTAGTAGTTTATTTAAGTATACACCGTGAAACTTGAATTGCAATTTGGCCCACATACATAAATTTTCATGTCTATTAGATTTCAAAAACGATGCCATTTTCGTAATTAACGTCCCCAAAAACCATAAAAACCATAAATTTCCTTTGAAGGAAAACATCGTGATGAAACCTGCACACTCCTGCGAAGAAATTCAAAGGTTGTGTGTGAAGTCGACCAACCCGCACTGGGCCAGCGTGGTCGACTAAGGCCTAATCGCCCTTATTCAGAGTAGGCTCGAGCCCCTCGGTGGGGAGGTATGTGAGCTGTTGATGAATTCATAAAATATGGTAAATTTAGGAACAGTCAAATACCCTAATAGGTTAGGCTCGAGCCCCTCGGTGGGGACGTGTAAGAGCTGTTGAAGATTGACGAGGTGAGCTTACCTCCGCCTCATCTTCCTGTGCGTTGTTGGTGGGCGAGTGGTGCGCTGTGTGCGCGGGAGTGTCGCAGGGAGTGGTGGAATCGGGCTCCAAGTTCGCCCTGGTCTGCGCCTGAGTTAGATTCTCCTATGAATTAAAGTAATCGCATCGTAAGAATGCCGTCCTGACAGCAGGCAGGAAATATGAAAACCAAATGTGTGCAAAAGAGACAGAAAAAAAAATTACTTGTATGACAGCTGTCAGGACGGCATTCTTACCATGCGATAGGTATAACAAGGTAATAATACTATCAATTTTATTATTATATTTATTCAGGTAGGGTGAATAGAAGTTAAGATTGACCAAGAAGATTGTTAACAATTTTTTATTTAGTTTCTTTGTTAACTAATAAGGCTAAGGGTACGTCCGCATAGCGGCTGTTTCACCGCGAGATATCATAAGATAAAAATGACTTTATTCCAAGTACGGTTTTTCGACGTCAATGCTAGCTAAGGCGGACGTTGTCCTGCCATTTTTCCTACCACTACCTACACCTACCCTTGACCATTTTGTATTGGAAAACTAAATTGTCGTTTTTAGTATTTTCTGTTACTTATTATTTATGTTTCTCACCGCTTAAACCTTCCCTGAACTTCCACAAATATTTAAAGATCGGAATTAGACAAATCGGTTCAGCCATTCTAAGAGTTTTAGACAAACGAACAGCAATTTTTATATATATAGATAGAAGATAGATAGATGATTAATGAATTTAATTGAATTATACAAAAAAAAAATACAAAAGAAGTTTGTGCCTGGTTGGCACATAGACCTATCGCTAATGCAACAACACTATTTGGCCGCGCGGTGGACGTGCCCTTACACTCAGTATCTGAAAGATCCGCCTGCAAACGTAAAATTTTATCTTTTTCCATTACATTAACAAAACAATGACAGTCAACCTAAGGATAGTGACCCAAGGGAAGAAAAAATCGGGTGACTATAATGGATTATTTACCCTAACTCCTGCGACGTCCAAGAGCCAGCTTGGTCCTTCCAATGGATTATCCACTACAATATTTGGTCTACTTTCTCTGAAAAATTAAATAAAAAATGATTATTCATGCTTGGGTAATCAATCTTTTCGCTTCGAAACATTTGGGTGTTAATGCAGTATATTTAAAAAAATTGTATTCATAGCAATTTTTCTACTACTCAAAAGATATTTTGTCATTTACAAAGCGTACCTAGGTGGGGTTTCTACTTCAACTTCTAGTTCAGCACTTTCTTCCATTACTGCATCTAATCCACGCCTAAAAAAATAATATTTTTAGGAAACCAGGTATGAAATTATGATAGAAATTTAAATCATTTACTAAATTATTTAAAAACAAAATTTTTTTTACCTATTAAATTGCTTTACTTGTGAACTTACGTTTCTTCTAATTCGCTGACTGTTGATAAATCTTGAGATTCTTCTGCGTCCACAGATTGTTCTGTGGTTTCTGAAAAAAGATGTTTGAAACAAGTTTGATGAAATTGTATATTGCTATGTTGCAATAAAGTAGATTTGTCTACCAGTCCTTACATACCCACCACCATTGACAAAACAAACAGCGCAATGCAAGATGTAAGCGGCAAGCTACCCTGCCTAGTTAGGAAATAAACAAGGTTATCTATCATATAATTCAACAGATAGCATTGGTGTCTAGTGGCTGGGGCTGCTGTCTTTCGTTTCGGAAACGCGGGTTCGATCCCCACTATGTTTTCAAATTTCGAATACATATGTACGTTTTTGTGGACTGCAATAGGCTGATTGATTGATGTATGTTTAGTCGACGCTCTGACAGTGAAGGAAAACATCGTGATGAAATCTGCACACTCCTGCGAAGAAATTCAAAGGTTGTGTGTGAACCTGACCAACCCACACTGGGCCAGCGTGGTCGACTTCCTAATCACCCTAATTCAGGGCCCCTCGGTGGAGACATATATGAGCTGTTGATGAATTCAAAAGATGAATATACCTTCAAGTCCTAAGTCTGCAGCACTGTTGTCTTCTTCGACAGAATTTCCTACCGCTTCAATATTGTTTGATTGAATTCCTGCAGCATCTATTCTTGTAAGTGGAATGAATACATCTGGCAAAATAAAATATTAGTCTAAATATGACTTTATTTTGATCATGCAGTGTGGTATTTTAATACATATTTTAAAAATATATACACAATGGGATGGTTATCCATAAACAGTGGTTATAATTTTTTATTCTTCAACATTCTTGAATTATTTTCATGTGTATTTTTTTTTTATAATTACGATATCCAATAGCTTAATAACAGAATAAAAAACATTTAAAGAGAAGCACAGAACATTTTCACCAATCATAGTATACTAAGATACCACAGGCAAAACAATATATGTGAAACTTTAATATTATGAAAACAAAGGTTTTGTGTAAGCATTTATACTAAATGCAAATGACCTGTCCCTGTCACTTATACCTTAAAAACAGTCTCTGAGAGGTACATCGAAGTACACTTAATGCTAACATGGTTCTTTAAGACACTTAGTAGCTTTTTAATATTTTTTTCTCACCTTGTAACATTCTCATAGATAAGTTTCTATGTGTGACTCCAGAGTTTTGATTAGGGCTCCTATTTATAGATCCTGAAATTGATAAGAAGTCTTTATTATTTATGTTATGTATAATAGCACATGTTTTGCATTTCCTTAGAAAAAAGGAACATAGAGTGATGATGATTTAATAAATAAAAAAATATCAAAACAGACTTACCAATATTACTGTTATTTAATAGGGTTCTACTTAGAGAAACAACAGGCTGGATGGACTGCCCACCCAGAAGCAAGGGAGGCACTTCATTTACTTTTTTGATCCCGTTATTCCCCGAATAAAGAGGGCTCCATCGAGGAGAATCTAACTCCAACTCTTGCCGCTCTTGCATATATTGCTTGGCTAACTCTATGGTCCGTGTTACAGCACCAGAGGCCTGGACAATGTGTGTTAGAGCCTCTTGACTAATAGCTTGTAGTCCAGCATCCAACTTGCGAGCTTGCGCCGCGCCGAAGCTACGTAATCTCTGAAGATAAAATTGATTACTATGTTTGCATTGAAAACATGGTTAATGTTTTATTAGTGTACTGTCATAACTTCAATAGTAATAATAATAATAAAATAACTTTTTTTTTTTCTTTAGTCAGAATAGTAGAGATATGTATAGCAAAAGAATAGAAGAATAGAAAAGAAAGAACTGTTATAATGTTAATAACAATGAGAAAATTATATCATGGTCATTATTGTACCTTGGACTCAATCTTATATTTAAATGCATAGATTATTTTATTATATCAATCAAGAATATCCTCGTTTAATTATTTCAAAGTTATATTATTTAACTGTCTACCAAATATAGTAAAAGAATGTCCAATGTTTCCTTACACTTATTTTCAATCGCAATTCATTGTTTTCCTTTGTGAGTTCAAGTTTTTCTCTATCCTTCTGCGTGGATAGTATCTTCAGATTCTGCACCTCCTTAGCCAGCTCAGAATTTTTCTCTCGAAGATCCCGATTTTCATCTTCCAAGTTCGACATGGTGTTTTCACTAACAGTGCTACAATGTACTTACTAAAGCTTCCGAGACTGAAATGTACTGAACGCAATATCACTAATCCAAGAACACGCATAAACAATGTTATATTGAGTTAAATATTCAGTAAAATAGAGCGAATGAATCTGTTTTGAAATATTTTCTTTCCGTTGTCACTGTTGTCAGACAGAATTCAGAATTTTCGTTTCGTCCATTTTTAATTTTAATTGACATTTGTTTTTTTTTTATAAAATCGATCGATTATATGCGTTTTCAGAGGTGGTGTAGTGTAGTTTTTTTTCATTTGTAATGTTGGCTGAACTGCTGCTCGATCAGTCAGTCCATCCATAGAGTCAATCAGTCAGTCAGTGCCATGCCATTCTAACTCCACTTCAATTGACTTGTCAAAAAAACGCGTGTGTGTTTGTGAACGTGCGGTGCGTGCGGCTATTTTTGAGGTTATATTTTGATTTGAACGTGAACTTTAGTTTTCAATAAAATGTCGTTCCGCGGTAGAGGCGGTGGTGGTGGACGTGGTGGTTTCGGCGGCGGGCGCGGTCGAGGAGGCGGTGGCGGCCGCGGTCGAGGCGGTGGAGGTTATGGCGGTGGCGGAGGCTACAGACAACAAGACGCTGGACCTCCAGAACATGTCATCCTTCTGGGCCACTACGGCTGGACAGTACAAGACGACCTCGTCTGCAAAGTCGACATAGAAGATGTCCCTTACTTCAACGCCCCCATCTTTCTAGAAAACAAGGATCAAATCGGCAAAATCGATGAGATATTCGGCAACCTTCGTGACTACTACGTGTCGGTGAAACTGGGTGAAAATATCAAAGCAAAGAGTTTTAAAGATGGGCAGCAATTCTACATTGATCCTGCGAAGTTGTTGCCGTTGAAAAGGTTTCTACCGCAGCCGCCGGGCGCCAAGAGAGGCGGAGGTGGTCGTGGCGGGAGAGGAGGTGGTGGCCGCGGCGGCGGGGGTGGTTTCGGCGGCGGGGGTGGTTTCGGCCGCGGTGGAGGCGGAGGCCGCGGTGGTTTCGGCCGAGGTGGCGGTGGCGGCAGAGGTGGAGGCTTCAACAGAGGCGGAGGAGGTGGCTTCAACAGAGGTGGTGGCGGCGGCTATGGCGGTGGAGGTCGCGGAGGCGGTGGCTTCGGAGGCCGAGGAGGAGGATTCAGAGGCGGCCGCGGCGGAAGATAGTTTTATTGATACTCCTGTGCTGTGGTTTACATTGTATAATAAACAGTGGAGATGGACTTGTATAGGGCCCTTGCCATATGGCATTATCTTGTATAAGATAGGTGAATAAGTGTTTGTTAAACATTGTTTTAAGCATTTGTCTACCTAGGTTAGGTAGTAAAAAAATGGGTAATCAATCAAAACAGTAGAAATTATTCTACAAAAATATTTAGTTATAAGTGTGACATCCTATGTGGCAAGGGCCACTGTAAAACAATAACAATAATAAAAATAAACACTTATGTGGTTGTTTTTTAATTATAAATTATACCTACTATGATGAAATATTATAAAGAATATTTTAAGTTTAAATAAATTCATGAAAATCACAAATAATAATAGATCATTTACTTCTAAATTATCTGTTCACTTTTTGTTGATTCAGAAGTTAACAAAATAAATAAATTTCAATAGTTAATTTTTTAGTTTCACATGGTTTCACTAAGGCGCAGTAAGAAACTTGCACTTTATTAGCTTGAGAATTTGAGAAGGATAATATTTATCACTCGGACCAACCACCTGTATAATTTACTAATTTATTTATTTATTTATTAGGCTTACCAACAGTTACTACACTAAAAATATCACAATAACAATACTGTACTTAAAAATATATAAACTGAGTGCATAACTAATTATAGGTAAACACCTCATGCGTTGAAAGAAAAAAGAAATAAAAAAATTGCCGATCTTGGACAAGGCTCAAAACTGCACCTCCGGCTATCCAGGCCAGAAACAGACGCAATACCAAATTATGCCACCAAACTCTGTGAAAGGCCGACGAAACCTGACACTTCATACTACCTTAATGCTCAGAGTGCATTATTAGATATTTCGCTAACAAACGTTATCTGTAACAATAATAATCTATAAATTTTAATTTTAAACTAATTATGAAAAGTTCGCTTACGCAACATATTGACAAGTCTCATAATTGGTTGAAACTGAAGTGAGCCAATGCACCTATGCATTTTGGAAAGTAGCCCTGACATGTGGTGTCCAGTGGGTGGTTGGTCCGAGATTTATCATGTAGCAGTAAGAGCCATATTCATAAGTGCTCAGTGCTAAGTTGTACTGACTTTTCCATGCTTAGATAGCATTTTGCATGGTAGCCTTTTATACTTTTTTTTGTCCTTATAAAATTAAAATAACCTTGTTAGAGAAAGGATATGCAAAACCTGAATGGATTGTAAAAAAAAACATATTTTTGGGCTGCTTGCATTTTATTTTAAACTGGTGCCATTCAAAGTTTGAGCAGGTGCCAGTATGTTTCTAATCCTTTACCTTATTTGTTTAAATTCAAATCAAAAATTATTTGCATTGATGATCTTTCTGAATGTTCTCGGCCATAATGACCAATTTAACTTCTAGTCAGTCAGGCACTGGTGCACACAATATTATGCTAACAGGACCTAACATTCAATTTTGACCTATTCGTTAGAAATAAATAAACTAACAAAATCAAACAACCCAATAACACTTAAACCATCACTTTGTCTTAATTGAATATTATACAAATTTACACTAATTACTAAAATCGTGTTCTAGGTCTCCTTTGCCTAAACTGGCGACATAATCGTAAGCTAGGGCTCTTCCTCGGTGATTGAACATGTAGAATGAAGGAAGGTTACACTGGGTCTCCCAAGTAGTCTGGTTTAGTTCTGCTGCAGCTGGAATCTCTCGGAGTTTGCCAGCTACGTTGAGCACACCCCACATCACAGCAAATAAGCTCACCACTGCCTGGACTACGATCTGTAAAAGAAGGTTGTCTGTTTAGTGATGAAACCAAATGATTACTTACTATCGTGTTAATGTTAATATACTTACATCAATTGGTAAAGTTGTAAACTCTTGTGATGTGAGACGCAGATAGGATCGATCTGTAAAGAAATTATCATTGATTTCAGCTAGAAAATAGGAAAATTATAAAACGTTTACGCGATGACTGTAGGAAACTTACGCTGAGCAGCAGAAAATGCTGAATGAAATAAAGAAATGAAACCCACAATTAAGATTATTTTGTACATTGATGCCATTTCCAAATAAATTATTAGAGGAAAAATTGTATTTAAATTTTACAGAATTTTCGTGACAAATGACTTTAGTATTTTTAAAGAATGTTGCCAAGCTCATAGAGGAAGTAAAACTACGTTGCCAAGCCAACCCAGCCAGCAATCTTTTTTTTTTTTTTTCGTTCGTTTTTGACGTTTTATCCGAAACTTGCTAATCGATCGTTTCAGCAACGCCGCCGGAACGGAACGGATATAAATTTTTTATCAGTCAGTCAGCCAGCCAGCACAACACTAGTTCTGTCATATCTGCATTCTGCATCAATCTGCATAGCGTTAGCGGTTGGGGTGTGTTGTATCGGATTCTTATCAGTTTATTTCTTGTTTTTAGCAACTAAAGTGCCTATAAAATAGCAAGATGTCTCGGAATCCAAAACTAGAAGAGTTTCAGATTGAAACGAAACCAAGTAGGCGGTTTGGCAAGAAGAGTTTAAGTGAAAATATTTACGATTCAAACACCGGAAGATTTCTGGGAAGAACGGCTGAAAGTTGGGGTTAGTACGAAGTTGTGACCTATTTGTTGAAATTTATGAATGCGTCTTATCCCCATTGACCTTATATCTTTATTAAAAATCGTAGTTATGAAGATATTTTCATTTATCCGAGTCGGATTTCTAAGTGCGAGGGCGTGGCTGCAGTTTTGTTTGGCTTGCAGTTTTTAAATAAAAAAAAGGAACGCATTGCATTTCTGATGAAACGGAGTACATAATATCTGAATTCAATTGAATTCTAAGTTACTTTGGTGCACCCAGCCAGTCTAAATAAATCTGGTTTTCCTTTTTTTGTCTTTAAAATCTTTCTTTTATTCTAATAAAAAAATATGATTTAAAATTTTGTTCATCAACGGCCCGTTACAGTCCACTGCTGGACTATGAGCCTCCTCCACTTAAGTGGAGGGTTTTGCCATAATCTCCACGCTTGGCAGGTGGGTTGGAGATTGCAGATTAAAATGTTACTGTATCAGAGAGCACTGCTGCCCGTTCCCTGTTCAATGTGTAGTCCCTAAGTCGCCTCTTACGAAGAGTAGGGGTTGGTGACAAATGTATTCTACTCTGCCGTCAATGGCTAAATTTTGTTATTTATAACTTTACAAATTTATAAATTTAAAAAAAAAAAATATAGCACAAGCCCATAATCCAATCAATGAGTAACTTATCACGCAATGGAGGCAAAGCAACCTTGTCTTAATGACAGAATTCTAGCTAATCTTATAAAGAAGCCACCAAATTTTTTGCTGTCTGAGCTCGGTATTTAGTAACACCTTGTCGTGTAACATTATTGTTGAAATCTCAAAATGAGTTTTTAATAACATTCTGCTGAAAAACTCTGGCTGTTAGATTTGGTTTTGGACAGAGACATTTTAATGTCAGCTGTTGCTGTTCTAATTTGTCTTTCGTGTAAAAATATCCTGCATTTGTGAATTTATCCAATTGTCTTGTAATTTCTTTTACGACTACACATTATATTGTTGCTGATACAATTTTCGTCTTTATTTGTTATTGATTGGGGTTTTTCAACCCCATCAATTATATTCTGAAAAGATATCATATTATGATAACAAATAAAACTTCTTAACTAAAAATATTAATTTTGTTATATTTCTCTGCCTGTTATTATTTTATTAACTACTAAAGATAACTTGAATAATTTTTGTGTACAAAAATAGAAGAAAAAAGAATAATTTAATAACAAGTACAGTCACATTCATAAGTGGAGTAGATAACTTGTTTTTACACTTTGAAATAACTTATTATCATTTCCTTGCACTGCACATTTTATTTTATTGTTATTTCTAAACCACATTTAATTTGTCCACAGCTAAGATCCTCATTTTCTATGCAATCTTCTATGCCGTCCTGATAGCACTTTTTGCTATCTGTATGGTCACATTCCTCCAGCAGTTCATCAACCCTCGAGTGCCCCGATTGCAGCTGGACGGGAGCCTCATAGGGACCAGTCCAGGTCTTGGGTTCAGGCCGCATCCGCCCGACGTTAGAAGCACCTTGATATATTATAAGGGGACAGAATATGACAGTTACCGGTTCTGGGAGGATCAACTTATTGATTTTTTGTCAGGTAGGTAATTTTTCTTCTCAAATATTCTAATGCAAAGCAAATATTAAATAAGTCTAGGATGAATTTTAAGTAGTTACTCATGAATTTTAAGTAGTTACTCATCATCATCGTCATCATCATCAGCTCATGCTTCACTTTGCGATCCTGTGCAAGCCTCAGCCAAGTCTTTCTACCCACATGACCTGCCCACTGCCAAGTAATTACTGCCATTAGCGAATAATGATAGTTTTCATTTAACTTAACTTAGTTTTTAATTAACTTTTATTACCATCATTTATTTAAATTCCTTTGCCTAATGCAGGTAGTTAAAAACAATAAAGATATATAATAATGGAGTTACATTTTAAAATCGACTCCAACTTTTTAATAGCAACAGCTAATCTTTTTGTGAAAATCCTGTATTTTGTTACTGATTTTCAATTCACTAAAAATCATATAAAGGAAACTAATTGGTTGATAATGTTTGCCATAATTTTTTCTTTCCATCTCCCACAGAATATAAGAAGAAAGGTCAAACGGCGGGTGCGGGGCAGAACATCCACAACTGCGATTACAACAACCCCCCTCCACCGGGGAAAGTGTGTGATGTGGACATCCGGGGGTGGGACCCTTGCATCGATGAGAACCACTTCTCCTACCACAGATCCTCGCCATGCATCTTCCTTAAACTTAACAAGTTAGTGTGCTGTAGTTTGCTTTACTCATTCATTTAAATATTCTCAAGGCATTAAATCTGCCTGGGTAGTGTAACGACTCTCCGGGAGAGAGCCGCCACTTAAAGATATAAAAGACACTTTTATAACATTTAATCACAAATTATACAATCGTCCGCACACGACGGCGGACGGCAGGTGAGAACGTCAAATCTCTACGGCCCAGCCCGTCTGAAGTTTCTATCGCTCTCTTTCTAAACTGAATAGTTAAAAAGAGAACGAATATATTACAAAAAGAATATTATCGCCAGTATCAAACTACATTTTCTACTCTATTAACTACAATTTCTACTCACTCTACAGAAGAATATAAGAATACTGAAGAGTCGATTCAGGAAAAGGCCAGCGAATAATCTGTACAATGTCTTTATTATTCACACAACCTTTTGTCTTGAAGTTCTAGTCCACACTCCATTGTCTCGTCAGGTCGTCGTTTCGTTTTTCTAAATGTCTTGTCTGTCTGTCATCTCAATGGCCAGCACGAAGCTGTGCGAGGAGGCCGCAACATCCCCACCTCCAGTATTGGAAACCAATACTCAAGGCAAGGCGCGGACGTCCAGCCTGCACAGCCTCGTCACTGGCCGTCTGTACAGTCCGGTCTGGGTCTGCACCTCGGCTACCCGTATCCTGCCGTCACTCCCAGGGTATACCGCCGTCACCCGTCCTTTGGGCCACTGGTTTCGAGGCATCTGGTCATCCGCTAAAATAACAACGTCGTCCTTCGCTATAGGGCGTACGTCCGGTCGATACCATTTGCCTCGTCTGGTCAAGGACGGCAGGTACTCCTTCAACCAGCGCTTCCAGGTTAGGTCAGCCAACCGCTGGGAGTGACGCCAGCTCTGGCGTAGCAAGTCACTGTCGTTGAAATAACCGATAGGGCTGTCTTTAGGTAGGGTCGTTATCATAAGGAAGTCATTAGGAGTCAGAGGTAGGTCGTCAGCACTGTCTAATGGTACGTATGTTAAAGGTCGACTATTTACAAAAACCTCCGTCTCAGCGAGCAAAGTCGAGAGCACTTGGTCGCTCGGAGCCCTCTCCTTCAAAGTCACACGAAGGGCCGTCTTTACAGAGCGCACCAAGCGCTCCCAGCAGCCTCCCATGTGAGGGGCCTTAGGAGGGATAAAGTGCCAATCGATCCCTCTGACACTCGCGAAACGCATGCATTCGTCCTTATCTAGGGTTGCCACCGACTGCTTCAGCTCACGGTCAGCTCCTCTGAAGGTCGTGGCATTGTCGCTCCAGATTTGCTCCGGACAACCACGCCGTGCTATAAAACGCCGAACAGCCATTATCGCACTGCTGGTTGTTAGGTCATGTGTCACTTCGACATGTATAGCCCTGACTGTCAAGCACGTAAAAAGAGCACCGTACCTTTTCTCACGGTGGCGACCTACTTTGACCGTCAGAGGTCCAAAATAGTCAAGGCCTGTGAATCGGAAAGGCCGCCCACCTCCAGTCATTCTCACGTCCGGCAGCTGCCCCATCAGTGGAGGTTCGGGTCTTGCTCGTCTCACCTTACAACCTTGACAGTCGTTCCACGCAGACTTGACAGCGTTCCTTCCGTTTAGGACCCAAAAACGCTGCCTTAGTGTATTCAGAACTGTCTCTCGGCCTGTGTGAGCTGCTTCTTCGTGATACCGACGAATGAGAAGACGCGTGAACCAGTCTTTTGGGTGCAGTACGTAAGGGTGCCGAGAATCATAGACAACGTCAGCACCGCTGATTCTCCCCCCCACACGGAGAATGCCATCTCCATCTAAAAAGGGGGTCAGCTGTCGTAGAGGGCTGTCCTTACATACGCACCCTGTCCTTTTCACAGCCCGGATATCCGCCGAAAACATTCTAACTTGGCTCTGTCGGACCCAAGCTAGTTCGGCAGATCTTATTTCAGTCGTGGTCAACTCACCTTGCCGTTTGTCTTGTCTATGAATAAAATTGTGCACAGCACGTAGAAACCACGCAGTACTCCTGACAAGTCTCCAGTACTTAGAAAAATGCCGGTCATCAGGTAGCGTGTTAGTTTCCATGTTCAATACGCAGGCGATCTTCACCTCTGGATCATCAGAATTGAAAACAATGTCGGTGTCTTCAGATGGTCACGACTGCTCTGACTTCCGAAGGAACTGTGGTCCATGTAACCACCTACCATTGTCCTCAATTTTCGTCTCTCTTGTGGCGTCGTCTGCCGCATTCAAACCTGATGGTACCCACCTCCAGCAAGAAACGTCGTTAAGCTCGGAAATTTCGCTGACGCGGTGAGCTACGAAGGGTTTGAAACGGCCACTTTCGGATGAAATCCAGCTTATGACGGTTTTCGAGTCGGACCATAAAATCGTTCTACTCACGTCTAAATGTTTCCTTAGAGTATGGGCGAGTCTAGCACCCATCAGCGCAACTTGAAGCTCCAGGCGAGGGATACTCATCACCTTGAGAGGCACGACACGAGCACGTGCCGTGACAAAGGCTACGTGCCACTCACCATCCGTCGTCGTCTTTGTGCGTAAATAAACTACGCTTGCAAAAGCTTTGCTGCTAGCGTCGCAGAAAACGTGAAGCTCCGGGCAGATTAGCTTGTCACATGTGTCAGAAAACAGCCGGCGTGGGAGTCTGAAGTCTGCTATCTTCTGAAGTTCGCATGATTTCTTCGGATAGTTCGCAGGATACTTCGAAATGTATCCTTTTTCGAGGTTCTCCTGGACCTTCTCATCATATTTGTCTACGAAATCAGGGTACTTACTCATTTTACGCTGAATTCCCGTCAAACGGCTCCTTGCCTGAGGGAAGCTGTCTGGAAGCTGAAAGTCATCAGACTTCCAAAGCAAGCCAGTCTCCCATCGACCTTCAGGCAACAGCCTCGTGTTCCGTTCCTTCAGCGCTAGCTGATCCTCACGAGAACGAGGAGAGTCACCAGCATACCTAACGCCGAACGATTCTGTCGAAAAAGAACTCTTAACTAAGTCGTGCAGTTCATCACATTGGCAGAGATGTAGAACTGTCATGTCATTCGGTATACTACCAAGTCCCACATTCCCATGAATTACCTATCCCAAACTGGTCTTGGAAACAATCGGTCCGTTCTTCTGTTCTTGTATAAACTGTCGTGTAATAATCAAGTCAATATTGTCTTGTCCAATCAATAAGTAAACTTTATTAGGTCGTATGTCATAGTCAGAAATGTAGTCCGTCACATAAGGAAATTTGTTAACAATGTCGTTATACGAAATACTATTAACACAAAGATTTAAATTGTCTACAGAGCGAGCGTTCTTGATTTGACAAACATTCTTCTCATTGAGTCCCTTGGCATCAAACGAAACGGTCTTCGAATTAACTTCAGTAGACGACATCCCAGAGACGCCGCGGATCCGCAGTCTACCCGTCGGTCCGGAGATACCGGCGCTCTCGAGCAGCGAAGAGCCGACAAGTGTGACAGTGGCTCCCTCATCCAGGAGCGCAAATGTTGTGACGTCTCCTTTCGTTCCCGATATCACCACTGGAAGAACTTTCAGCAGTACGTGTGAACTCCTGTCGTTGTCGTTACAGTTATTCACCGCCGTCGCCGTGTCGTTATCGGCATGATTGACAGATGCCTCCTTCTCCCTCGTTTCGGATCGCGGAGTGGCATGAAGCAGAGTGTGATGAGCTCGCGCGCAGTCTGGAACAGAGCATTTCGTCTTTCTCTTACATGCTTTTAGTTGATGGCGTTTGGATAGGCATGAAAAACAGAGTTTCTTAACCGTCACGAAATGCCAGCGATCGTCAATACTCATCTGCTTGAAGTTGTCACAGTCCTTGATGTAATGTTCTCCGTCACAGAGAGAACAGGGTCGTGACGTATTTACAACATCTGTAGTCATTACCGGTCTCCAGGGTTTAGTATCGGGCTTTGTCTGCGGCTTCCAAATTGTACTTGCAGGCTTGAAGGTCATCGGGGCGATGTTTACTGCCGCGTGAGCAACGATCATGAGCCAATCCGACAAGTCGCTCAAGGAAACACTCTTTTTCCCGACATGCATGCCCCACTGGTACTTTAAAAAGGACGGCAATTTATAAATAATTTCTCGAAACAAAATTGGATTTGTCAGGTGTCCAACCTCTTCTGTCATTTTCATCACGGCAACGACATTTTGGGAAAAAGCGCGGGAAACTTCGAGTCGGGTGGTTTCATTTTGCTTTTGAGAATTTTTAAATTTAATTTTCTTAGTTATAAAGGTTAAGGAAAGTGTGGTACTGTATATAATTCTTATATTTAGTGTTTATATTCCAATTTGTGTATATTATTTTCGAGCTGTAGGTAAGTTTTTGTACATATTGTTGATATAGCTATTTTTGTATGGGCGAACCCCCCGATGAAAATCGGGGGGGTCCAAGCCTCTTTGGCTTGAATCTCCCCATAGGATCCTCTGTCTCCGTTGTATCTAATGATGATAGTAAGATGGATACTGACGGTTCGGTATCGTCAAGAGCTGACGAGGCTGGAACTGGAAGGAAACGAACAAATTATTTGAAAATTTGCCGCCAATGCACGAAACGCAGGAAAAGCAAAGTAGTTGGTCAGACACTCAGTGAAAATTATTGTCAATGTAACACTACTAATATATCTGAAAATGTAATTTTAATAAAAAAAGTTACCCCGGAAGTGTCTCAGCAACTAAACATCGCGTCCCAACCGAAGTCTCACGATCATTCTGTTGATACTCGACGTACGAACACCTCACATTCATCTGAGTCAGCTCAATCATCAAAACAACCCGAATCTCGTCAGGTAGGTCGCAGTGAGTACCTACAGACAGATGCTTCGCCTTACTTAATTCACGTACAACGCATAGAAAATTCCCCAACTGATGGAACCATTCTGCACCCTATCACCTTTGGAAATTTCCTGAAAAAAAACAACTTCCAAAATATTGTGCCAGGAAGTGTAAAAAGAATAGGTAGAAACAGATGCGCTGTTGCTTTTTCAAATTTTAATGATGCCAACAATTTTTTAAATAATGAGCTCTTGAACGCAAACAAATTCAAAGCAGTCATTCCGACTTTCAATATAACAAGAATGGGTTTAGTTCGCGGAATACCAGCTGATTGGAGTGATGACGAAATCTTGGCAAACATCTCCACCCCCATAGGTTGTGGTAAAATATTAAAAATTAGACGTCTGAATTTCAAGATGCAGGTGAATGGTACCACTTCTTGGAAACCTTCCCAATCTGTTGTAGTGACATTCGATGGTCAAGTCCTTCCTAAAAGGATTTTTATGTGTTACAATGCTTTGCCTGTTGAAATCTATACTTACCCTACGATACAATGTTTTAGATGTTGCAAGTACGGTCACACTAAAACATTGTGTCGTTCTGCAGTACCAAGATGTTTTAAATGCGGAGGAACTCACCTAGGTGAATCTTGTACGAAAGAAGAAGACTCTGCGTCTTGCTTTATGTGTGGTGGCTTTCATTATGCTACCAGCAAAGTATGCCCTGAATATTTACGTCAAAAAGAAATAAAAACAAGAATGGCTCATAGTTGCATTTCTTATGCAGAAGCCAGTAAGCTTTTTCCTCCTGCTTCTAAGTCCTATGCTGACGTCTTAAATTCTAATCCTGTGGAGCCAAACAAGTCCTTGAACGATAATACATTTTCCACTCCTACATCTTTGCGTACATCTTATAAAAAAACAGTTTTTGCTAAACCCCGTTCTCCTCCTAAAGCTCAAACCAGTTATGATCGAGCTGCCCACAGAGCTCTTGTAAAAGAGTTTGAGGTGCCAGCATCTGCAAATGGTTGCGCTCTAACTTCCAAAGAAACAGAGCCAAATCATTCTGTAATAGAAATAATACTTTCACTTATTACCAGCTTGTTACAATCCTATATTTTTAAACCGTCCCACGTTGCCACTATTACTGAACTCTTGAAAATTACTGGTGTTTCTCATAATGGATTCGAAAATAATCCAGTGGAACTGCAGGAGCATCATCCCTAAGAAGTCAGATTTAATTTATTTAATAAACAAATACAACCCAATTTTAATAGCTTTATCAGAAACATGGTTAAAACCGGGATATTTATTTAATATTCCCGGATATGTTTGTCTTCGCGAAGACAGGTTTGATGGGTATGGCGGTGTAGCTATACTAATTAAGAGTTCTCTACCTTTTTCACAGTTACATTTTACTCCTCGTAATTTTAACGATGCAATTAATATAATAGGATTAAAAATTGACAACATCTCAATTCTTTCAATTTATCTATCTCGTACGTCCCGTAAAATTCTGGATGAAGTTAATAATTTGTTTGAAAATTTATCTAGACCGTTTTTGGTACTTGGCGATTTTAACTGCCATCATCAAAGTTGGGGCAGTGAAATTACCAATGCTGATGGGGAACGATTAGTTGTGATTATAAATGCAAATAATTTGTGCTTTTTAAATACTGGTGCTCCAACTCGTCGTACAAAACCCAATGAACACAAAAGTGCAGTAGATCTATCTATTTGTACACCTGGCTTAGCGTCTATTTTCTCCTGGGACCCTCATTCCTATACATATGGTAGTGATCATTTTCCGTTACTTATTACATGTCCGATTAAATCTCCACCTCTCCAAATGCGTAAACCACGGTTAAAATATAAATTGCATGATGTTGATTGGGAAGCTTTTAAAAACCTAGTAGAGTCTAAAATCAGTTCACTACCCAATATCACTAGGGGCAATGAGTCAGACACATCTGAGGCTTTAACTAAATGCTTAATTGATTCCGCTGATCAACTTTTTCCGGCCAAGAAACCTTTTTCTGGTAGGATTCCCTTACCACCATGGTGGAATGACCAATGTTCTGAAGCTGTGTCAAGAAGGAAAATCGCTGAAAGAACATATGCCGAAGATATGTCAGATGAAAATTTAAACATACTTAACGAAGTCATTAAAGCCACACAGCTTTTTTTACGAGAAAGAAAACAAGAAGGTTGGAGGGCTTTTTGTGCATCTTTGTCTCCTTCCACATGTCCTTCTGAGGTGTGGCGTTGTATTAAAAGATTTAGATCTGCTTTCAATGATTTATCTTCTTCCCGCTCAATACCTTCAACTATTGTAAATGCATTCCTTGACAAATTAGCCCCACCTACAGTTCCAGAAAAAGACTTTTTTCTTTCTTCACCTCAGTCATCTATTCCTAGCAATATAACCGTTTTAGGATCACCTTTTACAATATATGAGTTGAAAGGTGTTTTATCAAATGTCAAAGATTCGTCCCCTGGTGAGGACGGTATCCCTTATTCTTTTTTGAGTCATCTTGGTGATGACGCCTTAAATTATTTTCTGAATTTAATCAATTCGATAATGCTATCGGGTAATGTTCCTTCTGCATGGAAATCTCAAGAAGTATTACCAATTAAAAAACCGATTAAGCCTTCAGATGATCCCGCTTCATATAGGCCTATAGCTTTGCCTTCCGTGTTAGCCAAAGTTGCTGAACATTTGGTTAAAAATCGTCTAGAGTGGCATGTTGAAAACAATCGACTGCTCGCTGACAGTCAGTGTGGATTCCGTAAATCAAAATCTACTATGGATAACATAAGTATACTCACAACTGACATCCGGCTGGCCTTCTCATGTGGTAACTCTGTTGTGGCTGCCTTTTTAGATATTTCTGCAGCATATGATAACGTTATCATCACAATTCTCAGACAAAAGCTTTTGGATTTAAATGTTCCCGTTATAATAGTAAACTTCATCTTTAATCTCCTCTCACAAAGGTTCATTACTCTTAACATAGAAGATTCGACAAAGATCTCTCGTACTGTTTTTAAGGGTCTACCACAAGGCTCAGTTTTAAGCCCACTTTTATATAATATTTATACATATGACCTAGAAACCTCCATTAGTAATTCTGTAAATATTTTACAATATGCTGACGATTTGCTTTTTTATTCTACTGATGCATCCATAGATCATACTTGTAATACATTATCGTCATCTCTTACGTTATTGAAATATTGGTTTGATAATAATGGATTAGAATTATCCACATCAAAAAGTTCAGTAGTAGTATTTAGTAGGCGACGAACACTTCCTGTTATAAATGTTACTTATAATGGCCTCCCTCTACCAGTTGCTAATCATGCAAAGTTCTTGGGTGTTGTGCTTGACAACAAACTTACTGGAGTACCTCACTTTGAGTACGTCGTTAGTAGATGTGAACGTCTCCTAAATATTATCAGATGTCTTTCGGGTGTATGGTGGGGGGCTCATCCCTTTTCCATGAAACTTTTTTATAATGCGCTGATTAGGTCTATACTAGACTATGGAACGTTCTTACTAGAGGGTGGTAACGTGATGGGTTTAAAGAAATTGGATGCTGTTCAAGCTAAATCTTTACGAATGATTACAGGCGCGATGAAATCTAGCCCTATAAATGCACTGCAAGTCGAGTGTTGTGAGCCTCCTTTACATAGACGACAATTTTTAAGTGACAGATTTTTGTTTAAATTATTGCAGTTCTCTAATCATCCTCTCCATCAGAAACTTCATGCCTTGCATGAACAAATTGACTCATCTCCATTTTGGCGCAATAAATCCACACCTTGTCTCGTTAAAAGCTACAGAACTTTTTTAAATATTCAGTCTAAAATTCATCGTTCTATAAATTTACCTCTATTTTCCTCGGGCTTTGAAACTTTAATGTTTTCGCCAAAAATCCGTTATGACCTGAATATTAACAAGCACGATATAGGAGCTGATGATGAAAATTGGCAAGCATGTAATCATATTTTTACAGACGCTTCAAAATCCTCTAATAAAGAGTGTGTTGGAGTGAGCATATTTTATGAACATTATAAATTAATTCAAAAAATTAAATTACCACCTGAGACCTCAGTTTTTACCGGAGAATGTTTTGCTCTTTTAAAAGCCATTGAATTAATTTTGTTGCTGGGTCTTAAAAAGACAATAATTTTTTCAGATTCTAAAAGTGCACTACAAACTTTAGACAAATTTCCTTTTAAAATTAAACCATTTTATCCTGTAATATTTGAAACTCGGGAAAAACTGCATGAATGTATTTTAAAAGGATATTCCGTAGTATTTGCTTGGATTCCAAGTCATTGCGGTATAAAAGGCAATGAAAAGGCTGACCACTTAGCCAAAGAAGCTGTGCAGGATGGGGATTTAGTTCCTTATAAAGTATATTGCCATGACTTGATTGCTCTACCTAAGATTTATCTCCAAAATTCCTGGAATTGTTTTTGGTCAGTGAGTAGTCAATCAAAGGGGAGATTTTTCTATAGTATTCAACCATCAATTCCAGTTAAGCCTTGGTTTTTTAAAATGAAATGTAATAAAATTGTAACTTCCATTATAACACGAATTCGCTTAGGCCACGTTTGCACTCCGACCCACCTTGCTAGACTTCGTATTGTTGAAAATTATATGTGTGAGTGTGGAGACGATGTTGGTGACTTAGATCATATTTTCTTCTCCTGCTCTCGGTACGACCATTCTGGTTTACTTCAATCCTTACAGTCCCTCCACGTTCCTTTTCCGACCCGTATATCCTGTCTTATTATGTATCCCCTACAATATTGTAATGTATTGTCATCGTTTATTTTATCTAATAATATAAAAATTTAACCCTATAATAATAAATAATTACATATATTTTGTAAATACATACAGTTAGCAATCATATTTGTTTATTATATATATTTTTGTATAATACTCACTTTCCTTTCCATTTTTCAATCCTTATCCTTTTTACGTGATATTTAGTTTCCCTACCTTTATTTCTTAGTAAATTAAAAACTCGACACTGGCACAAAGATTACTAGCGCCATAAGAAAAAAAAAAAAAAACGACATTTTGAATTGCCGTCGCATATTCAATCAAACCATGGACTAGTGTTGTTGCGATAGCGATAGTCTATCGATAGTATCGTGATACTATCGCGACCTTGAAAATCAGTCATAATATCGATAGCCCTATCGAAACTATCGACCCTTGACGATACTATCGATACTATCGATAGTATCGATTGATATAAATAAGTAATACTATTGCTAAAGACTAATAGTCTAGATACTATCGATAGTATCGGTACAAACACCATCGATAGTATCGATACTATCGATACTATAGATAGGGTGAGCGTCGATAGTATCGATATTATCGATAGTATCGAAACTATCGATAGTTTTGCCCTATCGATAGTAGAACATTTTTCGATACTATTACTTGCTCATAAAAGGTAATATAAATGGTGATTACAAAGTTCATCCATCCCATCCTATTATTATAATTCACAGTTAATTTATTAATTTGTTGTTTTAATAGATTGGCAATACTAAGCCATGCGCTATCATGCACATTTGGGTATAACATTTTACAAAGAGGGTAGGTAACTCGAAATATTATTGCGATAAAGTGACACCGTATCTACGTACCTACCTCAAAGTGCGAGACTGTGAGTTGAACACTTTGTTGCGTGTTTGAAACTTTCTAAACGACTAAATGTTAAAATGGAGACAACTAAAATGAAATCTCCATCCGATAGTATCGAAAATACGTCGATAGTTACTAAAGCAAAACTATCGATACTATCGATACTATCGATAGTTCATAGATAGTATCGATACTATCGACTTTTTTGTCGCGATAGTATCGATACTATCGATAGTATCGACTAAATTCAATAGTATTGCCTAATTTTCACTATCGATACTATCGATACTACCGATAGTATTTCAGCATGTCGATATTTTCGATAGTACTATTCGAACTATCGACTGATTTTCAAGGTCAACTATCGATAGCGAAACTATCGCTATTGCAACAACACTACCATGGACGTCATCGTGGCGTATGTCACGCATATGTTTGATTTTATTCAGCATGACTTCTATTATATATGCGGATTGTCCAAATCTGAGTTTCAAAGTTTTGATAATCTGCCTCCCGAGCGCGTCCCTTCAAGCATCGCGACAGTCGCGCGATGTTTTCATCATCGCTATAGCCGCAGAGCCGTGTAGTCGATTTAAACTGGCTATAGAAAAGAGGCCAGTCCTCGGGATCGCCGGAGAAAATAGGCAGCTCTTTGATACTTGTTTGCCTTGCTAAAAACTTTGCCATGTCAGTTGGCCCATGAGTGTCTTGCGAAGGCAGCGCAACAGGGTGAAGTGGTGATGATGTAGCAAACCTGGCATGTCGGGCATCATCGGTCTCATAATTTTTCCTAGTGGTAGTCGTAGGCACATGCAGAGAGATGCACGATCCTGCACGGGAACGGGATGCACGGGACGCAACTTCGTCGTCGTCGATTGCCTGCGACTGAATCGACAGTCGCTCTTCGAGCAGGCGCAGTTTTACATTGGCACGGTCTGCTGCTGCTTGCTCTTCTATGCGTGCCCTTTCTTCAGCCGCTTCTAGCTGCAGCTGGACGAGTCTTTGCTTTCTGACGACTGTCGACGTGCTCGTCATGGAGCGAGCGGAGGCTGTAGGCGATGGCGCGCGGCTGCTATGGGCGGACTGTCGGTCGTGTCCCTGGTCTCCAGCAGCAGTCGGCACACTGGTCATCTTCGCTTTCAATTGCGCTCTCGTTCTCACCATAGGTTTGGTAAATGACCTTGAAGGACCACCTGAAGAGTCGATTCAGGAAAAGGCCAGCGAATAATCTGTACAATGTCTTTATTATTCACACAACCTTTTGTCTTGAAGTTCTAGTCCACACTCCATTCCATTGTCTCGTCAGGTCGTCGTTTCGTTTTTCTAAATGTCTTGTCTGTCTGTCATCTCAATGGCCAGCACGAAGCTGTGCGAGGAGGTCGCAACAAATACATTTATTTCCGGATCCATGAAAGTCAAAACTCCATATTATGTAATATTGCTGGTGACATGAATAATGACTTTTTTAAGCATTGGACCGAGACGCATGATGCTGAGAATGACGCTCTTGGATAAAGGGAAATGATAATGTTTTATTAATAATGTTGTTTTGTGTTTGTTTTATATCCTTTTTATTTTTACATTTTTAATCTTTACGTTTATTTTGTTTACACTATGGGCTGGCAACACACATTATATAATGTTAAACAAAAACAAAACAGATACTTTTTGTTTGTATTTTATTATTTGACTCTAGCTAGTGGCTAGGGCCGCTGCCTTCCGTCCGGGAGACGCGGGTTCGATCCCCACCACGTACCAATGTGTTTTCGAATTTCGAATTCATTTGTACGTTTCTTCGACGCTCTTACAGTGAAGGAAAACATCGTGTTGAAACCTGCACACTCCTGCGAAGAAATTCAAAGGTTGCGTGTGAAGTCGACCAACGCACTGGGCCAGCGTGGTCGACTAAGGCCTAATCGCCCTAATTCAGGGTAGGCTCGAGCCCCTCGGTGGGGACGTAATAAGGACGTATATGAGCTGTTGATGTATGGGTAGTAATGTCGACAAGCGACCTCACCCATAGCCACTATCGCGTCCGTGTTGTGTAGCTGACGCGGTTCAAGTAACGATAGAATATAAACTATATAGTGGCTCTGTGAGCTTTAGACCTCGCGAGTCTGTATATCTTTTCATATTTATTTTTATTTTATCTTATTTTATTTTATTGGTTCAGAAATGTGACTGTAATGTGATGTAGAGGAAAACATTCCTGCGGTAGACCTTGTAAGCTGGCAACCCCCATAACTCCGTCATTTTTTAAAATATTCAAAAACTGACTCGACAAAACAAAATCGATTAATTTATCGAACCTGCTCACAAAATTTCACGAGAATCGCAAACACGGAAACGCGACCTGTAAAGTGAAACAAACAAACAAACAGATGGACATACAAAAGCAAATTTGGCCAAGCTGAAACAGAGACGCTTCGCTCGCTCGGTCAACTAACGAGAAATAATATGTTAAATTGTAAATGGTTGGTCTCAGTTCACAATTTTACGAGTCAGATTATAAACTATCGGCGCGGCGTTCATAATCTTACGGTGACACATATGTTCTATCCTAGTCTGTTGGTCGTGTACAGAATCTACGGCTGGCGTCCGCAGTACTACGAGGACCTGGCGACGCTGCCCGACGACATGCCGGTGGAGCTCAAGCACCACATTCGCAACGTCACTATTACGAACAGAGATCATGTGAGTATTTTATTTATTCTCCATGAATATGCAGCAAAATGTGCTTTATTGTCTGTAGTATATGTATGAGGAGAAAATCATCATTATCATCTGTTGTAAGGTCGACAACCGACCTCACAAACCCTGGTGTCAGTTTTATAGAGCCGCCAAGGGCCACTGACTTGGCTCATGTAACGACTAGAAAGTAAAATCTATTCTTTTTTGTCAGGCCAATCAAATATGGGTGTCTTGCCACGGTGAGACGCCGGCTGACCAAGAGAGCATCGGGCCCATTCGGTACATCCCCAGCCAGGGATTCCCCGGGTATTTCTACCCATATAACAACGCTGAAGGATATCTAAGCCCGCTCGTCGCCATACACTTTGTGAAACCGAAAAGTAAGTCGTGTCAACTCTGTAACAAGTTACATTGATAGTTTACCTGAAAAGTTCAGGGATGCAGGTTCGAATATCGTCTAGGAATAACATGGCTCCTATTTGTTAAAAGCGAAAGAAAATCAATTTAATGAAAAAAAAAACATTTTTAGGTTTTATACCAGCTTATTTGTAAGGTCGATGTGTGATTGTTATTGAAGTTTTACAAAACTAACTAGCTGTCTGCCCGCGGCTACGCTCTCGTTATTAATTATTTTCCCGTGGGAATAAAACTTTTTCCCGTAAAAAGTATCCTATGTGTTAATCTATGGAACAAACTATCTCCATTCCAAATTTCATCCAAATCCGTTGAGTACTCGTGAAGGCGGAGCAAACATCTGAATATAATTACACATTTGTAATATTAGTGTGATGTGTTAACAATTTGTAATTTTATTCCAGCGGGCATAGTGATAAACGTGGAGTGTCGTGCGTACGCGCCGAACATCGCCTACAACCGCCGCGACGGCATCGGCGTCGTGCACTTCGAGCTCATGGTCGAGTAGGGTGCGCAGAGCACAGCTCACAGGTAACGCAGCAATGGAAACAAAACTGAAATTAAGTTGTCTTATTAAAAAGAGAGAAGGGATGATGTAACAGGAAATAATAATAGGGAATATGCACATTTATTTTAAAAAAAAAAATAAGTTCCAGATAAACACACAAAAAATATTTTTTCAAATATCTTGCTCAGAAACAAAGTTATAAGGCTTCAAAGTTGATGGTTAAACAGAGAGGTCCGACGTGACATGTGACGTCATATGTCACGCGGGCCATACATCCGCCATAGAAAATTTTGTTCTCGTAAGAGGGACAGATATATTTGTTTAATAATGTTGTATCTAGTTTGTTTTTCGATTAATTTTGATTCTGTTTTGACTGTCAGTATTCTATTTTTGAATACTTTCAGATGAACTATGAAAAATTTTTACGCATATTCTCTATTCGTACCATCTTATTTATTTATTTAACCATTTATTGTACACATTAAACAAGAAAATGACAATAACACAAAGAAAAACGACACAACAGGCCTACTTATTGCTAAAGAAATATCTTCCAGCAGACCATCATATCAGTCAAATAATATTTTTAGATAAAAGCGAAAGATTATTAACATATTTATAAGATTTTCCTCAAAAGGCTTTTATATCTGTACAACAGTGCCTTATCATAAGATAACATTTTTGCTGCACTGAAAATAGCTGTTTTAGAGTAATAATGAATTCAGACTCACATTAAATATGGAACCTAAAAATACTGCTTAAAATTGACTGAAATTAACATTTTAAATATGTCATTCACACTAATATCGCTTACTAGCGGTCCGTGTGTAAGATTTTCCCGTTGGAATAAGACTTTTTCTCGTAAAAAGTATCCTAAGTGTTAATCCAGGGTACAAACTATCTCTATTCCAAAGGAAACTTTCAGAAGCGGTATTTTATTCAGAGGAAATTTTAGCACTAACAAAATGTAGTTTCTTTGAAAGCCCTTTCTATGAATTTTACATTAAACCTATCACCAGAATTTATATTACCTCCATTTAATTTAAATAATATATTAAAATATCCGCTAAATTCTTATATTATTTCATGAAACGAACAGGCAATTAATAGTAACTTTGCTGAATTTACCAAAATATAATAATAATTAAGTTGAATTATAATAAAAATCAATAAAATAATTGTGAATCTTCTTTTATTATTATTTTAAAGATTTTATTTCCAAATAAATGACTTATTTCGGGAATAAAAAATCGTTTCATGATTTTCCATGTCACATGACTTGTGGCTGGCCACACACATAAAAATGATAACTGTCAATCTGTGTAGCAGGCTGTCAGATTCTGACGTTTGTTTGGGTGACAATAAAATGCGCCAAATAATGTGCACCAAATAATTGAGGTCAAAAAAAGCGCGCCAAATAATATTCACTGAATAATTGAAGCGTCAAAAATGTTTACTTTCAACATCAACAACAACATCAACGGCCCGGCATGTTTACTTTATTTGTTGTGAATTATTTACTGCAAGGAACAAAAACGTGCAGGAAATAATTCAGTACATAACAAACCCCAGTTCTTGGTGAGCTGCAACAATACGCACTCAATAACATGCAGGCAATAATACAGGTCAGGGTCATATGGACACCTCTAGAGAGTTGACACATTTCAGACCGATTTATCTGCTGTATGTCGAATCGATTTTGAAAACGTTTCACCCAACCAATGTACAGCCCGATAAAACGAAGCCAATCCACAATGAATGCTAAGTCAGAGCGGGTGCGAGCGAAGCGAGCACGGGAGTTTGGGGCACCCCGACTCAGTTAGAAGGGGATCTCGGACGGGAGCTTGGCGAGCGAAGCGAGCACGGCTCCCTCCGCCATACCCTTTGGAGTTAGGTTATCTTGTGACCCCCATGCCTGCTTGCAGGCATGCCAAGGACTTGTCACATAATGTACTTGCAGACTTTTAAAAAAATGGGCGTTCTTAATATTACGCATTAAATAACGTTCAGTCCAATAATTTGAGCTAAAAACCTGAATTATTTGCTGCAGATTATTTGTTGCGTATTATTTGCTGCACGTTATTCACCGCACATTATATGCACCCGCTTCAATGGTGCTGCCAGATACTTTTTTGTTTCCTACTACCAATATATTAAAATAATTATTGCAAAGTAATGGTGGTAATTAAAAAACATTTTCTAATTCAGACTCGTAGTTAATAATATACTCTTTCAGCCTATATACTTCAGTTCGCTGCTAAAAAATATCAAATATTAAAATACCACCTTCCATACGATTTCTGAAGATTTCCTTTCATCCCAATCCGTTCAGTAGTTTTTGCGAAAAAGAGTAACAAACTATGTAAGGACATACATCCATATTTACAAACTTTCACGTTTATAATATTAGTAAGTTCATTTCTCAGATATTTAAAAAGGCTACCTAGTTTTCATTTTAATCCCTTGCTGCGTTCCATAACCCAACTACATACATCAACCACATTCACAACTTTGCGTACATTATGTATTGATACTGCAGACACATACATAGCAAAATGAAATCTAGCCTATTTACTATGTATATCACACATCGGGTTATGCATGTGTGCTGCAGTAGTGCAAAAAGGCCGAAGCAAGCAAGTTTTTCTTCATAAAACAACATGTTTCTTTTGTTTTATATAAGTGTTTTGTTATTTTGAGTAAAAAATGGAATGTACGTACACCTTTTACATTTGACGAATGTTTGATGTGGTAGACCAACATGGGTATGCTATCTACGAGTAGTACTTAGTTATTAAGCCTACCAAAGAATTTTGTCAGTGGAAAAAATTCAATACGTGTTAGTGGAATAATATAAAGCCTCTCATGAATCAGCCTATTGCAGTCCACTGCTGGCCGTGTGCCTCCCCTCGGGCACGCCAAAGCGCACGATCACCCGCTTTCCTCACCCAGCCACCACCAGCGACCTTCCTCAGGTCCTCAGTCCCCCTGGCAGGGGGGCGTCCCACACCACGTTTCCCGAGACGCGGTCTCCATTCGAGAACCCGTCTGCTCCAACGCTCGTCGGTTCTGCGACAGACGTGGCCAGCCCACAAACACTTCACGAAGCTACACTTCTGAACGATATCAACTACCTTGGTCCTTTGCCGGATGACGGCCAAAAATAAGTTTAAAAAAGAATTAGTTTTATAAAACTGAACAACTTTTGTTATTTTTTCTTTTTTTGCGTGCAGTAAAATTTATTTATTAACAATACAAGAAAACGAACACAAACAAACAAAGTCAAACGAACCGTTCCCGGAGCAAAACTTCCCAGAATGCTCGCCGCGTTACCACGCTGGACTGCCAGGGACGAGCTTTGCGCCAGGAACGACCTGTAAATTTTCCAAAATCGCAAAATGAGTTAACTCGAGAGGTTTTGCGTTATTTCGCTAGCACGTTCTATTTTTCAGAATCAACGAATTATCTATAGTCTAGAAAAGTAACCGTCTAACAAAGCCCGCTAAAACATAGCACCTAATGTTGTCAGACGACGACGAAGACAGGCAGATGATGTCGCAGCTGTACATTGAAGCTTACTTTCGACGTTCTTACAAACCGAGTCATGTAAAACATCATTGTACCGCGTATTCGAATGTCGTATGGTATAGTTTTGCTTCTTTGGTATTCATTTGGTGGGGTCAAGTTTGAAGCGTAGTTACTCTTCTAGACTATATTTAATTTGTTGTTCAGAATACTAAGGTTGGTTGGCATATTCACACATGCCCTATTCCAGGGACTTTATGTAATTTTTTCTAGAACTATTTTTATTTAATAGTAATATCATACCAGCTTCATTTTCCACTGTCCAAATTGTTTAATAAGCAAGACGTCTTGTAGTAGGATCTCTTACATAGATCAATAGGAGACGAAATTTCAAATAAACTCAAAAAATGTTTGCATTTAGAATCATTAGCAATAAGTGTATTTTTATGAGCCATCTGTAGTTTGTAAGATTTTTGCATTTTCGTAGATCTATACTTTGATTTCTCAACATACTTTTTTGACAGTTGTAGGCATGCATCACAAAACTATTTATATTACCTAGAATACGGAATATGCACAAGTTTTTTTAATTCGAAATATTTCAAGTTCCAGGTAAACACATACATACTTTTTTTTATATATCTTGCTCTGAAACATATAAGGCTTCAAAGTCGATGCTCGGACCTCTCTAGGTCCGACGTGACATATGACGTCATATCCATCCGCCATAGAATTTTTTTTTTTTTCGTAAGAGGGACAGATATATTTGTTTAATAATGTGGTATCTAGTTTGTTTTTCGATCAATTTCGACTCTGTTTTGACTGTCAGTATTCTATTTTTGTATACTTTCAGATGAACTATGAAAAAAAGTATTTGTTTATGCATATTCCCTATTAGTGGTATTTATTTTATTAAAATTATAAAATAAATGGTTGACATAAGCAACTGTTAAAAAAGTCGTATAATTAGTTTTAATGGAAGATGTTGAGGATCTTTGGTTTTTGTAGTATAGATTAGACTCAATGTAAGTAACTCCGTCCAAAGTTATTCCAGAAGTGCCTTTAGACTGTAGTTATTTTAGACCCACCATAGTTCTTTTTTATACTAATGTACGATTTTCCCGTGGGATTTTATTGTGTATGTTTATATTTTTACATTCTTGCATGTTTGTAGAAAATAGAAAATAATCAGTAAATAATAAGATTTTATTCTATACAGGGTGTAAGGAAAAGTCAATACCTATATTGGCAATTTGTATGAAACAGCTGTTTTTTTTTTGTTGAGTTACAGAGTTGGCTCCATAGTAAAAGTTGCACATCACTAACACGTTATGTGGTTTAAAGGATAATGAGATTTTTCCTTACACCCTGTATACACTATTGTATGCACTTTAATCAATTTTATAGTAATTGAACACATGTTTTTTTTTATATATACCTAGCTTATTTTTGTACACTTGTTCCTTCTACTATTTTCTATATAATTTTATATTTTAAATGAATCTCTAATCTATTTTTTTATTCGACATTTAAATTAGTTATTCTACAACATGCTGCCTTATTTTACGAGCAACTAGTGAAAAAACTAATGAAAAAAAAATGCTGTAAATATTTCTACTAAGTATATTATATCTGTTTATATACTTTACTCTACTTACAGCCACTTTTTAGTACCAGTTTTTAATATACTTATATATATGCAAACGATTAATCTATATTTAAATTAATCTATAGAAATTAACTTAAACGTCTAACTATAGGTAATAGAAAGACTGATATCAGATATTATAAATATCACCCGCAAGAACTTGACCTACTCTTAACAAATTACTAACATTCCATATCATTTTATACAATGTAATCATTTATTAATCATAGATTATTAATTGTCACAGATAATATCTAATAATTATGAAGCAGAAAATTAAAAATTTTGTCGACCTTGGACAGGACTCGAACCTGCAAACAAAAGGCAGTGACAAGTTTCGTCGACCTTTCACGGAGCTTAGTGGCGTAATGGGGGATTTTTTGACAGCTCTTTAAAAAATAAAAATAATAGTTCTAAGACGATGGCGCCAGGTGTACTTCGTGGATTCTTTTTTTTAATCTTTTTATAGCCCTGGGTGACTCGCCGGATTTCTTCATCCATGAATCATCAACGCCATCTATCGAAGTTTTATGAACTATTTTTTTAATTGGTTGTAGGAAAATCCCCCATTGGTAATGCGCCTGTTTCTGGCCCGGGTAGCCAAGGAGATGCAGGTTCGAGTCCTGTCCAAGATCGGCAATATTTTTAATTTTCTACTTAATAATTATTAGATATATTAATCAACTAAAACATAGACGAACAAGTATTTACATCGTCAGTGATTATAGTACAGTGTGTATGTGACAGATGGCAGTGTATTTAATTATAATCGGCACACTAAAATAATACTATCAAGGTAACGGTAAAGGCCTTCTATTTATTATTTATTTAATAAACACTACTTTTTTATGTTCTTATGCGCAATGTATAATAAAATAAACAGAATACCAGCGCTGTGCGCTGCAACCGGCTGCTATGAATTCAATGCGCGCCCTGTACCACGCATATACATTGAATTAATTGAAGTTACATTTTAAATTTTATTGATGTTATTTACTGGACTTGTATTAGGCACTCTAGTATTTCAAAATAATACCTTGTTATGGCCCGTTCGCCCCGTTAATAACATCATTAAAATTTTTACAAAGCGCGAAAGACATTTGCTCGTCAACAGATCTCTCTCTCTCTCTCATCAACAGACATCTTAATTTAATTCAAATTCGAAATTATAATTTAAATACAGCTTATCAATGTCTAAAAATCTGTCCCTTACACTCTGTATATATTCTTATTACAATACTTAATTAATACACTTAAAATAAAATGTATAATTAATATAAATAAATATACTTAATATTCAACGTATATTCCGTCCAATAGAAAAACTGTCCTTAGCAACTATTTACTTGTAAAATGTGTGCCTCATTTTTATAACGCATTAAAGTATTTCTTTTTTAAAAGCCTTTTTTTTCCTATATTTAGAACTAAAGTCCCTTTCAAATGTATTTGTTTTTATTAACTCATAATATAGTGCAATATCTACGTACTCTATGGCCAGTCAGTCATATTATGCGAGTATGTTGAGGGGGAAACAATATTATAAGCTGAAAGTACAGTGGATATAAGCAAGCTGTATTTTCTTTTGTTGTCAAGCTATACGTTACTACCAACGCGCAAGACACCCCAGTGTATACTTTGATACGCTGTTCACTGTACATACTCAAAGAAATGTGTAGGTAAGTAGGTAATTCTCGACATGAGAAGCATTACGTCGGATCTACATATCTGACCTAAGTCACTTTTTTAGCAGTCTCGCAAATTAAAAAGTAACATATTCCCAAAGAGTTCATTTTCGAATTCCATAATTTGTTTTTTCATTCTTTTATTGTAAGTGGTCAGATCCAGTAACTTTCAGTATGCCTAGACACTGATAAAAAGTGATTTTGGACGGATATGTAGATCCGACCTAATGCTTCTCATGTCGAGAATTATGTTGTATATATTATATTATATCTGGTTTGTACCCAATCAATCAAGGAAAAGCAAATAATAAAACTGAAAGTATTTGACTGTTCAGCCTAAATCGTAAATATACTTTTAGAATTATATTGTAATTGTATAGCATATCCTTCGTCCATCAACTACTGAAATTTATTTTGAGCAGATAGAAGTTCGGGTTTCTTTCGAAACCATCATCATCAGCATCAACAGCTCATATGCGGCCCCACCGAGGGGCTCGAGCCTACCCTGAATTAGGGTGATTAGGCCTTTGTCGACCACGCTGGCCCAGTGCGAGTTGGTCGACTTCACACACAACCTTTGAATTTCTTCGCAGGAGTGTGCAGGTATCATCACGATGTTTTCCTTCACCGTAAGAGCGTCGAATAAACGGACATATGAATTCGAAATTCGAAAACACATCGGTACGTGGTGGGGATCGAACCCGCGTCTCCCGGACGGGAGGCAACCAAAACCATAGTTTTGTTTGTATTATCAATAATTGTGCTAAACCTAATAAGACGATAGACATCGAATTTCACATGTAATAAATAAAAAACAACGTCCATTCCATAGGCTGAAATATAAATAATTTTACTATACTGTCTTGTCTGTATGTCATCTTCATTCTGGAATTAATTTATAACTCGTCGTAGTCAAGTCTTATCCAAAAAGACAATAATAATGTTACCCGTCAGTTTTTGTCATATCGACCTAAACCAACAGCCTAAACCCAAACTTCCAAAGAAAAAGCTATAAACCACAAAACAAAACATATTCCCGAAAGTGTACAAAAAATAAACCTGTTTACGTTGAGAACGTGCGGCACACGTGCGCAAGCGCAGCGCGCGAGCAGTCGTGGTCTTGCCGCCAACGTAGAACCACGCGCCGTTCCAAATTCAATTTTAAAATTCCGATGTCCTTTTAAATTTTCGAAATTATTATTTTTTTGTTAGCCTGTTTTAAAATGGCCAGTAGTAAAAGCAATGGTTTGGAGCCTACTGACTGGGCTAGGGCTCCGGTTGACGAAGGACCGGTGTGGCAGAGGTGTCTGAAGATCATCTACAATCCTAAAGAGAAAAGTTTCTTCGGAAGAACGGCTAAAAGATGGGGTAAGTGCTACTGTCCTTAGTATTTTTAACATCACACGCGTAATATAGAGGTTTAGTAGGTGTTTGTCTATATTATTTATTTAGGTGCTTTTCATAATTATAGAGCCCAATAATTCTACCAAAAATATTTATTTTATGTCTGCTTGACCTGGTTAGTTCTTTCTTAGCAATGCCTGCATGTTTGGCGTCAGGAAATCATGACCAACGAGAATCACGAGACTTCATAACCAAGATTTCGTACTCTTTTAGTTAGGTTTAAAATAGATAGAATACCATACCATAATTCATTATAACGTGAAATAAATTTTCCCATAACTATCCCAGCCAAATTCTATACATTTTTATTGCGCCAAAGTAGTTATTTTCAGTGATTTGTATAAGAAAGACTTTGTACTTCTCCAGTTATATAATTCCAAAAGTCAATGACATGATATTTTTGCGTGTCCTTAAATAAACCAGAAGCACGAAGTTCGTTCATCTCGGGACACTTTCATTCAGGTCTTGTGCGCGTGCACATATTGCAGCTTGCTTGCGATTATATTACCGAAAGAGCGTCGGTGGTGGTGTGGTGGTTAAGATCGCTGCTAGCGATCCAACATAATCAACATCAACGGCCCGTTACAGTCCACTTCTGTACTATGAGCCTCCTCCACTTAAGTAGAGGGTTTTGCCATAATCTCCGCGCTTGGCAGGCGGGTTGGAGATCGCAGATTAAAAGGTTACTGTATCAGAGAGCGCTGCTGCCCGTTCCCAGTTCAATGTGTACTCCCTAAGTCGCCTCTTACGACACCCACGGGAAGAGTAGGGGATGGTGACACGTATTCCACTCTGCCGTCACCACACGGCAAACACTAGCACTAGCACACGGTAAATGGCTAGCGGTCCGGGTAACACTAATTCGATTTGAACCCCACGCATTAATGTAATTTCGAATTTCTTAAAGAAAAACAACATGAAGAACCTTCATACATCAACAGCTCATACACGTCCCCATCGAGGGGCTCGAGCCTACCCTGAATTAGGGCGATTACGCCTTAGTCGACCTTGAATCCCTGACGAAGTATTATCATCGTCATAGAATAGGTGAAAAATATAATAAATTAATAATAATTATTAGCGAAAGTGACCGATGGGTGGCAGGAATTTCATAAGACAGAAAATAAAAAGAAAAATAGAATTTTAGAGCGTTCTTAGGAATTAGTAGCAAAATATTATTATGTTTATGCAGGTACAAATTCATTTATTTTATGCCTGAGACTACGTACACGAGTACGTAAGCCAACTGCTAAGTACGAACTTAGCAGTTGGTTTTATATTCAATCAGCAACATATTAATCGAAAAGCATATTGATTAACTATGTGTATAGGTAGTTAATTACTGCTTCATTTACGTATTATATTTAATCGTGTCATACAAAGTTTTTTGTTTATCAAGCGTTTGTTTTTTTAAGGAAATCGGCATTTATTAAATGGGTCTGAAAGCGACGTTCTGGGCCCTGTTTAGTAAAGCTGACAATTCGACATGTAATGTCAAAAAATTATAAAATTGTAGAATTGTCGCGTTTAGGCTGATGATACAAATATGACAAATTTGTCATATATATAAACCTCAGAGGAACAAAAGACGCGCGTCAGAATAACGCTAAAACTCGACTTTTGTCAAAAAACTACAGTCAAATAATTTCTGACAATAATCGTCGGTTTTGGTGATAACTATACTTGGATCTGCTCAATAGTACACCAGCTGTCTACCCGCGACTTTGCTTGCGTGATCCAAGTAATATCGGTTATCGGTTATAATCGGTTTTACGGACCTAATCGCTATTTCTACCAGAGTGGTAACATACCGGGCGCGGACTTGACTAAAATATAGTTAACTCTACTAATAAATAGGTGACGTATGAAAATTAATGAGCCAGTTTCAATTTCAAGATAGTATCCTGCAATACAACCGCATCCAATTTCGCGCAGTAGTTTTTGCATGCTGCACGTACAAACATCCAGATAGACAACAAATTTAAAAATTTAAATTTAGACAACAAATTTAAAAATAAAATTGTTGTGTCTTTCATAGTTCTTGTAAAAACCCCTCATGTAAACTTTTCGACCATGCCTTTGGTAAAAATTTTTTGTAACGCGTTGTATAATATAAGTTTAGATAATAGGTGGATAGTACCTTATCTACCTATAGATTTTTACCGAGAACTATTAGCGTTCCAAGATCCAATTACTAACGAAAGTAGGTACACCCAAATGCGGTATGTAATACCAGATAATGCTGATTTAGATAAGAATGTTGGGCTAAGATAATTCAGGGATCACATTTCAGCTTAGATATTTTATTAAGACTTAGGGCATACTGAAAGTTTCTGGATTCTGATAAATAAGACTAGATATAAGACTTACGATACATTTATTGTTTTTCAAAGTATATTCCCTCGCAATGAATGCATTTTTGCATTCGCTGAAACCACTGTACAAAGCAGTTGGATCAGTTTTCCTTAGGGACCTCCTTCAATGGCTTCACGGTACGCATGCTGTGTGTGTATGATAGTTGCAAAAGTATAATTTCTAAACACATGGCTATTTATTTTTTCAGTATTTTTATATCATTGTATGCATTAAGCAATACAGATTCCATATCACTTTATAGTATTGCAATATCTTTAAAATCGACGAAATAATCGTCTGGACACACACACTTAACCTTTCCACCCTGTACAGGTTCGTACGTGATAGTGTGATATGGTCGCGACAATTTTTTATTCTGCACACATTAATTTTCAAGAAGTAATATTACAGAATAATTTGATTATAACTTAGATCATAACTTCCAGAGTAGTAGATAAATAAATGCTGTTTTTTTTTGTGTAGCAATCTATTTATCACACTAATATTATAAATGTGAAAATATATTTGGATGTTTAGATGTTTGTTCCGCTTTGACGCCTAAACTACTACTGAATTATCACATAGGATACTTTTTACGGGGAAAAGTCTTATTCCCTCGGGAAAATCTTACACAACGCGAGCGTAGCCTTGGCGGGCCGCTAGTTTGTTTATAATTATAGTATTGTTACAGTTACTGCTTATCAATATAAATTTCGCCACAGTCCAATAATATGATTGTGAGCCGAGTTCATTGGTCGGTCACCTTTGCATTGTTCTTAATAATTAAGCGACATTTTGTTTTGAATGTTGGTTAACAATGGTATTGATTCCCGCAGCGAAACTAAATTTAAATTTAATCTTAGTCTTGTCACTTTCTGACCCACAACGATGAAAAAGGACAGGAGATTGTCAACCATTGTGAGCACCAAATTTTATAGCGCAAATGTCAAGTTTTGACGTGTGCCATACCATGTAATTTTAAACGGCTTGTTTTAGGATCCTGCTTAAAATTGACGTTTGTGACATAAAATGTGACGTTCAAAAGAGCCGACAATCTCCCGTCCTTTTTCATGATCGTTGGTCAGAAAGTGACAAGACTAAGATTAAATTTAAGTTTCGCTGCGGGAGTTTACACCAATGATCTATAAATATACGTTATCAGACTCTATGATAAAATCCATTACAAAGTGTGTCCAAGCTTTACACATTTTTCATGTGTGTAAAGTTTCCGCGCAATGTTATATGAGTATAGCGCCGAATATGTTTATAAACTTGAAAAATAACAAAAAATATTTCTAAAATCCGTGTGGTGACGGCAGAGTAGAATACATTTGTCACCAACCCCTACTCTTCCCGTGGGTGTCGTAAGAGGCGACTTAGGGACTACACATTGTACAGGGAACGGGCAGCAGCGCTCTCTGATACAGTAACTTTTTAATCTGCGATCTCCAACCCGCCTGCCAAGCGTGGAGATTATGAGGAGTCTCATAGTCCAGCAGTGGACTGTAACGGGCCGTTGATGATGTTGATGATTTCTAAAATACCCGTTTTTTACTTATCATACAAACTGATTAGATGACCCAGTCAATTTGTATGAACGATTGATACTCGCGATTGTCGGCACTTGATATAACCCTGTGAAGATGATCTGTTGATGGAAACCGGTCAGGTAAATAATATCAATCAATCAATCAGCCTATTGCAGTCCAATAATAATAATATACCTTCGTGGAATTAGTAAAAGTGACTTTTATTGAAAAATTATTGCTTAACGGGTATTTTTGTAACACCCAGTATTAAATCTCTGGCCTTGATCACACAAAGGTGACCATGTTGTCAAGGGGTCGGGCTTGTCCTTGTTGTGATGCGTACGAGTGCTTTCAGAGCATTCATGCAATCCTGGTTTCTTTTCAATGGGATAAAGTGGTAAGCAAGTTGTTTGATTTAATAAAGTACTTTTTTTTTTCTTCTTCCTAACTAATGGCGACACATCTTATACAGACGTATTTCGCCAGTGTCGAGTGATATTTGTAGGATTAAGATATATCCTTGGATGATTGTTCGGTGAATTGGGCTCAGTAATGTGATACTAAAAATGTCAGCAAACTGTAAGCGATTCAATTGTTCTATTATAGTTTATAGTCCCAAAACATTCACTGCAATACACTATCGAAATTATACACTAAACACTTCAATAAACTAAAATTGAAAAATTAAAACGAAGACACGTCCGACATTGTCAGATGCTGACAAAGGACCTCGAATAAAGTACTTCTTGTTTGAATTAAGAGAGGTTACCAGCAGGAAAAAGAATAAGAATGGTGACTTCAATATACAGGTAAGTTTGATTTACACTATCTAAGAAAGACATGAAAATATCCGCGAAAGGCTAATCTTTTATTCAATACTCCGCCTACGGCTACGCTCGTTTTAAGTAAGATTTTCCCGTGGGAATAAGACTTTTCCCGTAAATAGTATCCTCTAAACCAGGGTACAAACTATCTCCATTCCAAATTTCATCCAAATCCGTTTAGTAGTTAAGGTGTGAAAGCGGTACAAACATCTAAACTTCCAAATATATTTTCACACTAGCGGTCCGCCCGCGGCTGCCCTTGCGTTGTGTAAGATTTTCCCGTGGGAATAGGACTTTTTACCGTAAAAGTATCCTGTGTTAATCCAGGCTACAAACTATCTCCATTCCAAATTTCATCCAAATCCGTTGAGTATATTAAGCGTGAAGGCGGAACAAACATCCAAACATCAAAATGTGAAAATATCACATTGTAATTAAACCACAGAATAGATAACTATCTATTCTGTGGTTTAGTCTAGGTCTAATCTATAGTTTACTAGTGAAAGCTATAACTCGTAAACAAGATGTTAAAAAAGAGGGTATATCTAGAATCAGCAACGTCAAGTTAGTAAACATCATGTGATAAAAACATCATGACATCATGATAAATATCATGTGAGAGCGTCGACGGTCTAGTGGCTAGGGCCGCTGTCTCCCGTCCGGGAGACGCGGGTTCGATCTCCACCACGTACCAATGTGTTTTTGAATTTTGTATTCATATGTACGTTTATTCGACGCTCTTACGGTGAAGGAAAACATCGTGATGAAACCTGCACACTTTTGCGAAGAAATTCGTAGGTTGTTTGTGATGTCGACCAACCCGCACTGGGCCAGCGTGGTCGACTAAGGCTTGATCGCCCTAATTCAGGGTAGGCTCGAGCACCTCGGTGGGGACGAATACGGCTGTTGATGATGTGACAAAAGTCATTCATCAGACAAAAGTTGCAATTTTGTTGAGCACTGTAATATAGTAGCAGAGTTTAGACCATTTTACACAGTTTAAAATGTATATAATCACAACTATGTAACTAAAGAAACACAAAGGGGAACGTCATAAACCATTCATCATCATCAACAGCTTATATACGTCCCCACCGAGGGGCTCGAGCCTACCCTGATTTAGAGTGATTAGGCCTTAGTCGATCTCGCTGGCCCAGTGCATAAAATAAACCATTATTTGCCTTGATTTTACAATGTTGAGTAAAATATTTGCTGCATATTACTTGTTCGCACCATGAACATAATTTTATATCTATACTAACGGTCCGCCGCCGGCGCCTACGCGCGCATGATTTTCTCGTGGGAATAAGACTTTTTCCCGTAAAAAGTATCCTGTGTCATCTCAATCCGTTCAGTAGTAAAGTAAGTAAAGTAAAAACACTTTATTGCACACAAAAGGAACATAAAACAATAGAACAAAACACATAGCTTGAGTGCGCAGTAGTTTTTGCGTGAAAGAGTAAAAAAAACCATCCATACATCCATTCATCCATACTTACAAACGTATTTCATCCAGGAAACCTGAATAGCAGGCCCTGCTAGCATAACAGGCCTCCCAGACATGTGTTAATACAGGTTGCAAATTATCTCCGTTCCAAACATCCAAATCCTTTGAGTACTTTAAGCGTAAAGGCTGAACAAAATTCCAAACATCCAAATATATTTTCACATTTATAATATTAGTAGTGTGAATTATGTGATGCGTTTTTTTTTTTACTTTTTTTATAAAGTATTTCAAAAGAACACGTTTCTTATGTTAAAACAGAAACGTTAACGTGTAGGGAGCAGCTATTCTATAAAATACACAATCTGTATTTGAGTTATTTTATTAGTATACTCGTAGTAGGTACTATTATAGTACTCAGTGGCGTCTGGAAGGACACACAGTATTGCGCGCGCGATATTTTCGACTACCATAGACCAATATAGACCGCGTGTCGTCAGAGCTGGTAAAGAGCGTATTAAAAACTCGTACAGCTGAGAACACATCAACACAGAGCTACACGTCAAATGGTAATTCTCCAGTCAGAATGGTAAACTTTATGCTACTACGCAGAAATAGATATTACGTGAGTGAGTACCTATCCTTACTAATATTATAAACACGAAAGTTTGGATGTTTGTTACTATTTCACGCAAAAACTACAGAACGTATTGGGATGAAATTTGGAATATAGTTTGTACCCTTGATTAATACGTAGGAAAGTTTTTACGGGAAAAAGTCCTTTTCCCACTGGAAAATCTTACACAACGCGAGTGTAGCCGCGGGCGATCATATACTAAACAACGCTTTATGATTTGATATTTCCTGTGCCCAAAGATTGCTTGAAAGAATTGTTTTGTAGCGATTTCAGCAGCCGAAAGTTAAATTTAAATTTCATCAATACTGTATATTCTTAGTTTATAAGGGCAATGGGCATGGTTGTTTAATTGTACCCACAGATATTTTTATTTATCTAAAGTATACGCCAAGATACCGTTGTTTTTATTCAAGTTTTAATCTTAATAAAAATCTATGTACTACGCATCGTAGTACTCTTGCTACGCTGCGTAGCACTCTTGCTACGCCACCGCCGCTACGCCGCCGTTTCGTAACTAGTGCATTCGCTCGCATTACATTGTTACATTGTATTGTACCACTCTGATCTCCGTGGTCTGCAGGGAGTAAATATATCATAGTATAAAATTATTATTATACTCTTCTTTAATAGTGCGCGAACACCTTTAGATTCACGGGTTTACGTAAATCTCTACGTTATGGTTTTAAAGAATTGACTGTAGATAATCCGTTGTATGGTTTTGACGTACATTATCATGATGGGCGTTTGTTTATAGACTGAGGAAGTCTTCTACGCTCATTGTTGTGGGGTATGTGCGTCTGTTTACTATAGCGTACCCTGTGTCGTAAATATTTATAAGAATTATTATTTATTATCTGTGAAGGGTAGAGATAGATAGACAGGTATAACCTTATCCAACAAACATCTAAAACGTACAAATAAACTACATATAAAATAACACAAAAGCGCCTGAGTTCGGCCCATGATGGAACTGAATGAGATGAGACCACAAAATAAAAAGTTTACAGAAGGGCCACTCCTGCCTTCTTCAAAAATAATTACGCTATGGAGCACTGTTTGCACACTGTTTGGGAACTGCGTGGTAATGGCAAGGCCTATAAACAATACGCCAAGGTGTGCGTGCGTGAAATTTTGCGTTTGGCGTTTTGTTCTGAGTGGAGTGGACCCTCTGTCTGGGGCCCCGCGCCTGCGCCGCTTTACCTACTTTGTGTGAATAGCTTGCTTATGTTTCACAGCTTGTCAACATTATAAATAATACATACTGACTCGGTCAGCTGATCTGTTGCAAGGAAAGTACAAAAAACGTGAACAGGACTGACAAGTCCGCGCCCGCTACATTACCACTTTGGTAGAAAATCACCAACAGTTCATATACGTCCCCAACGAGGGGCTCGAGCCTATTCTGATTTAGAGAGATTAGGCCTCAGTCAACCACGCTGACACAGTGAGGGTTGGTCGACTTCACACACAACCTTGGAATTACTTCGCCGAAGTGTGCAGGTTTCATCACAATGTTTTTTTTCACCGTAAGAGCGTCGAATAAACGTACATATGAATTCAAAATTCAAAAACACATTGGTACGTGGTGGGGATCGAACTCGCGTCTCCCGGACGGGAGGCAGCGGCCCAAGCATCGTGATGAATGAAACCTGCTCACTTCTGCGAAGAAATTCAAAATGTTGATGATGATCTTTTCTTATGGAAAACGTCCTAAACCCTGTATGTAATATTAGTAAGATTTCTAATACCCATTGAGAGTTATGATATAGTGTGACTCGTAATAAAGTTAGTAGCGATCTTCAAGGCCCTGCGGCAACAAAAATAAATTACTATGAAATGAGCTGGCATTGAGAGCGTCGCGGTGGTCTAGTGGATGCATAGACATAGAATATTTTTGCTGCGCAAGAAGACCCCCCTATAGTGTAGAAAAGAGACGTCTTATCCTTATGGATTTCCTGCAAGTCAGAAAGAGATGAACAACAAAGTACTGGCGTGACATTATTTTTTTGAGTATCAAACTGATAAAAAAATGTCAAGGCAGAGACACTTTTGCACTTACACATTTGCATTCGAATTTTTTGCTCATTTTTTATAGGGCTTTGTTTATCTTGTACATATTATATCTATGAGTGGATAAGAGTGTCGGTGGTCTAGCGGTTAGGGCCGCTGCCTCCCGTTCGGGAGACGCGTGTTCGATCCCCACCACGTACCAACGTGTTTTCGTATTTCGAATCTGGGGGCACGGCAGTGCCCCCGCCAAGTCGAGCAAAAAAGCGGCACGGCCGTACCATACTTTTCTCGAAGCAGTTCAGGCCATTTTTGACCCCCCTATAACTTCGTTGTGGATAAAACTAGAAGCCTGAGTTTTCAGTGCCTTTTTCTCGAAGCAGTTCAGGCCATTTTCGACCCCCCTATAACTTCGTTGTGGATAAAACTAGAAGCCTGCAGCCTGCTTGGTTAGGTATAGGGTAGGTGTAGGTTAGGTGTAGGGTCGGTGGAGCGTAGGTGTGCATTTTTACATTGTGTTTTCATGCGATCTACAAAAAGAAATGAGATGCCATCAAAAACATAACTTGTAAAAAAACCAAGTCTCGCACGCAACTTAGTCTACCGTAAAAAGTTGTGAGATCCATGTAATACCAAGTCGGTTAATTTATTCAGTCCCTACTTAAGAGTCCTTCTGTCTTAAGTTATTACGTAATTAGCTCACCTAACAACATCTTATAGTGACCAGATCAATATTAAAAATCTCTTATGTTTTAAATAAATACATAGATTGACTTGGCAATCGCACTAAACAATCAAATTTAATATAATAATGTATTAATTGTGAGATACATTATGTTTTCATGCGATAAATACATAGATTGACTTGGCAATCGCACTAAACAATCAAATTTAATATAATAATGTATTACTTGTGAGATACATTGTGTTTTCATGCGATTGCCAGGTCAATCTATGTATTTATTTAAAACGTAAGAGATTTTTAATATTGATCTGGTCACTATAAGATGTTGTTAGGTGAGCTAATTACGTAATAACTTAAGACAGAAGGACTCTTAAGTAGGGACTGAATAAATTAACCGACTTGGTATTACATGGATCTCACAACTTTTTACGGTAGACTAAGGTGCTTGCGAGTCTTGGTTTTTTTACAAGTTATGTTTTTGATGGCATTCATATGTACCTATACGTATATCGCTCTTACGGTGAAGGAAACATCATCGTGATGAAACCTGCACGCTTCTGCGAAGAAATTCAAAGGTTGTGTGTGAAGTCGACCAACCCGCACTGGGCCAGAGTGGTCGACTAAGGCCTAATCGCCCTAATTCAGGGTAGGCTCAAGCCCCTCGGTGGGGACGTATATGAGCTGTTGATGAGCTAGCATTGGCATTGCCACATTTTATCTACATCTGACAACAGTAGCTGTTAGGTCAGAAAAGTCCTACCTTGACGTCCAAATGCTGGGAGACGCAGCGTGGGCACTTGTGGACCGACGTTGCATGAGGGCTGGTAGTCGAGAATGAGAGGCCTTTGTCCAGCAGTGGATGACTTTCATCTGAAATGTAACAACAAAAGAAAGTGGCTGGCAGCTATTGGATACGTGCAGCCGAAGATCAGGCTAAATGGCGCACTTTGGGAGAGGCCTACGTCCAGCAGTGGACTGTCGCAGGCTGATGAGGATGAATAACGAAGTATGGTATCTATCTTTCTGTTCCAGGCATAGTGCTGGTATTCTACGCAGTGTTTTACGCGGTACTGGCGGCCATGTTTGCGTGCTGCATGGCTGGCTTGCTTTTTACTTTGGACACGAACAGGCCCAAGTGGACGCTGGACAGATCTCTTATAGGTGGGTATAATTCGTGTCCTTGAAAAGAAAGGAAGATTTCACCTTATTTCTAAAACAAAAATACAGACTAAATAAAATCCTTAGGTTATAAATCTTTTATCTTCTACTGTATTTAAACCTGCACATCTATAATTATTTTTATTAATCATTAGGTTTATTAATCAATATTTTAATTGTAGCCGTTTCCATATCCAAAAGTTAAATGAAAGAGATTGCTACCTTATATTATAGCATTGAGTCCCAAAAGAGGATAGATACGTTCATAAAATCAAACTTTAAAAAGATTGGGAAAATCTAATTCATGCTCTTAGCAGTAAACCCGCCTTTTGACTCTTCTGTTTTATGTATTGTTATCCTGTTGTGTCTATTGTATTTTTCGTTTAATAAAGCAGCCCTTATAGGGCCACGCTCACGTTATGTAAGATTTTCCCGTTAGAATAAGACTTTTTCCCGTAAAAAGTATTCTATGTGTTAATCCAGGTTACAAACTATCTCCATTCTAAATTTTATCCAAATCCGTCGAGTACTTTAAGCGTGAAGGCGGAACAAACATTCAAACATCTAACCATACAAATATATTTTCACATTTAAAATATTAGTGTGATAGGTATTTTTAATTGAAAAACTAACTATGTAAGTATAGTTTTTAGTCCTTCATGTCTAGTTCTATTTTTGTAACAATTTCCCAGGGTCAAATCCAGGAGTGGCTTACAGACCCCTGCCTCCAGATGGTCTTGTGGTGAAGTATGACAAGTCCAATTCCTCTCACCAAGAAGCCTACGTTAAACAGGTGGAGGATTTTCTCAAACGTAAGTAGTTTTTCTTTAAAACGATATAAGTTTGTATTTATAACGCGATGAGAGCTTTGTGGCTAAACTAGATGTATGTACGGTCAGCTGACGAATTATCTGACCCCCCCCGCTCTACTCTACTATATTTACCTGTTTTTGGTAGGTATCCAAACTATCTTTACCAGTACCAAATTTCATGAAAATGGGTTTAGTAGATTAGGCGCGAAAATCAATCAGACGGACAGGCATACTTAAACAAGCATGTACAAGTTTGATGTAGATAAAGAAAGGTTGCATTGCAACTAAAAGAATATGGTAGGGATGATTTTAAATATACCTGCGTACGAGTATGTAGAATTAGGATATCACTTGGTGGGAATACAAATATCACATCATACCACAATCGTCTGACCTTGCTCCAAGGTCGATAGCTGGTCTAGGCATTACTATGCCACAATGTTCTAGTCCACAATCGATCGAGCACAATACAAGCGATCAATGATCGAAACACAATATGTTATAGATTCGATTACTATCTGCTTGCCGCACCTAGCGTGTAATGTGAACTGATTCATATACACGGTGTCAGCGACAGGTCGAACTGATTCCTATACACGGTGTCAGCGACAGGTCTCAATAATCTGATACAGATACAGTGTATTTAGTATGCTCAATTATGAACGATTCCTTCATGAATTTGTGGACTGTAGGGATGGAGGCTGATAGGAGATAAACAACGTTCTTGCAATTCGCTTCACAGCAAGTTTATTAAAACCGTCACATCACCTCATCTCATACAAAAAAACTGTACCCTCAAAACTCGGGCTATTCTTCGGGCTATTTTGTTTCCTCTATAACCGTTTAAATAGAAACACATAGTCACAAAATACAGGACCGACATTCAATTCAGAGAGAACGAACAGAGCGAGAGAAAAAATACAGTGTTGCTGTGTCTAAAAACTTAAAGCTATTTGTTGGTGTTGCCAACACAATACACGAAAATAGTATATATACGAAAATAGTGTACATATGTGTATTTATGTATTTGTATGTTTGGATTTTGTTATATATGTATATTATGTATTGTTATATAATATTTATATTCAAGTAGGTCTATTTATTTACATTATTCTTAGCGCACTTTTTGTCTACTTTTAAATTATTCTTCTCTCTCACTACATGAATAGGTTGGCTGGAAGAGATCTCTTTGTAGAGATAAGCTCGACTTTGCAATGTTTTTTGTGTTCAAATTGCGTGCAATAAATAATAAATATAGTTCAAGAACGTTACGAGAGATTGGTAGGTCAATTAATCAGTTATGAAAAGTCAACTTTCTTTTTACTGATTTGATGAAATTTTTAGTTTCAAAAGTTTCATAAGTTTATCCTTATCGTTTTATGAGTAGGTAGGTAGAGAAAAAATGAACGAATAATATTAATTTGAATGAATTGATGAAATTAATTAATTACCTGATATAATAAAAATCTGCTGTCAAATTAGGATTTTTTCTCAGAGGAAATAAAAGACGATCGCTTCGCTCCCTTGCGCGAGGTGACGCGCGTCAGAAATCTTTGGAATTTTTAAAGTCTGATGATAGATGGGGATACGTGATACGTCCACTCTAAAATAGTAAAATCCACGCGTTCATAAAATTTAGATTCAATGTTTGACATCTCTGAAATTAAGATGGCGAAAAGAACACAAAAACTAAAAGTGTCGTCGTTGTAAAATTATTTGTTTTAAATACAATGAAATACCGGTAATTATATCGCACTAAGATAATACATAAATAAATAAAATTAAAGAAAAAAACCTTTTTTAAAAACAAGCTTTTATTATTTGGAAAATGAACTAAAAAGTTAAAAATAAATTAACTCTAATTAGAAGTATAACACTTTATAAGTTCATTGTAACCTTTAACGATAATTAAGCTTCTTTGTCTACGACAAAAAAATTCCATATCGTAATCATATATTTTTAACACCAAAACTTTACATCTTAATTATTAAATCTTCCCGTTTTTATTACAGTCTCAATTTTATAAATAATAAAAGCGTGTTACATTGTGATAGCTTAATTATACCATCAAAATGTAACATGCTTTTATTATTTATAAAATTGAGACTGTAATAAAAACGGGAAGATTTAATAATTAAGATGTAAAGTTTTGGTGTTAAAAATATATGATTACGATATGGAATTTTTTTGTCGTAGACAAAGAAGCTTAATTATCGTTAAAGGTTACAATGAACTTATAAAGTGTTATACTTCTAATTAGAGTTAATTTATTTTTAACTTTTTAGTTCATTTTCCAAATAATAAAAGCTTGTTTTTAAAAAAGGTTTTTTTCTTTAATTTTATTTTTAACTTTTTAGTATGTTTAATTCGAGATTTACTACGACGTAGTTAGTAGCGCGTAGCAGCGTTTTTCCGTTATGTAGTCCGTAGTACGTTCACATAATAATGTGCTGCTTTGAGCACTTAAAGTTTATGTATTTTATTTATATTTAAATATTTCATTTTTTTTGTTTGTAGTAGGGTAAACTAATGTTTAAATTAGTTATGTAATCTTAAGTTAGTTATTTGTAACATTTCTCATTCTATCCATTTCTTTTAATGCATCAACATTACAAGGTTTCTTCGAAGTCAACTTGGAGCAGTCAAGTTCTTCGATTCGAAGTCCTGCTAAAGACTTAACTCTGCTTAAAGCCACATAAGCTTGACCAGCAGCAAATAATTTAGAGCCTAGATAAATAACAGCATGATCTACAGTAGTTCCCTGCATTTTGTGCACAGTTGAAGCCCAAGACAAGACAATCGGAAGCATTCTTCTTTCAGCTGTGCCGTAATTAAATTTAGCAGGAAATTGAATTGATTTAGGCTGTATTATGTGAATGCCATCCTTACCGAGGTCCATTGTAGAGGGATAAGGGCTTCAGTACAACAGGGTTCGCCCTGGTACCCTGAGGCGCAACGTTAGCGATATGAAATGTTTATACACTCTCATACCATTCAGCCCTCGGCATATGCTCACCTTGGCATTGGGGCATCCATCTAATCAATCAGACATATAATAATCCACATTCATAACAAACGGAACGAACTTTTTCCCAAATCTGTTGGAGTTGCATATTCACGCCAACTAAGATGCTCGTCAAAACGAATCAAATGAGCGCAAACTCGATCGGGTTGCGTCGTTTAATTACGGAGTTCCTATGACCACCTTCCAGCTCCATCATCAGACCCTGGTTACCATATAGTATCAAAGTACTCGACAAGACGAATCAAATGGGCCTAAACTCGATGGAGTTGCGTCGTTCCGGAGTTCCTATGGCCACCTTCCAGCTCCATCATCAGACCCTGGTTACCATGTAGTACCAAAGTACTCGTCAAGACAAATCAAATGGGCCCAAACTCGGTGGGGTTGCGTCGTTTAATTACGGAGTTCTTATGGCCACCTTCTAGCTCCATCATCAGACTCTGGTTACCATTTAGTATCAAAGTATTCGTCAAGACCAATCCAACAAGCCCAAACACGACTATGTTATGTTGTGTATTTGTGGAGTTCCTGTGACCACCTTCCGGCTCCATCATGAGACCCTGGACATCACGTAGGACTGAAGATCTAGTCAAGACAAATCCAACAAGGCCAAACATGACTAAGTTATGTTGTGTATTTGTGGAGTTCCTGTGGCCACCTTCCGGCTCCATCATGAGACCCTGAACATCACGTATGACTAAAGATCTTGTTAAGACCAAACCAACAAGCCCAAACACGACTAGGTTGTGTTGTGTATTTAAGGAGTTCCTGTGGCCACCTTCCGGCTCCATCATGAGACCCTGGATATCACGTATGGCTAAAGATCTTGTTAAGACAAATCTAACGAGCCCAAACACGACTAGGTTGTGTTCTGTATTAGAGGAGTTCCTATGGCCACCTTCCGTCTCCATCATCAGACCAGCTCCAAGGTACCATAATATTGCATTGTCATCCGATTTATACATGAATGCAAAATTTCAGCTCAATCGGAAACTGGGAAGTGGATCAAATTTAACTTGCAAGATTTGATTACAGACAACGGGACAGGTGAAACTAAATAAAAGCTTGTAATAAGTATGTTTACACCGCCATCTGACCCCAAACTAAGCAAAGGCAAACACAAGTGCTCATCACACGAATGTTTGCCCTGGGCGGGATTCAAACCCGCGACCCTGTGCTTTGTAGGCTGTCGTAAGGCTGTCGTAATAACTAGGCTACGGGGCCGGCAGATACTCTAGCAACTTTGTTAGTGCCTTTATTACTTCATTAAATTGCAATAACGAAGTTAAGTAGGTATAATAAATAATATTATCGTTATCAGTAACACGTGATTTCAATTATGCACAGTGCACACTTACGGGAAGACCATGTCGTGGTTTAGCGAGAACTATTTTCTGGGTGAGACAGTGTGAAGTAGTTACCTATAGCAGTGTTTGGTTTTGTTTTGATTTTACCGTAGCGATTTATACTGTAGCCATATTTTAATATTAGCATGCTTTTGAAGCCATTTTGAATACTTTTATAGTTAAAAGATCCATAACGAGTTGCTGAACTAACTCTAATGTGATGCTATTGGGATTTTTTTCTCTTTACGAGTTTATTGGATGTTGCAAAACAAATTCAGACGGTATTTGGCCTTTTTTTACACAGTCAACAGCAAAGATACCTTTTTTTCAAAAACTATAGTTTGTGCTGTTGCAGTACGGTTTTAATTTTTAGGTTAGGTTAAATGAATGTATACGTATTCGTTAACCGTATTGACTGGCGAAACAATTAAAACAATAATTAACATACTTTGTTTTTTACAGACCTTTATTTGCAATTTGTGCATAGATATATACCTACAACAATCTCCCAGCAGAGCTGAAGTCATTAGAAGTACATATTTTTAAGACCGAATTGACAAATTGACTTCTGGAAAATTGTTTTTATAATGCAAATGATTTTATATATTTTAAGTCCTGACATTTTCTTATATTTTTGATTTTGACATTACTTTAATTTATTGTATTTGTTTTTGAAGTATTTGCAATTTTGGCTACTTATAAAAGCATTAACATTAGTACCTATCCTAATTGTTAAGTTCTTAAATTAATTTGACATGTTTGCATGCCTAATCAAGGTAGAATACTGTGACATAACTAAAATGTAACATAAAAAAATGTGTATTCTCTTGCAAATAAATATAATTGTTTAATTTGAATTTTGAATTTAGAGATTTCGAAATGGGTACTTGATTATGGACGGTTTTTTTTTCAGTACACGAGGAGGAGAACCCTGCTCACCCGGAGTGCCTAGCGAGTGATAACTACGGTTTCCCGGACAACCCTTGTTTTTACATCAAATTGAATAGGGTTAAGTATTGGATAGTACTTTTCTTTCTTTCTCTGCTGGCGCCATCTATTGTCGAGAGTTTCTAAGCCCGCCAAAGGGCCTCTGACATGGCTTTACGACTACCACTAAGGCAGGAAACCGGGACCTACAGTTTAAGGTGCCATCCGGAACACCGAGCAAGTGATGAACTGGTTAGAAAAGATCTGTGCATGAATTTTAAATTTAGTGGTACAGGTCGGGATACGAACCCAAGAGCTCCGAAATTGAAGGCAAGCCTTCTACCGACTAGGCCTATAGATAATGCTAACTAATCGTATTAAAATTAATACTATTATGTAATGCGTATACGGCGGATCTGCATATATTTAGCCGGTGGTGTATTAAAATCTGACAGGGTATGTGCGAGCCCCTCGGTGGGGACGTATAATACGAGCTGTTGAATATGAACTGACACGCTAAGAAGAAGGTGAAAAAGAAGATAATAGACAATGGAGAACACCGATAGGTTCTTATTTCACATTAAAACATGCTTTATATTAAAGTTTATATCATGTACATTACACTACTTTTTATTTCACTTCAATACATGCAATATTGCCAAAGTTATGACCGCGAGAAGTTCCGAGCGTGTGACGTCATATGCGGGCGGTTGCGGGCGGTGTAATAGGAACGTTGCGTGCATATGACGTCACAGCTACCACTTGCCTCGTGCGGAAGTGTGCACGTTGATTGTCAATAACTCAGTCATTTTTAAAGATATAAAAAAAATACAAAAAACAGTATCTTTTGTAATTTTTATAGAACTTTTTGTCATTTTCAGCTAAAATCGTTGGTCAGACCCATTGTTTGTACAAGATAACTAATAATACTAGTGTTCTATCGTCCACCCGAGGCTAGGTCTGCGTTGTTTTTTCAGCGCAATAAAAAATCTTTATGCTGAATTTCATCAAAAACGGTTTATTGTTACCACGACTGGACCTACTAAATATTGTATTTTTGTCTTCCAGCTGTACGATTGGGTACCAGAGTATTATGAGAAAGGTTCTCTACCATCAGACATGCCCGAAGATCTTGTGGAATTCATCAACAAGGAGGAAGATGCTAAGGTACGATTGGATTATTTTACTTTGTTTCACCACCAGCACCCCCACCCCAGATTGTGTTTTGTAGAGCTAAAAGCTTCCTCTACAGTCCCTTTCAATAGAATCCGGCAATAATGTAAACAAGATAATTTTTGACACTAACTTTCCAAAGACAAACAAGACTCATCAAGAGTTAAAAATTAATATGGCAGTTTTATAAATTATTGAAAGTTTTGTCGTCGTGTGGGTTTTAGTGTGGGTTTTAGATCGGCAACCGACCCCACAAACCTTGGTTTCTGTGTTAATAGAACTGCCAAAGACCACTGACAATGGGTCACGTAACGACTACTACATCAACAGCTTATATACGTCCCCACCGAGGGGCCCGAGCCTACCCTGAATTAGGGTGATTAGGTCTTAGTCGACCACGCTGGCCCAGTGCGGGTTGGTCGACTTCACACACAACCTTTGAATTTCTTCGCAGGAGTGTGCAGGTTTCATCACGAGGTTTTCCTTCACCGTAAGAGCGTCGAATAAACGTAATATGAGTTCGAAATTCGAAAACACATCGGTACGTGGTGGGGATCGAACCCACGTCTCCCGGACGGGAGGCAGCGGCCCTAGCTTCTAGACCACCGACGGCCCTAGTCACTAGAAGACTTCAGTGCATAGTAGAAATATATCGTAATTTAACCTGCACACGTCTGCTAAGAAATCCAAAGGTGTGTTAAAGGCGGCCAACTCGCAATGGGCTAGCATGGTCGACGAAAAGTCTAATCGCCCTAAACTCAGGGTAGGCTCAAGCTGATCGATGGGGGGGAGGCGCATAATGTGAGCTGTTGTAGATGATGATTATGACTAGAACATAGGACAAGGATATCACAAGGCTGCTTGGAAGAAGTTACTACCTTAGCAATAAGGCCGCCTGTCTGTACACCCCTTCATCTATCTTTTGTACTTTCAAGCTGTATCCTTGTGTGCAATAAAGTATATTCTATTCTATTCTAAGAACAAACATTCTCACACCTTCCAGACTCACCAGGTGTGGCTATCCTGCGAGGAGGAGAAGGGGTTAAACAGCACTGCGATCGCGTACCCCTGGGGAAGAGGCTTCCCCGGCTCCAAGTTCCCCTTCCTCAACCAGGAGGGGTACAGGAGCCCTGTCATCGCCGTCAAGCTCACACCACCGAGTGAGTTCGGAAAAATGATTTTATTTACTTACAGTCTGCCCCAATGATGTTATATAGGTATCTATCTATCTATCTATCTATATATTATATAAAAGAAAGTTGTGTTAGTTCCTTTGCTTATAACTCGAGAACGGCTAAACCGATTTGGACGATTTTTGGTTCGTTGCGATCGTCTCGGCCTAAAGTTAAATAATAAGCTTTAAAAATAAGGAAAAAGACCCCGCACTTGCGATTTACAAATTATAAAGAGTTGGATAACCCGCCATGGTCGAGCGCGCGGAGCCATTTTTACTTCAAACGCGTTGCTAGGAGATTCACAAAAAAGACCCCGCCTGCTATCAGAGTTTGTGAGTACCATTTTCAAATAAGAATTTATTTTTATTTTTGTCTTTGGCAATCAATTTGCCATCACGTCTGTCGTAATTTATCAGTTTTATTTCAACATTTTGTCATAATTATTTTTGAATTATACATATATTTTTCTTTTAGATAAGTTTTGAAGATATTGAGCAGTTAGAGGAATCTTTATTACATTCCCACCATGAAGAAGACGCAGAGCGAGAGGTTTCTTCTCTCAATGGCTACCCCTCACACCCCTCTCCCACTAACTCGCATTTTACAATGGAACAGTAGAAGCCTATCTCCTAAAAAACCTGATCTTATTAATTTGATAAACAGGCATTCGTTGTCTGTTGCGGCCATCTCGGAGACATGGTTTAAGCCTGGCTCTCGTTTCAGGGTGCCTGGTTTTTCGTGCCTCCGTGATGATCGTGACGACGGATGTGGCGGTTCCGCTTTATTAATTAAAAGATGTTTCCCTTTTTCTCAAATTCCTCTTCCTCCTCATTCTCAGGATATCAATGCTGTTGCTGCCAGAATCATGGATATAAATTTTATTTCTATTTATATCCCTCACCCTAATGTTAGCATAATCCCTGATTTGTCCACTATCCTCTTTTCTGTTCCCCCACCTCTAATTATCTTGGGAGATTTTAACTCTCATAATACCTCTTGGGGTTCTGCTTTCTCTGATTCGTTTTCTTCTTTTCTTATAGATCTTTTTGATGACATTAATGTATGCGTGATTAACGATGGTTCACCTACTCGCCGGGGTTTACCCTGGCCAGGATCCCCGGTCAGCAGTTGATTTAACTGCCTGTTCACCACAACTTTCATCTCTTCTTTCTTGGAGGGTTACAGATACGACCTTTGGGAGTGATCATTTTACTATTTTAATTTCTAAACCTTTATCTACTCTTCCATCCCGTTCTCCTGTTCCTCTTCTAAAATTTAAATTACAAGAAGCTGATTGGCCAAATTATATCTCTTGCGTTGATTCAAAATTGAGAGAAGTTAACTTTCTAAATCTAAACAACTCTAACGAAATTTATTCAACTTTTGTCGGTATCCTTTTAGAAGCTGCTAATGCCTATATCCCTAAGAAAAAACCTCCTAGTTCTAACATTTCCTCCCCTCCTTGGTGGGATTCTGACTGCACTAATGTCATCAAAGAAAGAGAAGAAGCAGAGCATTTATTTAACGAATTCAGTAGGACAGATGATTTCATAGCTTTCCAAAATGTTTCTGCTCGCGCTAAACGTCTTTTATCTAAAAAGAAAAAGAACGGATGGAAGGGGTTTTGTGAGAGTTTATCTCCCAAGACTCCACCTTCGTTAGTATGGAAAAATATCAAAAGGTATAGAGGTTCCCTTACACCCGATCCTACGTCATCTTCCGATCCATCTCCTTTGCTGGAGGATTTTGCGGACCGATTGGCTCCTCCATCAGTTCCAGAAAAGTTGTGCTTGTCTCTTTCCCCTCCTCCTTCATCTTCAGATCCTTTTGATGCCCCCTTCACAATATCAGAATTAAACATTGTTCTTGATAATCTCCGTAATTCATCCCCTGGAGAGGATGGCATCCCATATTGTTTTATTTCTAAACTTAACTCTTTTGGCCGAGAAAATCTCCTGCATCTTCTTAACACGGTTTTTATTTCTGGTGATATTCCTGAAACATGGAAAAACCAAATTATAATTCCTATCCTTAAACCCTCTAAAAACCCCAATAACGCCTGTTCATATCGTCCCATAGCTTTGTCTGTCACTATAAGCAAAATTCTTGAACATCTAATCAAAAACAGATTGGAATGGCTCATGGAAAGTAAAGGCATCCTTGCCAATAGCCAATTTGGATTCCGAAAAGGTAAGGGCACTTTAGATAGTTTGAGTATCCTCACATCAGATATTCGTCTTGCTCTGTCCAAAAATGAATACCTTATTGGTTGTTTCTTGGACGTCTCGGCGGCGTATGATAGTGTTCTCCTTCCTGTGCTCAGAGCAAAACTGCTTCAGCTGAGTGTTCCTGCAAGGATCGTCCACTTCATTTGCAGTCTTTTCATGGGTAGATCTATCAAAATTCGTTCTGGTAATACTTTTATGTCCCCGAGAACTTTATGGCATGGCATTCCTCAAGGTTCCGTCCTCAGTCCTATTTTATATAGCATCTACACTTTCGACCTTGAACAGTCTGTTTCTCCTTTTTGTAACATCTTGCAATATGCTGATGATCTGGCTTTATACTTTGCGGATCAATCTGTTGATACAGTGACAACACGCTTAAATGAGGCATTAAGCTATCTCAAAGATTGGTTAGATGACCATGGTCTTTCCCTCTCACCATCTAAAAGTAGTGTTGTGGTCTTTACAAGAAGGAGAAACATTCCGATTGTTGATATTTACTGTGATAATGAGCCTATTGCCATCAGTAGGTCTGCTAAAGTCTTTGGTGTCATCCTTGATAATAAAATGTCTGGTGTAGATCATTTAAATTACGTAATTGGTAAATGTGAAAAAGGCATTAATGTCCTTCGAGCTCTTTCTGGCGTTTGGTGGGGATCTCATCCTTACTGTCAAAAATTGTTGTACAATGCGTTAGTCCGTAGCCAAATTGATTATGGTTCTTGCATTCTTGAACCTTGCAGCAAGGTTGCTTTAAAGAAAATTTACCTTATTCAGGCAAAATTCCTTCGTATAATTTTGGGGGCTATGAAGTCTTCTCCAAAGAATGCTATGCAGGTGGAATGTGTGGATCCCCCTCTTTTCCTTCGTAGACAATATTTATCGGACCGTTTTATCTTTAAAGTGATGTCACTTTCCAGTCATCCCCTTCTTTCCCGTTTGGAGTCGCTTTCTGATGAAGTTTCTTCTCTATATGAATCCCCCAGAATAATTAAAAGTTTCCTAAAGGTAAAGAATCTTCCTGACCCTCTTTGTCAATCCAGTGTTAATCCTCTTTTTGCTACTAAATATAAAGCTTTGGTTTATTCTCCTAAAGTAATTTTAAATTTTGGCATCGCTAAGGATGAACATGGGGCTAATCAAAATTTTATTCGGCTTATGGATGATTGGCAGAGTTGGTTAGTAATGTACACCGATGCCTCAAAACTTTCTCCTGATCGTTGTGTTGGTGCAGCGGTTTGGATCCCTAAATATAATATTGTTTTAAATTTTAAATGTCCTCCACAATCTTCAGTTTTTTCTGGTGAAGCTGTAGCCTTGCTTGAAGCCATCTCTTACGCTTTGTCTCATAATATTCCCAAGACTATTATATTTTCTGATTGTAAAAGTTGTCTCCAGGCAATAATTGGTAATCAATTTAAAATGAAAACAAAATTCCCCCTTATTTTAAAAATTAAGGAATTACTGCTTGAATGTGATGAGATGGGTCTTCAGATTGTTCTTGCTTGGATTCCGGGCCACTCTGGCATAGAGGGTAATGAAAGAGCTGATTCTTGGGCGAAGGATGCTATTGATACTGGTTCTCCAGACCACCTTCAGAATCACTTTTCTGATCTTCTGATGATTGCTCGCTCTGATGTTGGAGAGTCTTGGCAGAACCTTTGGGATACTTCCAGGCTACATAAAGGTCGATACTATGGTAACCTGCAACCTCTGATACCTCACAAACCCTGGTTCTTTCGGTTTCGCTCGGGTAGCAAAAGATCTACTTCGACCATCTGTCGTTTGCGCCTTGGACATGCTTGTACCCCTGTTTTTCTTTCTAAGATTAGGGTCCGGGATCACTCTTTATGTGAATGTGGTCTGGACGAAGGAACTCCAGACCACATTTTCTTCTGTTGTCCTAAATTTTCTTTCTCTTTATATGATGTTCTTCCTTCTGAAATTCCTCGCCCTATCAACTTTCACTCTCTTCTCACCTATTCAAACTCTTCCTTTGTTCTTTTATTAATTAAGTATATTGAATTTCATGATATTAAATTATAATTTCTTTATTTACATGTTTATGTTTATATTTGTGTCTATACTTTATCGTTTATTATTTTTATATTATTTGTTTTAACCTTCGAAATTTTTCACCGAACATTCTTCTCGTTTGTGCTATGTTGAGTGTATACGTTGTCATTGGCAAAATACGTCCAATCTAGACGTGAAGCCATTTAAAAAAAAAAAAAAATATATATTTTTCTTTTAGATAAGTTTTGAAGATATTGAGCAGTTAGAGGAATCTTTATTACATTCCCACCATGAAGAAGACGCAGAGCGAGAGGTTGACGATAATGAAACTGTGATTGATAGTAATAAATAACTGTGAGTGATAGTGATCTACCGCCAAGTAAAAAATGCCGCGACGCAGAAAATCTAATCATTCCCAACGGAGCCGTCAAGCAAATCGGCAACGTAACTACGCAAATCAACTCACTGAAGAAGAAAGTGAGAACGATCGAGAAAATCACCGCGTTAGAGCGGTTAGGTATCGTGCTTTTCAAACTCAAGAGCAAAGAGAGGCAGCCCGTGAAACAGCTCGGTTGGCGATGAGAAATCGTCGAGCTCAGCATACAGATGAACAACGAGGAACTCTTCGCCGCGGAAGAAATGTTTCAAGCGTTATTTTAACTCTAGCAGCGTTTCGATACGATTGCACAATAGATTACAGCTCGCATCCTTTGGTTCGCATTGGTCCAATGAATGATGTTTGTGAGCATTGTGGCGCATTGAAGTTTGCAGCAGAAACGCGTGGATTATGTTGCCTTAATGGCAAAGTGAAATTGCCAGTTTTGACTCCACCGCCTGAGCCATTGTATTCGTTGCTTCGTGGCGAAACACCAGAATCAAGGCATTTTCTAGCAAATGCACAAAAATACAATTGCTGTTTTCAAATGACTTCATTTGGGGCAAACATTATACAAGAACATGGATTCAATCCAACATTCAAGGTAATTTATGTTGAAGAGTAAAAAATATACTTTTAATTTTATTTTTTCTATTTAATTACGCAATACAAAAAATCTTCTTCTCATTATGCTGGGTTATTTGCCTTAAGGCATTTTTACCAGAAAAAATATTTATACCTATACTTTAAAAGATTAAATTTGTTGTTATGTCTTTGTATTCATTTTTAAAATATAACATGCTTACAATAAAAATGCTTTTGACTACAGATTCAAGGTCAGATTCACCATAGAATTGGATCATTGCAACCAGTTGAAGATGCTCAGCATAAATTCTTACAAATATACTTCATGGGCAATATGGAGGAACAACTTGATCGTCGCCAAGATATCAACACAGCAATGAAAAGAGAGATTCTTCATGATCTACAGCAACTACTTCATGAACATAATGCATTGATCGGGCTATTTAAAACTGCTTTAGAGCGCATGCCACGTGATGACTATAAAATTGTGATCAGAGCTGATAAACGACCAACTGGAACACACGAACGTACATATAATGCTCCAACAATAGATGAAGTTGCAATCTTGGTTGTTGGTGAAAACTTGGAATCACGTGATATCGTGCTTTCACGTCGCGATACTGGGCAGCTGCAACGAATACCTGAAACTCATCGGTCATATGATTCAATGCAATACCCGCTGATGTTTTGGCAAGGCGAAGATGGATATCACTTCAATATCAAGATGATTAATCCATTGAATGGTGACTATTAATATCATGGCTCGGTAGTCATAATGCTGAGAAATCTTAACCAACCAAAATTGTGCAACGGAACGCGTTTAGTTATAAGAAAACTAATGGCCAACGTCATTCACGCGGCTATACTGAAAGGGAAATTCAAAGGAGAAGAAGTCCTCATTCCAAGGATTCCAATGATTCCAACAGAAATGACCTTTGAGTTTAAACGTATTCAGTTTCCGATTCGTCTAGCATTCGCAATGACGATAAATAAATCACAAGGACAATCCTTGACCATTTGTGGCTTAAATTTAGAACATCCATGTTTCTCACATGGTCAATTGTACGTGGCATGTTCACGTGTTGGCAAACCGTCAGCCTTATTTGTGCTTGCGCCCGAAAAAAAAACAAAAAATGTAGTATATAATAAGGTACTTTACTGAAATAAATGATTATACATCTTAATAATATTCGTGTATTTTCTAATTACCTTGATTGAAACCAAAAATCAATTTTAGCTAAGTAAGGCCGCGTCCGGACTGGTCTCGCGACGGCAATTTCATTACATTTGCGCAACGTGACGCGACGAAAATGTACTGAGAACGCCGTCGCGCGGCCAGTGCGGCCGCGGCCCAAAAGCTTTCAGGCGGTACAAAGTTCGCCGGGTCAGCTAGTATAATATAAATAAGTAATTTGAAGATAATAATAAGTGAGGCAGATGTGTCACTAGCGTGCAAAAACTGAGGCGGTCAAGTTAAGACAATAGGGGATCGGACTACTTTTTTTTATTTTATAAATCCAAATTTCTTATTTTCTGCTATCGAACACTAAAAAAATTTTTGCTCTATCTTTAAAATTGACCGAGTTACAAAGGTTTGAAATTCAAGATTAGACAGAGAGGCACATACCCACTTGTGACGTCATTTGTTAGTAACGCCATATAATCTCCATACAAAAAATCGTTTTTGAAAGAGACAGACATATTGAAACTTTAAAAAATCACTGTAAAATCGTTTTTCAACCGATTCTGTTTTTTTCTTCACGAATCGTCTGCTACTAATCTATATTTTAAACACAATTCATAAAATATAGTAAATATTATAAATTTAGGAACAGTCCGATCCCCTATGTCGTAATTTTATTTAAGAAAACAGAAAAAATATTCGCGTAGTAGCAGCAAAATGCCGTCCTGCCAGCATTAAAATGGAATCAAATTTGAACACCGAACCTCAGAGGAACAAAAGACGATCGCTCGCTCCCTTGCATTGTCAGAAATCTTTGTACCGAACAGTATGAATATACGTCATCTTTATACTAAAATATCATTGTCTGCCCCAAAATAAGACGCGCGACGCCGCTTAGCGACCTGCTTACGAAAGAATACCATTGTGACATGACAGCTGTAATTTATGTTCCCTTATTCTTATCGCCATAGAGTTCATGTTATGGTGCCATACTATATTGTGAACTCTATGTCAATGTGTATACGGAACGTCAAGAGCTGTCATTCTTATGTCATTATCATTCTCTCATTGGGCAGAAAGAAAGAAAGAAATTATTTTTGCGGTAAACACGGTACAGAGAGTTGGTTGAATATTTCTGAAATAAAAAAAAAATGTGGGGGACACTTCACACACGGCCATCTGATCCTAAACTAAGCAGAACTTTTACTATGGGTACCAGATAGCTAATCTACATTACATAAATAGATAAATACATACTTATATACTTAGACAAACAACAACCAGACACAAGGCAAACACAAGTGCTCATCACACGAATGTTTGCCCTGGGCGGGATTCGAACCTGCGACCCTGTGCGTCGGAGGCAGATACACTACCAAATAGATAGATAAGATAAGAAATAGCTCAAGCGTGCTTAACTGATTTCATCAGTCAGTATGCAAGATATTAACAAGAACAAAATTAACATGCAGGTCAAGATTTTAAATAATTTATATCAAGCGTATTCTCTGTCATACTTAGATTTACGACGCGCGTCGACTCGCGCATCGTCTTTTGTTCCTCTGAGGTCATTGATCATACCGGAAACATGAATTTATTGCCTGAACCATGGAATATAAAACAAGAGTAGAAAGGACAAACGGGTTTTTTTTTCTATGAGAACCAGTGTCGCCAAAATCACACGTAGATAGCACTGTTTACATCACACACAGACTAAGACAATCGGGCATTTGACTAATCAAGTAATCAGAGCTGTTGTACTTATACTCTATCCTTTCTTCACGTAGTTTAACGCTTCTGACCTAGATGGCGTACTATAAGATGCATACCAATACATACCTTAGCCTAAAGAAAATAGGAATAGTTTTTGCAAGATCGGCGAACTAAACAAAACTATGCGGACCTACTCATAGTTATGACGTTTTATATTCCGTGGCCTGAACTACTGAGTGATTCAACTCTGAGTGTTTTGTTTCTTGTTTGTTATGTACTAAAATCATTCATTCTTCAAGAATAGCTGTTGGAATCAGCTTGAACAGGCGGAACGAATCTCCGCTTTTAGATGTCAATATTCCATCCGATACTCGTGCAGAGCCCCTGATTCCCACTATTCAAAATGATTACCCGTCATGCAAATTGAAGCATGCAAGTATGCATGCTTCAATTTGCATGATTATTTGTAAATAAATATACTTTTATAAAAAAAAAAGAAACGCTAAGGATGCAACACATGTGGATTTTCTTCGGTGTGTCTTCTCCACAGAGTCAGCATGTTGTGTAGTGAAACTCACGGAAAGAGCGTAATGACGAACGAAACTAAGAGAAGTAACATCCAAAACTTAATAAACGGTTCATTTATTCACTTTTTAGAGCATCGGTGGTCTAGTGGTTAGGGTCGCTGCCTCCCATCCGAGAGACGCGGGTTCAATCCCCACCACGTATTACCAATGTGTTTTCGAATTTCGAATTCATATGTACATTTATTCGACGCTCTTACGGTCAAGGAAAACGTGATGAAACCTGCACACTCCTGCGATGAAATTCAAAGGTTGTGTGTGAATACGACCAACCCGCACTGGGCCTGCGTGGTCGACTAAGACCTAATCGCCCTAATTCAGGGTAGGCTTGAGCCCTTCGGTGGGGACGCATGTGAGCTGTTGTTGATTATTGTTTTTTTTTCAGCTAAGCAACTTGTCGTGATTCGCTGCCGGGCGTGGGCCAAGAACATCCATTACGACCGCAGCATTAAGGAGCCTCGAGGTTACACCCGCATACTACTGCAACTAGAAGACACCAGCGTTGACTGACTAATCTAGTCTAACCTCCTTATTTCGGTACCTAACAAGATAAGAATCCGCCTCCGCGAAAACCTAAAAGTGTTTAAGATAAGACTTGCGGCATCTGTAGAATGAATAAATCAGCATTTTACGGCGTTTGATGATTAAAAGGTTTCCTTTGGCATAGTGAATACCTAGAACCCTTAGATCATTTTACGAAGGGTAGCCATCAAATTGTTTCATATAGGGTGGACCCTGTGGGAAAGACATCATGACATGAACATGACATCGGAGTCATATTTTCTACAGGTTTTTCAACTTAACGCCCCTACTAACTGTGACGAGTAATCATTTTTTTTCGTTGAAATTAATACAATCAATACATTATGGAACGAAGGTGGAGGTGGTATTTTTAACTGAAACGGTTGATAATTCAAGAGATGTTTTTATTTTCTTTTTCGAGATTTTTTTACACACGCGCAGTCTAACCTAGAATCTGCTCTTTTTTTCCAAGTCAAAACTTATCTTCCAATTTCAAATAAATCCAAATGTTTACGGCCACATACCTAACACATTATGTTTATAAATTTTTAAGAGAAGATTAATTGGGCTTTCTAAATTGGTATTTTTTTTTTATCTATTGAATGAAAAAAGATATAGACGTTTTTGAAAAAAAAAAATACATTTATCACTATATTTTCATTTTTTATGCATAATATTGCAAATCAAATAGTGGAAATGAATTCTACATGTTTGATTTACATGAAAATGACACTAAACTTGACCTTATAGCAACACTGTTAGTAACAGAAACTATGGCCCCCCCCATTTCCCCAATAAAAACTTAAATTAAAAATAATTATGGCTACCCTTCTTAAATCAGTCTTTGGGTCTAACTGAACAACTCCACAAAAGGAAATGTCTTAATCATCAATAGCCGTTTAAAAAAGCGTACACCGGCAACACTCTCCTGTTCTAAGGTATAGGCATAGATAAATTTATCTATGGTATAGGATAGGAACCTCTCTTTACTCACAACACAAAAAATATCTTGACGATATACACGCATGCTACTGTTCTTCGAAGACAATACTGACTGACTAGTCTAAGAACCTCTTTATTTTGGTTCCAAGATACGACTCTTTTTATTGAGATACCTAGCAGGATAAAATTGTCCTGCTCTCTCCTATATAGGAACCTCTCACACAGCAAAACCCGGAGAATACAGCTGCATACAATTTCCCAGCACTGACTGACTAGTCAAATTTAATAACCTCTTTATTTCGTCACCTAGAAAAATATGAGTATGTTCATTGGTATAACCATATGGTATGATCCTCCTTTATTTATAGGTACAGAGTGAAATAAAACTATCCTGCTCTCTCGTATAGGAACCTCTCTTTGTTCGATACGCTTTTCCGTGGTTCGTACTACGTTCGTACAAGGAGTTTATACAGACACGCCTTGAAATTGAACTGCGTTCTAGCTACAAAGTGGAAGTTTGGATGCAGTTCCAATGCAGTCGATATAACTGCATTTTAGCTACAAAGTAGCAGTTTGGTTTTGTCTGTCTATGTGTTACTTAAATAACGAAAAACCTCTCTGGTTTTACTTGTACCAATTGAATTTTCATACGTTGACTTGGTCATTAGTGACGTCAAAATATTTTAGAGATTTTGAAAATTTTCTGGACCAAAGGATGTGAACAACTCGAGAGACTTCGATTTTTGATGTGTTTATCTAGAACTTGAAATATTTGATTAATGAATTTAAAAAAAATGAGAATATTTGACCCGTTCTATATATACAAAGCCGCGCGGCCAGTTGATTGATTTACTATGGGGGAAACATTTTTTTTCCATTTGCCGGCCCATGTTTCTTGGGAAAATTTGTTCAGTTTATTGGACTGAACACTTTTTTAACGAAAATCAACCAGTTAAATTTCACGGTGTATAGATCTGTTAGATATTGGGTCTGGGCTACGACTAAGATAACATCTATGAGACATTTTACGGGCTTACCGCGATAATATTTATGTAAGGAGACCCGATATTTCGGCGCTGCTGTTGCAAGCACCATGGTCGCGGGTAGACTGTCTGACTGACTGACTGTAAAATGTCCCATGAATGTTATGATAATGACCGCGAAAGTTTAAAATTATATATTACGAGTAAGATTAAGTGAATTGGGTCTGTCTGTGCATCTGTGTATGAAGCCACAATCTTTAATAAACCACTAAGTAGCCCGAATATTCACCAAGTTTGGTACCAAAATGTATCGAGTCGATTCAATGAATAGGTATACTTACTAATGCAGCTCAGGGACCCAAAGTGAGTCTTGGCCTCCGATAGGTATATATGTATTTTTTTAAGTACCAGTTGCCTATTATGGTGACGTCATAATTTCATAGAAAACAAGCAACAACTAATTTCGGCGCTGCCACTATGCCCTCCGTAGTGTAGTTGGTAAGCACGTTGGCTGCGTATTGGTTGAAGGTCGTGGGTTCAAGTCCCGCCGGAAGGTTTACGTTTTTGGTGGTTTTCTATGAATCTAAAATATTTAGAATATGTATTTATTAAAAACCCCATTCAACTCGCCTGGTTCTAGAATTGTAGTTGTAGATAGTAAATGTTTGTAATAATAATAAAAAAATATTGTAATAAACCTATTTTAGACTTAGAAAATGCCTGTAACTAGTACAAAAGTACCTAATAGTGTTTTTTATTATATTATAAGAGTAAATACTTATTATATATTATGATAAATGTGTCACAATACATAACTTGTAAAAACCACGTAAATATCAAATAGACATCTTTAGTTCTTTAATGAAATTGATACTACTTCCTATAGATGAAAATTTGACTAACAAATTTGACTAGCACGAAAATTCGCTTTTACTAAACTTATTTTCATGAAGCCGAACTTGTTTAAAAACCAATTTAGCTATTTTTAATTAGTAAATCATCATAGATAGCACTATAGATAGCACTGTGCTGTGTCTTGGGTAAAATTTATGGCACAGAATAAATAAGTAGGTTCTTGTTTTAAAATTAAAAACACGACCGCCTTGCCAAAAAAATATATGGCCAGTGTCACCCGGGTTGATGTAAGGATTCTAACGATACCCCACACGTCCAAATTTGTTCAGGCATTAAGAAGTTATAGTTGATTAAAGAAACCCACATACATACATACATAAAGAATACATGAATCCTGAACACATACACTCCTTTTTTTCGGCAGTCGTGTAAATATAGAAGAAGAAACAGGCAGAGGACCAAGGTAGGTAATCGTCCAGAAGTGTAGCAAGCTGAAGTGGCAGTGGGCTGGCCACGTCTGTCGCAGACAGAACCGACGAGCGTTGAAGCCGACGGGTTCTCGAATGGAGACCACGTCTCGGGAAACGTAGTGTGGGACGCCCCCCTGCCAGGGGGACTGATGACCTGAGGAAGGTCGCTGGTGGTGGCTGGATGCGGAAAGCGGGTAATCGTGCGCTTTGGCGTGCCCAAGGGGAGGCCTACGTCCAGCAGTGGACTGCAATAGGCTAATTGATTGATTGATTGTGTAAAAATAGTATAAATGCAAATAATATTGTTTGTGATCAAGCTAATAAGTATGTATGGTGTTCAAAGTTAGTGAATAGGGGATCGGACTGTTCCTAAATTTACCATATTTTATGAATACTTTTCAGACGATTCGCGAAGAAAAAAACAGAATCGGTTGAAAAACGAATTTACAGCGATTTTTTAAAGTTTCAATATGTCTGTCTTTTTCAAAAACGATTTTTTGTATGGAGATTATATGGCGTTACCACGGAGACAATTTGTATTTGTCTCCGTGGGCGTTACTAACAAATGACGTCACAAGTGGGTATGTGCCTTTCTGTCTAATCTTGAATTTCAAACCTTTATAACTCGGTCAATTTTAAAAATAGAGCAAAAATTATTTTAGTGTTCGATAGCAGAAACTAAGAAGTTTGGATTTATAAAATAAAAATAAAGTAGTCCGATCCCCTATTCACCCAAAACATTAAATGTAACACCACCCTAGAAGTTAATCGTTTTGCTTTTGATTACGTATAGCCACGGACACGGACCAAGTAGGCCGTGCGTATAGCCAACATCAGAAGTGGGATTAATGTTTTGTAGTCGTAGTAGGTACCTACCGATTTTCTGTAATTTTTAGTACGTATTAAGTATTTGACTCATCTGTTTTGTATTATTATCTGAGATTTCTTGTAAATATTTAATTGCTTGTGAAACGTGTGATTTTGTATGCTATACATGTATGCACTGTGTGGATTAAATGTATTATATTTTGAAATAAAATTTGAAATATCCATTTGACACAATCCGTATTTTTATCATTTATCTTAGTGGTCAGTGGTCAGCATTGCCATTTATTTAAAAAGAATCATCACTTTTATCTTTATCTAAGTGCCCCATAGTTTAGATTAAATTGTAAACTAGACCGCAAAAACATACAAGCGTTCTAACCTGAGGTTCCAAGTTCAAATCCCGGTGAGGATAATAGTCAAACAAAAATCACTTTACACCATTACAAAATTGCGTCAAAACTTAGTTACTAAAGACTTTGATGATAACCTGAAACTACTTATCATTTCCTGCCCTTGCTAACAAAAGCCACCCCAATTAACCAAGCACCATTACACAGCTAATCACTTATCTTGGCGTTGACTTGTCTATGTGAGTCAGGGCTGGGCGGGCTGGATACTAGTGTCAGCTAGTTTTGGGCGGACCTAAGGCGGCTGTCAAAGAGTAACGATGGTCTTGCAGAGGGGACAGGTCTTGTGGTAGAGGAGGTTACCCTTTCTAATATTAATAGATATTGTAATTTCTTCGGCGTTTATTAATTAAAGGAAGTTTTTAGCTTTAGTTAAGGCTAATTAAGAGGACCGTCTTCTGACCTAAAAAAAAGCAAGTTTAACGTAGTAGACATAGACATATATAACCCATGCAGATAAAGAATAGATATGAAAATAGCGTCCACTCGCATGCTATCTCGCTCACAATCTATCGCTGTCTATACTCACACAGTGAAGTACGCGCTGCAAAAAAATAATGATAATAATCAGGGGTTGGATTTAGAAACAATTGGAATTGATCGGAGGAAACTGAGCATGTGGGGAGGTTCAGGGGCTTAACTGAATCCCGCTACATCGATTTAACCTTCAGGAGACTTCGAAAATAAATTAATGAAAATATCAATTTCCTATCATGCCCTTGCTCCTTATTTATTTTATTTTTTGTCATTATTATTAGTATCATTAATTAATAATAATAATAAACCCGTCCCGTCCCGTTTTAAATTATAATAATAAAAAAGAATAATTAATAACAAAAAAAGTCAGTAGGAAAAGTTAAAATTGATTTTTGAGAACTGGTTTTGTCAACCGTACCATAAGTACCCGCCGCCATTTTCATATCTATTCTTTATCTGCATGGGTTATACAATGATTTATTCAGCACAAAGACACACACTAAAAATAAAAATACAATGTCCGTGTTCAGAAACATAAAGTGGTTACAAAAATCACGCGCTCAGTCAAATTGATAGATCATTGACATTATTTCAGCACTTTACAACCAATTTGTACCTTCTATTCGCACTTTGTATTGGTTTTGGTACAATGTGTGCTTCTTCTATTAGCGATCTGACTCACGAGAATATGTTGAATAAATATAGTTTTTTGATAGATTCATTTCCTAGTATTGTGATCTATTGGTAATTTTAAACTTTTTTTTTTTAATTTACAACTTATTGATTAGACTCCACCAGACTATTGGTACGTCATAAAACCCACTAGAGAGAAAGGGTTGGGGAAAATTTTTCAGAGTTTTGCAACAAAATTATATTTATTCCTATGAAAAACTAGTAGCTTCACATATTGATCCTCAATACCCCCATCCTCACCCTTGACGCCTCCGTAGCCCAGGTGGTAGTGTATCTGCCTCCGACGCACAGGGTCGCGGGTTCGAATCCCGCCCAGGGCAATGATGAGCACTTGTGTTTGCCTTGTGTCTGTTTGTTGTTTATCTATATAAGTATGTATTTATCTATTTAAGTAATGTATATCAGCTGTCTGGTACGCATAGTACAAGCTCTTGGGATCAGATGGCCATGTGTGAAGATGTCCCCACATATTTATTTATTATTTATGTATTAATATCGACTCACCTATTAAATATTTGCACAATATATTGTGCTTCAAATAAGATTCAAACCTTTAAGCAAATAAAAATTTATAAAAAAGCAGTCTCAGAGAGTCGTAAAACCTGTAGGCACAAAACTCTCCCGGAGCTTATATCGCGCCTGCTCGTCCATCCACGCGGCAGTCAGTTCCTAGCTGCGCCTCACGATGGGCGCCGACAAACCCAACGGGGTGGTCAACTACTGCCGCCGACCACCTCAAAGACCCTGGCTGCAGAGGATCCAGTACTGCTTCTATAACCCTGAAGAGGGGACGGTGCTGGGCAGAACTCCTCACAGATGGGGTGAGTTCAGAACAGTTTGGAGTTTAAGAATTTTCCGTTAGTGTTAGGAAAATTTTTAGGTTTAATATGGATCAATTTAAAAGCTTTACCTCACACTAGCGGTCCGCCCACGTTGTGTAAAATTTTCCCGTGGGAATAAGAGATTTCCTGCAAGAAGTATCCTATGTGTCAATCCAGGTTACAAACTATCTCCCAACCAAATCCGTTGAGTACTTTAAGCAAACATCCAAAAGGAACAAACATCCAAACATATAAACATCCAAATATCCAAATATATTTTCATATTTATAATATTAGTGTGATGTGATTATTTTGTGTAGGCTCGAACCTCTTAGGTATTAAAAAAATAATATAATAAGGCAGGTGATAAATGAATGTGATGATGAAGATGAGCTCCTGACCGATTTAGGCCACAGCGACTACTTCAAGTGTATATCTTTTTGAAAAAGGCTGGGTTTTAGGATTGCAAAAACTTTTTCAAATCAATCGCTGCAGAATTCTGTCCTTGATTTCAACGGCCATAATAATAGTGCAAAATCCAAAGTGTCTACCTTGATCTCATCTTGACTGTCTCTTACGGACTACGGCGCTTCCCTTAAACTTCAAAAACTTAATTTATTTATTTACAAGGGCTGCTATTTATGTATCCGGAAGTGGCCACTTACATAAACAATATTTAAAAAGAAATTATAACATTTAAAAATAGAACTCTTTGGCTGTAAAATAAAGTTTGTTTCATTCATATGTCAATTGTTTTTACATTGTGGCGCCATTTTTAAAATTCATTGTCTACTCGTATTTATTTTATTAATAATGGAATTAAGACGTACGTCCCCAGCGAGGGGCTCGAGTCTACCCTGAATTAGGGCGATTAGGCCTTAGTCGACCACGCTGGCCCATTGCGCATTGGTCGACTTCACACACGCAACCTTTAAATTTTTTCGCAGGAGTGTGTAGGTTTCATCACGATGTTTTCCTTCACCGTAAGAGCGTCGAATAAACGTACATATGGATTCGAAATTCGAAAACACATTGATATGTGGTGGGGATCGAACCCGCTTCTCCCGGACGGAAGACAGCGGCCCTAACCACTAGATGACCGACGAACTTAGTAATGGAATGAAGAAATACGTTGAACTAAACCTTATATAGTTTCGAGTATTCTGATAAAAAATTGTTCCAGATTTTCATTACGTGCTTGTTTTACTATCTTACGTGAACAATTTTCAAAGAATTTATGACATATGGTGAACGTTTGCTTATTTTAAAATATTTCATAGGTTTTATAAATAAAAAATAAATAAATCATTTATTTCAGGCAATATTTACATAAAGGTCTTAAATGTGTAAACAGAGGCCCATATAGTAAATACCTTAAAACTAACATTTATAAAATCTATAACTAGGTAACACGTGATGTCAGCGACGTGTAGCGCGTGTCAGCTGGCAGCCGTCCCCGGAACTTCCGAAACACGACTCCCTGCGGCCAGAAGTCCTCTTTCATGCCTTCCTATGAAAAGCAATATTAACACAGTCAAGTTTTTTTGTATCTAGGTATAGCTATTATAACCTATCTCTAGGACACGACACCCATGCTTACATTTTGTTACACCATGATGCAAGGACTCGAATCGAACCCGTTTTCTTTCTTCACAGCAGTGTGCTGTGCAGGTTTCCTTAAGATATTTCTTACACCATTAAAGCGTCAAACAAACAATAAATTCGAAATTTGAAAACCTATACACACCGTGAAATTTACATCGTTTTGTTCCCGCCGTGTAGTGATAGTACTTGTCAAACTGAACAACTTTTCGCGAAAAAAAAATTTTTGGTCTCCATACAAAGTGAGACTCTCGACCGACCCATTTTGTATGGAGAGTACAAAAATATTTTTGTCCCAGGAATTTTTGAAAGTTGTTCAGTTTGACGGCTGCTGTCACTACACGGCGGGAACAAAACGATGTAAATTTTGCGGTGTATTGGTACGTGGTAGGGATCGAACCGGCATCTCCCGGACAGAAGGAAGCATCTCTATCCTCTACCGCTCGCGTATATCTGATCCTATCCCATGGCCACGTGTCGGAAAATAATATAACGCAAATCTAGATCATGCACATGATTCACGCTTTCAATTCAATACTTGCCTAGGTTTATTTTAAACTTCATCTCTATCATAACTTCCTGCTTTTGAATATCTGCTTAGATTTAACCAAGTTCCTTTGTCGATAAGACTTGCACTTTATAGGAAAATGGTGTTAGGTAGATACAGTGGGAGACGTAGCCAGATGGGCTCTATCTAACCTAAAATTAATAAAGAACACGCGTAAAGATTCTAGACATTGAATTTATAAGGAGGGCAATACTTACAGTACTCATGATCATTTTAAATTATGATAAATATTTCGTATTATCTATCATATTATGTCACTGATACAGGTTATAACAAAACAGGGGTACCAACCCGAAATATAGCGAGCGACTCAAGAAACTGAACAACTTTTCTCGAGGATCATGGGTCGAAATATAAAAAAAGATTTTGACTTCCCATACAAATTTTTCAATCAGCTGACTCTCTTAGTATGGAGCCTTAAATTTATTTTTCATATTTTTTTGTAAACCTATAAAAAAAAATATTTTTCACTTCTCATGCTTTGTAAGTGCTTATTTGTGCAGGATATAGGCTGCACAAAATCGAATTTTATGCAAAAGTGCATTAACGTATCTACTCATAAATGTATGCCTTAATATAGGCAAAGAAAATGAACCATACAGCCAAACACAATAAGAAGTTCATAGATAGAATTTGTTATTTTATAATATTTACTTTAATTTATTTGCCTTATGTGTTTTTAAGATACAAATGATATTAAAATTTTAATTCAAGTACGGTAGGTTATTTAATTAATTTAAGAAAATTATTATCACAAAATTAATTTAATAGTAGGCTGTATAGGTCTGCAACCCACGGGTAACAATGGTTCGTTTTGTGCACTTGTTGTAAAATCTACTATTTTTATTGAGTTAATACTGCAGTAGTTGTGCTGAAGTAATTCGGATCATGAAAAACTATTTTGTTTTCTTGTCAAAGTCAAAGTCAAAATCATTTATTTCCATAGGATGTTATTACATCACTTAGATCCGTCATTACATTTTTTTGGGTGAGTTCACTAAGACAATGGCGGAATCTGTGGAATCTTGAAAAGCAGAATACAAAATGATATACAAAGTGCTACAAAATAAACAATAACTGAATATAGCAGACAGCCGAATTAACGAACGAAAAACAGCGCGATCGTGAAAAATAATTAACATGACATGTAAAGTCGACAGTAGTTATAACTTAATTGGAAGAAGTTAATTATTATTTTTTACGAGTTGGTGGCAAGATTGTATCTTCTATTCAGTGTTTCACCTAGACCTAGGTTATTCTGTAACCTAGGTGAGACTGAAATTATACGTGAATATTATTTCGTGTATGTGATATTGTGATGACATTATTTTTCCTGATTATATTTTTTGAAAATTTAAGGTTGCCAGGAAGAAATCTCTATGAAGCAATAAGGCCGCTAAACTGTACGTCTTCCAACCTTCCTACTTCCACTCTGTTGTTATTCCTGTGTGTGCAACTGCAACAAAGTAAATTCATTCTTTTATATTTCCGCTAATTCGCTATCGCCGGGCGTTTGTCAGTCCGAGCCAGTCGACCACGCTGGCCCAGTGCGGGTTGGTCGACTTCACACACAACCTTTGAATTTCTTTGCAGGAGTATGAAAATGAGGGTACACAGTCATGCTCTAATTCGAATTTTAAAATCCGTTTCGTTATCACACTAATATTATAGGTATAAATGTGAAAATATGTTTTGATGTTTGGATGTTTGTTCCGCTTTCACGCCTAAACTATTGGACGGATTTGTATGAAATTTGGAGTAGAGATAGTTTGTACCCTGGATTAACACATAGGATACTTTTTACCGAGAAAAGTCGTATTCCTAGAGGAAAATCTTACAAAACATGAGCATGCATTCAGATGAACGAATGATTTTATTTTTTAGGTACAGACGTACTGGCGAAACTATAAGGGTTCCTTTTTTACTACGGACCTCTAAAAAGACCGTCGGAATTAAATTACATAAAGATTAGACCTTACCTACCTGATACCTTACCTTACCTTTTGAATAAGTGTTAATATTACTCAGTACAAATGTTTTAAGGTACGAGTATTTAGATGTTTTGACATAATTTGAATGAACTACAATAATTTTTATTTTTGATTATTAATTTTATAGTAATAAAGAACTGACTTTTTAATTGTAATAGTGGCACAGAATTTTGTTTATTATATTGACTATTTAATATTGTAAGTAGACATTAGATAATAGCCGTAATATTTGCACGCTTCTTACGGCAGAATATGTGGGAATTGTTTTTATTTGGACATCTGTATTGTATACCATATTCCAGCAAATAATAAATATTTGAATTTGAATTTAGAGCGCGACAGTGAGAATGGGCGTGCCGTAATATAACCTCAAGTTTCCTTCACTTTCAAAGTGTTGAAGTACCTATTGATCCTATAGGAAACGAGCACGGTGCATGTTGTGACGTCACACTTTACGTCTTCCACAAATAGGGCGCCCTCGACCTCGCCTCGTGGAGTACCAACTACTGTTATGAAGCTATAATATAACCCAACCCAACCCATACAACTGTCACTCTATTAAAGATATGTGTTTTATGTGCTGCTGCCTCTTACTGACTTTCATATAATAATAATCAATCCCCCCTTTTTCAATATGTCTTATTAATAATCGGGTTCCGACAGCCTCCGTGGCCGAGTGGTCGAGATTCCGACGCCCATTACGGATGTTCCGGGTTCGATTCCCGGTGGGGACACTGTCAAGCAAAAATCTCTTCGTGAGATTTTCCCCAGTTTGGTTAGGACATTGCAGGCTGAATCACCTGATTGTCCGAAAAGAAAGATGATTCCGTGCGTCGGAAGGCACGTTAAGCCGTTGGTCCCGGCTACTATTTAGTCGTTACAACACGAGCCAAGTCAGTGGCCTTTGGCTATAACACTGACACCAGGGTTTGTGAGGTTGGTTGTCGACCTTACACCCACACGATGATGATGATGATGATGATGATAATAATAATCGGGTTCGTAGCCTAGTTATTAGGACACCTGCCTATAAAACTAGTGCTAATATCTGACAAAAACTATTTTTGTTGAGATAAAGTTGTAAAGCTAACCACTCGATCAAACATGAAAGCGACTTTGCAATATATCTTCCTGTTTTCTGTTACTATACTACTCACGATTTTATTAGCATTATAGGTCGTAAAATCGGTTCAAAAGATATCCGTATTTTTCTCCGAACTGCGTAGAGCGGAGGGAAATACAGTAGTCAGCACATTGGGCTGCTGGACACTGTCCTTGAGATTTTTATCCCGTAGCAATAGGGGCGGTATAGCTGGTTGTGGTGTACGGTACTCATTCATCGACAACGGACTGCGCAGCTCAACAAAATTCTTTTCTCCGACACGCTAGAAAATGTGATCATTATTGTAAAAAAACAACGCAAGGTGACTCATTTTTGGACGAAACATTGCCCTATACAAAACAGCGGCCGGCAATGTGCCCTCAAACGGCCTAGGCCAGCAAAGTAACTTTCGTTCAGAAATTTCAATGTTTTTGAGTCTTTTATAGCATACGCTTCATAAGTTTTAATGTTCGAAATTCAAATTTTATATGAATCGTACACGACTCGTAGTAATTTGAGTTGGCTGTATGCTCTGTATGACACTGGCACAAAACAAAAAAAAAGAAAAGTGTACAATATGGCGGTTTGTTTGTAATTTTCGCCGCTTTTATTTTTATCGTACTATGTATGTATTTATTTTGTTACTTATTTTTCATGATGGAGTTAACTAATCATCGAATTGGGGAAATATTATAACAATGACTGGTTCAATAAACCAAAGTAGAGAGTGATAAAGATTAGAACTTATAAGTTTAGTGCGATACAAGTAGACATCTAAATTCAAGGTACCACAATATTTTTAGTATTTTGTAATTTCCTCGCATATTTCAGAGAAAAGCACTATACAAGCCTCGGCCGCAATAACTCTTGCTGGACTCGTACACAATAAAAGTCCTCGCCTGCGCCTCGGACTTTAAACGTGCCCTCGTAACTAATTTTGCGGCCGCGGCAGTAATGTACTATTTCAATATTTTTTTGTATTTTCTTACAAATTGATTCGGATTTTTATCGGAGATTTTTATCTCAAATAAAAATTTTGATACCTTTTTCATACAAACTAATAAGCTGTCCGATATTATCTTTTGATAATAATGTCTTTTGTTCGAAGCAAGATTTAACTAAATCATTTTTCGATTTTGGGAAAGTTCTAGAACCAAACTTGTTCATTTTCAGGAATCGAGTCGGTTATTTAGTAACACCTCAACACCAATGATATTTTAGTAAAGATGACGTATATTCATACTGTTCGATGTTCAAATTTTAATACAGGCAGGCAGGCATTTTGCTGCTACTACGCGACTGTTTTTTTTATTTTCTTTAATAAAATTTTTACCGCCTCAGGCTTAGTTTCTGCGCGCTAATGCGACATCTACCTCACTATATATAGCATCATTGGTTAACACGTAAATATTTACATACGAAGTACTCGAAGTAAACAGTATAATTCTATTGTACACAAATGCCGAAGTAGGGTCTAGCTAGTGTGTTTGTTTGTCCAACAACTACAACAGAGCAACTTTTGCACAGAAAAGGTTTATGGGGTGACAGATTTTACCAAAACGTTTTAAAGAAACATCGCAGGCGTAGCCGCGGCCAGAAATATAGCTTGACATACCTAACTAATTAAAAAACTCACTTGTTAGGCCTTACAACCCTGACATCTCTGTGGTTAGTAAGGCCAGAAACCACCCTAAACCGGTTCACTCACGATGGAAATCTTTTACTACAACATCTAACTTACTGAGGCTTCATTCAAGGCTTCATCAAATTGTATAAAAAAGCTTATTATAGAATATCTGACTACTTAGAGGACAGATATCCATGGGATTAGATTTCTTTTTTGACAGGCTGTTTCAACATGCATGAACTTTGTAATGACCATATTATTATTTGACAAAAAAGAAACGCAAAAGATGCGACGCATGTAGAGATGGGCGGTGGGTTAAAACCCAAACCACCTGACCAGGTAAAAACCCGGTGATTTGGGTTTTAACCCGGTTTTTACCCATAACAACCCATTTTTGTGGGTGTTTATTATAATAATTGATGATAAAATAAAAATAAAAACTTTATTGTATATCTTGATGAAAATACCCTGTTTATATGCAATATGCGCAACTTCAATAATGTGGAAAGCCCAAGGTAGCAGCCAATTGTTTTGTTTATGAGACAATTTCTATGAAACTTTGTTTAGAATTTGTTTGTATTTGTATATTCTAGCGTAAAGCATTTTACTAAGTTTAAGAAAACCTACATGCGTAAAAGATATTGATGTATATCAGCGCTCCAGCCGCTTGACTCACATCGACTCAAATAAGTTCAACCGAATAAACATTTTTAAAATAAAACAGTAGAAATCTGTAAAATGTCGCCATCTTTTAATGCTCAAGGTGCATGAAAGGAGCCTCCCCGAGCAACATACCGCTACCGCTACTCGGTAGTACGTCTGGCGCACCCTGGGCAACAGTCTAGCGAATTCTATTTCTAGCTGACTGGCGAATCCTTTCCCCACGATGGCAAATCAAAATCAACCATACAGTCCAGTGTTAAAGCCGGCACTGTATGTAGTCTCGATTTACATCGAGGGTTTCTCGAAAGACAAATCAGAACTCTTATCTGAACTCTGTCGCAAGACACACTGCGATGTACTGTGTGTACAAGAAACCCATCGAGATGAAACACAATGCCGACCACACGTAGCTGGACTCACTCTTATCTCTGAGACTTAACACCCGAAACACGGTAACGCAGTGTTTGTTACTCCCGGAGTAAGAGTAAAATCCTCTGAATGTTCGACCCAGAATGGCATCGAGGTAATTACCTTGGACCTCGACCACTGCTCTGTTACCTCTGTTTATAAGCCCCCCGGGACGCCTTTCCGGTTCTCCCCTCCCTCAAACTTTGACGATCAGCAACGGGTGAAAATTGTAATCGGTGATTTTAACAGTCATAATCCACTCTGGGGCTACAATGACCTTGACGACTGTGGTCAAGCGGTCGAGACATGGGCTGAATCTAACAATTTGACTCTTGTTCATGACCCAAAACAACCAGCTTCCTTTAATAGTGGCCGATGGAAGAGGAGATACAACCCAGATCTAATCTTCACCAGTTCAGACATAAGTTCTCAGTGCGTTAAGACCGTATGCCCACCTATTCCTTGCACTCAACATAGGCCCATTATGTGCGAGATTAGCCCAGTCGTCCGTCCTCTACAGGTCCCCCTTAAACGCCGATTTAATTACTCCAAGGCAAATTGGGAGCAGTACGCAAAGTCAGTCGACGACGCCCTCTTGAATGTACCACCATCCCCTCGAGAATATGATCGGTTTGCTGACATAGTCTCTGAGGTGTCTCGTCACTGTATCCCCAGAGGATGCCGTACCTCCTACATCCCAGGATTATCGAAGGAGTCGGGGGAACTGTTGATGCGATACGAGACTTTGTACTGCGGTGATCCCTTTTCCGAGGAGACTACACGAATCGGGGAAGAGTTACTGTCGCGGATTGATCAAAGTCGGCGGGACAGGTGGATTGATACTGTAACCAACATCAACATGACGCATAATAGTAAAAAGGCATGGAAAACAAGAGCGTGGTGACATCATCACCGCCATTAAATCCCTTAAGTGCGGGAAAGCCTCCGGAGTTGACAACATCTCTGTGGAGCAAATTAAACACCTTGGCCCCGTCGCAGTATCATGGCTGCTACAAATGTTCAACAAGTGTCTGGAATCTGCCCTAATACCAAGACTCTGGAGAAAATCGAAGGTCACAGCTATACCAAAGCCAGGAAAACCAGCAGATGACCCCAAAAATTTTCGGCCCATTTCACTCCTGTGCCATACTTATAAATTATTTGAGTGGTTGCTGCTGGTACGCCTCACTAGCTTTGTTGACCCGAAATTGATATACCAACGACCAGCCGTCCAGTCCAAATACCTCCCGCTTTGTGTATGCTGATGATCTTGCTCTCACTTCTCAAGCGACCAGTTTCGAAGAGGTTGAGGCCAATCTGACGGTAGCTCTCAAGAACCTGAGTTGCTACTACGCAGAGAATTCCCTTAAGCCCAATCCGTCTAAAACTGAGTCATGCGTATTTCACCTTCGCAATGCACAGGCGGGTCGAAAGCTCAAAATCACGTGGCGTGGGGTGCCTATTTCCCACAGTAACTCCCCCAAATACCTCGGCGTGCTGTTGGATAGGTCTCTTACCTTCCAAAAGAACTGTGAGAGTGTGAAAAGGAAGGTGCATGCTCGAAACAATCTAGTGCGGCGCCTTACCACCACTAAATGGGGAGCCACACCACAAGTTCTGCGGACTACTGGTTTGGCGCTTGCTTTTTCAGCTGGCGAATTTGCATGCCCAGTATGGGACCGCTCTGCTCATGCCAAGCTAGTGGACACAGCCTTAAACGAAACTTGCCGGATCATTACTGGTTGCCTGAAACCGACGCCGGTTAAGTTGCTGTTTCCATTAGCTGGCATAGCGCCTCCAGATGTCCGCAGAGCAGTTGCAAGCTCCCTTGATAGGCGTAAAATGGACGACGACACTCGGCACCCACTGAGTGGCTATAAACCAGTGCCACAACGCTGAAAAGCCGAAAAAGTTTTATAAAGTGCGTCGAACCACTGGCCAACGACCCGCCACAAGCAAAATGCAACCTCTGGCGCCGCGGAGTCTCCCTTCCTAGCCCCTTTGTCATGCCATCTGAGAATCTCCCACCCGGACATCAGTTGTCGTGGCCGATCTGGAAGTCTTTAAATAGACTTCGGACTCAGATCGGCCGGAGTAAAGATAACATGTCTAGGTGGGGATTTTCCGATAATACTGACATAAACTGTGTGTGCGGAGAAGTACAGACGATGGCCCACCTGACATCATGTCCTGCGTGCCCTGCCACCTGCACGCAGCAAGATTTGATGAACGCCACACAATCCGCCGTCCAAGTGGCCACATTCTGGGCTACAACATTATAAAATTCGACTTGCCATCGACTCGCTAAGAAGAAGAATGCTCAAGTTCTAACGGGATGATCAAAAGAAGTTGTAATTACAGTTAGCTAGCACTACACTCACTCATACCTACACTGCATGCGAACGTGGCAAGTACAAAGGTAGGAGCTAGCGAGCACGGGCGACAAAAGTCACGGTGACAGTATACTAAATGATGGAAGCTGCCTGATATTACGATTGGCCTAGGACATGTTATAACACTGTGTATAGTTTCATCGAAGTTGACCCAATAAACGAAAAAGTTTGCTGCCATCTCGGATATTGATATTTTAAACATAATTGGTACTGTTGTTTCTCTCGTTTCTAAACATAGTACCCTAAACCATGGTTCATGACTTACGAACAATAATTTTATCGCCATCTTTTTTTTTATGTTTCTTGTTCAAATACCGAGATTTGCCCTTAAAAACAATATTTTCTGCAGATTTTGTGCTTTACGCCGTTTTATCCATTGCTTTGTTGGTATCTTGCTAAAATAGATGTTCTAAGCCCCTGCATTTACTGGCAAATAAGTGAAAAAATGTCACATATAATGTGCATACGCAAAATCTAATGATATATGGATACCTATATAAATTTTGTTATAAAAATAATAAACACCCGAATTTTCACCCAGTGGGTGGGAATAAATGGGTGTTTATCGGGTAAAAACCCAGCGGTAGGTTGAAACCCGGTGGTTTGCCCATCTCTAGACGCATGTGTTTCTTTGGTGAGTTCTTCTCCGCAGAGTCCGCACGTCGTGTAGTGAACTCACACAAAACAATGTAATGACGAAACTAAGAGATGTAACATCCAAATGTTTATAAATTTTTCATTTAATTTCATTTCATTTCGGTCAGTAGTCTTCAGTTACTATCCTCCGTGGTCTGGAGGTCTGGATTCAATTCTCTGTAGGATACATGACGCTGACCCAGTTCGGTAAAAAAAAAAAAATACAAAAATCTTTATTGGCAACTAAAGTGACAATAAGCCAGGTTGCGCACTGATACCCACACTAGGATTCCCTGTGTTGTGGGATATCAGCCTCTTCCCTTCCCAGGGAATGTATACTATATTACATAACATTCTTGTTGCAGTTGGTCAGGTAAGTGCGAAATAGAATAGGTAAGGAAATCGCAGGCCGAAATAACGTTGGAAAATTGATGAAGTTACAATGGAAAAGTTTGCAAGTTATTTGGATGCCTAGCACAGTAAAACCAATATTGGTTGGTAGAGGGTGGAGCTAGTTTATCCACACTTAGCTAATTGAGTGGGGATGGTATATAAAAAAGTTACATACAAAGTACCAGTGTTCTAAACTATGCAGTCAGCCGACATTACAAACTAAAACGTTTTTTGGCATGATTTTTATGCGTAATTCGACACACGTCCACAAAAATCAAAATTGGAAGATTACATAATACAAAGTGCTTCTACAAAAAACAACAAAATCAGAAATGAATTTACAAAAAAAAAAAAAAATATGTGAGGTTCTCTCACACACACGGCTATCTGATCCCAAGCTATGCAGAGCCAAACCGAATCGGACAGCTGGTATTATTTTACATATAAAACAAACAAAACAGTAAACATAAAAAAAAACATATTCTGAATTACCAGCCATAGGAAAATATCAATGGTATTATCCTACCGAGGAGAGCATCGGTGGTCTAGTGGCCAGAGCCACTGCCTCCCGTGCGGGAGACGCGGGTTCGATCCCCACCACGTACCAACGTGTTTTCGAATTCATATACGTTTATTCGACGCTCTTACGGTGAAGGAAAACATCGTGAAGACCTGCACACTCCTGCGAAGAAATTCAAAGGTTGTGTGTGAAGTCGACCAACCCGCACTGGGCCAGCGTGGTCGACTAAGGCCTAATCGCCCGAATTCAAGTTAGGGGGACGTATAATGAGCTGTTGATAATTATCCTACCAAAAGAAAGATGAAATTGAAAGTTACATCGAGTATAACCGCTGGCGGCAAACCATAGTAAAGTAAATTTCGCGGAAAACTCCCTAGCAACTTGCTAGATATTTCATAGAGGCTGACGCGTCATGACGTGTGGGTTTACTAGGTAAACAGTCCGTGGCCGGTTTACTCCACGGTTATTTCGGGCAGTATATTCACCACTGTTTGTTTGTTTATTGCTCCGAGAATGCTTTAGGTCCCACTTTGGTTCCTAGTCGGTGAGTGTATGGTTTTAGACTGATTTTATACGCTTTTGAAAGCTTTTGTAGGTAGCTTTTAAGATAACCGTCGAATGTGTCTATTTGCTACGTAGGTAGATACAGTCGTTTTGTATATTTGCCGTTGTCCAGGACGTCTTTCTTTCAAAAATGAAGAAATTTATGAACTACAAAAAACTGCATCAAATTTAGATAAATCTAGACTCCAACTTTATTGCGCAGTTGCTTTAAAATAACTTATACATTAGAAATAAATATCAAATAAATAATCAAATCAACGGCTCGTTACAGTCCACTGCTGGACTATGAGCCTCCTCCACTTAAGTGTTTGGTTTTGCCATAATCTCCACGCTTGGCAGGCGGGTTGGAGATCGCAGATTAAAAGGTGACTGTATCAGAGAGCGCTGCTGCCCGTTCCCTGTTCAATATGTAGTCCCTAAGTCGCCTCTTACGACACCCACGGGAAGAGTAGGGGTTGGTGACAAATGTATTCTACTCTGACGTCACCACACGGCACGGTAGAAATAAATATTTTAAAAATAAATGTACAAAAGAGATTAAATGACGTAATAAATTCTTCATGGAGCACAATTTACACAAACTATTTGCCACTCGTCAAGGGCGATAATGTAACGATGACCAAACAATTCAGGGTATTTGATTTGAATGTTCATAAATTTACCATATTTTATGAATTAATTTAAAAATATAGATTAGTAGCAGACGATTCGCGAAAAAAAAAACAGAATCGGTTGGAAAACGAATTTACAGTGATTTTTTAAAGTTTCAATATGTCTGTCTGTCTCTTTCAAAAACGATTTTTTGTATGGAGATCACTCACTGAGCATATAATGGAAATATGGCGACTTGCTTGTGACGTCACAAGCAAGTATTTACCTCTCTGTCTAATCTTGAATTTTAAAGATAGAGCAAAAATTTTGTGTTCGATAGCAGAAACTAACAAGTTTGGATTTGTAAAAAATAAAAGGAGTCAAATAACCTATTGTGGTGCAAACGATACAAATAAAACATCAAAGGCCAATTTGATTGGTATCATTGTTTGGTATTATTGACAGGTGCTAAAAGAAAACCAGTGTGTTAAGGAAGCGTTTTAGGAAACGTTTTCTTTATAAATCCCTTTCAGCCGTAATTTCTTAGGTATTGATACTTCTAGTATAGTTGTTTTCTCGCTGCAGACTCGGTTGTAAAACTTCTCTCTTTCCCACTCATGTGCTTTATGGGATGACGTTACACGCGGCGTTACGTCATCCCATAAAGCCCGTGAGTGGGAAAGAGAGAAGGAGTCTGCAGCGAGAAAACAACGATATTATAGCTAATTTATTTGGAATAATTGGTAATGTGCCTGTTTCTGGCCCGGATAGCCAAGAGAGATGCAGGTTCGAGTCCTGTCCAAGATCGTAATTTTTTATCCTTTCTCGTTTTATAATTATTAGCTAATCATTAAGGCTAATTCTCACTGTCACGCTCTAATTCTTAACTTAAGTTCGTCCGTCCTTTTCATCTTTTAAAGATTAAAAAGGGACAAGAGAAGGCCATTCTAATATTAGATTTGTCAAACATCGAATTTGAACCTTATGGCCGCGTGGATTGCACAATTTTAGAGAGCACTTAAAACATGCGACTTAAAAATCACTTAATCCGACAGCTATGATTTTATTTTAGGTTATCATTGTTTAGGAATTCATCTTCTCTCTTTCATTGGTCATAAAAACGAAAAGGATAGCTGGATTTTAAAATTAGAATTAGAGCGTGACATCCCGAATCGAGGCCATTGTTGCAAATACCAATACTAAATACGCTAACACTATTTTTTATTCTGTGCCGCTGGTTACCCACTCTTTACACCACGTCTTTTAGTTCATGAGATCCTCTTTAAGTGAAGTGATTTATGGCTTATTGTTTCTGATTCCAGGTGTGATCGGGTTGATCTACCTGGTGATGTACATCTGCATCATCATCTTCTTCTCCCTCTGCATGTGTGGTCTTCTCGCCACCATGGATGAGCGGATACCGTACTTCACCCTAGCTGACTCAATTATAGGTAAGTCTTATCTTATATAAACATTCTGGATTATTTCTGAATATATAGCAATATATTTAGAAATAAGCAGTGTCTCAGATGAAAAAAAACTTATTGCTACGCCACGAAGGAGTTTTTAAACTGAATAATTAGAATGCTTACCCTTCCTTCAAAGTATCCACCTGTTTATTATTTTTCCGTGAGATTTTTTTTTTTTCATGGTACAACAAAGCCTGTCACTTTCCAGCGAATAAGTTTAAGGTTAAACATCATTTTAGTAGTCCTAAGTATAATCAATAATTTATGTAAGCCTGTAAGTTTAACTGCCAAAAGTGGCCACGACTTACATAACTTATTGATTATATTTAGGACTCTAAAACAGTAACTAAAATATATTTATAACCCTTCTATTATCGTTAAACATATAATAACTTTGATCGAAGTCACTGACAATAAGTAAATGATTTATTTCTGCAGCTAGTGTTTACCCTTAAGTTACAGTTATAGTAAAATTACGTTTATCTGTTTCATCGTTTACCTGAAATATGGAAAAGCAGACAAACACTTTTGAACTATTTCATATAAATTATAGTACATTGTTTTCAAAGGAAATGAAACGAATAATTACAGAAGTAGTCGAGAGCATAGAGATGGCGCTTATTGTACGACTGCGGAAACAATAAATATCCTACGTGGTAAATACAGTTTGTCTAAAAAGTCGTGAAATTAATAAGGGCGCCACCTTCTTTGCGGTGTTGCCATTTTATATGGTGCTATCCTGCTCTGGCTTATGGATATTTCTGAAAGGTAAGATTAGTTCCAATTCAAGACTTTTTAGACAAACTGTACTCTGATTGTTATGCTCTTAAATTAGTTTATTTAATCATTATTCTTATTGATTTCCAGGAGCCAACCCTGGCATGGGGCACAGGCCGATCTTGTACGAGGAAGGAGCCCTCATTTGGTTCGAAACAGGCAACAAAACTCAAACGCAACGCTACATAGACAACATCGATGAATTTCTAGCACGTGAGTTATTTAAGCCTATTCTAGACAATTTAAATTTACTAAAAAGGGCTTGTAATTTAGGGTAGGCTCAAGTCAAGTCCCTCAGTGGGGACGTATATGAGATGTTGATGATGAAAAGGGACCACAATTATTTTTACGATTTCATGTGTTACTGTTATCTGAATCCTCTAAAATGGATTAAAAAAATCTTGTTTATCTTGTCTTGTTTGTTATTATTACAAAGATTTTTTCTCCAAAGCTTCTTTAACAACAATATTATTTATCAATTGAAAGACGTCCACCACCGCTGGTTAAAGATTCCAATCGAACGCGCTCTATCCGCACGCAGCGCCATCTTGTAGGGCGCGCTCTGAACCAAATATCAGTTAATTTCAGTAAAACTTTTATCTCGTCTTCAACAATTCATACACTTCCTCACGATGGGCTGCAGGATGTTTTCCTTCACTGTAAGAGCGTCGATAAACGTGCATTATGAATTCGAAAACGCAAAGGTACGTGGTGGGGATCGAACCCGCGTCTCCCGGACCAGAGACAGCGGCCCTAACCACTACACACCAACGCTCTCTTCTTCTTCAAGTGAGAAGTTTTATGTTTCCAGCATACAACAACAAGTCACTTCTAGTCACAGAAGGCAGGAACCAGATCGAGTGTGGTAGCAGGAAGCCGCCTCGGCAGCAGGTGTGTGCCTTCGACACCAGTCTACTGGGACCCTGCTCCAAGGAGAATGACTATGGATACAATAACGGGACTCCCTGTCTCATCATCAAGTTGAACAGAGTGAGAATAATTTAGAGATTACTATTGAGCCAGATATTAATTGTTTTTATCATCATCATCTACGGCATTTTTATGTATTACATCTAAAAGCCATGTCACAGACTTAGTCTAGCTCATATACGTCCCCACCGAGGGCCTCGAGCCTACTATGAATTAGAGCGATTAGGCCTTAGTTGCCCACGCTGGCCTAGTGCGGGTTGGTCGACTTCACACACAACCTTAGAATTTCTTCGCAGGAGTATGCAGGTTTCATCACGATGTTTTCCTTCACCGTAAGAGCATAGAATAAACGTACATAATGAATTCAAAACAACATATTGGCACGTGGTGGGGATTGAACCCGCCGCGTCTCCCGGACGGGAGGCAGCGACCGTGACCACTAGACCACCGACGCTCTCTCACAGACTTAGGCGGTTCCATATTTCTGACACTATGATTTTTCTTCGACCCTATTTTTGTCTTTATAGGTAAGAGAATGAAAAAACTTAACATTTATTGACGACTAGCTTTCCGGCCGCGGCTACGCTCGCGTTATGTAAGATTTTCCCGTTTGGATACGACTTTTTCCCGTAAAAAGTATCCTATGTGTTAATCCTGGGTACAAACTATCTGCATTCCAAACTTCATCCAAATCCGTTCAGTAGTTAAAGCGAGAAAGCAGAACAAACATCCAAACATCCAAATATATTTTCACATTTTTATATTATAACACTACACACGAGTATTGGTGTGAAGTATAATGTGATAACGGTCTTGAGTCGGTAGATATCCTTACTAATATTATAAACGCAAAAGTTCGTATGTATGGATGTATGGATAGATGACAAAATCGAGCAAAAGAGTTAGATCACAAATTGCCTACAAACCTGGTATTAAGTATATACTCAAATCAGATTATTATTTTTGCAGCTTTACGACTGGGACCCTGATTTCTATGACGATCCAAACAACTTGCCGCAGGACATGCCGCCTGACATTAAGAATTATATTGCTAATGAGACTTCAACACCGCAAGAGGTAAGGCGTGCAAGAGCATGGGCATTGGGGGGAGGTAAGGTTTCAAGTATAACAAAAAATCCTTTGACTTAATCGGGAGACGCAGGGTGGTTGGACCCTGTAGGAGAAAGTGAACCCACGACCTGGTGGAGGTCACTAATGGCTGGAAGGCTTGCAGCGTAAGGCCGGTCTTCGCGGCGGCCTTTCATTCAGCAGTGCACGTCTTTCAGCTAAGACGATCATCATCATCAACGTGTGGGTTGTAAGATCGACAACCGACCTCACAAACCCTGGTGTCAGTGTTATAGAGCCATCAAAGGCCACTGACTTGGCTCATGTAACGACTAGCTAGTAGCCGGGACCAACGGAATTCTGTGCCAACGGCTTAACCGAAGCCCAGAATCATCTTTCTTTTCGGACAATCAGGTGATTCAGCCTGCAATGTCCTAACCAAACTGGGAAAACTCATGATAATGATGGTGGAATCTTTGAACTAAGAAAAAAACAATTTTATTTGGAACTCATTAATTTCCTGATGCGATTTCTCGAACTAAATGTAACAGTGTTTCACACAAATTGTGAACAGTAAAGTGACTGATAATTGTGAATGTTTCAGCGCCGCAAAGTCTGGGTATCCTGCCACGGCGAGCGTGCAGCAGATGAGCAAGCCCTGGGCCCTCTGAAGTATTACCCATATCCTGGCGTTCCGGAGACCTTCTTCCCGTACGACAACACCCCTGGGTATCTCAGTCCGTTGGTTGCAGTTCAGCTGGAGAATCCTGAATGTGAGTGGATATTGCTGATGATGCCAGATACAGATACACCACCACCACCACCAATTGTTTTCTCAACTCAAATTGGACTGATTGCCAGTTTTCAGCTCCTCCACCTAATCCGAATAACCCTCTTCTCATTTCAAAGTATTTACACATTTTTATTTGCTATTCTACATCGAGCAAGCACTAACCTTCTCAAATGTATTTGTTTCGCAGTAAAATGACAATACAAAAACCCCTAATGAAGTTTCATAGATTAAAGATTTTACTTAAATTATTTTTTTAAATGACTTTTAATTTCGAATAGATAACTCCTTAAATCTCTAAAATTGCTTCTGATTTATCAAATCTCCTTTTTTTCCTCCCATTCCAGTTGGAGTAATCATCAACATTCGGTGTCGTGCCTGGGCGCACAACATCGTCTACACAGACAGTCTGAAGGACAGGATTGGCTCCACACATTTGGAAATAATGATCGATGTACCCAATGGCATGAATATAACATCCAACGATACCCTAATTGATCTTGATACAACACTGCCGACCGATCTAGCAAAGGATGTAACAACCGATCCAGCATTTAGCGAATCCACTTAGTAAAACTTACTAACCTTCGATCAACAATTACAACTAGATAACGGGTCGCATACAAAATCAAAGCTAAATGTTGTCTGCGTCAATATGTACTTACATTTGTTTATTAACAAACCGAGACTAACTTTTTAAAACAGTTTTAAGTTCAATCTAATAACAACTCTAATGACAAGTGATAGAATCGCAAATCTTCAAAATATATAGGTATTCTCTTACCTACGACCATTCGTTTTCTTTTGTTTCAATCGAACTAATTCAAAGGCGCTATTTACCGAGACGGTTTTATTGCTCCGACCCGATATCTACCTATAGTTGCAATTGTTGATCGAAGTTTCACAATCTAGAAGGTGTTTTGTGGAAGGAAAAATTTTACACTAAATACATACTCTCTCAAACACACACACACACACACACACACACACACACACACACACACACAACACACACACACACACACACACACACACACACACACACACACACACACAACACACACACACACACACACACGCGCGCAACGCACCCGCATAGGCAAACACACCCGCACGTGCCTTCAGTTGGAGAAAATTACTTGTAAAATTACTTGTAACTGTAGTTTAAGAAGAGCGGTGCCTCCCAACACAAGTGATGAACTTACTGGGAGACTCCTGCCCCCCCTATCTATGTACAACAAATTAAGTAAATAAAGAAATTTATTTATTTATTATCAGTTACTAACGGCAGCTGCTAAGTAAGTACATAGTACTTTTATTAAGATATCTGCAGAATGGCAAAAAACATCTACTCCTGTGGAACTAACACTTCCAAAACTGTCGCGACACAAGGTCGTGATCATGTTTCGATTGATTGAAATACCATTTAGTATGACTATTAGCACCACTGTTATTTCACTGATAAATTGGTGGGTCTATAAATTAAGTTTCTAGTCATCGAGTCTCTGTTCTTTTGACTGAAGTTGTTAAGAAATGGTTGCTCTATTTAAAATGTCAAATAATGTACAAGTTTATGCTATTTTGCTAAATTGGCTAACATGATACTCACAGTCACGCTCTAATCCTTAGTTCAATCTCTAATCGTCAGTCCTTTTCACCTTTTACAGATTAAAAAGGGACAGGAGATGGCCATTCTAATATTAGGGCTGTCAAACATCGCATAGCATCTGATTGCACAATTTCAATTCAATTCTTATATGTATAGCGTTTCCATGGCGATTTCGCCAAAGTCGAGTTTTAAATTTTAGAGAGCACGTAAAACATCCGACCTATGATCTCTTAATCTGACAGCTATGCCCTTATTTTAGGTTATGATTCATTCAAAATAATATCATTCGTTCATCTGAACCTCTCTTTCATTGGTCATAAAAATGAAAAGGATAGCTGGATAAAATTAGAGTTAGAGCATGACATCCCGAATCGGGGCCAGTGTAACATTTAATAAAAATTAAATTGATGTGCCTGTATTCAAAGTGCCTTACTTTTATGAAATAGATAATCGAATTTATCAATAAACTTAAAGAAATTGTAGCATTAGATTAAAATAATGAATTACCGATATTTTTAATTTTACAAAAATATTAAAACTTCTTTACTATAGATCTCTGTACCTAATTTATATTAATAGACATATAGTTTTTTTATAATGTGTTCCACATAAAATAATGCAACTCATAAATTAATATAATACATACAATACATACATACAATTTGTATTATTTCTTTGTTTTCCATTACCAAGATCTTCATCTCATCAACATCAGCGGCCCGTTACAGTCCACTGCTGGACTATGAGCCTCCTCCACTTAAGTGTTTGGTTTTGCCATAATCTCCACGCTTGGCAGGCGGGTTGGAGATCGCAGATTAAAAGGTTACTGTATCAGAGAGCGCTGCTGCCCGTTCCCTGTTCAATGTGTAGTCCCTAAGTCGCCTCTTACGACACCCACGGGGAGAGTAGGGGTTGGTGACAAATGTATTCTACTCTGCCGTCACCACATGGCTCGATCTTCATCTACTAAGCATAATTATTATTGTGTTGCATTTCATAGCTTTACGTAGTTTTAAAGAGATTCTTGAAACCAAGCATAGAATAGGGAATATGCACATTTTTTTAAAACTCATTAATCGAAATATTTCAAGTACCAGATAAACACATAAAAAATATATTTTCAAATATCTTGCTCAGAAACAAAGTTATAAGGCTTCAAAGTTGATGGTTAGACAGAGAGGTCCGACATGACCATTGACGTCATTGGTCATGCGGGTCATATATTCGCCATAGAAAATTTTGTTTTCGTTGATGATGAAAAGAGGGACAGATATTTATTTGTTTTATAATGTTGTATCTAGTTTGTTTTTCGATCAATTTCGATTCTGTTTTGACTGTCAGTATTCTATTTTTGTATACTTTCAGATGAACTATGAAAAAAACTAATATTTTAGACCTAATTATCTCAGACCCAAAACAATTCGTAAGTATAGGTTGTATGTATATTTTAACTATGGATATATTTTAACACTCTAGCCGAATGGATGGATGTTTACCGGAAATCGAGGAGTTAGCCTCAGTAGGAAGCTTGTAATCAAAAAACAACGGAAAGAAGAAGGAAATGAGAAATAAACTTTCAAACTATTTAATTTAATAAATTACAATTCAGTGACAAACATTTACATAATAACACAACCATTTTTCGGAAATCTTTGGTGATATACTTTGGCGACGAAAAATATGCTTAATACTTTCAGTGCGGGACCTCTGCTACAGAATGGCTACAAAAGTGTAGCTATGTGCTACGAAGTTCTACGACGTAGGCGAGGTTCTACGAGTGTTTTCGTCTTTTTGAATGTAAACTTTTCAATGTTGTCTTTGTATGGAGTATGGATACATCAACAGCTCATATACGTCCCCACCGAGGGGCTCGAGCCTACTCTGAATTAGGGCGATTAGGCCTTAGTCGACCACGCTAGCCCAGTGCGGGTTGGTCGATTTCACACACAATATAAGTGTTACAAGAACTTGTTCTTGAGGGAGTACTTGTGACAAATGCTGAGCCCAGTATCTTTCAGTGAAATTAACTTTTAACATTTGTGTACTTTTTCATTGTGTTATGAATAAATTATTTTCTTTCTTTCTTTCTCATGTTATTTCCTGCTACGAGGATCTTAATTACAGCATTCTGAACATTCGTATTTCAATATTTTAGTGCACACCAAATTTTATGAATTAAATATAGGTCTCGTAAGTAGTTATTAGCCATAAGAATCTTTCCACAACTTAATTTCCTTGCTTTTTTCTACAAAGTATCACACATAATTTCCGTCTCACTCACTCTCGCGCCGCCCACATGTCTCCCGTCCTACTCTATCATGATCTCGATGTGCACGGAACCTATGCCTTCGTGCCGATCGTACTTTATATTGTGCGCCCACGCACGGCACTCGATGTTGATCAGCATGCCCGCTGCAACAAGTAAAATAATCAAAGTCAGTGTCATATTATTCAATAATTTTCATAGATTTCTGACGCGCGTCGCCTAGATCGTCTTTTGTTTCTCTGAGGTGTGCATTCATTTGTCTGTGATGTGACGCATCGCTTATATTATCGTTGTTTATAATCTTTAACAATGGCCTCGATTCGGGATGTCATCTCTAATTCTAATTTTAAATTCCAGCTATCCTTTTCGTTTATATGACCAATGAAAGAGAGGTGATGAACGAGTGATATTCATTTGAGCGAATGATAACCTAAAATAAGGGCATAGCTGTCAGGAGATTTTTAAGTCGTGTGTTTTAAGTGCTCTCTAAAATTGTGCAATCAACACGGCCATAAGGTTCAAATTCGATGTTTGACAGCTCTAATATTAGGATGGCCATCTCCTGTACCTTTTCAATCTTCAAAAGGTAAAAAGGACGGACTAACTTAAATTAAGGATTAGAGCGTGACATCCCGAATCGAGGCCATTATAGGTAGTTGTTCAGAGGAAATAAAAGACGATCGCTTCGCTCCCTGGCGACGCGCGTCTTAACTTTGTGTAGTTGAATTGAAATAGACAACATCATGCCCTGTAAATATGCTATACTGTAGTGAGCGAACTCTTCTCAGAAATAATAATATTCGAAACCGAATTAGTAATATATTTGTCTGAGGCGGACGCGAACCTCCTCGCACTCAGCAACTCTACCTCCTGAAGCTAGGTTTGTGAATAGATAAGATAAAGATAAAAACCGGCCAAGCACGTGTCGGGCCACGCAAAGTGTATGGTTCCGTCGTTGTCCAATACTACTTAGCTACCTAAATTTTCTATTATATTTGTACCGAATTTCTTACTTGTACAAGTACATTTTATAAGTTGGTCTATTGATTCGTTAACCTGTAAAGCCTACTTGATGTTGATAATTTTCCTTTTAAATTCATCATATTATGCTCTACTAACTTGAATTTTTACATTTCCAAATACAACGGTTTCGCTAGGAAATAAGCACTTTAAAACGAAATATTTCTGAAACGTACACTAGCGCCGAAAAATGGTTTTAGCAAACTCGCATTATTTTTGAAAAACCTATCCAACGATACCTCACATTGTTTGAATTTTGAATTTGTACCTGATGAACCCTAAAGAAATATTTTTTAAAGATTTTATTCTACAGCTTTGTCGGCATGATCAATATGTATAGGTATATATCCATGCCAAATTACAGCCTTCCAGTCATCATAGTCTTTAGTCATCTAGTCATCTCTGTTGGTAACCTAATAAATAAATAAATAATTCAACATAAAAAGTTTGACAATCCTCTTACTCTTAGGCCTCTGAAGATGCACAGCAACCAATGGACTCAGATAACCCTCTTGGTTGGTGTAGGGGAAGTAGTACCCCGGGAACCCTCGGTACGGCAGGTACTCCACAGGGCCAAGATTCTCCCTGTCAGCAGGGTTCTCTCCTAGGCAGGATACCCACACCATGTTGAGCTGAAAGTGAGACGACAGATAAAGCTTTTTTATTTATTTAGGCTATCGATACATTTTTAGCTTCTTTTTCGACATATATGTCGGTATGTTGGTCCTTATCTAATAAACTTGAGTTGTGAAAAATGGTAAATATTTCTTGCAGGTGTGAAGAACAATTTTGAGTAGACTTAATCGTGTGATGGACGGATGTAGCGTAAGCAGAGCCGGCCTCTTACGATACGATTAACGGCAATAATAAGTGTCTTTCGAATAATTTTAACAAAAAAATAGAAACCTCCTTCAAATTACCTTACATGGTTATCTCCACTAAAAAGTAACAAATAAAATAACATTCCAGATGGAACATGAAAAAAAATATTGCCAATATCCTCAATTAAGTAGATATGTAATGTATTAAGTAAATATTTAGAACTTTGTACTTCCTTTTGGAGTCGGTGCCAGCCAAAAATTGTAGATGACGAAACTACGAGTATTAATTTATCGAATGAAACCTACCCAGACTTTTTTGGTAGCCGCTCCTGTCGTTTTCCCTGCGTTTAGTCGGGTGCGGCATTGCATCCCGCGCAGCACAACAAAATATTATATCATAGACTATCAAAGAATTTTATTGATAGTCATATAGAAATATGTACTGACTTAACGACGACGACGACTTAAAACAGTTGCCCACGACTAATCGACGATTTTTTGGCTGGCAAAGTTCTAAATATTTACTTAATACATTACCTATCTACTTAATTGAGGATATTGGCAATATTTTTTTTCATGTTCCATCTGGAATGTTGTTTTATTTGTTACTTTTTAGTGGAGATAACCATATAAGGTAATTTGAAGGAGGTTTCTATTTTTTTGTTAAAATTATTTTTATTTTATGATTTTCAGTGTTTCATTCAATATATTTTATGTAAGTAATTAATCCTAACCTCGACACATATCCTATTATTTTTCTTCATTATCCAAAGCTAGGTTTTGTTATTTAACAGTTTCAGTACAAAGATATTATATTTTTGGTATTTGCTTAGTTTAGACTGCGTCTTTCGAGCTTTGCAACCGCGTTTAGTTGTTTATATAATAGTTTCTAAAATAACATAAGTTAAACTGGGTAAGAGGCTACGGAGTAAGAGGTCATTTGGTAGTCCAGCTGGCCACTAAACTGACAATGCTAAGAGGAAAGAATAGCTTCGCGATCCTAACGAAATAGATATTTAGGAAAACATTTGCTATCGCTCGTGCGCTCATGCCCCCGGGAGAGAGAGCGAGAGCGTTGCAGCTCGCGACTGACAATAGGTACTTTTCTTGATGAAATTCCCATTTCGGGAGAAAACGCTTTCCAATAACTAAATTTCAACAAATCACTTTTATTTTGATGTCGATCGTTTCAGCACAATATATTCTAGGTTCATAAGTTTGGTTTTAATAAAAAAAACATTGTTTTTGTTCAACAAACGGCTTAATTCGACACAGTTTTAATCATAAAAATTACGTTACTTGAGGTGCCTATATAAGTTTGAATCTATAGCGAATTTTGTAAAAAGAAAAATCTATAAACCTAGTCATTCATTGTGTCTATAACATACTAAAAAATCATGGAGATTGGAAAATATTTAGAAGTGGAAAAACGTTTTCTCTTTTTGTATGGACGAGCACGTACTATTCTTCCCTCTTAATAAGCTTATAGTTTACCCCGGTACTTGGGCTATTCGTAAGGAGTTTCAGGTTTGAGATGGTATCTTGAAAGTCTGTCGTTAGCTGATTACATACAGATAGTGAACGTAGGCTGGCTTCTTCTTTTTCTTCATATTGTGGATTGTAAGGTCGACAACCAACCTCACATACCCTCACACAGTTAATATAGTACCGGACCCATGTCAAAACCCACTGACTTAGCTCGAGTAACGACGCCTTCTGTAGATATTAGAGCCGAGACACATGGCTTAACGTGCCTTCCGAATCACGGAATCATCTTTCTTTTCAGACAATCAGGTGATTCGGGCAGCAATGTCCCAACTAAACTGAAAAAAGTCTCACGAGGACATTTTCGTTTAAGAGTGTCTTCACCGGGATTCGAACCCGAAACCTCCGTAAAGAGAGTAAAACACTCGACCACTCGGCCATAGAAGCTAAATTATTTGTGATATCCAATACAATATCCGAGCAGGTTCTTGTCCTGTCACGGTCGCCAAAAAATGTGATAAAATCGAATAATATAATTTTATATGGAACAACGGAAACGTAGATTTTCAACAACTGACAAAACAAATTTATTTCGTTGCCTAGCAACATTCCACCACAAACGGTATCGCGCGCGATGCATGTTGCTATCACTGGTTGAGGAGTTTCCGCTTTTATCTCTTATTCCATCATCAGATTTTAACAAAATTGGTATGGATCTATTCCTAAAGCACGTTCTATCGAATGAAAAAAGAATCATCAAAATCGGTTGAAAACTGACTGAGATATGACTAAAAGAATAGACGAATAACGACGCGAATGCTACATTCCGTTGAGGAATTTCCAATTTTTACCTCATGTTCCACCATCAGATTTTGACGAAATTAATATGGGACCATCTAGAAAGTAAATTCTATCGAATGAAAAAAGAATTATTAAAATCGGTTAACAATTGGCGGAGATATCTAATAAAAAAAAAACAGACGAATTGAGAACCTCCTCCTTTTTTGAAGTCGTTTAAAAAGGGTACAGCTCAGAGGAAATAAAAGACGATCGCTTAGGCGACGCGCGTCAGAAATCTTTGGGGTACAGGGTAAGAAGGGTCATATTCAGTATTTTTCCAAAACAGAGTTGACAATGCCATCTAGTAATAAAAATTTCAGCTCAATCGGAAACTGGGAAGTGGATCAAATTTAACTTGCAAGATTTGATTACAAACAGACAACGGGACAGGTGAAACTAAATAAAAGCTTGTAAAAATTAAGAAAGCTATCGAATGGTGATATCAAAAAATGTTAAAAGAAATCATAGTCAACATGAAGCTCAAAAGAGTTTAAAAAATAAGTATAAAATAAGTAGGAAAAAAAATCATAGTTACCTTTCTGAAAAGATTATTGTCTACGGCTTGCCTAAAGCTCATTAATTGATCATCACTGCCAAACAAAATATTATAATAAATAAGTAATAATATAAAAAGTAATAATATAAATTAGCCGTGTGGTGACGGCAGAGTAGAATACATTTGTCACCAACCCCTACTCTTCCCGTGGGTGTCGTAAGAGGCGACTTAGGGACTACACATTGAACAGGGAATGGGCAGCAGCGCTCTCTGATACAGTAACATTTTAATCTGCGATCTCCAACCCGCCTACCAAGCGTGGAGATTATGGCAAAACCCTCCACTTAGGTGGAGGAGGCTCATATGATAGTCCAGCAGTGGACTGTAACGGGCCGTTGATTTGATTTGAATATAAAAATGATAAAGTTAAGTTAAGCATTTCTAGCTGTCACAATAGTTGATCTAGGAATGTTTCTAGAAAGATCAATGTCAATGTGAGTAATTATGTTTTTTGTTAATATCTCTAAACATTTTCTTCTTGACTATGACCCTTCTTTCCCTGTACTCTTAAAAATGTTCTAAATTAAATATACGGCAAGACCTACAAGCTACAACGTGGAATACAAAATAATCCCTCTGCCAGGAATCCTTCATCATACAACTTACATAATTCTTATCAAACGCCGTCATATTCTTGATATGGTCCTTTAGGTCATCAGGCATTGCTATCGGTAGACTGTCAGAGCTGTTGTAGAACGCTGGTTTCCACGCGAAGATCTTGTTCAGCTTAAGGAAGATGCACGGCGTGGATTTGTGGTAGGCGAAGTGGTTGGTTTCGACGCATGGGCCCCAGGCGCTGATGTCCACGTTGCAGACCTTCCCGGCTGGGGGAGGCATCTTGAAATCGCAGTTGTGGATGTTTTGTGCGGACCCTGCCTGTCTGCCTTCGTGCTTGTAATCTGTGGTGGAGATTTAACGCGTTAACTTATTTGTTCACAGCTTTAAAATTTCGCAAAATCATTTTTTAATTTATTTTATTTATTTATTTAACCATTTATTGTACACAATAAACAAGAAAATGACAATAGCACAAAAGAAAAACGACACAACGGCCTACTTATTTCTAAAGAAATATCTTCCAGCAAACCTACATTTACATAAAATTGACTTGGTAGGCTAATTTTTTGTAAGGTTTTTTTCAACAATTTGCAAAAGTTCTAAAACAAAAGTTGTTCGTGAGTTGAGTTGTTGTCGTTGGTGAGTGATTTCGTTTTGAAATAACAAAAAAAAATATACGGGGATATATTCTATTCATTTTCACGAATAGAACCCAATCATTCAAATTTATGTGAAGATAACTAATCCGCACTGGGCTACTAAGAGATCGGCTACCTTTTCATCTTGGCAAGTCGACGACAACTAGTAGTGAAAATATTGCATTACATCCACCATAGAACAAAATCACAAAACAAAAACTTTACATTGTCGCTCTTGTTCTACATTATAACATTTATAACACATTTACAAAAAGAGGTCACCATTTCAAACACAATTACTTTTTCAAACCACCGGAGGTTCCCAATGAATCATACCAGAATTTGTAGCCACAGTCTCAGTTTGGCAAATTAGATAAATTTCCAAGTAGACAGTGTGTAGACCTATTAGGTAATCTCTGCTGGAGGAGGAAATATAACGCGAACACGTGCAGACGCGTAATTACAAAATTGGTCGTGAGATTTATGGAATTCGTTGCGTAACGTCCATAAAAAACTACTGTGGTTGTAGTTGCAGAGTCCTTTGGCAAAGCTTTCTTTCTTGTCGAGCGCTAAAGAGGATCAGATGGCATTCTTCTTCCTATCGTATAACTAACTAACCTTACAAAGTAGCATTATTTCCATCACATCCCACTAATATTAAAAATGTGAAAATATATTTGGATGTTTAGATGTTTGTTCCCCCTTCACGCTTAAAGTATTCAACGGATTTGGTTGAAATTAGGAATGGAGATTATGGCCCCCCCTGCCAGGTAGACTCCGTGGGTAGACTGATGACTTGAGGGAGGTCGCTGGTGGTGGCTGGATGAGGAAAGCGGGTGATCGTCCGCTTTGGCGTACCCTTGGGGAGGCCTACGTCCAGCAGTGGACTGCAATAGGCTGATTAATGGTAAGAAATGGAGATAGTTTGTAACCTGGATTAACACAAAGGAAACTCTTTACGAGAAAAAGTCTTATTCCCACGGGAAAATCTTACAAAACGCGAGCATAGCCGTAGCGGATCGCTAGTAGGTAATAAAGTTATAGCCGTGACCGAGGGTTTAACGTGCATTCTAAAGAAGCACGGAATCATCTTACTTTCCGGATAAGCAGGTGATTCAGCCTACAATGTTCTAAGAAGCCTTCGCTAAGCTGGTTTTCCCCGGGGAGTCGCGGGGGCCCTGGGGTCATCTTATACCGGAAGCGCGGAGAGAACGTCATGAGATAGATTTCACGCAATTCACCTACCGAGGGAAGCACGCGGAACGGCTGGGCTGACGCGACGCTATCATGAAAGGGGTAACAATCAAAACTGGGATTAAGGGTGAAATAGTTATAACTATGGAGCAGAGCACCCGTCTACGCTCCTCGCAGACGTCCCCCAATATACATACATAATGTTCTAAAAAAACTGGAGTAGGTCCTACAAAGAGGTTTTTCTTTGATCACATTAAATTCATAATAGTGTCCTCACCGTGATTCGAACACGGAACCTTCGTAATGAGAGCTAGACCACTTGGCACCAACACATGAATGAATGAATGAATGATCTATCCGACCGTTTTCAACCATGGTGATCACTTCGACTCCTAGTCAGTCAGGCGCTGATGCATCCGAAGATGGCTTATGTAGACGATCTTCGCAGCGAATTTCACGCCTAATACAGTCGGCAAAAAAAAATCTTCATTAACACGAAAAAGGAAAGTAAAACTTACCTGTTAAAAAATTGCTCAGAGCATCCACCCAGTACTTCTGACTTCCAGGATCGTTGCCTTTGTACCAGATAACGCTGCTGGCCACTTCAGGAGGGGTCGGCCGGAAGCCCAGCCCAGGGTTGGTGCCGATGATGCTTTCAGACAGCTTCCACTTCGGCTGGCGAGGGTCTAGCAGCTGCATGAAGGTCCACATGCAGACTGCGACCAAGATCGCCAGGGCCACGTAGAATATGAAGTAGAAGAGAGCTATTTTTGCTGGAGATGAAGAAAAAGGATAGTTTATCTGGTTGAAAATTTAACTTAACCTGCGTCCCAAACATATGTTCCATCATTATCAACAGCTCATATACGTCCCCACCGAGGGGCTCGAGTCTACCCTATATGTTTGCCGAGCTTTCTTGATCTATTCATTTATATTTTAGATTACCTATCTCTTTTCTTCACATGTGGGGAAAGATGTTCAGTTTCACGAACTGAAGTTGTGAACTTAAGTTCCCTTAAGGGAACAAAATCTATTTCTTATACAGTCTGAAAAAAACCGTTTTTTTTGTGCCAAATATTCGTGCCAGTACCAAAAGGCAACTTTTACAAAGGAAATAATCTTATCCTAAAACCAGTCTTAACTGCATGATTCCCTAATCGCGGTAGTACTCGGACCAGTATACGCCGGTTGAGCGTCGCCCGCGCACGGCAGGAAGTACCAATGATCTCATTGGAGCAATTCAGCCGGCGGTATCCGCTCCGCCACGGTCGTCTTCGAGTCTACCTTGAGACTCCTATGTCATGTTAGTTTATGCCATCTTCATTAGAATTAATAGTCGAAATCTACATTTCATGCCGATATTTTCCGTATGGTGTATGGACAAATATCAACTGTTTGTAGGTTACATGCAGGAGATATCTTGGAGATACCGTATTTACTAATAGACTATCCACCGGCCTAAGACCAATATATTTTTATTTTTAAATTAGGGACTACAAAACTGCCTAGGGCAAAAATCTATTGAAGAATCCGTACTCTACCATTTTAAAGCAAATAAAAATTACTCACACCAGCTCCCAGCAGTCCTTCCACAGAATTGTCGTGTCTTCGGGTTCCATATGAACCTCTTGATCTTCTGATTCTTAGTCAGTGGAGGCTCCTTCTCCTTGTAATAAAGGTTGAACCGCTCCAAACTGGTCAGGTCTGATGGCCGCTTCTTCACCGTCATCTTGAGGATTGAGGTTTTCGACTGGAAGAGAAATAACATAAATACCATTAACGTCTTGGCAGCAGACAAATTGGAGTTAATCGTGTCGAATGAAAAGAGCACTTTTCCTCTCTAGGCTCGAATAAAAAATATCACTTTAATAATATACGCAAATCAGTGTTCTCATATTTACAGAAGCGTGTTTAATGAAAATGTTGAAAAGCTAAGAGAAACTGATCTATAAAGTGGGTGATCCATGATGACCAAATTTTTATAAGTTAGTAAAATGAATAGTTTGCAATCATCGATATCATTAAAATCATCATCATGGGTCGCCCGTTTTATAGGTCAGTTTCCCATTATCGTAATAAGTCTAAAAAAAACAGAGTAGATTGTACATAGATGTAAAAAAAAAGAAGTTTGGGATCTATGAATATTCAAATGACAACCGATTTTAACCTAGAGAATAGTTTGCATCAATATACGAATGAAAAGTTTTTATTACTTTTTGATGTGGTGTCGTGAATACAATAAAGTAAAGCGGTTAATACTGACCTAGAGAGTGGGTCCCGTGGCGAGTCGGCGCGCTGCGTACACGCAGACTGGCGAGTAGTTTGTGTTGGACCCGCGAGGATAATGGGACCGCCACATGCAAGATTGAACCAGTAATCATGTCAGGAGGACTTGTGTTTTTTTTTAAATTAACAATGTGAGCCAACGCTACTCTACTAAAATAAACATGCTAAGATATAGAAGTTAGACGACTATACAAATTGTCATAGCTTTGAGAAAGAAATACCTCCCCAACCTAATTAGATTATATTGTAAATTCTTATTTTATTGTATAGACCTAAACTATGAGGCTCAGACTCACAGATTTTTCCTCGATACACTTCTCAAAGTTTATTTATAATATTAAGTGTTGTAGCAATTATCGACTTGGGTATGCACCTGTGTTTTTATATTTAAATGAATAAATGAATAAATGAAAAAATGATTTTTTTTATTTAGTATCTTTATGATAATATTAAGTTCCTATTTGGAAAAGCTGATGTCGCCTGTTGACTCAACTTTTATTTTTATTCTGTGATTTTGTGAACATCAACAGCTCGTAATACGTCCCCACTTAAGGGCTCGAGCCTACCCTGAATTAAGGCGATTAGGCCTAAGTTGACCACGCTGGCCCAATGCGGGTTGGTCAACTTCACACATAACCTTTGAATTTCTTCGCAAGGGTGTGCAGGTTTCATCACGATGATGTTTTCCTTCACCGTAAGAGCGTTGAATAAACGTACATATGAATTCGAAATTCGAAAACACATTGGTATATGGTGGGTACCGAACCCGCATCTCCCGGACGGGAGGCAGCGGCCCTAGCCACTAGACCACCGACGCTCTTGTGATTTGTAAACGTTTGGTGTCAATTACTTGAATATTATCACATCACACTAAAATAATTATGGATGTTTGGAGGTTTGTTTCGCTTTCACGCCTAGTAGATAGAACGGATTTAGATGAAATTTGGAATGTAGATAGTTTGTACTTTGGATTAACACATAGGATACTTTTTATGCGAAAAAACCTTATTCACACGGGAAAAACCTCACACAACGCCAGCTAGCGGACAGCAAGTAAATAATATTTGTATTGTATTGCAACTTTTAATAGATGGTACTCGTAGCATGTTGTATAACGCGATCCTCGGGTCGCCCCCTCACGGCGCTGGCCTGGTAATTTGTCACGATATGATTAATATTACCTTTGGCAGAACAGTTACGATTTGCAATAACCTTCGCCTTGGGTTCGTTTAAAGAAACATAAAAAATAGAGCACTAAGAAAAAAAAATTTACATTTACATCACACTTATATTATAAATGTGAAAATATATTTGGATGTTTAGATGTTTGTTCCGCTTTCACGCCTTAACTACTGGACGGATTAGGATGACATTTGTAATAGAGATAGTTTGTATCCTGGATCAACGCAGGATACCGGGAAAAGTCTTATTCCCACGGGAAAGCCTTACAATAAAGCGACCGCTAGTTACTCATATATTAATGATTGTATGTTAAAATGCTCTAGTGTACGATGACATGAAAAATAGCCCATGACTAAAATATTGCATCTAAAATCTTCAAAACGGAAAAAGACCTGAAGCCTGAAACATTTAAAATTATCTGGTTACGCCTTTACCGGCCATCTTGATAGAAAAAAGAGTATCTATCTTGTATATTTACAAAACGAAAACAAATTGATCTATCGAAAAAGAATGCGTAAAATTATTGCAAGCACTAAAAGAAAAATATGCTTCGTAAATATTGCGCCTCTCCTATTGGAAGGTGGCTGTCAGCTCTAAATAATATTAGTTCTTATCTCTTATCAGGAGAAACAGCGGCCTTATATTAGCGATCTCTTCCAGACAACCTCATTTTTATAAATACAACTAAGGGAAACTAAGAGAGATACATCCATTGTGTTCTTTCATTATAATAGATCTCACTATAGCAACAAAATAAAGACTAGACTAGACCAAGTCCAGCATAGTGATCTAGCGATGCGTGGAGGTCAGAGGAAGCGCTTGCGACAATGGCTCGTGTCCGGTCTGCGTCGGCGCCGCCGGGGTTAGTACAAGTTGCCCTTCTTGGCTAGATCGATAATTTCTGCTCAGGATCGAGGATAATGTTAAAAGCCTATAAATAAAATGTATTGTTTCTTTTTTTCCCATTATTCCCCTCCAGCCACATTCGCAACTACGAGTTTCGTTCGAGTGACAAAGTGGAATAAGTCGGATCTTACGGTGAAGGAATCGCACTCCTGCGAAGAAATTCAAAAGTTACGTGTGAATTTGACGAACCCGCACTGGGCAGTGTGGTTGTCTAAAGCCTGCATCATAATTCAGGGTAGGCTCGAGCCCCTCGGTAGGGACGTAATGAGCTGTTGATGATGATGATGATGATACAAGAGCATGGTTTCTTGTTTCTCTTTTAATACCTACTTTTAATTAATAATATATTCGACAGTCGTTTTCGTGATTTTACAAAATATGGATTTTTTACAGTTGATATTTATCATTTTCCTATTTTCCGATGATCGTTTTACTAATAGCTTGTGCTTGCTCATAAGCAGCTATTTGTAAAATTAAAATCATCATCATCATCATCATCGTGTGGGTTGTAAGGTCGACAACCGACCTCACAAACCCTGGCATCAGTGTTATAGAGCCGCCAAAGGCCACTGACATGGTTTGTGTAACGACTAGATAGTAGCCGGAACCAACGGCTTAACGTGACTTCCGAAGCACGGAATCATCTTTCTTTTCGGACAATCAGGTGATTCAGCCTGCAATTTCCTAACCAAACTGGGGAAAGTCTCACAAAGAGAGTGAGAGATTCTTCATCTGTAAATCTTTGAATTATAGTACTTTCTCGTTGCTACTTTCCACAGCATTATAAAGCATTTATAAAACCTTTTTAACCTTTATAAAGTCCTATAACCTTAACAAGTTATAGGTAGGTTCCGCGAACCGATCGGGGTCTTTATGATAAATCTCCATCGACAGCTGCGCATGCACTGAATGCGATAAATTAATAAAAATTATAAAGAAAATAAACAAAAAACAACTGCGAGTGCGAGTCGATATCTTTCAGTGAGGGTTCCACCTCCTGAATATTTCCTATTGTTTTGTTATAGGTAAGTTGAATATAGAGTGTCGGTGGTCTAGTGGCTAGGGCCGCTGCCTCCCGTCCGGAAGACGCGGGGTCGATCCCCACCACGTACCAATGTGTTTTCTAATTTCGAATTCATATGTACGTTTATCGAAGCTTTTACGGTGAAGGAAAATATCGTGATGAAACCTGCACACTCCTGCGAAGAAATTCAAAAGGTTGTGTGTGAAGTCGACCAACCTGCACTGGGCCAGCGTGGTCGACTAAGGCCTAATGGCCCTAATTCAGGGTAGGTTTGAGCCCCGTATGAAATTGAATATTATAACGATGTATTTTTACATGTAAAAACATGGAGATTTATACTTAACTACGTAAAAATGTGGTTATTTTGAATTCATGGAAGATTACCTATTCGACGTAAAAGAAAATACCGTGAGGAAATTAAAACAAAATTATTTAATTGATTTATAAACTTAGTGCAGAATGAGCGTGCCCCTCCGTGGGGCCAGGTAAGTGGTTCACATTTTTTTATTATTCTTTTACTCGGCATCTGCCAGATTGATAAGCACATGAAAGTAATATTTTTTATTTTATTTGAAAAATAAATTCAAGCTTAGGGTGATAAACCTTTTTTTAGCTGACAACAACAGATTTCATGATAATGGCAAATAAACTTATATTTTTTTCTGTGACGTTGTATAAACGATTATGTTAAGGAACCCTAAAAAGGATATATTATTCATATTCAGATAAAGAGCATAAAGCGCGTCCCTTGTACCGTGCGCGCGCGCCGTCAGTCACGCGAGATGACAGGATTGAGAGGTAGAGATGGGAAACAATCGATATCGATACTAAAAGGATATTTTGCTGTATTTTTTAGTTTTTTTTTTATTGCTTAAAAGTAAATATCAACGTCAGACAACGCATTAATTTTTAATAGGATTAACATCCTTTGAATATCATCAAAATTAGCACATTCACTAACAAAATGCGCGAAAATAATACCAAAGAAACTTCACAGGGCATGCATATTTATTTTTTATCGATAAACCATTACTTGACCTGATTCGACTTAAATTAAAACTTTATGAAATTGTTGCGTAAACCGTTTCCGTTAAGATTTAAGAAAATTGTTAGAGAATGGCTGCAAAAACATATTTTTTATTCAATAAAAGAATTTCTGAAGGATTAGAACGAGATATGTAGACATTGCAAAGATTTATTGGAATAAGTTGTAAAATATTGGTTGCATGCTTAATATTTAGGCTAGATATATGACACTGTCAACTGCTGACTTACTTGTAGCATCTTTATAACCATGTCTGTAGTAAATAAAATAATTTGATTTTGAGTTTAAAATAAGTATATGCAATAATTTATCTATCTGAAAAACTTTAATTTTAATTAATCAACTGGTAGAGCTTTATTTGTTAAATTATTATTTACTCAATAAGAAACGACAAAACATTCAAAGCTCGGAAAAAAATGCCTTATTTACTCTTTACTCCGCTTAATATATTTTTCTATCGATAACTTCATCGACAACGATAGCTGCACATCCCTACACCGCAATGTCCGGTATAGCGGTCCAAGGGGTGTTCAGATGACTGGTGAGATGATAACTCTCCGTTTCACTGCCGATGCGAGTTTGCATCGTACGCGCATGTTAACTGACAACGCGAATGAAGAAAAAAGAGCTAGAAAAAAAAGGTAGTCTTGACAACCTGTATTACAACACTTTTCGTCTTAAATTTGAAACACTATCTACATTTCAACCAATTTATGCTACGTGATGTGACACAAAAAACAGAGACACCTACGAGTATCCTGAATCCTGATATAGGTATCTAGCTAATTCAACATCATCATCAACATCAACGGCCCACTGCTGGGCTATGAGCCTCCTCCCCTTAAGTGTTTGGTTTTGCCATAATCTCCACGCTTGGCAGGCGGGTTGGAGATCGCAGATTAAAAGGTTACTGTATCAGAGAGCGCTGCTGCCCGTTCCCTGTTCAATGTGTAGTCCCTAAGTCGCCTCTTACGACACCCACGGGAAGAGTAGGGGTTGGTGATAAATGTATTCTACTCTGCCGTCACCACACGGCCTAAGTAGCAAATATCTTTTTAATGGATACTGTAGAATGCTGTTGGATACTTTTTAAATAAGTTATTTCATCCTTAACTCCTTTCATTCGCTCATTATCAGGGCTGTGATTATTAATTGCAAGATCATTTATTTTTATTGGCAGGATGATTGAACGATGATCTACCGTTAGGATTAAGGATGCTGCCAAAAACATGATAATGTTATAAGGTATTAATTACTCTAGATATTTTAATAATATATATATTCTAGTTCAACTAACTTGATCGTTTATCACATGACTGTAGAGTTTCTGTTCTGATTCTTTAGCGATCTAAAATTGATTCCGTATTTTCATAACTCTTTTGTTGAGAAAATCTATTTTATTTCAAGAATGTAAACAAATAAAACATAAATTTATCTACCACTATATTCCTATTACGTTGACAAATCCAAGCATCAAATTGCCACAATAAATAGTAATAATGATAATAATAAAAATATTTATTTCCACCCATACAGAGAGTACAGTTTATACACAGTTTATACAAGTAGGTAAATAGACATTTAGATACAATTTAGAATAAAGTAAAGGTGGCCAGATTAGTAGCTGAAATGTAACCCTGTCTCTCAAACTAGGAAACCTGTATCTTGAGAGGCAGTGTATAATTGTTGTCTTAGCGGCAAGTGGACAATGTGTATCATTGAATTAAATAACAAAATTACATGGGACCAGTCGGGTAGATAAGTGTATGTGTAATGTGTATGTGTGTGTGTGTGTGTATGTGATTGTGTGTGTTTTGTGAGAAGTGTGATTGCGTTATTGACTTAGTGTGTCAAAGTATACCAGATTATTTTAAATACAAGAACATTTGGGAAGTTTTAGGAATTAAAAGTAATGAAATCCTCCGTTTTATCATAGTTTAAATTAAGTAACTAAGTACTACTACCAATACCAACTAAAACACTGGACCACAGTCATTCAGCCATATTTACAAGCCATAAAGATAAGCCCAAACAACGTTTTACCGCAGTAAATAAAAAGTTGTGGCAGCCCTAAGACTCGGCGGCGGCGGCCTGGCTACCGCCGCCATATAAAACAGCGTCCTTGGCCAGATTCGGCAATGTGGCCCGGACCTTGAGACGGCAAAATGGAAGGACACCGCACAACCACGCTGCTTGTGAGTTCTTTGTCGGAATTTCCGACTCGGCAATATCTGTGTACCTCGCGCTTTTGGACCTAGTGACGATTGCAGAAAAAAAAGAGAAAAATATAAAGCAACCAAGTATGGCCAGGTCATGGATGGGTGACCGCTAATGGTTCTCTCTCTGTGCTCCGTAACGTCGCTGATGCCTGTGAAGCTTCGGGAATATCTGTATATTCCCGAAGCTTGAAAGACTGTGTAACATTTTGCCGTAGTTTGTGAAAATCTAGCGTAGCCCGTAGCTCGTAGCAAGTTCGTAGCCGTAGTGTTGACAATGGGTTAAATTGTGACTACGAATCTTGGACTAATTAGTCCAGGCTACGAATATACAAGAATGCCAAACTTTTAAGTAAAGTTAAATTAATCTCTGAGTTATTTTAAATCAAGAAATCTAACAATTGTATGATATGCACGGCGCAGCATGCTGACCATTATCAATATTGTAAGAAACAAAACATCATTAACTGTTATAATGTTTTACAAACTAAGCTGTGAACATGGATTTTTGCGCATACACAGTATAAATATTAAAAATAAAAGCAGCAGAATCGTTTTATCCAACGTTTGAAATCTATGGCAGACTATCAAACATGGACCTTACATTATTTTATAGCTTTGTATACTTTCAGGTGCTACTCATAGCAACACTCGATGTCGTCACGTCGACGAACATAAAAGACAAAGTCCTCAACATCCCGGAGAAGATCATCAACATAGTGCAGAGTCACAAGAACAAACCAACCCCACCAACTCAGGCCAACTTCCAGGGTCAATACCAGCAACAGTACCAGTCCAACTGGAACCAGAATGCGGGCTACCAAAACCAGAACCAGAATCAATATCAGAATCAGTACCAACAAAACCAGTTCCAAGGACAAGCGCAGAATAATTACCAGAATAACAACGGAGGCAGTTTCCAAGGTGGGAGTTATCCAGTGACCAATCCAGCTCCAGTATACCCAGCACCTCAAGGAACCTTTGGGCAGAACCAGGCTCAAACTCAAGGCCAGTACCAAGGCTATCAGAACCAGGGACAGTACCAAGCACAGAATCAACAGCAAGGCGGACAATTTCAAGCTCAAAGTCAGAACCAGGGAGGTCCGATTCAAACTCAGAACCAGAATCAAAACCAAGCTCAGTTTAGTGGGCAACAAAACAATCAAGCTCAGTTTGCCGGCCAGCAAGGAAACTACCAAGGAAACCAAATCAACACTGGATTCCAAGGCACGAATCAGCAAAATGGAAACTATCAAACTACCAATCAGCAAAATACGGGAAACTATCAAACTGCCAATCAGCCAGTCACTGGTAACTACTTAGGCTCCAACCAGCAATCTACAGGAAACTATCAGACTGTCAACCAGCAAACAGGGAATTATCAAGGTAATCAGCAAACTAGTGGAAATTATCAAGGGACACAGCAAACTAACGGAAACTACCAACAGACTGGAACCTTTCAAGGTGCACAACCAGTAAATACCATTCCTAACAATGGAAACTATCAGACCTCTACTCAAAGCTCAGGCAACTATCAAGGAGGCTCACAACCTACAGGGATTTACCAAGGAGGCACTCAGCAAATAAGTGGCCAATATCAAGGGACAGATGGTTCATTTCAGATTGTTAGCTCATCTGGAGGCAATAAGGGACCAAGTAATAATGGTACAGGACCTACTTGTATTTGCCAGGCGTGGACAAAACCAGAAAGTGAAGATCCCAAGAGTGAGAAACCTAAGGACGTAACGACTAAGCCACCGCTTCGATCAGCGTTAATGCGCCTGTAAAGAATTGTGGATCAAATGTCTAGTTTGTAAAACTATTTGTTGTCTTTCCTTTTCGAGAGGCGTTTAATGTATCTTTTGATCTCTGTCAATTTAATTTTCCTCTTTTTAAAGGTAATACTCACGTAAAAATTGAAACTTTGTCTTCCAACGTTTCGATCCCGTAGAAAGATCTTGTAAGGTAATATTGCCAATTTTGACAAACACTTCCTTTAACCTGTCCTGTCCAACTATTACGTGAAAATTAATTTATTCTTGTTACTTTCTTTGAAGGGTTTCAATCCATTGACTCAATGTAAGTAAAACTTCTTATCAATAAAAAATGTCTTTATCAGAGAAATAATTGAGAGAAAGATAATAATATAAATGTTTAGAAATAAGTATAGGTAACAAGAAGAAATTAATTTGCCTCATTAAAATTTTAATAATTATTAATTAATATGTGGGAAAATGTATTTTCTAAAATTGCTTGTTTCCAGAACTAGACGAGGCCAAATAGTTTTAATACAAAATAACTTATTTATTTATTTTAAGGATACGGGAACCTAGTTTTTAATATACTTAGCTAAATTAAAATAAATCGACCACTATTTATTTTTATTTTTTATTAACCGACTATACAGTTTCACCTGAGGAAGACTAGACCTGATATTTATAAGGACTGATTGGTAGTTTCAAGACTTTGAGGAAGGACGCTGGTGGTGGCTGGATGAGGAAAGGATCGTGCGCTTTGGCGTGCCCTTAGGGAGGCCTACGTCCAGCAGTGGACTGCAATAGGCTGATTTATTAATTGATTGATACAGTTTCATTTCAGTAACATTACAAAAAATAAAAACAGTGGTGTGGCTAGGTACAGACAGTGGTGTGGCCAGGTACAGATTAATACCCATTGCATTAGTTTTATTTTGTTTTTTACTACTACAGTATTATTATAGGTTCGCATTGTTATACGAGTAGCTGTTCACTTGACCTAAAATACAGGATATTTCCTAGTTTAGGCGCCAGATCTCCCACAACATAAAGTCATGTAACTTTGCTTCCTAACATTACTTGGTGCGTAATAAAGACTTTTGTGGGAAGATAAATAAACAATTATTATTATTATTAATTAAGTCAAGTAGTGAGTTTGTTTTCTCTTAAATCATTCTACCTTCAGAGACTTTCGTATTGTTAATAAGTACATTGACTCTACAGCGTGTTTACTCATGCCATGTAATAGTTAATCCATTTAACGTAAGTATGCTCCTCGTATTAAATAACAAATACCCTCTGTGAGAAGAATCTGGATAATATTCACCATGCAGATACCGAATAGAGAACCCATACGACCGTGTTTCATCGCAAAATTCTCAACTCAAAAAGTTCAGATAAAAATGGATTGTAGGTTGTTCATACCTCAGATGAAAACACTCCTGCGAGTTTTGATCTGAGGGTTCAAAATTGTCCATAGAGATTCAATGCATCAGTCCTCGGAAGAAATTCCTCCGAGCATCAGTCCCTTCGCGTTTGTACTGTCAAGGTGCAAACTATTGACCGAAATCTAATTATTATTAATCTTTTTCTAATTTTATTGATTTCACTCATTTTGTAGTTTTGACATTTATTAACAATATTTTGTAAAGTTGAAGCATGTTTGTAGTTCCTACCTAAGTAAAATTTTCCGCACGTCAAACGCAACCCACATTAAGGCGGCTTTGTATAGAGAGAACAACCAACTAGTGCACCTATATGGCTACGAAAAATTGTATCGCGCTCCAAATGTAAAACTTATGCCATATGCGATTTTATAATTACATTGATTCCTCTTTTTGTATTTGGGTTAAAATTACAGCGCTTTATATCCCTCTAGGAAAAGGGCGTTCGAGGCGGAGTTGAATTACCAAGCAAACACCTATTATATTACGTTATAATCCTACGCTACGCTACTAAGCTATGAGGTTAGTAGCGTCAGATTAACCCCATTGACATAAAAAAGCAGCCATTTCCCTCGCAAAGCGTTTACGCCTAGTCCCAAGTCTAGATCCAGACAACGATCCATTCCCAGGCTGTCTAGCACGGCGCAATAACCTAGCTGGGCTAGAATACCTAAACCATTCAAAAATGACCTTTAAAACCTAAAAATATAGTGTACACTGACTGCGAGGGTTATTTTTGTGAAAATGTTTGCGGCCAGTTTTAGAAGATCTTGTACATTGTATATGCACGGAGCTAGAAAATAACAGTTTTTTTTAATAATGATTTTTTTTAATGATATTGAATTTCTAAAAAAAAATATTTGTCATTGAAAACATTTTTATTTTTAGAGTCCAAAATACACACAGACATCTAAAAAGTGCGAAGACAACCTACCATATTTTTTAACAAAACCCCATTTTACCCCACAATCCCATATCCGCAAGTCATTTCAGGGATCGCGAAAAACCGGTTTCGAATGTAGGTCTGAAACGTGCGCGCGCCGTTCTTACGTAATCATTATGTAAGGGAGGAAGGAGGGTAGCAGGGGAGCTAAGACCACTGGAGGGGTAATTGCGGGCTGCGGGAGGGGTAGGTCAGAACTGCCAGATGCACGATAACTCTTGAATGCGTGCGAAATTTTTTAATTTGTGTGCGATGTAGAAACCAAGAAGATAGCACAATGAGTTTGACTCTTGTTTAAAAGATTCGATTGGTCTGAAGTTGCTTAGGATAGAAAGTAATGGAAGAAAAAGAGGAACTCCTTTGTACCAAGTGGGACTGTCCAGGCTAATAAAGTAAGAAGTCAAAACCACTTCCGTTTTTCCATCGAATTTACAGAAGCCTAAAAATCTATTCAGAAAATTACAAGCACCCTGGCAACCCAGGGGTAGCTTATGCGCGAGGGGTAGTTGCGGGGCGCGGGCGGGATAACCGCGGAAAGCAAGGGGCGACCCGGCGCAATCGATCCCCGGCCGCAGTCCAACGCAGCGGTCGACATGGCTGACAAGACTAAAGTTACGGAGCAGTACTACACTCCCCCACCGGACCTGGGGAAATGGGAGTCCTTCAGGATCTTCCTCTACAACTCGGAGACGGGACAGATCCTCGGCCGCACCGGCTCCAGTTGGGGTAAGTTCAGAATTTTGTAACAAAGACGGGTTTTCTGGTTGGAGGGAAAATCGATGTTCGATGGATTTTCCTAGGATTTTACTTCCGATAGTTTCTATGGCTGAAACGACGTGTTTTGAGATGGGAAATGTTGGGATTTCAATCTTTTTTTGAAAATTAGGGCAGTGCGGTGTTTCGTTACGTAATGTCGGGGTTTGGTGGGAAAGTGTCAAAAGTTCAGTAAGCAGCGCCACCTGTACAGAGCTATACTGAAAATTAGATGAATAATCTTGTGGGTCTGAAAATATTAAAGAACAACTAATTAAAAATGTGAAATCCATCCACGTTCTAATTACGTATTTATAATCTTAATAGATATTTATATTATTATAAAAATAATAGAATTTTAATCCATTCTACCATTTTTGTGGAAACTCAAAAGATGTATGTGCCTATATCGTGAAAGTTCCCCATTTTTATGCAAAAAGTGTCACGTAATACTTATTCTTAGCCAAATTTTAAACTCAGAGTTCGCTGACATCAAACACATACAATAACGTTTCGGAAGTACGAAATATCATAAACCAGCCCATTATCAAACGTTAAAATAAACATATGAATTGGTCAAAGAACATACCATTGATAGATGCGACAATCGCTCGGAGATGTTCGGATAGGTTCGCGGGTCGAGGGTTGCGCGCGCCGCGTCCTTGCGCACATCGATCCAAGGACACACAAGAGGGCGGAAATACCCCAAATTCTTTTCATCATTCATTTATCGCGCTTATTAATGCAGGACATTACTTATCTCGGGGTAAGTAGGAATTGTTGGATGAACATTTTGTTCCGATTAGGAAATTTGTCGCCCGAATAAATTACTATTGTGGCAAAGGTTTTAAATTATCAGACGGACAAAGAAACTCAGTTTAGGAAACAGTATTTTTAAGAAGTTAACTAACACAAAAAACAGCATTAAAAAAAATCTAGTACTAAAATCCATCTAAAGAAAATACTATCTAGGTCATGAAATGCTCATTTTAAATTAAAGCGAAGTTAATTTACAACTTTGTAATACATTCAAAATGAGTTGATTCAACACTGGATATTTACGAGTAATGTGGTGTGGATTTCCCGTTTTGAATTACAGGAATTACAACCTAAATATTTGTCGTGCGGCAATGTGATGATTATATCTCACTCTTGCTCAGGATGCCAAAATATATGAAGCATTTCAATCATGTATAGCTAAACTTTTGCACCAGAAAAATTCCGAAGCTGGGAGTTGGGAGCTAACAATCAAAACAGACTGGTTTCATTGATGCAGTCACATATATCGAACCTGTGAATTAAATTATTCGTGACAAGGATATTGAAGTAACGCTAAAAACCCTCTGATACATAATCTATGGCGGCTGACAAGTGCCTCTTGCCGCCGACCAATGTGGAATTAATTGGTGACATGATTTCAATCAATGACCAGTGCAGGCGCAACTTGCTTGCTAGTTCTTGTAACAATGTTGCCAATAGCTAGATCATAATATTAAAAATAAAACCACTAACCAACACACTGGTCTGTGCCTTTAAAAAATGCTAAAACGTTCATTTTTTTGTGATAACAAACCACTATAATATATAATTTTAAACTTACCCGGTCATTATAAAAATATTATCGCGGTAAAATGCCCGTAAAATGTCTCATAAATGAAACGATGATAAATTGTTTGTTTTTTTATTTTTGTATTTTATTTTATTAAATCAAAAGTCAATAGTCAAAATGTTTTATTCGAATTAAGATTTTTACAAATCATTTTTCGACGTCAAATCTATCATGGATGGCACGTTCACTACAAGTGTACGCCCTCTGTGGAGAAGAATGGCCAGAAGAAACTCCACAGGAATTGTATCTTTTGTACTTTTCTTTTAAATATATAAAGAATCATACATGAGTCATAATTACAATCTACTCCGCTGATTTGGAACAACAGTTGACCAGACGTTTTTATCATCTAAGTAATCATTTATCGTATAATAGGCCTTAGAACATAAAATAGTTTTAATTTTAGCTTTAAATTGGCTATCGGACAGATTTACGAGTACATATCATCTGGTATTTTATTATAAAAGCGAATACAGTTCCCCATGAATGAATTGTTAACCTTAACAGTCTAAACTTTGGGTGCGTTTTTTTTTTTTTTTTGAGTACATAATCTGATATTACTGTATATGGAGAATGCTGGTAATTATAAAAATGTTAAGTAAATGCCCAGAAAGAGGTGGCGAGATGACCAGGGGTAAAACTTACAATTTATTAAATTTACATGTTTATTAAGTTTTATTAAATAGGCCCCGAGTTTTATTTAATAGGTCGACTTCGACGCGGACAGGTCGAACACAGCTACAAACCGGGAAGTCTGGAGAAAGAAAGGGGAAGCCTTTGCCCAGTGGGATACAATAGGTTCATAATAATAATAAAAAAAATAAAAAAAATATCTTTATATATTTCTAACTTTTTCTTTAGTATCCATACGCAGTTCCGCAAACGACAAAGTATCGTAAGAACCGGGGCTACTGCGTTTCATAAAAGATAGGGGAATACGAATTTTCCAGGCGTCACAGTATTTTAGGGGTTATTTTTAACCTTTTTGTAGGTTTTCAACACAACTTTCAACTCGTCAGATTGTTTCTGACTTTGTTAACATATTCTTGATGTGATCAAAAACGTAGGACGGAAAATACTCTAGCTCTAACTACTAGCAGCCACTCATTTGCTTAACATCTGCAATCGGAACGAATCAGCTGATACTTCTAAACATTCCTTCATTGATCCAAAATTTGATCAATCTAATTTAATTAATTGGTCTGTTTGCTAAAATTGCTATGCATATAACTTTGGCTTCATCCAAGAACTTTGATTACTTTTTATCTATGGGACCAAGTGCCGACAATCGCAAGTATAAAGTCGTAAATAGTAGTAATAGTTTTATAATTTTTTAGACATGTTTCTTTTTATGGTTTATTACACTTTGATCACCCAGGTTATATCACCTGTACTTTTTTAGCAGGTGGCAAAATAAAAGAAAAAAAAAGAAGAAAATAAATCCACAAAGATTCCTGCAAGCCTTATAAAAGTGCTAATGGACTGTGGTCCTTTGAAACACTACCTACCTATAAACGTCCCAAAAAAATCATGTCTATAGAAAAAGTAAGCGGGTGATTAGGAGAAACTAAAAAAATAAAATTTACCACGTGGAATTTGAACACCCAGGTGATCAGATGGCAGGTGATTTTAGGCGACAACACCTGGGTGATCAATGTGGAATAAACCCTTTTTATCTAATATCCTGTTCAAATTCCACATTTGAATCGGTAAACAAAATGCCATGATCGACCGTTATTTTTTGACAGCGCCCAACGGAACCTTTTAAAGTTAAATATAAAGTAATCGATAAGCTACTACGGCGCACTCTCCGTGACCTAAGGTAATAGTAACACTATTGACAACCCTACCTACCTGTGAAAGCACTGCATCAATAGCTATACACCTATAATAGGCAACCTATGGGCATGATAGTGGGGAACGTTGCTAAGTGCATGCACGCACTGGCAGTTCAGCAACAAAATTCATCAGCATGATCTATAATAGCATTCTGCTATCGATCAATAAGGGTTGGGCCACACTTATCAACGGCGATCGACGGTTTGCCTATACAAAACGCGCGCAAAGTATGAAAATCCTTTCGCATCGAACGCGGCGAATGATGCGAAAGGATTTCCATACTTTGCGCGCGTTTTATATAGGCAAACCGTCGATCGCCGTCGATAAGTATGGCCCGACCCTAAGATGTAACTACAAATATGTAGCGGCAACAAGAAATTCTGAGAATTGAAAACATAGAATAGAGCATACTTTATTGCACACAAAAACACAGAATAAGGCCTGATCGCCCTAATTCAGGGTAGGCTCGAGCCTCTCAGTGGGGACAATATGAGCTAACAAACTAACTGACAGAGCCGTTGTTTTAAATATTACTGATTTACTAGAAGAAAAATTGGAGACAAAGCATCCTTCGACGGCTGTCATTACATTTCAGTTTCGTAACAATTAGCACTGTAATTAGTGCGTGCGCGCAAATCGGTTGCCTTTGACCACTTGTTATTCACTGGAATCAGGTCATTTGGACTTTGTTTATGGTTCGCTAATGATGCTAAATCGTGATCTGGGAAGAGAATAGAATGCATCTTTGTAATTTTATTCACGAGATCCGACTTAGATGCTAAGAGTTAATAAGGTGCACGTCAAGTTAGTCAATCACGCTAATAAAATTTCAAAAAATTGTAGTATAACTGATTTTTAAAAAAAATTGTAATAAAAGCACAGTTTACTGCTTTCGTAAGTTCAATTTTCGAGCAACGTGTATTGAAAATTTATATTTTAGATCACTTGCAATTTAGACTAACCCCCCTTTAGACTGGCTACAAAATAGACGTAATATTATTTTAGACTTCTTGCAACTTAGACAAAACACCCCTTTAGACCGGCTACAAAATAGATACAATTATATTTTAGACCGCCTGCGATTTAGACAAGTTGCTACTCTGTACACCTTTTAGTTCATAAGTTTTAATGACAAAATTACTGTAAAATGAAAATAAAAAATTATTATTATTATTACCTTTTACGTTTGCGACTGTTCAATACTAAATTGGTAACAGAATTCTATTTCCAAAACTAAACTTCCGATATGCCAACTCTATTACATAGTGTAGGATGTAGAAACTCGGTCAGCGCTCCACTGGTGATTAGCTAGGAAACGGCCATTGTCGCCAATTATGCCAATTATCGACCTGTCGATACACGCCGCAGCGGACATGTTAAGACACTCGACGCTAAAAATACTTGCGTGGGAGTAGACGTTGTCAATGAACGTGTTGAGACTGTAATTGACAATAAAGATTTTGAAGAACGAGGCATTTTATTTGATGACAAAAAATACTAATGAGCAAAGAATAAATAAATGAGCGATGCCAACGACGAAAAAAAAAATTTTTTTTGAAGGAAACAAAACATGAAAATTTACTAATAACAGAAACAAAATCTTTGATTGATGAAGATGATGACACAGTTTCAACAGTCATAAACATTAATTTCTGCTACAAAGTAACAGCTAAAATAATTATAAAGTAAAAAATATATATTTAACAATTTATTGAGATTTTTATTGGTGTAGTACTCTTGTAGGACTTAAAACGAAAAACGTGGGGTGCATGGAGTAGATTTTGAAACTTAAACGTGTTTTTTTTTTCAAAAATCTATAGATTAGAATTTAGTTCTTTTATAAAAAAATCATAAACATCTTCTAGGCGAGCGTGGTGGTCCATCTTTCACCTTATCCGTCCTTCGGACCGAACAAACAAACCCACAAACAAACAAACAAACAGACAGACAGACAAGAAAGCGAGTTAATAACACACACACACACACACATACACACACACACACACACACACACTGACACACACACATACGCACATGCAGATACATACAATACAATACAATTCAAATATACAATACAATACAAATATACAAACAAAACAAATATCATACATCATGTTGTTTACTATAAATTTTACTATACCTTTTATTTGAAAAACTTAAATTACATTTAAATTGTTATTAAATTATGTACTTTTAGTTTAAGTTTGTGGGAACAAATACAAATCTTTATTATTATTATTATCCCTCAGAGGAACAAAAGACGATCGCTTCGGACGCGCGTCATAAATCTTTGGTAGTACCATGGAATTTGGTCCATGGTAGTACCTATTGATCGCATACTATGTAAAGATATATCTGACATTCCGCCTTTCCTCTCCGCAGCCAAGATCCTGTTATTCTACGTCATCTTCTATGCCGTGCTGTCGGGGTTCTTTGCGGCCATGCTGGTCGTCTTCTTCCAGACGCTGGATGCGAAGACGCCCAAGTGGCAACAAGATGCCTCCTTGATAGGGAACAATCCAGGTAAACGGTGGACAAACTTGAATTTTCTTTAGGCGTTCATTCAATAAAAAATAATTTTCGAATGAAATTTAATTGCTAATCATAGACAAAAGACACATTATAAGTACCAATCAGAGACTTTAGAAGACTCTATTTGGAGATAGTTTAAGAAGATGATGACGATTTAAATACTTTGACTTTGAAATAGCCGCCAGCACTTCAACATTTTTACTAAAAAAAACAGGTTTATTGGATTAAGCTAAGTACGCTTCGTGGGTATATTATGTTTCTCTATAAAATATGCGGAATTGGATAGTAAACCTTCACCGAAACTTTGTGGTATACTTAATCTGATGTCTTCGAATCCCCAGGTCTTGGCTTCCGGCCGATGCCTGACTCTGCCAATGTGGAGAGCACGCTCATCTACTACAGAGCCAACGATAAGGGCTCAGTACTCAAGTGGGCTTCCATCATTGACGAATTTTTGAACAGTAAGTAATGTAAAAAAATATGAGCAGTGTTATTTAATGTAACTTTTTTATATAAACGTTCTCATTTTAATGCTCACACACACTTGGCTGTAAACAAATAGTTACGATATAACAGCTTTCTCGAATACTACAGTTGACAATAAAAAGACAAAGTTCCAGCACCCAGTCACGAACTGAGTTATGTTAATTTCAAATTAAACTCATTCGCACCGTAACTATTGCTCAAGATTATTTCTTATCACTAGTTATGACTAGTTATAATTACCTAATGGGTATCCGATAGATATGACCACTAGATTGACAATACTACCTTTCCGCTTCACCAGCATACCGCAAGAAGGGATCTGGGAGTGGCGAGGCTCATGGTGCCGAGAACCGCGTGGCATGCTCACCCAACACGGGACAGCTGGGTGAGAAGCAGGTGTGCGACGTGCCGGTAGACGACTTCCACCCCTGCACTCCCGCCAACCAGTACAACTACGAGGAAGCCGGGCCTTGCGTGTTCCTCAAGCTCAATAAGGTAGGTTCTCGTTGTAAATTCTTCTTGTTATTGCTTATTTCACATTAGCTTAGCATGTTTCTTTCCTTTATTTCTTTCTATCATCTCTATACTCACACTTTTCACACGCATATCATCTACCTCTACTCCTTCCATCTGCATTCATATCTGATGCTCTTCTGTTTTTACTTTTATTCCTTTTCATGGTTTCCGTTACCAATGGAGAATATTTTGTAAGCTGATGCCTAAAAATGGCTTGTAGATCACAAAATAACCACCTACTTTATTTATTACATCAACCAACGATTTTCATTGAATGGATATTTTATGTTGTTGCTGTAAAGTACCCAATGAATCTACAAATTATATTGCTTAGTAAATCCAGCAGTACCATCTATAAGATTATCTTCAATGAAATTACGTGTTACTCAAGAAAACGACTCATATTTTTTATTATGGAGCTTCAACAACTTTTAGAGCTTTAGTAGTTAGTTATTATTAAGTTCCAATTTTTATTTAAATTAACTTTGCATTTCAGATCTTCAACTGGGTTCCTAAGCCATTCAACAATACTGAAGACTTGCCTGGTAACATGCCAGAAGATCTCAAACAACACATCAAGATGGTCGTAAGTTATCCACCCTTGTTCTCATTTTTGTATTTTTTTTATTTGATAAAGAATAGCTATAACGATGAGGCTGATGAATGAAGTACCTATTACTATAAGTTTTTCAGAAATTTGAAAAAGATAGGAATTTAATTAACGATAAAACTAATAGGTACTTCATTAACAATATTCATCTCAACATAGTGATTGTTTATAGTATAAACTTTGTACTATGATCACAAGAAGTAACAATTATTAGTGGAACAGTATTTCCAATAAATTCCACGCATCGTCCTAATTTTTTGTTGTTCTTTTGCGCTACACTGTGGATATTATTTTGCTCTCCGATTGAATTGAATGGCGGAAAACTTTTGGCGAGATCTATTTCCATCAGAGGACATACACTAAAAACCATTGAACTTCCAACATGACAGCTCATCGCCTGCATATTCTCAACGTATATCTCAAATACTCTGCTAATTCCTTAGGCGGGGAAACCAGAATCCAACACGGTGTGGGTGTCATGCGAGGGTGAGAACCCTGCGGACGTAGAGAATATTGGACCAGTGCAGTACATCCCTCGACGGGGTTTCCCGTCCTTCTACTACCCCTTCACCAACAAAGAGGGGTATCTCAGCCCGCTCGTCGCTGTACTCTTCGAGAAGCCCAGGAGTAAGTTTTATTTTTACTATCTTTCTCAGCAACCTAGAATTAGATTGTGATGAGATTATGAGAGTGAACTGATGGCCGCTTTAGAAGGAAAGTTCTTGAGTGGTGACCACGCATCAGAAGAACTAAGTATGGACCCACCAATAGCGCAGCCACAGCACTAGTGGGTCGTAGAAAGCTGCTAGATGCGGGCAACGAAAAACCAGTCATTGTGAAGATAAGGCTGAGATGATAATGAGTTCATGAAAAATTCTTGTTATCCCTATTTAAGAGTTTGTCTGCGTTGTGTGTTGTGTTTTAATCTGCGTTGTAAAACGGACTTTATGTAAAAAGTGTTACTATAAATTAAATGACTATTTGATTGATAAGGAGGCTTGGTGTTCGCATGCTCCAGCCGGCACAGGAAACATTAAGCATTTTTATTTAAAATAAAGAAAAGTACAAAACATGCGCGTCCTGTGGAGTTTCTTCCGGCCGTTCTTCTCCTCAGTGAGCGTACACTTGTAGTGAACAGGCCACCTTGCTTTGACGTCGAAAAATGATTTTGTTAAATCTTACTTCAAATAAAGACACTTTTATCTTTATCTTCTTTCTAACACTTATCTCTTTCTTTGCAGCGGGCGTTTTAATCAACATCGAATGCAAGGCGTGGGCGAAGAACATCCACTACGATCGCTACGAGCGACGCGGCTCAGTCCACTTCGAGCTGATGGTGGACCGCGGTTAAGCGCTGTGATTGGTCGCCAGTCGTCGACCGACAGACGACCGGCCAATAGGGCCGTCAACTGACCACGCCGCGGCCGCCCAGCCGCCAATCACGGGCCAGCTCGCGAGTTTTGTTCGTTCAGAGTAGATGTCGCCGGCTAAGGCGTTGTCGGTTGACGTGTAGCTTGACGTTGAACTGTCACCTTCTAGCCGCCAACATTACCGCCCTAGTGCACTTTCGCCAAGTCGTTCAAAGAATCTAAATTGAAAGGGATATTAATGGGGCAAGAGAAAAAATATATGGGTATTTTCTGAACGCGTTTTAAATTCTACATGAATTCAGTCATTGATTTCCGTACTCTAAAAAGTTATGACATAATTCATGTAGGTACTTAAATATTTAGATATATTTTGGGAATACTTTTAGATTCTTCTGTTTTTTTTGAAATATCGATAGGGTTTTCTCGATAAATATCGTAATCGGTTCGAAAATATCGATATAAATTTTTCGTTTGCCCGTCTCTTGGCGTATGTGCTAGGGCGTTTAGGTTTTAACTGCCAATAGTATTAACTTCGCTGTCGCTGACCCTGGTGGCTAGGGGGTGGACAGGGCTGCCACAGCCATAGCAATAGCCACATAGTCGGCGGTTTATTTGTATTCGTTTTAGAATAAGCCAAACGGCGCCACTAAGTTAAACTTTCTTTCACGCTTCGAATAAGTGAAATTTAAATGATTGATATTTATTATTATGTAATGTAATGTTTTCTGGACGGATTGTCAATAAACACGCAATAGTTGGTTCCAATTTATAGGTTTGTTCTGAGTTTCATTTTTCATAAAAAAAAAACTACTCCAATTAAATCAACTTTTAAAAAAAGACACCGCATTGGTCCATTGCATTCGTATGGGAGCTACGCTACGAATCCATAGAAAGACATAATCTCTGCATTTCAAATCAATTCGTCTGTCAGTTTGTCTGTGTTGATCCCCAGACAGACAAATGGACCGACCAAAATGTTTTATTTCGTCAAAAACTTTTCCTGTCGATCATTGCTACGCCGTAGTAGTCGTAGCGATCTGCTACGGCTATTTGGTACGAGGTTCCATCAAGCTACGCGGTTTATCAAATGTGTCGTCAACAGTACAATATCACAAAATGATTTCTTTCACAGTATCCTTATCAGGATTCGAAGTTTCGAACCCTAATGCTCCGAATTGAGACGAATGCTCCGAAATGAGAGAGATCGAACTCTGCGACCCCTAGACCACGGAGTGCCAAGTTAAATGACGAATCATCATCAACAGATCATATACGTCCCCACCGAGGGGCTCGAGCCTACCCTGAATTAGAGTGATTAGGCCTTAGTCGACCACACTGGCCCAGTGCGGGTTGGTCGACTTCACACACAACCTTTTGAATTTCTTCGCAGGAGTGTGCAGGTTTCACCACGATGTTTTCCTTCACCGTAAGAGCGTCAAATAAACGTACATTATGAATTCAAAATCACATTGGTGCGTGGTGGGGATGGGAGGCAGCGGCCCTAACCACTAGACCACCGACGCTCTCTCAAATGTGTATTTAGCCTCAAATATAGTACAGTACGAGGTTTCCGAAACGACAAAGAAAAACTTTAAAAATCTATTTAAAATAAATTTATTTCTCAACGTAGTTTCCTTCTACCTCGATGCATTTAGTCCAGCGCTTCTCCAATGCCGTTACACCAGTTTGATAAAATGTTTTCTCCAACCCCTCAAAATACTCGTCCACGGCAACAATGACTTCTTCATTTGATGAAAATCTCTGGCCACCTAACCATTTCTTCAGGTTTGGGAATAAGTGGAAGTCCAACGGGGCCAGATCCGGGGAATAGGGTGGATGCAGTAGCAATTCGAACCCCAATTCATGGAGTTTAGCGACTGCAACCATTGACGTGTGTGCAGGTGCGTTGTCATGGTGGAACAAAACTTTTTTCTTGGCCAAATGTGGTCGTTTTTTCTGGATTTCTTCACTTAATTTTTGCAGCAAGCTTGCGTAGTACTCTCCATTTATTGTTTTTACTTTTTGCAGATAATCCACTAAAATAATCCCTCGAGCATCCCAAAAAACAGTCGCCATCACATTGCCGGCCGACAAAACCGTTTTTGCTTTCTTCGGCGCAGGTCTTCCGCTCTCAGTCCACTACTTAGATTGTTCTTTTGTCTCGGGAGTATAATGATGTATCCAGGTTTCATCGACTGTTACATAACGCCGCGAAAATTCGTTAGGATCTCGGTTAAACAGCGCCAAACACTCCGATGAATCGTCCACTCGACGTTGCTTTTGGTCAACAGTGAGCAAACGCGGCACCCATCGCGCGCAAAGCTTTTTCATTCCCAAATGTTGGTGCAAAATATTAAAAACGCGTTCAGATGAAATGCTCACCATCTCTGCTATCTCTCGCAACTTCAAGCGCCGATCATTCAATACAATTTTGTGAATTTTTTTGATCATGTCCGGATTCGTGACTTCATTTGGACGGCCAGACCTGTGGGCGTCTTCGCAGCTCTGTCTTCCACGTTTAAAATCAGTTACCCAGGTGTGAATTGTACTCAATGCAGGAGCAGAACTACCTAAAACACTGTCTAGCTTGGTTTTAATCTGGGTTGCTGTTTTCTGTTTTAAAACGTAAAACTTTATCACCGCACGAATTTCGTTTCTTTTCATTGTTAAGAAAATTTACGACAGATAAAGTTCTACGTCCTATCAAACAAATTCCACCAGTTCGATTAAATTCAAATTTGGCGTTCTATTTTCAAAAAGATGCCAAAATATAATGTAATATTTTTTTTTTGCGTATCATTTTTTTAAGTTCGTCGTTTCGGCCAGTTATCAATCAGCCCAGGTACATACTTACACTGATGGTGTTCCAAAGGTTCGTTAGCTTTTTATAGAGATAGACTCACAGTAAGTTACCTGTTGAAGGTGAAGTCTCCAAAATGTTCAAAAGTCCTTTCGAGGACTGCAGTTTTTTTTTGCAGCAGCCAGCAATTTGACTACTTCAACCTTTATTGCTAATAACCGATGGGGAAGAAAGGTTCTCGAATGGCGACCACGGGCCGGAAGGCGTAGTGTTGGACGGCCTCCCACAAGGTGGACAGATGACTTGGTGAAAGTTGCTGGGCGCCGGTGGATGCAAGTAACGCAGGACCATTCACGGTGGAAACCTATGGGGGAGGCCTATGTTCAGCAGTGGACGTCTTCCAGGCTGAGATGATGATGATGATGAACCTTTATTTGTTAACTTGTATTCATATAATAAATATACACATCATCATCTTTTTTTTTTTTTTTCATCTCTGCTGAAAGACGTTCACTGCTGGACAAAGGACTCCCCCAAGGATCTCCACAACGACCGGTCCTGCGCTGCCCGCATCCAACCAGAAAAACTCAGTCCAATATAATTGTGCACAGATGGGTGACCTTATTGCTAAAGTAGCAATTTCTTCCAGATAGCTTTCATACACAGATAAGTGTGGGGACGGCAGAGTAGGTAGAATACATTTGTCACCAAACCCTACTCTTCCCGTAGGTGTCGTAAGAGGCGACTTAGGGACTACTCATTGAACAGGGAACGGGCAGCAGCGCTCTCTGATACAGTAACCTTTTAATCTGCGATCTCCAACCCGCCTGCCAAGCGTGAAGATTATGGCAAAACCAAACACTTAAGTGGAGGAGGCTCATACTCCAGCAGTGGACTGTAACGGGCCGTTGATTTTGATGATGACAGATAAGTTGGTAAATCTGAATCTTATACGTCCCCGCCCAAAGGCTTGAGGCTCCCCTGAATTAGGCCACGATCCGCGGCCTTAGGAACATTTTAAGTATTTATTTAAATAATTCGAATTCTACCACGAAGCTGGCGTGGCGCCACACCATCTCCACAGCCTTCGGTAGGCAATTTATTTATCACGAGTCGAAATAAAAAGCCCTCCAAAAAGTCATGAAGCAACGCAGCGTGGAAGCAAAAATGAAGTTAACGTATTTATACGAATCAAATTTCTCACAAGACTCAAATAAAGTATAAGGGGACGGGTTTCAGATAAATGAGTCTCAAAATCAGATAAATCAAGAAGATAAACTCGATAAAGGAATAAAACTGACGGAAGGAAGCGACTTCCACTTTTCCTCAACTTTGGAAAATTGCTAATATTTGTCCCATACCTAAGGTACCTAATCCGACGAATATTAAAGAACTGCGTCGTATCAGCATATTACCCTATCTGTCCAAAATATTAGAAAAAATAGTACATGAACAAGTTTCTAAATACTGTGAGTTAAATAATATTCTTCCCGAGCTAGAATCCGGCTTTCGTAAACATCATGGTACTACTACGGCGCTTCTTGATGTGGTCGACAAAGTGTTAACTGCACGTGACGCGGGTAAAGCCACAATCCTGACCCTTCTGGATTATTCTCGCGCCTTCGATTGCATTAATATTTCGCTTATGCTTTCGAAGCTGTCTTATCATGGTTTTGAGAATTCGGCAGTCAAATGGTTTGACAGTTATCTTCATAATAGAAAACAACAAGTATTACTGAGTTCATCTAATGGTTCGACTGTGTTTTCACGTACCCGCTTGGTCACCAGAGGAGTCCCACAGGGCTCTATTCTGGGACCTCTTATATTTATCATTTACACATCTGATGTTGTTAAACACATTAAACACTGTAAGTACCACCTTTATGCGGACGATCTGCAAGTATACAGAAGTTTTGATAAAAAAAAAATTGATGTGGCTGTTAAAGAAATCAATTCTGATTTGGTTGCAATATCTAGTTGGTCGGAAAGGAACTGTTTGGTTTTGAATGCCAGCAAGACAAAATTTTTGGTTCTTGGTTCCAATGGCGGTAAATCGAAATCCTCTTATAAAAATAGGGAATGTTGCTGTTGAGCGAGTGGAGGAGGCTCGTAATCTGGGACTTATGATGGATGGAGAATTACGATTTGAAAAACACGTGCTCGAGATTATGCGAAACTGTTTTTACCGGCTTAAAGTCCTTTATAGGATACGTGACTTTATAAGCATTGATCTATGTGTGAGACTGTGTGTGACGCTTTATACTGTCTAAACTAAACCATTGCATAGTTGTATATGGGCCTTGTCTACGGGAGCGGACGCAGCGTGTGATTCAGCGAGTCCAAAACGCCTGTGCACGTTACTGTTTTCCTGTTCCTTCTCGTTCACATGTGACGCCTTTTCTAAATCGAGCTAACATCCTGAGAATGAAAGAAAGGCAGAAGTTTTACCTATTCTGTTATTAATCCCAAATTAATTTTTAATTTATTTATTCTTTTCGACAGATCGACCATAATATACTAAAATTATGCATATTTTGAATATTCAATTAAGTTTAAATTTTTATATTTTGTTATTAGTTTTTGTGTAATACTTACTTTCACTATGCCTCCCTCCTGTCCCCTTACTTGCTGACACTGCAGCCGTGAAACTTTCCACTAAATAGGTGCCATTCATTTTGTAGGTGACTAGTTTTTCCCGCCATAACTATGCTATTGTTTGGAACTTCACCTTTTGTGCCGCGACGATTTTTTTTATAAAATAATCTTCAAATTGTGATGTAATTATTGTTCTTATTTAAAATTTAGGCACTTTTTGTTATTAAGTTATTAATTCCTATGATTCCACCGAAAATTTGCGATTTGTTCCATAACTGAACTTGTACAGACTTGCCATAGACAGGGCGGACACTTGCAGCAAACATGGCCGCACACCATCCCGCCAGCCAAATTGAAATATTGTGTTGCCTGCTTGCCTGTGCTGCCTGGGGGCCGTTTCGAGAAGCTGCAAGTTGCAAATTGCAGTTGCAATTCGATGTACGTTGCGTGGACAGTGGGTTTAAAACGATAAGGCCTTACAGATTAGGCGAATTAACTACGCAATGAATATCGAATTGTAATTTGTTACTAGTGAATTGTTGCTTCGTGAAGCGGGACCCTGGTGTTGCTTACTATAAAATTATATTTTATAAATACTTAGTATTAAATTGAGAATTTTGGCTGTGGACTTTATTTATTTTTTGCTTGTTTGTTGTGTTTTTACCCGACTGCTTTAGTTACCCGACTGCTTTAGAAGGAGGGTTACGTTTTTCGAGTGTATGTATGTATGTATATTTCTTTGGCACGCTCTACAGCCTAAACGGCTTGATGGATTTTAGCTAAAGAGGTATCGTTAGATTCGTCTTACTGGTGAGAGTGACACTGGGTACATCAAATTTATAAAAAAACCAAGATGGCCTATTTTTGGCGCCAAAAGTTTTGAATTTTTCATGCAGTCGGGTTTTTTGTTTTTTTAATAATAGTTATTACCCGACTGCTTTATTCTATCATAATGTATGGATAGCGTGTCATCATCTCTCAAGGGCGATAGCTGAAAAACAGCGCTGTGTTGTAGTGCCTACTTGGTGGGTACTACAATGCAGCAAAATGCTGAGCTGTAGCCCTTTTGCGGTGCGCAAAATAGAACGCACGATATTGTACGTTTTTTTATATAAGTTTTTTTATTTACTGTGTTCTGGGAGTGTTCGCATCAGTTGGCTTGTTCACGCGCCGGCTGGTGTGAACACTCCTTGACAGCTCAGATCGCCACTGTTGTGGTGGCATCTGATTTATGTTCATTTTTTTTTTTTTTGTTTGTAACTATGTGAGTTTAGTTTTATGTGCCGTAAATAAATGTTTTCTTATTCTTATTCTTATACTACGCAGCTACGACGAAGCCTACGACTCTACGACTATGCTACGAGAGGTCTACGATATGCTACGCAAAGCGTACGAGCAAATTATAATCAAGCAAATGTAATTATTATAAAAAATAACGAATATTATTACTAAACCTATGAAAAAAAAATTCGGTACCTGTCTGAAATCAATAAGAATTTTCTAAAACTATTGTTACCTACATATATTAATTGTAAAAAAAGTTTCACCGCTGCCCTAATACTTAAAATATTATATCAAATGCAAATCATTCGTACGCCCACAAAAATCATGGAAACAAACTGTATTTTTTACTTTTAATAACCCCAGAGCTGATGACGCACGTCTACAGCATGACATTGTAATAACAAGTAGCAGTAGTTAGAAAAGGCCGGTTCCGGCTCACTGACGTCATCATGTGCCGACTCAACGTACTGGACGTTGATAAGTAATGGTTCTTGATAAGAGATTAATTAGTTAAGTGATTGTTGTTAACTAACTAGTGCATTTCCTAAGAGAGAAATTAGTTAATTTGAAAATCTTTAGTAAATGAGTCTTCTATCACAGTTGGCCATTGTGAGCCATGTATAAAAACTAAAAGTCTGAGATCCCTTCATTATTTGTGCTTCGACTCTACAAGTGTAATCTACCTCGTGCCCTACAATTTTCTTCGTAAGAAACATGGATGTGAGTATTACTTGATATATTTCTCATTTTTAATTATTTCTTTTTACTACTTTGTGATGTTTATTTCTACATTTTGATTGTTACAGCTCGCATGCTGTATGAAAAACCAGAACGTGGACTTTGAAGAAAACACATACAAACAATATTACTTTCCTCTCTCCGATGTCGATGATGATAATTCACTGCCTTCTTACTCGAATAAAAGGACAGCCGATGAATCTCTCGATGAGTTCTTTGTGGTACCTCAGAAGAAAAAGAAAGCAAAAGTGTGTTCGTCTACTGTTGCGAGATCGACGGCTGATGGAATGTCATACGTCTCAACGAACGCAGACGATGCAACAACTGCAACCCACCTGATCAAAATTGATATTTATGATATGAAAAAATTAGTAAACATCGATCCAGCAGAACATTGGCAACATGCTGACGTACGAGTAAAGTACTATGCTAATAAGGGCAAAAATAACTACCACCAACGAACTCGTGGACTGGTATACAACATTACAAAGGAAATATCCAATTCAGCTGATTGCAAAAAATACACCATTAAACGTCAACAACCTCCGTCTGTCGGTCCGAAAGCCAAGTCTGATGATTAATAATACCTTCAAACCACATGTAATTTTAATATGGAACTAATAAAATATGTTCAATTTTGATATTTATTTTTTTATTTCAATTTCCTAAATAAAATAAAACACATTTTGTAAGTACTTATAAAGAACAATGTTTATTTAAAAAATTACAAAATACTGAAATTATAACTAATACATTTTATTACACTTTTACCTTACTTAAAAAAAGTTTTAAACATTTTGATTAACAAGATATCATTATAAAATGTATCTTCAGTGAACATTCCAACAAAATCTTGTAAAGACATAAATCTTTTCTTTAAATATAAATATACTAAACAATATTCACCACATAGAGACGAAAACATGTTTTGAATAATGTTATTACTATAAATCCACCTCCTTGTATTCCTCTTTAAGAAAGATAAATGGTAACCTTCAGGCTTTCTTCCAAAAGTATCAAAGTATTCTCCAATACCGTTAGCATTCACGTAGATTGCAATCCAATGTGACCCTGGTTTAGTGTCAGGATCCAAATTACTTATCAAATAAAAAGGACTTGACATAAACATCGGTAAACGATTTGCGGGAAATACATTTTTAATTAAACAATGGTCTATTACTTTCAAACGTTTACTTATTTCTAAATTATTCATGTTTTTAGTATAAAAGTACAATAATGATGTCTGTTTATTATAATAGCTTGATATAATATAATAAATTAACATAAAAACAATAGTTTTATATAAAAAAAACAATTTCTATTAACTACTATAGTCTACACTTACATTTCTGTTCCTGTCTATTTCAATTAAATTATCAAATTCAGCATAGACAATACAATTAACAGTTTCAATTAGAGCTTTTTCAAACCTTACTTCTAACCGCACACACCCATGTTTTATCAAATTCCAGTGTGCTGGTGAATTTGCAGATAAATCAGGAGTTAGATCAAAAGCCATCAGACAATAACCTTTCGCAAACCCATCCCTTTTAATATTGTTACCATCATTCATGTAGTGAATTCCTGTTCCTGAGAAAAGGGTATGATACATCATAGTATACATGCCATTAGTAAATGATCGTTGTAATGCTTTTGAGGGAATTTGCATACCGTCAATGTATAAACTAAATGTGTTTATACCAAAGTTATCAAAATCAAAAGGATTTTTAGTAAAACTTCCATTGAAAGCCGCATTACTAACAAATCCTATAATGCACCGTTTTGGTATTTGTCCCAAGAAAACATTATCAAGTGTTTTACCCTGTATACCTGATGGTATTGTTAAAACTTTCACTTCTGCTCTAGTAATAGGATATTTCGCAGTAGTAGTTGATAAAACTTTTTCATGAGCAAGTAGTACGCTTGGGTTAATACGAGCTTTTCTAACCATGAGTGTTGCATCAGTGATACATACTTTAACTTTTATATCATTTGTAGAAGCCATTAAGTTAAAACTATCTCTTGAACGAACTAGTTTTACACTCATTTCCACTCCATTTAACAAAAACTTATCTTGATTAAAAATATCACCATGTAAATGTCCAATCATTTCAACCTCTGAGGAGAGCTCAACATATTTTTGTCTCTCTGTGAATCCTTTGTTTGTATCATCAGCATTATTCATTTTTCCTGCTGTGTCTTCATACCACAATCCACAGGTAAGATGTGATTCTTTTGCAGGTGAGGCATAATTCAATAATGTTTCAATATAAGCACGATAGCCATATGTGTTATTCGGAGGTGATATAAGTTTTTTATTTAAATAGATCTCTAATTGACTGAAAATTGAATGGAGCCAATTATTAACCGGTGCTACAATGGTTTTATCATCTAGAACGCTTGAATCATGTTTTAATATTTTAGCCTTAATATGAATAAGTGTGTGCGATAAGTCCATATAATCATCTCCTGATCCGGGTACTTGAAATTCTAGTGGTCCATCATCATTCAGAGAAGAAATTGGTCTTTTTCTGTATATAGTTATAATGAAAATCATACATGAGTGTTTTAGAAATATCTAATACACAAAATCCCAAGTAAATAGGTTTATCGTAAACTACTCTTACTTTATTTAGCTGTACAGCAACCAAATTTTCTGAAAACACAGTGACACTATGAAATTGAGGTTTGCTTATTAAACTACTGACACCAATTCTTTTCCCTATATTATCCCAATGGCTTACTAATTTTACGTTCACACGTTTCTCTACATTTTCCATCGTTTTCCCGTAAACAGAGTTATTCATTAATTTGAAAAAATCTTTACTGAATGCTGAAGTGGCCTTAGCACGAAAATATGTATTTTTTTTATTTTTTATTTATTTTATTTATTTAATAGGTTTGCCAACAGGTGCACATTCTGAATAGTATACATATGCGTGCTCTAAAAATTTTCGAGATGTAGACCCAATTACAGGCAAACACAGCTTGTTTATTCTATAACAAATTAACTTTCTCGGGTGAGATCTAGTAACAATAATTTAGAGAAAGATAGCTGAGTGTGTTTAAGACTCTAATTTAAAGGTAAACAGTGAATTCTTAAATTTATAGAGCGATAAATTAAAAATGTCAATGGATGTGGAGTGGAAAAGCTCGTTATGTTCGCGACATATTCTAGGCAGCAAGCTGTTCTGTCCCAAATTGGTTCTAGAGCTCTTCACATGGAATGGTTTATAATTAATTAGTCTAGCATTTTGTCTAGGAACATTTAGGCCTATCTGCGCGAGCAAACAAGGGCAATCCAAATCACCACTAAGTATCTTCATATTCAAATCAATATATTTTTTGAGCCAAGGCTTTTGAGAAAATTGAAGGATGCGATGAATTTTAGTTAGTTTTAATCCATTATCTAAACATTGAATTAAATTTTTATAATAAATTACATATTTTTTTTTATTATTCAAGTTTGGAACTAACCTTTCACCACCACCACATTGTGGAGTTATTATTTCTGGACAAAACGGTAAATCTGAATGCGAATCGTGTAATTCCGAAGGATATTCAAGGTCCACTTCAAGGATATAGCCAACGCTTGACGTTTCAGATACATTAAAATTTGTATTTATATCTACCCATTGGAACTTACCATATGGCAAGGGCTTTGACATCGCCCAACCATATAAGTTATTCGCGTCTAAATAAGTAATATATGATTCCTTAGCATTTTCATCAAACGTGGACATATATTTATTGTTAGCTTTCGCATGTCTACTCGAGCACTGTGAAATACCTCCACGGATACCATTTTTAATAAATGACAGCATTTCAAAATCAGTAAGGAGCTCTAATTCTATATTTGTAAGTTTTAACATAGCATCCCAACTTAGCCCTGGAAGCGTGTAATAATGTGCGGGATCTAACTGATATGTATCAATACAAAGCTTTCTAAAATTTTCGAAAATATCTGTTAATAGTAGAACGTCAGTTTTTAAATATAAATCAGAGTATTGACCCATGTTCATACAATTAAAATGGTTCCAAACATTTTGAGCGTGTTCATAATCTTCATCAGATACTGATGAATCTGTTAAATGACTGTAAAAATGTTTTTGCTCTGGTAAAGATGTTATTTCTAAATCGTCAAAAGATTTTATGTACTCATAGGGATATATTCCTTTTCTAATTAATAACTGAAAATCGGCATCGTTGGGATATTGTTTTTTTAATTCACAAAAGTCATTACAATCTAAATTTTTCGACAAACTGTCTAATGATGCACTCATGAACCTAAAAGAATCTAAAAATCTTAAGTGGACTGTTTTCTCATTGATTTGAATCGTTTTACTCAGAGAAATATACTTTTCTTTATTAAGCGGGATCAAATTTATACTTCCATCATCAAAATGCAGCTCATGTACAATAAAATGCATATCATAGTTAGATAGGTTGTGAAAAAAAATTGGTATATGGTTTGGTATTCTGTAGTTTAAATTACATGCATTATGAGCAGCTCCTCTATATTTTCCTGTGAGATGATCATGATCCTTAACTCTATCATCATTCAACGGCTTTTTACATATATGACAAATAACTTGATGCAAGAAATCATCTTTCTCTGCAGGTGTAAGATCAATCATAGGTACATTAGTATAAAGTTGTTCAGTTATATCTTTGACATCGACAGATAACATTTCAAAGAATTTTTTTCCACAACTATCCCCTCTATAAGTTCTAAATTTCGAATGAGAATCATTAAACGAGCATTTAATAAAATATGCAAAACTGTACACATTATGTCTCTGAATATTGGTAGTTTTATTTGCGTTCATAGTGTTCTCAGAAACGGGTTCCAAAAAAGCCTCAAAGTCAGCATAAATCACAAAAGGAACTGTCATTTGCTTGTCATAGTTTTTAAACTTTAAAATATTTACTGGACATTCGTTTCCAAAACGATCTTTCTTTGTTGCAGATGAATCAGGCATATCTACTCTAACATGTGTACAGTCGTGTTGATTGTGATCACTTAATTTTTCACGTGAACTAAAACATACTAAACAACCGTCACAAATATATTTTTGGTGCTCATTTTGGTTAATTTGACTGCTTACTAGTCTACTCAAATCTTTTATGTAGCAATAGTGACCGAGTGTTCCTTGTGAAATGAATAATAAATTAATATGTATTGATTGTCTTTTCTTTGTATGATAAACGGGTCCTACTATTGTATTTTTTTTCTTATTTTGATCATATTCTAAAGTAAAAACATTGATGCTAATGTTATTATTTTTTTCAAATTTTGAAATATCCTTAAATTTCACGGGATACTCAATACCAGACATGTTTACACATTCTGAGTACTGATTATAATTTGAAACTCGGTCACTGTTTTTATTAGCTGGATAGAGCGCTGATAGGACTGCCCATTTGAAACATTCGTTATCGGAATTTTTTACGTTTATGATAGCCTTTTTATGTTTGATATCCATAGGTAAGTCTATGTAAGAGGAACCTCTTAATGGGTTAAATTTATTAATATTCACGTCTATGTACATGATTTCTTTTAAAGACCAACCGCTATCTTTTTGTTGAAAATTTTCTATTTTACTAGTAAATAATGCACATAATTCATTGAAAAAATTTTCAAGATCTTTTTCTCCTAAACAAATAATAGAATTAGCTGACTGGAAATCAAAATTATTCATAAGATTTTTACTTTCTTGTATGAAACTAGCACAGAGTATGCAATTAACTTTGATCGATTTATTAACTAACAAAGATTCTGTTAACACTTTTACAACGTCAGGTTTTATATTACTAAAAAATTGTACACATGTTTTCAGAATGTCATCCTCGTGTGTGGACGAAATTCTTAGAGTCTTTATACGGTTCTTAAATGCACTTTCAATTAATTTAATATTTGGACTAATGGAAACTAAAGTCATGTTTTTATGAAGATTAGAATTAATGTGTTTAGTAAAATATTGCTTTTTGACTGAAATATTACAAATATTACAGAGTTTAGTTACTGTACCCTGCTGCTCCGCAGTTTCTTCCTGTGCGCTTGAAGGACCCGCAGTTTTTTGATGTACGCTTGAAGGACCCGCAGTTTGCTCAGCCTCAGTCATTAAATTCCCAATACCAGACCCATGTTGAAAATAGGTTTTTTCAATCTCCATACAAGCTTGCACCATGTCACTTTCGTTGTTTTCAAAGCAGTCCATAAAAGAATCAACTGCATCGAGCTTCGGTTTTTTACTTATATTTTCAGAGGATGCAGTTGCTTTTCTCTTATTAGATTTAGAGACGCTCTCTGAAGAAAGTATATCGTCTTCACAAAATTCACGAAGTTCGAACACATCACAAATTTCACACAATACTTCATCGAAACCGTCCGTAGGAACATTATGAGCACTACCTATTTTTTCCATTTTACTCACATCCATGTTTCTTATGAATAAAAGTGTAGAGCACGAGGTTATGACAGATTACACTTATAGAGTCGAAGCACAAATAATTAAGGGATCTCAGACTTTTCGTTTTTATACATGGTTCACAATGGCCAACTGTGATAATTAGAAAGGCTCATTCACTAAAGTTTTCAAAAGTAACTAATTTCTCTCTTAGGAAATGCACTAGTTAGTTAACAACAATCACTTAACTAATTAATCTCATACTAAGAACCATTACTTATCAACGTCCAGTACGTTGAGTCGGCACATGATGACGTCAGTGAGCCGGAACCGGCCTTTTCTAACTACTAGTAGCAAATATATCAGCTAATAAATAGGAATCTAAGTATATAATTAAAAACCTAAGGTATATTTATATTATATTCGAAATGGAACCATCCGATTTGTGAGAAATGTGTGAAATTTTTTTTATTAGGATTCGCCGAAAAGGAATGATTATTTAGAGGATTTTCCTAAGTCAGTGGCCTTTGGCGACGATCACACGTACTGACACTAGGGATTGTGAGGTCGGTTGTTGACCTTACAACCCACACGACACGATGCAGGAGAAGTAGAACAGAATCTTGTTTTCAACTGATATGAGACGTCACACCCTATTACACCCTATTTCCTCAAGGAACCTCATCAAGCCATTAGAAGAAGAACAATCTCAAATTCCAAAGCATATTATATTCCCCTCCTGCTCTGAATGACGTCATGATAGCCTTTCTTTATAAGGAATATGGAGGTGTTAACGAACTCGACGCTATCGGAACTCGATTTAAAGGGAAAAATTAGTTTTTAAGACTTTTTTGAGTATGAAACTTGAATCTTGATTGATTTCGAATTAGGACGATTAGGCCTTAGTCGACCACGCTGGCCCAGTGCGGGTTGGTCGACTTCATACACAACCTTTAAATTTCTTCACAGGAGTGTGCAGGTTTCATCGCGATGTTTTCCTTCACCGTAAGAGCGTCGAATAAACGTACATATGAATTCGAAATTCAAAAGTACGTGGTGGGGATCGAACCCGCGTCTCCCGGACGGGAGGCAGCGGCCCTAGCCACTACACCAACGACGCTCTCGACGAACTCTATGTATTCGAAATAAATTATTTTGTACTATTTAAAGAATAGATAGAGCTTCTAAAATTATTATATTCGTAAGCAGTTTTTTATCAAACAAAAGATGAACGCAAAAGGAACGCAAACAGAAAATAATACTATGACATTATAATCCAAACTACAATTTCGAGGTTACAAAAAATTTTTCTTGACTAGTCAGCCAACTACCATTACTATTATTTATTCATAGCGATAGACAAATCCAGTATTACGTCACATCCTTGTTTCTTCCACTCCTCAGTGAAATTCGCGACATTTGGCCGTTCCCCCCACCTCTTACCCCGGGTGCTCCGGCGCCGGCCAGACGCCGCCCTAGTTACAGGTCTTTGTCCCCACTACCCTGCTACATCCCATAGAATACTCTTGCCTGATTGGAGGTCTATGGGGGGAGTTAAGGAATGCGTGGAAAACGTTTTGGGGAAAGCGGTTGCGAATCTGCTTGAGCATCGAGATTGTTTTACTTTATGAATTAAAACATGTTGTGTTAAGACATTAATAACATAAGAACAACACAAAAAGCTCCTAAATAAAAATTCAACTTTACATAAAAAATACTCAACATATGAAAACCAACAGAAAGTTCGTTGTGTCATCGTAAGGAGGAATTGAAAATTTGTTTGCTTATAAGTTTCGCCACAATGGGCGCTTTTCTTTTCTGTTTTTTAAATTTCCTAACGAATCGTCAACGCCATCTATCGAAGTTTTATGAACTTTTTTTTAATTGGCTGTCGGAAAATACCTCATTACAAAAATAACGAAAATTCTTTTGCAAATCCAACTCACATAAAAACTGACATGAGCACTTTCCCAATTCCGCCATTGCTGAACTTATTAAAAAAAATGTAATGATGAATCTAACAACATCTCATGAAAGATCACCTTTTTCAGCTATTGATTGAAGAAATACCTCCAAAATACGCGATACCATGTATTTTGAAGTACATACTCATATTAAATTCAGTTTCATCTTAGATTAAATATTTGATCTAAGGGTTTCAAACACCCTTTTCTTTTCAAATACTTAAATAATTGACTGCGACATTGTAGGACCTCATATAAGACCTCATATCGGCTACACCTTGCTTACTTGTACCGGTAATGGTGTAAAAATAAGTCGCTATTTTGGTTTGGTACTCGTAATAGGCTTAATGAGATGACGTAAAAAAGATGAGGAAAGAAATTTTAAAAAAAGTACATATTATACCTTACTAGCTCATAAATAGTTGCCTTGATTAGGCATATTGAGAGCGCTCATAAATTGTATTAGATACTCCATTCATTCCAGTGATATTTGCATGCAAATTCTGTGACATTAGTCTGCCCTCGCACCCTATAACCCCCTCCCCTATCTGTCAAGTCCTTTCCTCACCCCCGCTCGGCTTGAGCTGCCGTAATAATGTCATTCAACCCTGCAGGGCACGTAATTTGTATATATATCGCACTATCTAATAGGTAATGTAATTAGCCCTATAGGGTTACAAGAACCCCATAACATAATGTAAACAAAAGCTTACAAGCATGTGACTAACTATTATTGTTTATAATGCGGCTCCGTAGCCCAGGTTTCTTTCAAATTTCTTTAAAGTAGAGCTGACGTGATTGATTGATTGATTGATGATTGATTAACAATGTTTTTAAGGAATAATCATGATTATCTTGATAGAAATACTCGTTGGGCCCATAGCTACCAATGTATCGCACTGTCATTGTTCCCCCTCTGTAGCCGAGGTGGTAGTGTATCTGCCTCCGACGCACAGGGTCGCGAGTTCGAATCCCGCCCAGGGCAAACATTTGTCTGATGAACACTTGTGTTTGCCTTGTGTCTGGTTGTTGTTTATCTATATAAGTATGTATTTATCTATTTATGTAATGTGTATCAGCTGTCTGGTATCCATAGTCCAAGCTCTGCTTAGTTTGGGATCAGATGGCCGTGTGTGAAGATGTCCCCACATATTTATTTATTTATAAATGCCAAGGTTGTAGTAGACTATTATCTACTCTACTCTATTATAACTGTATAAATGGAGCTTGTAACAGAGTTTTCAACTAGCAAAAGCTCCAGGGTATTCTGTGACATTGTAAAGTTATACCTAAATAAAAAAAATCTTATTTCTTAACTACGTTGTGTTACATTCAAGTACACTTACCTAAGTACCTACTTAACACTGGAAAACTGGGTGACGAAATAACTGGAACAAGTTCTAGAAAGTTCTTCCCGTGTTTTTTTTTTAAGGATAAATAGATTGGATATCTCATTTTAGTAGTGGGGTGGTTGACCGGACCAGAGATTTAAGTTTTAATGGACCATCAGTTTTGGAAATATTTCTATACTTATCCAAATATCATAAAAATATTATTGTCAATCTGTTATTTTTTAATCAAATTTATGATTTTATATCGTCATCATAGTCAAGTATTTTTTAACCTTAAATTTAAATACAAAATAAAACTAATTAACCATGAAGATGCAACGCATATTGAATCAAAATTAGAAAAACAAAGTGCCAATCTAAGTAGTCTGATTTAAGTATACTAAACTTGAGTTACTCAAGATACCGTATGACCTAACTCCTCCCCCGCATTAGGTACTAAACTTGAGTTACTCAAGATAATGGATGACCTAACTACCCCGCAATAATTCAACACTAGTACCAATACCACGGTTTTGTTCCAGTTTTATATCTTCCCCCTAGTAACACAGTTACAACCCTCCTACAGCAACCAGGAACCAATATGTTGAACACCGAGTCTTAAAAAAGTCATCAGCACGTCAAAATATCACCTCAGCTACACTTAGGACTAGGAGAAATACACATAGAAGGTCCCTAATTGAGCCTAAACACGGGGGCCCTGTGCGGATTGCTCTACTTTTCACAAACCTTGAGTTTTTGTATTTATGTTTCCTGAGAAAATTCAAAGATTTATATTTGATCAATCATTACTGCTCTGACGGCTTGATTCTACTAACTCATAGGCTCGATCCCTTCTCTCTTAAACGCTATCACAATCTCAAGACGGCCAAAAACACTGAACTAAAAAGCTCTACATGAATGTCCTTTTCCATTTCTCTAGGACACGATATAATGACAATAAACGTACCGACCTACAAGCTACATCCACGGGGTGCTTTGCCCCGAGAGTGCGGAGCCTGTGGCGCCAAACCGTCGGGCTCCGCTGCCGTCCCAGCGGCGCCGCCCCGGGACGCGTGGCGACGGAAATCCGAGAGGAAAACTACATTGAACGCCGGATAATAGTAAAAATTATCTAAAAATTAAAAACATGACTGCGCCACCAATAAATGTATGGCAAATGTTACTTCGATTGATAACTACTACTACATTGTACTATTTTTACTTCTGTGATTACTGTATGTTTCTGTCTGTGTGCAATAACGTACATTTCATTCATTCATTCATTCATTCATGAAAGATTCTAACGATATCCATTATTTATCCAAATCTGTTCAGGCATTTAGAAGTTAAAGTGGAACAAAGTAACTCACATACATATAACCCAATTTTTATAACTGTGCATCTGTCAACGTCATAATATTTGCATGTTGGTAGGTTTGGTATCCGTTTTGATAGGCGCCGGAGGAGGTGAGGAAGTAAGCGGGCGGGTGAATTCAATGCCACCAACATGACGATTTTGACAGCTCGAAGTGCACAGTTAAAATAATTGAGTTATACATACATACATGAACCCTGAAAACATTACACTCCTTTGTTTGGCAGTCGTGTAAAAAGGGCAGGATTGAGCCCCTCGATGGGGTCCCCACCAATGTACAAGATTATTTATTTATTCAACCATTTATTGTACACAATAGATGACAAAAATACAAATACATTTGAAAAAACGACACAACAGGCCTGCTTATTGCTAAAGAAATATCTTCCAGCAGGCCTACGGAAGAGAAAAGAGATAGTAAGACGCAGATAAAACGTGCACAACTTTATAAAACACAAAAGAACAAGACGATCACAAGAATTACTTATATAATATTATGTAAATATACATAAATAAACTAACACAATATGATACTAAAATATATACCCAAAAATATTAAATATAATACATTTTTAAAAATACAATAAATATAATACTTAAATAAATATAATGGATCAATCTGACAGCGAAAGATGATGCTCTTTAACCTGCTTTTTAAATAAAGAGATAGTGCTACAATCACGGACAGTATATGGTAGAGAGTTCCACAGCCTTGCAGCATGGACGACGAACGAATGTGAGTAAAAACTAGTATTATGAGAAGGTAGGGATAAAAGAGTACGAATATTAGAGCGGCTGGGATTACCCTCAGGACGCATGAAATTGAAGCGTTCGCGCAAATAAACAGGAGAAGATTTATTATGAAGTATATTGAAGAGAACTGATAGAATATGAGTATTCCTGCGGAAACGGATTGGGAGCCACTTGAGTTGAGTGCGAAATTGAGATACGTGATCGTACTTGCGCAGTCCGAAAAGATTCATACCACATGCGTCTATACTTTAAAATAATATAACCCTTTCCGTAATTTTTATCCTTGTGCATACAGTCCCGTACATCAACGGTCCGTTACAGTCCACTGCTGGACTATGAGCGAGCCTCCTCCGGAGGGTTTTGCCATAATCTCCACGCTTGGCAGGTGGGTTGGAGATCGCAGATGAAAAGGTTACTGTATCAGAGAGCGATGCTGCCCGCTCCCGGTTCAATGTGTAGTCCCTAAGTCGCCTCTTACGACACCCACGGGAAGAGTAGGGGTTGGTGACAAATGTATTCTACTCTGCCGTCACCACACGGCCCCGCACACGTACACATAGCACAGTCCCGTACACTTCATATAAAATAGCAAAATACTTTACTTTAAAATACTTTTTTCATTTCAAAGTAGTACGTGATTGTATCTACTTATTAATCAAACTCTACGTGAGGTGACGAGTATAAAAAAGACTCTTTAAATGATTTGAAAGTTTAAATTGGAATTCAAAAAACCGTTGCCTAAATCCTCGTCTGCTATAGTACTGATATAAATTAAAGAAAAGAAAACAAACTAGGTACCTAGGGGCTTTTTCCAGTGAACCCTATAGTGACCTTTAAATATAAACTTTTTCTTTCTTTCTTTGCGTGATAATATTGTGCAAAAGGTTATTTTCTTTATACTTACACTGTATCGCGAGTTTATCTGCGTTACCTACTCCTTTCCGATAATGTTACGATGAGCGAGACGATGATACGTCCACTTATATACCTAGTCTAGTTATGTGTATTGATTGTTGTAATGTAATAACGTCACGCCGGTATAACTTATAATACTAAATACCCTCAAAAGTCACCCCACAGTAAAATACCGACAAATATTTTCTAGGATAAGACATATCAAATTAACTAGTAACTCTGTGAGCTGTAGAGCTCGTGAATTATTTTTTACGAAATTGCTGATTTTCGTATTTTTTTTACGTTTTCAACCCCATATCTGCACCGAATTTAAAAAAACTGACTCGACAAAAAAAACTATATATTTATCAAACCTGCTCACAAATTTTTACGAGAATCGGTTGAGAAACGCGACCTGTAGAACAGAACAAACAGAATATGGAAAGATGGACATACAAAAGCAATTTGGCCAGGCTGAAATGGAGACGCGCTCGCTTGGTCAATTATCTTCAATATTTTAAATTAACTAGAGATGCTCTGACATATCATGCTTACTTATTTATCAGTTTCATCTTATTTAATAAATATTTTTATCATAACAAAAGCAGCAATGAACTCGCTTCTACCAAAACCGTCGCTTCCCGACATCGCTACAGACCTATAGTGCGTAATTTTTGCTCAGTGTTCCCGCAACGCAGTTCCGGGATTCTCGTGTGTGTGCTCCTGGAGAAGTCCAGTGGAGAATCAGAGAGTGGAGAAGCGGAGAATATAGGCATGGAGAAGCGGACGAAGATCATTATCATCGTCCTCGTGACGCTGCTTCTTATCTGTAAGTTGATTGGGGATTTTATTTAATTTAATGTTGTTGTTTTTTAATTTGTGTTTTGCTTGATCCGTCATTTAGTTTTATAGCACTGATTATTACGGATTTATTCAATACTTAAAAGAATAGGTTATCGGACTATTTTTTATTTTTATTTTATAAATTTAAACTTCTTAGTTTCTGCTATCGAACACGAAAAGAATTTTTGCTCTATCTTTAAAATTGACCGAGTTATAAAGGTTTGAAATTCAAGATTAGACAGAGAGGCACATACCCACTTGTGACGTCATTTGTTAGTAACGCCATAATATAATCTCCATACAAAAAATCGTTTTTGAAAGAGACAGACAAATTGAAACTTAAAAAATCACTGTAAATTCGTTTTTCAACCGATTCTGTTTTTTTCTTCGCGAATCGTCTGCTACTAATCTATATTTTAAAAATAATTCATAAAATATAGTAAATTTAGGAACAGTCCGATACCCTATTATTTGAAACGGTATATTAAAAACGTAAGCACTTATCAATAACAGTGCCAGTCTTGTAGTATCATCAACAGCTCATACACGTCCCCACCAAGGGGCTCGAGCCTACCCTGGATTATAAGTTAAGTTAGTTAATTTCATTATCTCTTTCGACTACGTGACGTCACAAAACAAAAAAAATAAAATAAAAAAAAATTAGGTAGGTACGTTCCTATATTTTATGGAGAAAACTACTGAAGAAAAATTCTAAGCTTTTGTGTTTTTTTTTTATATTTTTAATGTCATAAATCATATCTTGTTGGCCTTCTCTCCTTGCAGCAGTTATAACTTCTTCCACACAATCCGGGGTTCACAAATGGTGGGTAAACAATCTACCTGTACTTTGTGTCAAAGTAGCAAAACAAAGCTCACAGTTAGTCTTCCTAGGGCTTCCTCAATAAGGCATCCATTATTGGAAAAACTGTTTACGTGAACGAACACAATAATAATGCTTTATTATCTTTCACAAAGGTACAGTTGGGTTACAGTTGGTGCAGTTGAGTAGGTACTTTTAGAGCATTTAATAAAATGAGTACAGTAGGTACCTACTGTACTCTCAATAAAAGCGGGGGGCAGTAGCCAGATGGGCGCTAAGCTAAGCTGAAGAAAATGCGAATGTTATAAGTTAATTAATATATTTAATATTTTTTACTCTCTAGATCAAAATATCGTCCACTCGGTAGCACGTTGACGTCCCGAGTCAAAACAACAAAAAAGAACCATTCGTATTTCAAAATATTTAAATCCAATCGAACTAAACGAACAGCCAGTCCGCTCAAAGGAGGCCGCTCCTTACAGTACTTATAGAGCATTTAACTGTAACCCAACTGTACCTTTATCTTTATGTAAGACTGGTGTCCGAACTAGGAGGTCACACCCCAAATAATCGCAGCGAATACTAACTAATAGGTACTTTATTTATTTTTTGTGTATAATTCTGTATTATATTGTAAAGAATGTTATATTTTTTTGTTTTCTTCATAAATATTAGATATTTGTAACAGACGTAATCTGTAATAATATTAAAAATTAATTTGTGAATCTTATATACTTCTCTGATGGCTAAAAAGGCTTTGTTTTTTGTGCTTCTTAGAATACGGTTGTTGTGCTTACATTAAGCGCCCTGGAGCTGCGTTTGTAAGAGTTGATTTCGAAGTCTACACGTCCGAATGAGGAGGCATAGTTTTTTTGTGTTTCTTTTAAAGTAATTTTAAAGAGAGGGGGGGGGGGTATTACAAACTAGCTCTACCTCCTCAAAGTACTACCATGGTACAGGACAAAGGATATAGTCAGGCCAGGCTGCTTGAAACGGATTTAGTTTTCTCTGGTAATTATTTATGCTTTGTCATGAAATTTCGCATAATTGGGCAGTTCGGTAAACTATACATGTAAACAAAATTTCATATAAAAATATAAAAATCTCTAGAGAAAATTCAAACCGTTTCAAGCGGCCTGCGGCCTGACTATATCCTTCGTCCTTTGTACCATCAGCGCGCCAGAAACACTGCGTAACACGAAACGCAACAAAAAATTTCTCTAACAACGGTCACCCATCGTCATAAATACATTTTACAAGACAGGTGTCCACTTAAGTGAAACACTTTAATTTTGCCTGGGGGCCGTTTCACGAAGCTACAAGTTACAAATTACAAGTATAATTTGATGCACATTGCGTAGACAGTGAAGTAAAACGATAAGGGCTTCCAGTTTTGACGAATTGGGTACGCAGTGAATATCAATTTTTGTATTAATTTGTATTTTCCCCCACAGGCGGAATAACTGGTCTGCTTCTTGGACTTCTTTTGCATCATCGTTATGTCCGTAAGTAATTTTACTAATAATTAAATAGTAATATATACATACGTATATTAAAAAAAACTATTGACTTTGCCTTTAAATTCATTATAATACTCCCCTTTGACTAATTCGTTATCATTGCGTGAATCTTAAAAATCGCACTGTATGTTACCTTAGATAAAGATTGTATAAAACGGGTCAACAAGGTGAGTCATTCATTCCATAAAACAAATGAAACAGTCATATTGTGCAGCTAGTGCAGGTACCTAGTTCAATTATATATTCTGTGGTTCTAGGTTTATAACATGGAATTTATGAAAGGGAGCTTTTGGCTAAATCCGTTAAAAACAATAAAGTCCTATGGAAAAATATAAAAACGATTACATATACTAAAAAAACAAACAACATGAACTCAGAATTGCATAATATTAAGGCATCTCCAACGGCCTCTGCAAACTTTATAAATAGCTATTTTGCTGATGTTGGTAAAACTTTGGCCCAAAGTATAACAGCTAACACATTAAATGACCCTAAATCTTATCAACAAAATTTACCTGACCAGCCAAACTCTTTTGTTCTCTTACACACTGATAATGATGAGGTACACGATATATTGATGGGTCTAAAATCAGATAGTGCCCCGGGCTGGGATAACGTCTCAACTTCGTTTTTGAAATACGTGAAATCAGAAATTATTCCTATTATAACACATTTAGCGAATCTTTGTTTTGATAAAGGGATCTACCCAGCTTCACTTAAATTGTCCCTAATAACTCCTGTGTACAAGGGTGGGGATAGAGATGACATCGGTAACTATAGGCCAATTTCAGTGCTACCGGCAATATCTAAAATATTGGAAAAGTTAATTAATGTTAGACTTCTGAACTATATGAGCAAATTTAATATCCTATCTCCATCTCAGTATGGTTTTAGAAAAGGAAGATCAACTGAGGATGCAGTGTCTGCATTGAGCTCACTGGTTGTAAATGAATTAGACAAAAATAACAAAACTGTTTCGGTATTTTTGGATCTAAAAAAGGCCTTCGATACTGTCTCTATCCCCATTCTTGTACAAAAATTGGATAAAATAGGTATAAGAGGTACTGCACTGGAACTTTTCCGCAGCTATTTATCTGATAGACGTCAAAAAGTTAAATTAGATATCTACACCAGTGATGAAGCGGTTGTGTCATACGGCGTGCCTCAAGGGAGTGTCCTAGGGCCAACTTTATTTTTGATATATATAAATGACCTATGTGCCATGAATATAAAACATGCAAAAATATTCTCGTACGCCGATGACACTGCCGTTATATTCACTGGGAAAACCTGGAATGAGGTAAAAAACAGTGCTGAAATAGGATTGGAGCAAATCTCGCAGTGGCTAGGAAAAAACCTCCTTACTTTAAATACCAACAAAACAAATTATATTTGCTTCAGTATCTATGATAACTCGCAGCCATGTAATGATTTAAATTTAAAAATCCACATATGTAATGTCACCGCAAACAAAAAAAATTGTAATTGCCCTGTAATCAGCAAAGTGGCACAAACTAAGTACTTGGGGGTTTTAGTGGATCAGCGGTTATCTTGGTATCCTCACCTTGAAAATGTAACTAATAGAATGAGAAAATTAATATGGATTTTCAAGAGTCTGAGACACGTTGTGCCAAAACCTATTGCTGATTTACGAATATCTCAAAGAGATCTTATAAAAGAAATATACTCAGCATTAGTAAAACCCATATTGACCTATTGTATAACTGTCTGGGGTGGTGCGGCAAAAACACGATTCCTCGAGGTGGAGCGCGCTCAACGCAGTCTGATTAAGGTCATTTATTTTAAACCTATCAGATTCTCAACTGAAAGCCTCTACAATATATGTAAACTTCCCTCAGTAAGAAAATTGTACATTACGCAAGTTATTCTTAAAAAGCATAAAGAATTGCCGCTTGACCCTGCAATCGCCAACAAAAGGAGGAAAGACATGGTTGTACCAGTTCCTAAAACCTATACCACCTTCGCTAGTAGGCAATATAATAAACGTTCTGCTATTCTATATAACATTATAAATAAAGAGCTTGAAATATATAATAAGTTGTATTATGAATGCAAAACTGTTATCCCAGAATGGCTAGAAGAAAAAAACTACAATGACTTAGAGGCACTTCTTGAAGGTAATGGTATATGATACATTGTAGACCGACTGTTAACCACTTGTTAGTGAAGCTGCAGCGTAAGTTGCAGCTTCTGATCCCAAGACTATGTCGAAGGGCTACTCATATTATATAAGTAATTAATACATTATTAAAGTTATACTAGAAACACTATTATTATTTAAATCAAACAATACATATTATGTAATGCATAACTACATAACCTGTATTGCAGTCACGCACAATATTCACATGTATACATACATACTTCACACACACACATACACATACACACACTACAACACCATTTTACACATTCTCACTGCACTAAACTACACTACACATACACACATCTCATCACACTACATAAAGTACCCTTCATAGTATCATAGTGAGGCTAAATCTCGCTGTCGCACTCTAATTTCTTAATTTAAGTTCGTCCGTCTTATTCACCTTTAAAAGATTGAAAAGGGATAGGAGAAGGCCATTCTAATGTTGGAGCTGTCGGACATCGAGTTTGAACCTTATGGCCGCGTCGATTTCTTATCAACAAACATTAAAAATATTCTTATTACTTTTAATGTTTGTTGATATTCTTAAAAATTATTCTTAACACTAAAAACATGCGACTTAAAAATCTCTTAATCTGACAGCTATGCCTTTATTTTAGATTATCATTCATTCAAAATAATATCATTCTTTCATCTGAATTCATCTCCTCTCTTTCATTGGTCATAAAAGCAAAAGGATAGCTGGATTTTGAGATTGGGATTGGAGTGTGACTGTGTGAATCGGGGCCAGTATTTAAGTTGTAATAAATCCAAGTCATTATGTCATTATTGTTCTTCTTTTCTTATCTTTACTTCTTAACTTTTTTTGTTTGTATAATTATTTTCAACAACATCTTTATATTTAAATTTTTGGAAGAGCGGTGACTCCTGGCACAGTCTTTGTTAAGCTTAAAAGGAGCCACCAGTTTATTGTGAAAAATTGATTTGTGAACAAAATAAAGATTTTATTATTATTATTATTATTATAATTTCCCTTGAGGTTCCCGGCTTAAGTATAGGGTTGGCCCATATCTAAAGTTCGCAATTTGCTATATATTCACACTAGTACATAGCAATTCAGTAAAAAAAATACATATAAAAAGCCGCCATAATATCTTTCTTTGTTTAGGGCCCGGTTAGGTTACTACATAAACTCTCCCCAAGAAGGAACTTTAGAAAAAAAAGCAGCTGCCAAACATGATAGCTTGCGCGCGATTTCGTATATGATACAAAAAATTTTCGTCTAAAAAAAAAATGAATGCTGTTGAATTTTTTTTTTGTCCATGGTCCTTAGGGAAAGTTAAATTCAGCTGTAAAAACTGCGCGTACTTACACCCTATTTATTTTTCCGTTATGTATTAACCTAGTTTAGGCTAGACGCCGTGTGGTGACGGCAGAGTAGAATACATTTGTCACCAACTCTTCCCGTGGGTGTCGTGAGAGGCGACTTAGACTACACATTGAACAGGGAACGGGCAGCAGCGCTCTCTGATACAGTAACCTTTCTTCCAAGCGTGGAAATTATGGCAAAACCCTCCATTTAAGTGGAGGAGGCTCATAATCCAGCAGTGGACTGTAACGGGCCGTTGATTTGAGGCTAGAGTAAATTGTTAAAAAGATCGTTGATAAATAAGATCTGTGGCGGGACTACTCAACAATATGCGAAAAGGCGCATTTGATTTCTGCGAGTGCGCTGGAAATAAAAACATGAGTGACGTCACCTTGGGTTCCCCATGTAGATAACGCCATACACACACAAGTACGAATAATTTATTTAATTGAACCTTGTTTAAATAAAATACTTACCGTGTGGTGACGGCAGAGTAGAATACATTAGTCACCAACCCCTACTCTTCCCGTGGGTGTCGTAAGAGGTGACTTAGGGACTACACATTGAACAGGGAACGAGCAGCAGCGCTCTCTGATACAGTAACCTTTTAATCTGCGATCTCCAACCCGCCTGCCAAGCGTGGAGGTTATGGCAAAACCCTCCACTTATTAAGTGGAGGAGGCTCATAATCCAGCAGTGGACTGTAACGGGCCGTTGATTGATTTGATTGATAAATAAAATAATAAATACAAGTCTGTTAAATCCGCTTCTCTGAAGTACTTACCTATGATTCTCACTTCCATTCCAAAGACTGCTGTAAGACATTTCTTTAGAGATAAGCAATACCTGTTATGTCTTTTAATTGTGTTTATTGACAGCGTATTTACTTGTATAAATAATAAATACAATATATATAATAATTACTGATATCTTGCAATCTGCTGCACCTTAAAAACAACAAAGACTAGCATCTAGGCCAAAGGGGAGGAAGGTATGACGTAACAGTGCACTAATGCCTCATGTCGTCACAGAGCTGGAGGTGTGGCCGCGCACCGAGGATTACTACGCGAACTGGGACGAGCCCGTCATCCAGTTCAGGGCTCATGACCCTGGCAGCTGGTCCCCTTGGGTGGAGAGCATCAACGAGTTCTTAAGAGGTGATATTTCGTACCTAATATATAACCAATTTTATATTCCCCGCGGTTATAATCTTATTGATAGATTTTCATCGAAAAAAGCTTAGAACCGAAAATCTAGATTTGAAATAAAATAATGCATTAAAATATCTTGTTCTGAAACTACAACTAACATTAATTGCATACTTAGAGCTGTACAGCTAATGACGATGATTTCAAGACTTACTGACAAACTAATAAATTAATAATACAGATGATATTTAAATCCATTGTTGTTGTCGGCTCATATACGTCCCCACCGAGGGGCTCGAGCTTACCCTGAATTAGGGTGATTATTAATCAGGCCGACGACGCTCCGGCCCATTGCAGATTGGTCGACTTTATTTATACACAACCTTGAATTTCTTTATAAGGTGTGCACAGGTTTTCGTTTCCTCACGATGACATTAGAATTCGAAATTAGAAAACACAGTGGTACGTGATTGGATACAAACTTGCGGCCCTCGCCAGCACACCACCGATATACTCTCTGTAATCGTGGTAGGTAATACTTACTTATCGAATATCCGCTAACATCAAAATCTCTTGTGATCATCAGAACACGTACCTACTGTAATGGTGTATAGGTAGAAGATGACACTTCTATTTCCCACCAGAATACGAAACAACAGTTCCCGAAGATCCTCCCAGGGCTCCGTGTTCCACCCAAAGGAGGGAACACTTCGCGATGCGGTCGGAGATGTGTGACCTGGCGATGAGGATGTGGCAACCCTGCACAGCTGATGAGTACTATGGATACCCTCTGGGGAAACCTTGTGTATTCCTGAGACTGACTCACGTAAGTTCTACGTCAACCATAAGTAGCAGGTCATAAGTTAAGAGGCATACAATGGCAAAATTAGCAACTCAACGCGCTTTAGTTTAAAGTTCAACCGACGCTCTACAGAAATAACGTTTATATTAGCGTGCGATGCTTCACTGTAGTTACGTCCGACACTGCGCAGGAATCGTGCGAAAAAATCGTTTTGTTTTTGTACTTTTTTCTTGAACTACCTATGATTTTTTTTTTGCACGGATGAAAGATAAATGAATTGCCAATAATATCCCGTAGGAACCGTGTCCGCGTCTGTTGTAGTTTAGAAGCAGTAGCGAGGAACAGCTCGACTTCAATGGCGTTTTTGGTATAGTAAAAATCAGTCTGCGCGAAATAAAGGTTATATATTATCCAAGTTTAATGTATATGTTTTCTGGAATTTTCTGTTTGAAAACTGCGAGTTGCCATGGGTAGGACCCTTAATTGACTAGCTAGTCAGATCAGATCAGTTCCCTGACCACACATTTTTAGATTTTAAATGTTTCTGTTTACTCTAGATTCACTACTGGGTACCCGAACCATACAACACCTCCGTACCGATGTCGATACCTATGGAGATGCCTGAGAATTTAAGGCAAGCTATGGTAAGCTATTTTTGCAATTATATCATAAAACTAGCTCTCGTTTTCAAAAATACACACAAGATAACTTAAACGGATTGAGATGTATCGAAACCTGATCAAATAAATTGGCAAAGAACTATTGCAGATACCTAGTCTTGAAAAGAAGGCTCTATACAACATCCATTCGATCTTGTTTAGATTTTTTATAGAGAAAGAATACTCGTAGGCCAGTCTGTTCAAATCTCACAAAGTCTTTCGCTATCGATCAGAAAAATATAGTATTTCCCCTGCCATCTATTAAAGTATTTTTTGTTACAGCAAACATTTCCTGTCCACCATTACGGTGACTTCGTGTGGGTATCCTGTGATGGGGAGTTCGGGGCTGACCAGGAGAACATCGGTCCGATCCAGTACATTCCAGCCAGGGCGCCCCCAGGGTTCCCTACCAAGCGCCTGCACACTGCCGACAAGATCCCCTGGGCGTCTCGCAACATGCCTGACCAAATCCCACCCCCTCTAGTCGGTGTATTCTTCGAGAATCCACGCCGTAAGTTACTATGATACGTCCGGGTTTGTATAACAGTGAAAATCGTCTAGAAATTTACTGTCTCTAATTTCCTGAAGTCAAGGATCCGGGACCCCATCACACTAATATTATAAATGTACAAATATATGTGGATGTTTGTATGGTTGTTCCGCTTTCACGCTGAAACTACTGGACAGTGGACGGATTTGGATAAAATTTGGAATATAGATTTACCGGGAAAAGTCTTATTCCCACGGGAAAATCTTACATAACGCGAGCGTAGCCGCGAGCGGACGGCTAGTCAAAAAGGTTTTATGTTATGACGATTATTATACCTGTAAAATATTGCTATAAAAAAGTTAAGGCAGACACAATATTCGTTCCTATGGGGCACACGCTTTGTAATCTAATGCGTTGCCTAGTCTTATAATATAATTTCTATTATTGACACCTTATAATTTTCGCCTTTTGTTATCGTGACTTCTGCCTTGTTTGTAGTGATTTGTTTACTTGTGAAGGAACATAAAAAACTTACCTACTTAGTTGACATAAAAATAAATCTCCGAACTTCCCCTACTGGCTTATTGCCAAGATTACCTGCCATTAGAGCGACATAATATCAGATCACTTATCTCAAGCAATGTTTGTTCCTGTTATCACAGAGATCTCCAATTTCCTTTTTTTATGATAAAATTATCGGGGGCAGATGGAAAAAAAACCGTTGGCCCCTAGTGGACTGAAGCATTTGGAATAAGTCTTGAAGGAGTGGGTAAGATTTTCAATAATATGGAGATGGTAGGTAACCTTATTTCGCAAATCATAGGGTTGGTTTCTCAACCCACTCTTACAATATAGTAGAAACAAAATAATAGCCTCCGTGGCCGAGTGGTCGAGACTTCGACGCCCATTACGGGGGTTCCGGGTTCGATTCTCGGTGGGGACAATGTCAAGCAAAAATCTCTTTGTGAGACTTTCCCCAGTTTGGTTAGGACATTACAGGCTGAAACACCTCATTGTCCGAAAAGTAAGATGATTCCGTGCTTCGGAAGGCACGTTAAGTCATTGGTCCCGGCTACTGTTATTATTAATATAAAAAAAAGTAACGGTACAGTTTTTAACTAGTGACCTGTGATGCCTGTGTGTTAGGAGACACAATCTATAGGTAGTCGTTACATAAGCCAAGTTAGTGGCCTTTGGCGGCTCTATAACACTGACTGCCGACCTTACAACCCACACGATGATGATGATGATGATAAAATAAAATCACTTCCTTTCTCCATCTTATGGAATGTACTCATAAGTGATGTAAAATCATCTTTATGGTTTTTTAAATTTTTTTATAGTTTTTACTTCTGAACTGTCAGTACGAGCAAGCAAGTGCATCAATATCAGCAAGCTTGATATATGTCAATCAAGAGACCCTATTTTGTATTGTCTTTACGATACGAGTATTCTTAACATGTTATTTATTATTCTATTTTACATTCAAGTTTCTAACAGCCACCACTTCCAAGTCTAAAGGCTCTATCTTTAGTCTACCTCCTGGATACCTAGGTGCCCAGCAAATCCCATTTGAATCTTCCAAATGGTGCCTACATTTCCAGGCGGAGTCCTCATCAATGTGGAATGCCGCATCTGGTCGCGCGACATCTACTACGACCGCTCCAGCCGCATCGGACGCACGCGCTTCGAAATCTTCGTGGAGTAGAGTACCAGACTAAAAGAGGACATTCAAAGAAAAAAGAAGCTTTATTCATTGTATAATTTTATTTTATATTATAAGTTATAATATAACAGAATGTTAATCGAGACAAAAAACGCTGCGGATCAGATGAGTACTTATGGGTATAATAATTTAGGATAAGAATTATTTTTGTCCTGCGCGGTGTGAGTTTTGTAGGATCGCAAACGTAACATTTGTTCTAGGCTTGTGATTCATATTAAACGCGGTTTATCCCATAGACACAGAATTAATATTAACTTTGTAAAGAAGACCGGGGTTCACAGTGCTGAGGATACACTTATACCTATATATTATCTTTGGTTTCTTCTTCTTCTTCCAGTGCCATACCCTAACGGGTGTCGGCGACCATCTCTCTAAACTCCTCTCTATGTTCTGTCATCCTTCTTAAGTCTATAGCTCTGTCTATGCCGGTCCAACTTTTCAGGTTGTCGTACCAGGACGTTCTTCTCCTTCCTCTCCCCCTCTTGCCCTCAATTTTTCCCTCAATTATCTTTGGTTTACCACCACGGAATACAAACCCGAAACAGAATGCCAGGCAAAAAACCCGCATGCGAAGATTGCGATATAGAATGCCTAACCAAGTCTATTGTAATGTATAAAGAAACTAGATCGGATGACTACAAAATAAATGCATAAATTGGTGTTGCTTGCCGATCGTTAATCGTTAATCAAATATAACGATCTCCTCCAAGTAATTACGAGGTAGAGGTATTACTTAGCTACCACCTGTTTTCTCACGTATGATACGTCTATCGTGAAGATAAAGATAGATTTCGACATTGTAGTTCATGAGTTTCTCTTTTTGGTACTTTGTTTATGCAATAATTTAAATGGTTGTTCTTCTTTGATAAGTAGAGTGTAGTGGAAAAATTTTTTTAGACTGATTTAAGAGTTTAAATAAGGAGAATATAAAATTCGTAAATGTTACTTACCGAATATTGCAGATAGAACCCTAAGAAACAGATTTCATCAAATATAAATCCTTGCATATTAAAGTATCAATTATTTTTTAGCTATAAGTTTATACGTACTTTAGAACCAAGTTAATAAATTATAAAAAACTCTGGTTCAAATTCAATCATATTATATAGGTACCTTCTGTAAATAAGTTAATGTTTTTGTCGTCTGTTTGCTGTATAATGTGAAATCATGTGTGAAATAAATTTATAAACTTAAGTCGTCGTGTTTTTCTTTGGTTTAACTTTATCACCAAGCCAATAATATAACTCCAACAAACAAATCTTACGATAACTTTTGTATTTCGCGGCAAAAATTAATGTAATAAACAAACAGTCTCTTTTTACAACTCTTGGAATCTTCGTAATGAAATGTGAAAAGCAATATTACTGTTAAGTTGGCTAAATTGATTTTCATACAAACAACGTCGCCATAAAAAAAAATCCTCCCAGTAGTTTCGTTGGATACGAATTCTACCTTGTAAAGTATATCTTTTAAGACTTTGAGGACATCAACCTACGAAAAGCTTTGAGTATTTATTTATTTTAATCACAGAGTACTATAATACATTTGAATATACCTCAAAATGTTGACAAACTTCTTGAAAATTAATAAAATTTAAAGGTATAATCCTGAACGCGTCCGTAGTAAAAAAAAAATGGTAGGTTTTTTGGTGCTATGTGCTGGCAATACCAATAAGCTGTCAAGTCAATACCATCATGACATTTCGTTTCGACATTTCGGCGGAGCTCGAACGGACATTTCTATTCCATTTTCCTTCCATGAACTCATTAGCTAAGCCAATTGTTCGCTCTTAATTACCTGGTTTTATTCGAGTGATTTTATTTGCGCCGCGATTTTCAGTTCGGGAAGTTAAGTGCCAGTGAAATTTTGGTGAAAAAAACCATGTCTCGGTTAGGATTTTACGTATTGTGCGGGACACTATGCAGCCTTGTTGTCCTCGGTAAGTGATAAAGTATTTCGTTGTAATGGATTCTTTGTTGGTTTATCGCGGAGCTACGTGGGTACGGGGCGTTTTTGCCTTTGTATTTTAGCCTCTGGTCGTTTTAGGTTGATTGCAATTCTAGAACAGTATATAAAATAAATCAAATGCGTACTTACCTACCGTCTATTTGGACAACAATTTTTTATGGCGTATTCAAAGCTATTTGTTCCTTTTTTGTACTACCTACGTTATTTTACAAATAAATCTTGACAAGCCTGATTTAATTGCAGTTTATGCATTGTACTTGTGCCCTTTTATTTCATTAATACAAATACAATGATATGATAATCGGAACGTTTTTATAGACAAAGAAAAAACAATACAAAAGCAAAACTATCAGGCAAAGCAGAATTAAGTTAAATTATTTTGTGAAAATTTTAAATTATCTATTCCTTTATTTGTGTGTTAACCACTTATTAATAAAAGTAATTGATTCACAGGTCAGGGCGATGGTGTGACAACACTAAAACCTGTTATTATCCCTATAAACCACAACACATCAGCACTTGTGCCTTCAACAACACCTACACCTTCCACTCCAGATCCTGATCCCACTACGCCTGCAACCCCATCTACTACAACCCCACCGACTACAACCACACCTACTACAACTCCATCAACTACAACCACACCTACTACAACTACATCAACTACAACCACACCTACTACAACTACATCAACTACAACCACATCTACTACAACTACACCAGTCCCTCCACCAACGCCCACTCCCACTCCTAAGCCCACACCTCCTGGCCCCCTGCCGGAGCCAAGCGTTGGCAACTACTCCGTGACGGAGAATAATGTCACTTGCATCGTCATCAAGTTCGCTGCCCAGTTGAACGTCACTTACAATGTGGATAACTGTGAGTACATACCTGAAATATTCTTAACTCAAATACATATTTATATAAATAATTTTGCTGTCTTACTACTATTTTTTTTTTAACAAATACATTTATTATATTTAGCTATCACTTTATGATCTCAAAGGCTAGATCTATTTATAAAAAAAATAAAACCCTTTTACAACTAACAACAAACACAACTCAACACACAGTTGGTTACAACTAACTATTAGTTAGGTTATACTAACACACACAACACACACACACACATTTAGAATAACTTCAAATTCTGTCTCTTCTGCTACAATCTAAAAATCATCCAGAAATTTATAGCTGAGCACAAAGTAAAAAAATAACACAATATGACACTCCTACCTACCTGAAACACAAAAAAAACTACAAACAATGTGTTTTTTCCAAAGAGCATTGGCCGTATAATAACAGAAGTCTGCAGTTTTATTATCATTACAAGATGATTTTAATTTCAATACACACCTGCTACATTATTATTTTAACATTAATAATTTGCACCTCACCTAGGGTGGCCATCCATCCGGGTTTTCCCGGATTTGTCCTAGTTTAGAGAGCGTCCAGGCGGGCTTTAATTTGCAGTCCGGGTTCAAGTTCGGAAGACTTCTTTATTTGAGCAGCTGAAAGCGCACTCGTCTATCATACAGTAAGCAATCATTATTTGTCTTAATTCTTTAGATTGCACTTGTGCTGTCAACTGCGAAATATTTTTGAGATCAGATACGGCAAAAAAGTTGTATGTTAAAATGTCTGGGTTATAAGCTATGAAATCCGGGGCTTATATGCTTCTTGTCCTGGTTGGAAGATTTTAGAGATGGCAACCCTAACCTCACCACACTTGTATAGTGTTATCTTATATCTTATGTGGTTAGCAGTGTGCCTTCATTAGTACTACTACTAAGAAACTTGTAGATTATGAAGGTACTAATAAAGTATTTTACCCCAATCCTACAGAATAAGTTTACAAGTTGAGCAACTAGGTCCAAGTCTGACTAGGTCTCAAGGCCGATTTACATTGAGTCAGTCGCTGGCGTCAGTGGGCACTGGATAGACGAGCGCCCTATACACACTAACGCTTGCATGTTAACTCTTGTTAAAAGTGTTCGTCTATCCTGCGCTGACTGACGTCAGTTACTGACTCAATGTAAATCGGTCTTCAATAGTAGTTTTTGTGTATAATGCTCAATATGAAAGCATGTTAAGCTTTGGTTCCAGTTACAAGTCAAGAGGCTATTTACTTGAAAGCTGTGACAATGGGGCTAGCTTCACATTTCTTTTTTCATAGTAAAAGTGGATTGCATATAATATCAAAATTAATCAAATCAACGGCCCGTTACAGTTCACTGCTGGACCATAAGCCTCCTCCACTTAAGTGGAGGGTTTTGCCATAATCTCCACGCTTGGCAGGCGGGTTGGAGATCGCAGATTAAAAGGTTACTGTATCAGAGAGCGCTGCTGCCCGTTCCCTGTTCAATGTGTAGTCCCTAAGTCGCCTCCTTACGACACCCACGGGAAGAGTAGGGGTTGGTGACAAATGTATTCTAATCTGCCGTCACCACACGGCTGCATATAATATAGTGCTAATTATTATATTCTTTATTGCACACTTAAATTTACAGGATAATTATTAAAATTAGTTATAAAGGCGAGCTTATCTCTATAAGAGATCTCTTCCAGCTAACCTACAAGGTAGTGGAAAAGGTGTAAAACAGAGCGGGCACAAGGATGTGCACTAAATAAATTAGCCTAAAGTAAAAATAAAAAATTATTTAAAATAAAACATAAATACATCAAAATATCGACATATACCTAATAAATAGGTACATACATACATAACTATGAAATATTTCATATTGTAGGTATAAAAAACATTGTAACAATGGTTGAGATTTTTTTCTAAGTAATTGTGTTCATAAGATTGCTGCCATCTACCAAAAACACATGCAATTGAAAAAAAAATCAGGTTTAGGAAGAAATTAATTTCATTTAAAATGCCTACTTTGGATGGTTCCATTTAATTTTAAGAAAATTGGAATACTCAGCCTTAGTAGTTAACTTTGAATAAATTGATGAAGTCCCTCTTGGTTTCTTAAATAATATGTTGAAATGTAATCGAATTTGTAACTGAATGTCAAGATTTATGTTGCCAATACATTTCCATTGTCTTACATTTTTCTGTTACTTTATTTGAGTAAAAAAGCAAAATGTATTTGGTTTTCTTGAGTACTCATATGCATTTATGAGAATTTTCCTTGAATATTTCAATGAGAAGTAACTATTTCCCCTGAGGTAAAATGCATGTATTATTGGATCAGTTAATAACAAATTAAATAAAAACTTCAATGGGCTTTTGCGAACTTCACACGAATCTCGTATAGTTTTAATAAACTGTGTTTTTTATCTGTGGCCATGCGACATTCAAGTGAAATTTGCGCAACGCCTTCAAATTATTATTTTAATCGCGCTCATTGTTTTATACCCAACTATAATGAAGTGACACTGTATTTTTTTCATTATCAATGTGGCGGAAACATCACTATACCTACATACAATTATATTTCAGTAGGTAATTATTAAATTAATAACATCGGTCGGTTACGCAAGCACATTGTATTTTTTATTCTGGCATTTAAAGAATTAATATCTACCACATGCATAAGTCAAAGTAGAAATATGTAAAGTTTTTTAATCATAATAGAACGTCGGCGGTGCAGCAGCTAGGTTTTTGCCTCCTCGGAAGATGTTCGGTTCGATCAAACCCTAATAACGTGTTATATCGAAGTTTGTTATTTGTCGCTCTTATGGTACCTATACTATTAGTGTTTATTTGTTTTTTTCTCCACCAAACCATCATTGTTATCGTTTAACCATAACCATTCTAACCGTTCTAACCATTTTCAAATGTTCAAATGTTACAACCTCCTCTCCATTTCCTATCTCTCGCCCAAAACCATAGAGAGTCAGGGTAAGGCTGAGGAACAGCGCTGCGCGCGCAGTGCCATCTCGGGCTGAGCCAGCATCCAGCTGAGCCTTCTCCTTTTGGCCAAATAAATGATGTTTAATTTATAATTTTAATCAGATGATTTTTCTTTCTTTCTTTCTTTGGTAAAGAAAAACATTGTAAAAGTTCGAGGAAACTTTCTGCGAAAAAGTTAAGAAGTGAACCCCCGTTCCCCGTGGTCGTCTAAGGTCTTTTTGCCTTGCTATGGAGCCCTAATTTATGGTAGGCTCGAGTTTCCTGGCGGAAACATATCATGTATCTCGTTTAATATTAAGCAATTTTTTAGTGCATGCCGTTGTTGCCTGTAATTAGAGTAGCATTTAGTTTATAATTTAAGCCTTTTTTGTATTGCATGTCCAAATGTTGGCAACCTAATAAATAAAAAGTAAGCTGATAACGCCCATATAAAGGTCACTCCACGAGTCTCGGGGATTCCCTCGCATCCGCCCTACGACACAATAAATAAGAGTATACCACAGAGGAGGTAATTAGGGCTTTGTGAAGTCGGTTAATTTAATATGCTTTTTATTCATTGGGGCTAACTCTCACTATTCTCTGTCACGCTCTGATCTTTGATATAAGTTCGTCCGTTGTGTTATCCAGTCAATGACTGAACTATAAACTTTAATAAGATAATTAAGATTAAGACTAATATTGTTCTAATAAATAAATAAATAATAATAATAAATTGAAACCCTTGCGCCGACATTTCTTGATGGTGTTAGACCACGTGGCTTCAGTAATTTTGCTATCAAGTTACTGGAGTCCTTCACCGAACACAGCTCTCTAGTCTTAAAATTAGGGCTGTCTGTGTTTCTCAAGCTACTTACTTAACAATCACTATTACTTGTCACTGGCTAAATTGCTAAATGCAGAAGCCATAAAAAAAAGTTCGTCCATTCTTTTTGCCTTTTAAAGATTGAAAAGGGGTTAGAGATGGACTTAAGGACTTTTTAGAGCTATCAAACATCGAATTTAGACCTCATGAAAGAGTCGATTGCACAATCTTAGATCAGACAACAAGATCACACCTGACTTCGTATCTTTAGTTCTGAGCGAGCGGTACCTCTCTCTCAGTCACCCCACCCTTACCCTATGCGAGAAAGAGAGTCACTGCTCGATCAGAGCTGAAGATACCTCCCGCGAGCTGTTCGATCAAAATAATATCTTTCGTTCATTAGTAAAAAAAAAATTTTAAAAAAAGTTAAAAGTTTCTATAAAGTATATTTCATTCATTCATTAGTCATAAAAAAAGGATAGCAGGACTTTAAAATTAGTATTAGAGTGTATAACTGAATTGGCCAGAGGACTATATATTACTGGTACAAGTACCTCGTGAAAGAATTCTGGAATATTCTATTCTAATAGCTAGATGTCGTATTAAGTGTAGTAGTTACGTCATGTCGATGCGCTTAAAGAAACCTTGCAACTGCAACAGAAATTCTTCGTAATGTTGACTACTTATTTTAAACGAATCATTTTCACTTGTACGACTTCTGTCGTAATTACATATTCATACATAAAGTCTCGCTAGAAAAAAAGTGGATCTGCTTTTTGTAGTTTTCTTTCAACTCTAGTGATCCACCCGCGGTTACGCTCGCGTTGAATAAGATTTTCCTGCGGGAATAAGACTTTTCTTGGTAAAAAGTATCTTATTTGTTAATCCAGGTTACAAACTATCTCCATTCCAAATTTCATCCAAATCCGTTGATTACTTGAAGCGTGAAGGCGGAACAAACATCCAAATATATTTTCACATTTATAATTATAGTGTGATGTTATGTGCTTTAACAAATAAGTTTCGACGTCAAAATTGGTTAGTTCGCGTGCGCCAGCGCTGTGATGAAGAATAACCAACAAAACTCTTCAAAGGATTAACTTAAAACCAATTTTAAAAACTATATTTTATACATACTTAAATGCATTTATCGGCGGAAACAGGCTGCCAAAATAAACATGATTGTAAAACCAGTTTACATTAGCCGGTTTGATTTAGACAATTTTTACCTGTTACCTGTTATCTTTAAATAATAAGGAAAAGGCATGCAAATCGATACCTGCATATCGGGGAAAAGTCTTATTCCCACGGGAAATTCTTACTTAACGCGAGCGTAGCCGCGGGCGGACAGGACACCTAGTATTAAATACGTATTCGAGCCACTTAAAACTCTTCTAAATTGGGCTAAATCAGAGTAGTAATTTGAAAAAATAAATTCAGGAATATTCTGGGTAAGCATGTTCTACCATCGACCTCGTAGTTGCTTCATTTCTATCAGATGAGGCTGCGGTCAAGCGTGAACCGATTTCTTACTTTCATACCAAAATAACTTAAGTTATAAACAACAAGTCACCATATTTGTTTTTATTTTTTTATTTTTGTACTTAATGTCCTCTAGAGGTCATCATCATCTCAGCCGGAAGACGTTCACTGCTGAACATAGGCATCCCCCATAGGTTTCCACCGTGAACGGTCCTGCGTTACTTGCATCCACCGGCGCCCAGCAACTTTCATCAAGTCATCTGTCCACCTTGTGGGAGGCCTCTAGAGATCGCCATATTGAAATTAGTATGACGTCACATAACCTTTAACCAGCGGACAATCAAGACGCTTCTAACGATACCTCGTTTGTTCAATTATGGTAGATAGTTTAGGAGATATGTGGGAACAGACAAACATACATACATAGTGGCTAAAATCATAACGCTCCTTTTTGTTTCGCTGTAGTCGGGTAAAATAAAAAAATAAGTGTCTACTTCTGACTCGATATAGGTGTGCTATAATAATAGGTATAATAAACCTATCCTACAAAGTTTATTATTATTTCAGAGTTCGTTGAATTAAATATTTATTTATCAAAGTTAAGGCACGTTTAGATAAGCTTCCTAAAACGGTTGAAAGGATTTTGCTTTTGCCAGACAGATAAAATATGTTCAGGGTTAATACTTTGAATAGTTCTTACCACGAGAAAACATCTAGTTACTACCGGGATAAAATCTTGTGGATACAGTGACAATGTTTCCACAAAGGCCTCTGTCAGTACATATCTAGTTTATTTTTTAGCAATTACAATTTTGTTGTTAGCTAAAACACAAAGCTTTACTTTTATTTTCTTTTTTTTTTTTTTCGACGGGGACTATGTTTATACAGAGGTAATATAACTGGCGCAGACTTGAATAACATAGCGGGCGCGGACTTGTTAACTTTACTTGTCTATTTAGGTATTACTGCAAACGCAGTACAGTGTTTACTCAATTTATCGTTATCTGGTCGATGCGCCTGGGCAGATAAACCGGCAAGCGTGATATCGGAACTGAATATTTTATTTATTACTGGCATGTCATTTCGTCATTAATACACGTACGCTTATGTCATTTAATTTATCTACTAACATAACATAAGTCTTCTTTATTACTAACTATGCAATGCCTGAAATAAATTAATAAGAGTCGAAGAATCGTCTGAAATATCATCATCGTTATCATGTAATATAAAAAGATAATAATTGCAATCTAATTTGCTGTTTCTGATAAATACGTGGACAATTTGTTTAGAAACCTAAATAAACTAACATAATACAAATATTGCGCCAATATTACAATACGGGTCGAATTGATAACCTCTTTTTTAAAGGAAAAATGCTTTTTAGTTTGTCACCGCGTCAGTGCACACATCCTTTATCATTCAAATTAGGTTTTGCACAAAGTACCACTTCATCTTTGCGAAAGAGACTTTTCATTTCTCAGACATTATGATTCATACAAAAATAACCCAGAAACCATCGGCTTTCACTTGAGCAGAGCAGAGCAGTGTCATCAGAAACCACTTCGTCCGGGCCAACAACCTGGCCTGTTCCGATTGAGTCATAATTTACAAACTTTTTTGACCTTGTATTAAGATAAATTTTATCTTCATTGACAAATAAATGACTAACAGCCTCCGTGGCCGAGTGGTCGAGATGTCCACGCCATTACGAAGGTTTCAGGTTCGATTTCCGGTGGGGACACTGTTAAGCAACAATCTCTTTGTGAGATTTTCCCCAGTTTGGTTAGGACATTGCAGGCTGAATCACCTGATTGTCCGAGAGGAAAGATGATTCCGTGCTTCGGAAGGCGCGTTAAGCCGTTGGTCCCGGCTACTATTTAGTCGTTACACGATAAATGACTAATATTGAGCTACCTCAAAATTCGAGCACTGTGAATCATATTGCTTAATAAATAAATATGTGAGGTCATCTTACACACGGCGCCGGCGGTCTGATCCCAAACTAAGCAAAGCTATATTATGGGCCAACCCGTGGGTGTCGTAAGAGGCGACTTAGGGACTACACATTGAACAGGGAACGGGCAGCAGCGCTCTCTGATACAGTAACCTTTTAATCTGCGATCTCCAACCCGCCTGCCAAGCGTGGAGATTATGGCAAAACCAAACACTAAATTGGAGAGTCCAGCAGTGGACTGTAACGGGCCGTTGATTTGATTTGAACTGTAATGTCATGACTGTAAAATGCAAGTAATTATAAATACTAGGTAAAATGTGTTATTTCTACTTGGGTGTTTTGTTGTGGTCGGAGTCGTGGCCGCTGTACTAGTAACCTGTGTATGTCGCACGTCAATGTAATTTAAAACTTGTGAATCACTACTGAATCACGCTCTTTCAATGTAGGTAGGTATGTTATCGTTGTTTGCAACTATATCATTGCAGCGACTGTTTCCAATCGTTGGTTGTGTCTATTTCAATCGCATATAATTTTATTTCTTTATTATAAATTTGTTTATAATTTTATTTAGCTCAGTTTTCCCATTCTAGTTCATTCGTTTTCCGTTCCCACACAAAAGTAATTTACATATATTAAACATCGTTCAGTTGTTTTGTTTAAGGGTCTAGTAAAACTTCGTGCCAGTGTCAAGTATAAATAATTCCGTTGCATATTTTTTTTATATGTCCAGTTTCCGTACCTTTCATAAGTGTGTCCATTTCTTACTTTACATTTTTGTCCTCTTACTACACATCTAGCCTATCGTGTCCCACCAACGAACTACAATTAGTCTTGAAGAGTAACCGCCTAGCAAAACCCGTTAAAACATAGCACCTAACTCGCACAATTAATTTTGACAGACGACGACGACGACAGACAGGCAGATGATGTCGCTGCTGTTCATTGAAGCTTACTTTCGACGTTCTTACAAACCGAAGTCATATACAACATCATTGAACCGCGTGTTCGAATATGGCATGGTATAGTTTTTTCCTCGGCTTCTTTGGTATTCATTTGGTGGGGTCAAGTTTGAAGCGTAGTTGCGTTTCTTGACTATAGATAATTCGTGGTGTCCCACTGGGAAAAGACCTACCCACGCTTTCGTCAACCGTCTCTATATATTTATAGTTTTGTCCTTATCATTGTTTGGCATCTTCTGTCTAATGTATAAGTTAATAACGATAATTTCTTAGCAGATCTTGCTTAGTAATATTTCGTCGACATTCGAATATATAATTCCTCTCCCCTCCAAAGTGTTGGAATAGATCCAGGCTCGCCAAGTATAACGGTCCCGACGTGGCCGAGATAAATCAATATGTTAGCCTTACTTAGCTTGAAGATATTCCAAGATTTTGTACAGATACAGACAGATGGGGCCAAAGATCGGTTGTATGCTTGATTACATCTACACGTCACGCAACGGAAACACTGACAATGCATATGACAGTGTTCTTTCTCTCTTATTCATACCAGGAGAAAACAATGGAATCCCGATTTCTCTAGTTATTTATCTCTAAAATTCCTGAATGTTTTTCGGATCTCATTCGGAAACTCGTCACGCGGTCAAATCGTTTACACTTTGAATTATAATAAAAAACCAACATGTTGTTTTGTTCAACACAAAGAATAAAGATTCTTTAAATAATCAGAAATCAGAAATATTTATTTAAATCGAGTTGGGAATGGGACGATTTGCTACTAATCCTAGCCGTAGCGAATTATCTTTATGTATGACACTCAATATATAATATTAAAGACAAATTTGAAATGCGTAAAACACTAGGTTGAAAGCCTAGGTTATCAGCGCTCTTCAATCAGACAAGATTGTGTAACAAGGTTATGTACCTACCTATAATAATTGACTTGAGTAATTATTGCAATTGGCACTGTTTGCACTTCAATTAATAAATCATTGTCCATGATTCTGATAGTAAAGGCTTAACTCAAAATTATAGCTGTAGAGATAAAGATAAACAAATAATATTTTGAATGAATTTTGAAAGGATTAGATAGACACTTTGGCTGCTGAAAAAAAATGCAATAATACAGCCATGCGCTTGCGCACCCCCACCCGCCTCTCCGTAGGTGCGCCGTATACGAGGAATTTGGTAACAGCGCACCTACGACGTAGGGGCCGCGCAGTCACATTAGGACAATACACCTACGAGGCGGGTTTACGCGCACGGCAGTCTTAGCACGCTCCACCTACTGAGTAGGTGCATAGCAGGCGTCGTGTGTAGTTAACCTGAATTTGAAGTTTATTACGGTAAGGAAGAAAGACATCGCGAGAAGACGCGCACACGCATACTCCTGCGAATAAATTCTAAAGTTGTGTGAAAACTCAACCAACCCGCACTGGGCCAGGATAGACTAATGCCTACAGGCTCCAGCCCCTCAGTGGGGACGTGTATGAGCTGATAGCAAAGATTTAGGTCTGTTAAAGTGTGATTACATCTCTCTACCCATAGTTATAGTACACCAATTGTTATCTTTCACAGACATGCATTGACTCAACATTTCTTATATTTCTTTGTTCTATAATTTGTCAACATACAGGCAGTGTGTGCCTGCCTAGTCTAGTCTGTTCCTACAAATACAAACTAGACAATCTCCATAGAAAGCAAACTCCTTGTAACTGCTATAATTAAACTGTTATTATTTACTTTTTCACTTAAAACTCGCCATGGTCCGATTATTATGTAGCTTCTAAAAAAACAACAACATGTAACTACGGATCCGTTTTTCCTTCCTTTAAAAGACGAAAATAAACGAACAATCTATTCGTATTGTAGCCATTGTCCCAGTTTATATTGTTATGTTGTTGATTTGTTTTGACTTGCGCACTACGAACACGTCGGCATGTTGACTGATATTTAATACAGTAACACATGTTTCAATCGATAAGTTTCTGTTGTTTACATAAAATACTTAGTAGTTAGTTATTCGCTCGTGGCAACGCCCGCTTGGTTTTATTTTATAGGTTTAAACCCCCCGTTTTGGAAATATAAACAGACACATGCAAAACACGTAGACTCGAAACACAATATCCAATTCATCATATAATCTGCCCGACTGGGAATCGAATCCAGGAATCTTGGCGCAGTTGGGAAATGTAAAAGTGGCTTATCTCTCTCCAGTCCTGAGTCATGATTCTTTTTACTCCCATCGACAAAGAGAAATCAGAAAATCAGAAACATTTGTAGGACTAACAAGAAAGAGAGTGATTAATTTAACGCGTCTGTTTTTATGTGGTATTTTTATTTAAAACCTGGTTTAATCGGGATATAGTTTTTGGCTATTGTTTGATGAAAATCTGTCTTGCTGTTTTTGCGTTTAGTTGCGAGTATATTTGCTTAAACGCTCATCATCTTAACTTGTAAGTTATGATGTCAATGATCGATTAGCCCTGGTATCAGCATTATTGAGCCGCCAATGGCTCCTGACATAGCCCCTAATTGCTATCCTCACCGGAATACCTGAAGCTAGGACTACCATCTCTAAAATCTTCCAACCAGGACAAGAAGCGTATAAACCCCGTATTTCATAGCTTATAACCCGGACATTTCAACATACAACTTTTTTGCCGTGTCTGGTCTCGAAAATATTTCGCAGTTGACAGCACAAGTGCAATCCAAAGAATTAAGCTAATTAATGACTGCTTACTGTATGATAGACGAGTGCGCTTTCAGCTGCTCGAATAAAGAAGTCTTCCGAACTTGAACCTGGACTACAAATAAAACCCCGCCCGGACGCTCCCCGGACGCCCTCTAAACTAGGACAAATCCGGGAAAACCCGGATGGCAACCCTACCCGAAGCGATCACGTCATCGTTGCAATGCATTTCTCACCCGCCTCGCTAACTTTATTGCAACTTAAATACAAAAAATCTACTCTAATCCAGACTTAGCTAAAAATATCTCGCTGCAACATGCAATGATTGCATGGTCTGTCACTGAGCGTGTCAAGGTCGAGTCGCGAACGAACTCACAATGGATTTGTTTTTGACAATACAGTTGCTAAGCCGTTTTATATAATACGAAACGGATTGTGTATTACTTCTTTTTAGCCAATGGACTGCATTGGCACTCAGTGGAGAAAATTTAAACAATATTACAGTGATCCCAGACTAGGCAGAGTTTGTACCTATGGAGGTTTGGTTTTTTCCGTAATGGGATTGCGTTTTGACTAGACTTGAGACTCCTGATAAAAAATTACGAGTTTTTTAAATATACTCCGGTGAGTACATCTAACCGCCCACCCTTGTATTTCGGGTTAATTTTAAACTACGCTTATTGTTATACATTACAATTGATTTATTGATAATTTTACGATATAATAAACACACTTAATTAAACGTTAAATTAACAACTTTTAAACTAACATCAACTGTAACTAATAGGATTATAAAGAATCACGAGTATTCTCTGAAATGAAGGGTGGGCGGTTAGATGTGCCGGTGAGTATATTTTTATTTGACAAATCCTTACGATTTGATGCAAATATTAGAATTGACCGAAAAAAGACTCAAGATCGAAGTCAAAAGTTAATGATGTCCTTTGACTGTTCCAAGATATGATTAGGAAAAAAAAACTGACTACATACAAATCCACCCATAGAATTCCTATTTCATAGAACACCCGAATAGTTCAATATTCATTGAATATTACACCACGCAGCAAGAATAAATAAGAATAAGAAGACGTTTATTCATTGTCATTACATTAACAATATGTATCAATAAGTAACTAGTACAGACACGAAAATAAGTAAGACAATGAAAAGGTGATAACGTCAGCTACATCTCTAGACATGGTTAACTTACTAGCACTATGCATCATGGAAAGGGCGCAGACGTACCATTTGCGTTAGTCCTTTTCTCCATATAATCATTTAAAAACATACCCAACCCTACTACCCGACTTAGGAGGCAAGCTTAGTTCGACAATAAAATCTCAACATTATTTTCTTTTTCTTCCAGCTACAACCACCGACCACAAATGCCTGAACGTGCCAGCCAACGCGTCCATCATCAAGAGCTCTTGTTCTTTCAAGAACGGCACCGAGCAATGGTTCACGTTAGGCTGGTCGGAAGATTCCTACAATGCCAGCATAACCGTAGTCTTCCTGAAGAACGGCACCAACTATAACATGAAGAGTTTGAATGTCACGCTTCCTGCGGAGATCTTCCCTAATGCCAGTAAGTCACCTTGAGAGGCCAAATCATAAGAAAATTACTGACAGGGGGCCGTTTCACGAAGCTACAAGTTACAAATTACAAGTACAATTCGATGTACATTGCGTAGACAAAAAGATAAAACGATAAGGGTGTACAGTTTAGGCGAATTGGCTACGCAATGAATGTCAAATTGTAACTTGTTGCGTCGTGAAACGGGCCCAGGTCCAAAAAAAAAAAACTAAGAAACTAATAAAAAAAAATGAATTGAATGAATGTTTTTTTTTCTTGCTGGATGAATTTAATGAATTTCAGAGTGAAGTTATTCTTCTTCTGTCCATCATCAAAGGTTGCGTTACGTTTTATGCAAAATTTGAATTATATTTAGAACAAACTCGTAATGGAGCCCCGTCGCCGCTTATGGTCCGGAAGGGTCGCTTGCTTTCCTTCGGGAGTTAGACTCAAGTCATAGAATTAATATACTCTAGTTATAGTTACATGACGCCGCCTCCACAAACGCCATACTATGAAGTATGAGCATCAGCTCAGTTTAGGGTGAGTGAGAGTGATATATTTTAAGCAATATTGACATGCAAAGAGGAAGCAAGCAAGCCACGTTGTTATCTTCATACACGTGGCACGTGGTCACTATATTTTACTTGACCAAATTGCTATGTACACGGAATATAAAACAAGAGACATGTGGGCGGGGCGCGTGTGTCATAACTATGAGTAGGTCCGCATAGTTTTGTTTAGTTCGCTGAGCTTGCAAAAACTATTCCTATTTTCTTTAGGCTAAGGTTGTAAGCGTTGAACTACGTGAAGAAAGTATGGAGTATATCTGAGCTCATGCGAAAATATACTTTATTTGTTTAATGGTAAAGTAACATTTACATTTAGTAATGAAGTATATATAACGTTCTTGTTTGAAACGAGTACAACAGCTCTGATTAGTCAAATGCCCGATTGTCTTAGTCTGTGTGTGATGTAAACAGTGCTATCTATGTGTGATTTTGGCGACACTGGTTCTCATAGAAAAAAATAATTACATTTGTCCTTTCCACTCTTGTTTTATATTCCATTGCTATGTATATCAAAGTTTAGATCATCATAATAATCACGTTTTATTACTTTTTCAGGTTTAAAGAATCCTGTTGAGCTGTACCACGGCGCAGCGTGGCAGACGCCTGTAGCCACGTCATACCGCTGCAACCCTGCCACGGTTCTGACCCTGTCTTCCGACGGGCCAGCTGGAAATATCACCTTTAAACAGCTGCAGGAGGAAGCCTTCCGCACCAGTGCTGGAACAGCTTTTAGTGCAGGTGAGCCTTGATCGCCACGTCTATGGTACAATTAGTGAAGTGGGGAGTTTATAGAAGATAACCACGTCATACCTCTGTGGCCCGAATAGCTGGAATCCTTACTGTATCCCAGCTACAGGGAGCAGCCTTCCACACCAGACTGGGGCGGCAATTTCGTGACTTCACCATCACGTTCATCATCACGATCTGTCCTCATAAGGGTCGGGACACACTTATCGACGGCGATCGACGGTTTGCCTATACAAAACGCGCGCGAAGTATGGAAATCCTTTCGCATCATTCGCCGCGTCCGATGCGAAAGGATTTCCATGCTTTGCGCGCGTTTTGTATAGGCAAACCGTCGATCGCCGTCGATAAGTGTGGCCCGACCCTAAGTAAAATAATTCCGCTGTAGCCCCTACAGCTTGATGAAAACTAGCATAGGTGTGTGATGTTATTCTAAAAAACGTAAGCGCTTCTTCCCCAAGTCCGGACATATGGCAAGAGATTAATATATAAATTCGTTTAGATAATTTTCTTTCCAAATATCTAAACGAACTTTTTTTTTATTTATTGAACAGTAAAGATGGATACAAACATGTTTATTCTTAAGTCCTGTACCACGCAAACCAACAATGTTTATCTGGGTGAGGGATAATGTAAGTAGGTATGTACTATAGGCTTAGGTAATATTTTAAATTTAATTTAGCTGCTAGCTATGTAGTTTTTTTAGCTATGTTTTGCAATGATCTAGGCCGATACCAGCATTTTATTATTGTCCAACAGACGGCACGTATCGTGGCACAAGCCGTCTGTTATCGGCACATTATCTGCGAGTTCGTCTGTTCGTGGTACACTAGCTATAGTTATTAAACACGATTGCAGGGTGCGATAATGGTTGTGAATGTTCCTTTATTGTGTATAAATAAACGTGGTCAAAACGAACTGTAATAGGGAATATGTATCTTTATACAAATTGTGTTTTTTTTTCATAGTTCGTCTGATAGTATACAAAAATAGAATACTGGCAGTCAAAACAGAATCGAAATAACATTATTAAACAAATATTATCTGTCCCTCTTACAAATATAAAATTTTCTATGGCGGGCTATACATCCGCCATAGATTTGTAATAATAACAGATCATGACACGTCGGACCTCTCTGTCTAATCATCAACTTTGAAGCCTTTGTTCGTTTCTGAGAAAGATATTTGAAAAAATATTTATTATGTGTTTATCTGGAACTTGAAATATTTCGATTAATGATAAAAAAATCCCTGCTTATATCCATATAAGGGATTTATTTACTTTAAAATGGGAACAGTATTGCGAGACAAAGCACCTTAGAATCATATTAATTTATTCCTCAAACAATATTTTACATTGTGTTGGAAATGGCAATAAAGTAAAGTAAATGAAACCATTATTATAAAATCAACCAATTAATAAAATCAGATTAAAATAAAAATAGGACATCCATTATTATTTTATTTAAAACGGAAACACTCACGTAAAAATGGAAACTTTGTCACATATCGTTCAATAATAATAAAATTACATTAGAGGATGATGTAATGTTTCCGTTTCCTATTAATAATAATATAACTAGCGACCCGCCCCGGCTTCGCACGGGAGTTACAACAACCTTAATTATAGTAGGTACAACATTGATAGGTTCAAACTTGGGATTAAATTCAAACATGATCATTAACTATATCAAGTAGAAATTTTAAGTGATGTGGTATCCAACTTAATACATAGTGATAATGCTCTCAAATAATACCTGTTTCAAATGTCACGAGAACGTGATGAATAATATATGAAATTAATTTAGTAATCTTATTTTTTTTCTTCTTCCTAACTAATGGCGACACATCTTACATAGACGTATTTCGCCAGTGTCGAGTGATATTTGTAGGTTTAAGATATATCCTTGGATGATTGTCCGGTTAATAGGGCTCAGTAATGTGATAGTACAATTACTGAAGCCACCACGAGGCCTCTTGGCATCATCTAAAAATGTCAGCAAAGTGTAAGCGATTCAATTGTTTTATTACAGTTTATAGTCCCGAAACGTTCACTGGATAATGCACTATCGAAATTATACACAAAAAAAAAAAAAACGAAGACACGTCCGCTATTGTCAGATGCTGACAAAAGACCTCTGTAATCTTATTATTTTTAAAATACGTCGTCGTGCGTGCACGATAGCGAAATTAGTATCGTCTGTTTTATGTGAATATTTTCGATTTTTTTTTTATGGATTTAGTGTGTAGTGTGTAGCCCAGTAGCTGCCACGACAGGACTGCTGGTCGCACAATGATAAATAGTAGTTTGAAGGTGGTGAAGATGAGATAGAAGATGTAGTTTGAAAGAGGTAGCGTGGCAGAAGAAAACAGGGTTCAGTCCAGGTAATTGCACACACGGTTTATTAGTATCAACGTAACACTTTATAAAACTTACTTTCGAATAAAGTCAATGAAATAAGGTTATATGATCACAGTCTGACGACTTGAGGTGGATTGAAAAATTTTTGATGAAATATGACAAAACTGAAACGGATGGATTCGAAATTTGAAAATAAATTGAAAATGAATGATCAGACTGCCAGTACTTAAAAGTACTGAATTGCCAGAAACAAAATAGCAGAAGAAGGTAGGATAGCAGACAAGTGTTAAAAGTGCTCAACATGCAAATGTTTGCCCTGGGGCCGACATTACTACTAGGCTACAGAGTTAACACACATGATATACCACATGTTATAAAATGAGCGTCGGCGTAGTGACCAGGGCCGCTCCCTGGGTTCGAACACACCAATGTATTTTCGAATTTCGAATTCATATGGTTAAGGAAAGCTTCCTGAGGAAACCGTGCACACTCGACTAACTCACCACAGCCGATTCAGTGCAGCGCAGTCGATTAAGGCAGTAGATCGAGTCCCTGTTAACGAGTCCAGAAGTGTAGCTTCGTGAAGTGTTTGTGGGCTGGCCACGTCTGTCGCAGAACCGATGAGCGTTGGAGCAGACGGGCTCTCGAATGGAGACCGCGTCTCGGGAAACGTAGTGTGGGACGCCCCCCTGCCAGGGGGACTGAGGACCTGAGGAAGGTCGCTGGTGGTGGCTGGATGAGGAGAGCGGGTGATCGTGCGCTTTGGCGTGCCCAAGGGGAAGCAAGAGGCGTATATGAGGCGTTGTTGATAAATCGTGTTTTGTTGTAGCGCGCGACTGCGGCAGTGGAGATGTCCCCGACGCGGTGCCGATCGCGGTGGGCTGTGCCTTGGGAGGTCTCGTTATAGTGGTGCTGGTCGCTTACCTGGTGGGCCGTCGCCGGTCAGCCTCAAGAGGATACCTCTCTATGTGAACACGGTGAGTCGGTAGAGAACCTATTTTGCCTACTTTATACTTAAAATAAACGTCAAATTGGATAAATATTTTTGAATAATAGAAAACAACTAAAAACGATACCCTTTGTTCATAAAAAAATTGCATTTAATTTTGTTTGTTGTTTCTAAAATATTGAACAGATCTAATAACTAAAATGAAATGAAAGTAAGGGGCCGTTCAAGTATTACGTAAGCAGATTTATTACAATTATTAACCCCCCCTCCCCCTTGTTAGTAAAAGTAAGCAATGCTCTTATCCCCCCCCCCATGCTTACGTAAACATTGGTATATGCATTTTTCTTTTCATGTAAGTATTCTGTTTATTTTTATTGATTCATGATCAGCAGTTATTCAAGCATAAAAATAGATAATGTGTGGGTCTCCATATGTGTAAAAAAGTAATTAACTACTGCTGACGTAATCATCATCCCCCCGCCCCCTGTAGTGCTAACGGGGTCCCTAAATTGTTTTCGAAGTCTTTCATTTATTTATTTTATGTTTTTTTTTCAGAGGTGAGACAGTTCGGAAGCAGTAAGTGGGTGTAGTCAAATAGTGAAATAGCCTAACAGACACAGGTAACTGTTCGAACCATCAGCATCTACTCTCCATGTACCACATCACAACTCGTATCAATGTCTTGAAGTAGACGGTGTTATTGCTCAATAAAAAATGCTTATACGTCAAACTTGCAAAGAAAAATGTCTTATGTTCTATAACTATTATGTGTTGGTTTAAAATTGAATTCGTTTTTGGTTTTCGAACATTTAATGATTAAGTTGTAAAAAAATATTTGGATGTTGACGTCCGAGCTATAAAAAAATTACACACATCTTTTAACAATAGATGCTGGAAACTTATTGTTTACGTTCAATATTTTCATAATATTAGATATGTAGATTTTTTTACTGTTTGAATTAATATGTATTTTTTTATTTATATGTCTGGTTTAGACAATGTTATGTCTCATGCCAAACTTCCTAAATTTAAAGGAAGATGTGATTTTAAATTGGTTTTATGTATTTTGATTTGATGTTTAAAATCGTAAACGGTGCAGTCAGTACCTAGATGAAATGCGGCAGATTGACATCTTTAGTTATATATAACGCAGGAGAGGGCCGTGCCCAGCTGTGGGTCACATCGCATGCTCATTAAGAGAAGTGTTTCCGAACAAACAAAAAAACACCCTGCGAAGAATGCCTGTCTAACGTTGTCATTAATGAGAACACTATTGTCAATGTTAAGTTTAATAAGAAAATAATGGGTAGTAATTGATAAGTTATTAAATCGTAACATTCATGCAACAAAATTTTATTTTTAATTATTTTGTATCTTAGATTTTTTTAATATGATCCTAAAGTGATGATAACACTTTAGCGCTCTTGCCCGGCGTTCCGAGACGCGCTGAAATCGATTAAAGCATCCGTAATCGCGTTCCGAATTACTGTGAGCAAAACTCCGTTTTTTTGCTTTTCTGATCGCTGACGGCGCTGAAAGTCTGATTCGGAATGCGCCCTTGGAGTGTTTGAAAAAAGCGGTCAAAAATGACACATTTTGATTGGCCAAAAAGTTTGTTATTGTAACTAGACAGCGCTAAAATGTTAACATTTACATTAGAGTGTGGACTTTTTAGTATCCTTTAATTTTATTTATGATAACAGTATGTATTTCTTTGACGTGATTTTATTACATATATCCAAAGAACATTATCATCAGAATATTATAATAATTTGCTTATTTTATGTTTAATTTCAGTTATATGCAATGTATAACTAAATCATCTCATTTCCTGGGTCGCGTAAGTGTATGTCCTAAGAATAAAAATATGTTAAAGACGCGATTGAAGTAAAAATAAATTAGTTAGTCGGTATAAAATGCAGTCTTTCTTTCCTAGTTGTAATAGTATTTGAAGGAATCCCTTTCAAAATCTTTGATTTCGCCGAATACTTCACTATTTTTTGTTTCTATTATAGTCGTAACTTAATTTTAATCCCCTGTGTGTTTTCTTAGTAGAAACAATTTTTAAGATATACATAATAATTAAACATAGTGGAATATTCAGTAATAATTATTGAATTTTGTGGTCAATCCTAGAAAAACCCATTTTATTTTACGAACGAACTGGCAATACTGTATGGCAGCATCTTGATTGATTTAACTGTCAGTATTGCCAATTTATTGAGTAAATTAAGTTTCTTTTTTAAATAAGTGGGTTCTTATTTCTCGATTTTGATCTTCAAGTAATGTCAGAATAAGTGGTAAGTAGAAGTTGCCATTAGTTTAGTTTTTTTAATCTGACAGGTTTACTATCGGGTCTGCTATGAAAGTTAACATCTAATCCGCTGCATGCAAGAGAGAAACAAAATATTTTCTTCATGACGTCGTATCTAACAAGAAAGCAGTCAAATATTGTGACGAAGGAAGGAGAGAATTTGAATTTAGGGGTTCACTGCAATAGTGACGAAAGTTCCTAGTTTTATTGATACTAAGTATCTACTCATTTCGAACACTATGTATTCAATAGTAACGTTTGCAAGTCCCGAAACAGGAATGTTTTTAAAAATCAGATGCTCAGCTAGATTGCTCAGTGTCACATCACAGGCGTTCACAGCAATAAATTGTCAGAATCAAAAGTAAATCCTCTCAAAACACGAGATCAAATTAAAAAACAGCTTTAAATGTCTGCTAGGATCGTCCAGTCATTACCCTTGAAGGTACCCTTTGGTCAATTGTTTTTCATAATTAGCTACGAAAAAATACAATTCTTCTTCACTGTTTCATAACCAGTTAAAATGGAGTAATTTCTTCACCATTTCATAAGCGGCGGCGGCGGCGGTTTCATGTTGAAATGACATCATTTCATAATTAGCAATGAAGTGATTTCTTCACAGTTTCGTAACTAACTATTAAAATGGAGTAATTTCTTCACAGTTCCGTAATTAGTTATTAAAATGGAGTAATTTCTTCACTGTTTCGTAACTAGCTATTAAATGGAGTAATTTCTTCACTGTTTCGTAACTAGCTATTAAAATGGAGTAATTTCTTCACTGTTTCGTAACTAGCTATTAAAATGGACTAATTTCTTCACTGTTTCGTAACTAGCTATTAAAATGGAGTAACTTCTTCACTGTTTCGTAACTAGCTATCAAAATGGAGTAATTTCTTCACTGTTTCGTAACTAGTGTAGCGTTAAAAAAGAAAGCTAGCTAGCCTGTGGTCGACGACCACAGGCGAAACGTGAAATTTAGGTGAACAGAGAAAGAGTTGGTTGAATTTGTCCGAACGGTATAATATAAATTTAAAAAAGGCCTAGAAATTGCCAAGCAAGAGCCGAGAGTCGAGTCCTGAGGGGACTCCGTCGATATCGTGTCGCTGAACTAGTGTTGTGTTGTGGTGTATCGATGCAGGAAGGTGTACCAAAACCGCGGAGTACCCCGAGAGAGTAATTACCAAACGGGAACCAAAAAAAGGTGGGCCAGAGAAACCTAAAGGGCCTTTTAGAATTTGGAAAAGGAATTTAAATTTGGCAAAATCCGCATACAAAATTACAAAACAGATACAAAAAAAGGCTAAAAAAATGATGGGCAGTATCCCAGGGGGGACGCCGGAGCGCGGGTCTGCGGCACTCAGCTGGCACAGGCGCGGGCGCACACAACGCAGGGGTCCAGGCACGTCCAACGCCCGGTGGCCTCAGGGGTCCGGAACCACGGCGAGAGAACGAGAAAGGCACGGAGGGACCCTCGTGTGTGTGCCGCAGAGACCGGAAATACACTGTAAAGATTGACAAGGAAATAATCGCCATCCGACCAAGACAAGGAAAGAAAAAAGTACGTCGATAAAAACCAGGAGGAAGACAGCACAAGACTTACCCGGCTAGTCCAAAGTAGGAGCCTAATATTTATTGTATGGCCTAATATTTATTGCATGCCAAGCCACTTACAACATTTAGTCATATTTTCTCACTAATATTCAACCACGTTCAAGGGATAAAACGTTTCCATTTCCTGACAGACGACAACTGAGAAAACAATCAACAATTTAGAAAAAGGTCAAACCAAGAAAATTTTAAATTTGAAAATGTGACATAAAAACCGGCCAAAAGAAAAAAGAACCATACCAAAAAGATTATTAAAAAACCTGCAGTAATGCTGCAGACATCCCTTCACCAGAAAAAAATCCTCCAACTCGAAAAGGGGAAAAAAAAAAATCTTCGAGATGGCAACCCTCGAAGGAAGTTGACCACCCTAGAACAATAGACGCATTGTTCAAAGTCAACTATCAAAGGACAAAAATTATCGATAAAAATTTTATCGACACTCTACCCCATCACTATAAACCAACGAACACGTCATGTTCCCAGCACGGGCGGCTCATAAACGACCCACTGGCCCCAGGATAAGAAACCACCGGTGTCCCAAAAGAAACCAAGTCAATCCACCAGGGAAAAAAAGGAGGACGGAAATGGCTTGGAGAAAGAAAAAGGAAAGTTGTCAACCACAACAGAAAAAGGTGGAGACAACCGAAGGAAACACCGATGAAGTGGTATCCCCGAGCCAGGAGGAAAATGTATGATACGTAAAGGATAGAAAAGGAAATTTGGAAATTAGGATATGTTGGAATATCGGAATGTCACTAAGTTTTAAAACATAAACGCGCCTACAAACGATATTATTTACACACCTAAATGCTAAAACTAAAAACTATACAAAATATCAACAAGTAGTTTTTGAACTACTGGTAAAAAGTTTACAAGTCGAAACTGTCAGTTACGCCCGTAATCGGCGGCAAGAGAAGAAAAACTTCAAATCGATCGTGCGCGAAAACTGACAGATGACTTGTAAACAAAGAGCTATCAAACGAGGGCCGATGCTCGCCCACGTCATCGTGTTCATCCCGAAACACGTCAGACGCCGACGAACATCGGAAACACTCGGATCGGCTCGGAAAAAGGGCTCGACGGCGCAGTTGGTAGGCAACCAACGCCGTCAAAGACCGGGTCGGGGTTCGAACTCGACCCTGACAAAAAATTAAAAAGGACCCGACGATGGCCATAATAGGCCGACCGCGCAAAGCAGCGGTCACCGTCCTGCCGCGACAAAAAAAGCGCGCTTCGGGACAAAAATTTTGCCCCGGCTCAATCCCAGCGGAATGACGCAACATGCCAGACCAGGTCTGAGGCCTATGGCAGCTCGATAACCTGACCACATGTTGGTTGCGTCAATTGCGAATAACCTAAATACCTACAAACTAACACTAAGATATAAATAACCTATACCTAACCTATACCTACAAACTAACACTAAGATAGATCAATCTGGCCAGACATACACACACACACCAAAAACACAAAAAGGCGTATGAAGTAGTAAACTTAGTGACATTCAAAAGAAAAAAAGATGCCAAAAGGTGAATTTAAGCCAAATTATGAGAAGAAAAGTTGGTACACGTTTGCCTGAAGGCTTTTAGAATTTAGAAAAATAATGTTCCAGGGGAACAGGGAAAAGAGGGTCTATTTCAAAATTTATGAACCCTCGTGCGGGGAAACTGGATAAACACGAAAAGATATTCGGGGACTATTTCAACGACCGCGTCTTAGTATGGACAAATTGAAGGCACCAAAGATACGTCACACGATTACCGCAACTGTCGGCCAACCCACGGCATACAGTCTTGGCTACTCGTGGACAGCACCCAGTGTACACTTCTTTGCATACAAGAGGCTCGTAAATAGCCCCACGAGTTCTGCGGGCGGGTAAAAAAACTAGACAAGGAAAAACAAGTAAAGGGGAAAAAAATTAGGGGAAGACCGGAATATAAACGAAATTTACAGATAAATTTATGTTACGGGCGCCATTTGTAGCGTTAAAAAAGAAAGCTAGCTAGCCTGTGGTCGACGACCACAGGCGAAACGTGAAATTTAGGTGAACAGAGAAAGAGTTGGTTGAATTTGTCCGAACGGTATAATATAAATTTAAAAAAGGCCTAGAAATTGCCAAGCAAGAGCCGAGAGTCGAGTCCTGAGGGGACTCCGTCGATATCGTGTCGCTGAACTAGTGTTGTGTTGTGGTGTATCGATGCAGGAAGGTGTACCAAAACCGCGGAGTACCCCGAGAGAGTAATTACCAAACGGGAACCAAAAAAAGGTGGGCCAGAGAAACCTAAAGGGCCTTTTAGAATTTGGAAAAGGAATTTAAATTTGGCAAAATCCGCATACAAAATTACAAAACAGATACAAAAAAAGGCTAAAAAAATGATGGGCAGTATCCCAGGGGGGACGCCGGAGCGCGGGTCTGCGGCACTCAGCTGGCACAGGCGCGGGCGCACACAACGCAGGGGTCCAGGCACGTCCAACGCCCGGTGGCCTCAGGGGTCCGGAACCACGGCGAGAGAACGAGAAAGGCACGGAGGGACCCTCGTGTGTGTGCCGCAGAGACCGGAAATACACTGTAAAGATTGACAAGGAAATAATCGCCATCCGACCAAGACAAGGAAAGAAAAAAGTACGTCGATAAAAACCAGGAGGAAGACAGCACAAGACTTACCCGGCTAGTCCAAAGTAGGAGCCTAATATTTATTGTATGGCCTAATATTTATTGCATGCCAAGCCACTTACAACATTTAGTCATATTTTCTCACTAATATTCAACCACGTTCAAGGGATAAAACGTTTCCATTTCCTGACAGACGACAACTGAGAAAACAATCAACAATTTAGAAAAAGGTCAAACCAAGAAAATTTTAAATTTGAAAATGTGACATAAAAACCGGCCAAAAGAAAAAAGAACCATACCAAAAAGGTTATTAAAAAACCTGCAGTAATGCTGCACTAGCTATTAAAATGGAGTAACTTCTTCACTGTTTCGTAACTAGCGATCAAAATGGAGTAATTTCTTCACTGTTTCGTAACTAGCTATTAAAATGGAGTAACTTCTTCACTGTTTCGTAACTAGCTATTAAAATGGAGTAATTTCTTCACTGTTTCGTAACTAGCTATTAAAATGGAGTAATTTCTTCACTGTTTCGTAACTAGCTATTAAAATGGAGTAATTTCTTCACTGTTTCGTAACTAGCTATTAAAATGGAGTAACTTCTTCACTGTTTCGTAACTAGCTATCAAAATGGAGTAATTTCTTCACTGTTTCGTAACTAGCTATTAAAATGGAGTAACTTCTTCACTGTTTCGTAACTAGCTATCAAAATGGAGTAATTTCTTCACTGTTTCGTAACTAGCTATTAAAATGGAGTAACTTCTTCACTGTTTCGTAACTAGCTATCAAAATGGAGTAATTTCTTCACTGTTTCGTAACTAGCTATTAAAATGGAGTAACTTCTTCACTGTTTCGTAACTAGCTATTAAAATGGAGTAACTTCTTCACTGTTTCGTAACTAGCTATTAAAATGGAGTAATTTCTTCACTTTTTCATTTCGGTAGTAGCAGACCAAGAAGGAAGTCTTTTGATGACCACACGTAATACTGAATAAATGTTTTTTACTGCCATATTCGTGTTTTATTTCAAATAAACCCTCTTCATAAAGCACCTACTTCTTTGTATGTATTTCTCAACTTCCGACTCCATTGCTAAAGAATTTATACTACATATTTTTCAGGATTCGTATTATGAAATAGCTATTTAAAACTGGAACGTGACAATCACTGCATTTTCATAACATTTCATATGAATGATTTTGAGATAGACCTCCAACTTCATATTAAATACAAAGTATTATATTTATAACTTCCGTTTTTACTGTATTTTTCACTTGTTTATATTCAAACACTAGAAAGATCTTAAATGTTTTAGATTCATAGAAAACAACCGAAAACGTAAACCAAGTGGTTGCCTATTATGGTGACGTCATAATTTCATAGAAAACAAGCAAGAACGAATTTCGGCGCGTAGCACGTTAGCTGCGTACAGGGCGAAGGTCGTGGGTGCAAGTCCCGGCGGAAGGTTAACGTTTTTTATTGTTTTCTATGAATTTTTATATTATTTAAATGACACAGTTTGACATACACTTAGTGGTGTATTATTTTTAAAGGTCTGATGTAGTCTCGGACCAACCACCTGATGTAGTTGATAAACAGAGACTTTTTCCTCTTATTTGTAAGAGTAGTGCGACAGAGCAGTATGAAGGTCAGCCGGGCGTGGCTTTTATAGTTGTTGTACTGTTGTTAAAAGTTATGTTTGGTTTTTGTGGGATTCACTGAATAAAACTGCGGAATACAAATAAATATCATGTACTTTATTATTATGTACAAAGATAAAGCGTTTACTCTATATTTACACATACGTACGACTATTGAACACCAATTTTATATTTTTATTAAGTATTATTATTTTGTGACCATACTCGAAGTGGTTGTTAACTATTAAAGCTGTACCCTATTATGTCAGATCCATTCGCCAATAGTTTGTGTAACTTTACAGTTAGAAAACTGTATTTTAAGTACTTATAAAGATAAGTCTAAACCAATTGAATAGTTTTGTACGTAAAATAGAGTTTTTTAGCTGTAAAAAGACAAACTATTGTTTTCAAGTAGGATCAGATATTTTTATTTACATGTCATGCATTATTAGTCAATTCGTAAGTCAGGGTTTAAAGAGAATAAATTAAGGATAAATTATTAAGTATAGAGCGTCGGTGGCCTAGTGGCTAGGGCCGCTGCCTTCCGTCCGAGAGACGCGGGTTCGATGTTGGGTTAGGTGTTTTCGAATTTATATGTACGTTTTTCGATGCTCTTACGGTGAAGAAAACATTGTGATGAAACCTGCACACTCCTGCGAATAAAATCAAAGATTGTGTGTGAAGTCGACCAACCCGCACTGGGCCAGCGTTGTCGACTAAGGCCTAATCGGCTCGAGCCTCTCGGTAAGGACGTATATGAGCTGTTGATGATATTGAGTATCTGTATTAAAATTCGACATGGGAAAAAATAAGGACAAATCTTATTAATAAAGAACTTGGTGCTCTAGCAAAGAGTGCTTGCAACAAACATGACATGAATGCCATCTGTATTTAAATTATGCTTTTAATCGAAAAAATAAATAAACTTTAAATCCTGACTTCGCTTACAATCTATCCTAAAACTAGTGACTATTGATAAATGCAATTCTGTCATTTCAAGAAATAGGGATGCATATGAACAATTTACATGATTTTTGCAGTTACTACCATTAAAGGGGAGCAACCAAAATGTTTGACCTTCTGGGCTTCTTCAATATGAACATAAAAATATTATTATAATATTGACTGTTTTGAGTTGTCCGTAATAAGGATATCACATAAATGTTGGAATCTTAGTATTAAAATAAAAACAAAGTTCTTATTACTTTCGTCAGAATGTATTTGGTAACACTAGTTTTGGTGTTATCAATCCATTGCAAGTCTTACAAAACATTATTGTTTTATATTTAATTTGATACTCCCTATACAGCTAAATTCATTATATATTATTTCAAAATGTTTCGTGTTTTTTTTTTAAATGGCTGTTCAAGGTACCACTTTGGTTGCTCCCCTTTTTTTTTAGTTCGTCCTTTCTGGACAGGCGAAGGGATCTAAGCCCAATGCTCCCCTTTGAGACGCTGGGTTTGCAACAACACCAAAAAGTCAAGTCTAATCAAAATAATCTGTCTCATACATGTACAGTACAGTAGTCAGCACATGCGGCTGGCCAATTCCACCTTGAGTGAGAGCGCCTCTATTCCGTAACAGTAGAGTTGGCATTCGTAATGTGAAAGTACGCCCACATTATGCTGGCTAACTGTATCTAAACTATGTATCGTTGCGAGAAAATAATGAGCACGTTTTCTGTCAATAATGAGCACGTTTTCTGTCAATAATGAGCACGTTTTCTGTCATTTGTACTTTTTTATATATTATATTGACTACGAAAAGGGACAAAATCTTCTTATCTTGGAACAACAGAAAGCGCGCTGACGGTGTTTTACATTTTTTTTTATAATTTATAAAAAATTGCGATATTTAAAAAAACTATATCTTAATTCACGCCATACAACTAATTATTATGTACATTTACTTTACAAATACTGGTGGCTAATACTAAGTACTCAATTATATACATTCTGTGAGTATTCACCGTCTTGTAGTGATGAAACATGACAAGTTAACAGAGAATGTTCTAAGTACAAATTATATAATTTACAAAAATAATAATTTGAATTATTTAGCCTCTTTCTAGCCTCATAATTTATTTACAAAATAAAACTGAATAGGCACAGAGTAAACCAATGTAATCAATGCGGAAGCTTGTTTGTTGATTTGACCTTTTTGTGGCTGGTACATAGACAACAAGAAAAAACTCTATTCTCTATGGGATGGTGAGTGATATTGACTACGTTTCACTGCGGGAAAAACTTATCATTAGATTAAAATATAAAAATACGCGGGCGGATAGAAACTACCAAAATAAAAATGGGTCTTTCAATATATTAGACTTCTAAATGGCACAATTTGGTAATTATTTTATTTGTTCTAAGGCACTCGTGTAGACTTATTTGTTTCTGTCATCAGAGACTTTATTGCTTAGGACTTAAAACATTTAGTTTTTCTTCTTATAACGCACGTTTTATCTGCGTCCTGATAATAATCTCTCTTCCGTAGGTTCTCTGGAAGATATTTCTTTAGAAGCCAAGTCAGGCTCTTTATAACCAAGCCAGGTTCGTTATAACCAAGTCAGGCTCGTTATAAACCAATTCAGGCGTATTATAAACCAAGTCAGGTTTGTTACAAATCAAGTCAGGCTCGTTGTAAACCAAGTCAGGTTTGTTACAAATCAAGTCAGGCTCGTTGTAAACCAAGTCAGGTTTGTTACAAATCAAGTCAGGCTCGTTGTAAACCAAGTCAGGTTTGTTACAAATCAAGTCAGGCTCGTTGTAAAGCAAGTCAGGTTTGTTACAAATCAAGTCAGGCTCGTTGTAAACCAAGTCAGGTTTGTTATATAAAAAGAGGCTCGTTACGCCGTGGGACAAGAGTCCAGCAGCACGTTGTGCAGCGCGTCCATGCGCGCCCACCGCAGCGGGCGGCCGGCCGCCGTGACGTCACGGATGCAGCCCTTGAAGCTCTCCCGCGCGTCGCCGCCGTCTACCGCGCCTTCTGGAACACGGAGAATGGAGATGTTAAAGATAACTACTTGTAAAGTTCCTATCAAGAGAATCCGGCAATAATGTAAACAAACCAATTTGCCACGAATACTTACATTTGAGTAACAATCCTGATCATATTCATATTTCAAGGAACCATACATATTTCTTACAATCATTTCGCCCCCTATTAACTTCTTTATGATAGTTATTTTAATAAAAAAATACTCGGACGACAAAACTTTCAATAATTTGTAAAACTGCCATATTAATTTTTTACTCATCAAAGTCTTGTTTGTCTTTGGAAAGTTAGTGTTCTTCGTCGTTTTTACTCACTAACTTAATTTTAAATCATTTGAATAAATGAATCACTTTGAAAGAATAAACTTTATTGTGTTCAAAAAAATATCTTGTTTACATTATTGCCGGATTATATTGAAAGGGTCCTCATACAATATGCATTACACTTTCTAAAACTCCCAGTTACTGACTGACAGATAACAGTTGGCTCTTGTTCCGGGGGTCCCAGGTTCGAATCCCAGTGGGGACATAGACAAACAATAATCACTTTATCACTCGTGAGATTGTCCTCAGTTTGGACACGCCTGAAACACTCGTTTGTACGAGAAACAAGATGATTCCGTGCTTCGAGGCTCAAAAGAGCGACAGGTGTATCTTATCTTAACGGACAACAAAAACACAGCCTTACCCGGCAACCCTCCAACGTAAAGCGGCGTCACAACCAAAGGGCTATCAGTATCATCGTCCAGCAGTGTTCCCGTAGCCACCCCCTTCAATTCCGGGCCAGCATCGAGGCTCAAGGAGAGTGAAGACCGGTATATTTTAGCCACGACGGTGTGCCAAGTGTTGTCGCACAGCGCGCGGCCTCCGATCCCGCGGGTTTCGGTTCGAGAGGTCTCGACGGTGGGCGACTGGCGGGCGAGTACCAACTGTGGAAGTTAAAAGTGTCAGTATAAGGATTTTTGCAGTAATATGATTTAAACCTCGAATAAAAGACATTAAGGAACGGATTATAGACAAGCTAGAAAAAGGTGTAGGCAGTCCATTTACAAAAATAAAAAACCCGGTTCACTGTATGTATTGTTCATTATGTGTACCTGTTACTGTGTGTATCTGTTCACTGTGCGTATCTGTTCACTGTGCGTATCTGTTCACTGTGCGTACCTGTTTACTGTGTGTATCTGTTCACTGTGCGTATCTGTAAACTGTGCGTATCTGTTCACTGTTTGTATCTGTTCACTGTGTGTACCTGTCCACTGTGTGAATCTGTTTACTGTGTGTGTCTCACCGTGCCGTCTCTCAGCTCCAACACTATATCCTTGGTAGCCAGTAGGACGCCGTGCGGCGCGGCGCTGCGGAACTGCGCGCGCAGCTCCACGAACGATTCTGCGCTGATCTGTTCCGACCACGATGCGTATGAGTCGCCTGGAAGGAAGCATTGTTTCAATGATATGATACTTTAAAGAGGGGAAGTGAGGAGTTTACGGGCAGCATTTGCACTGCATTTTAGCTGCAGTAGCAGCGTCGTCGGTGGTCTAGTGGTTAGGGCCGCTGCCTCCCGTCCGGGAAACGCGGCTTCGATCCCCACCACGTACCAATGTGTTTTTGAATTTCGAATTCATATGTACGTTTATTCGACGCTCTTACGGTGAAGGAAAACATCGTGATGAAACCTGCACACTCCTGCGAAGAAATTCAAAGGTTGTGTGTGAAGTCGACCAACCCACACTGGATCAGCGTGGTCGACTAAGGCCTGATCGCCCTAATTTAGGGTAGGCTAGAGCCCCTCGGTGGAGACGTATATGGGCTGTAATCAACAGATTATGATACAGTCCCGATGCAGTTAATTGTTATTGAACCAGTCGAAACGACTCTCATCATCATCGTGTGGGTTGTAAGGTCGACAACCAACCTCACAAACCCTGGTGTCAGTTTTATAGAGCCGCTAAAGGCCACTGACTTGGCTCGTGTAACGACTAGATAGTAGCCGGGACCAACGGCTTGACGTGCCTTCCGAAGCACGGAATCATCTTTCTTTTCGGACAAACAGGTGATTCAGCCTGCAATGTCCTAATCTAACTGGGGAAAGTCTCACTAACAGATTTTGCTTGACTGGGATCGAACCCGGAACCTACGTAATGGGCATCGAAATCTCGACCACTCGGCCACGGAATACTGTTAAAATGTAGTCCGATTGTGTACATTAGAATAGATTCCTAATTTTTACAAAACTTGCACAGGTCTCGGACCAACCACCCACTGTGTGTCCACCACAAGTCAGGGCGAAACGTTCCGAAACGCATAGGTGCATTTGCACATATAAATATCTCTGGGCGGCCAATACCTCGCGGCTCACTTCAGTTTCGACCAATTATGAGACCTGTCAATACGTTGCGTAAGCGAGATGAACCAATCGCGACGTGTTCCCCGCGCCCCCGCACCGCAACTTTCTTCGTAATTAGTTTGTTAGTAAATTATACAAAATGTGGTGTCCAGTGGGTGGTTGGTCCGAGGCACAGGTCAACATTTATAAGTAAAAATCTATGTAGTTGTTCAATATAATGTTCTACATGATCATACCTGAGAAGTAAGCGCCTTGTTCGACGTTGGGGAAGCACTGTCCGACCCTGTGGTGGGCTTGAGCCTCCCTCACGAGGTCCTCGGCGCGCCCGTTCGCCGTCACGCGCCGCACGCAGCCCAGGAACCCGCCTAGGCGGAGGATCTGAGGATAAAACAAATAATTATGTAAGTGATTCAACTAGTATTTCGTAATGTTATTTGGAAATGTTATTTACCTCTGGAGAACATAAATCGAAATTTATGTGACGTAGGTGTTTGCATAACAAGATTCAACTAATATTTTCAACTATATACAATTAATATATCAGTATTCAAATCAATCCAAATGTGTAAGTTCTAATGAAAACAAACTTATATCAAGAACATAGCTCAGACTATTGGTAGTGCGGCTGCTAGTGTCGTCTACAAAACACGGATTTATATCCGCCAGCTGTCTGACAAATCGGGATATCCAACGTCCAGCTGAGCACATTTATACGAGCAAGAAGACTTTTTGGGTGTCTTGGCAAGAGTAAAAGTGAGTTCTTTTGTGTTTGTGTTTCATCATCAACTTGTTCAGACAAATATTTGAATATGTTTTGGGACTTGGTGTTGTGTCTGTATCTGTGTATGTTTCTATGGCATCTGTGTCTCCGACAAAAGACTACCTTAGGGTAGGAGGAGGTTATACGTGTAACCATGAAAGAAGAAAAAATTTCAGGGCGGGCGCGTAAATTTTTTTCTTCCTTCATGCGTGTAACACATAGTTTGGGTGCATTCCGTTCCGAATCAGACTTTCAGCGCTGTAATCGATTACATCACCGAATTACTGTCAGCTGGAGAAATCTATAAATTCTTTTGCTTTTCTGATCGCTGTCGGAAGTCTGATTCGGAATACACCTATCATTTTCTTGAATACTGACCGCATTAGGCGCGTGTGCGCTGGCGGGCGGCGCGGGGTACGCCCCGACGTAGAGCCGCGGCGCGCGCGCAGTGGGCGGCGCGTGCGCCGTGGCCGCCGCGCCCGCGCTCGCCAGCGCCATGCGCGTGCGCGACACGCGGATCGATACCTGTAAGAACAGAGAACTATTG